>OY970825.1:52898612-54098612 GCA_963853835.1 Calendula officinalis
CTATGTTATCGACTTTTTCAATCAAAATCCAGGTATCAAAGCTAATCCAACGAACCCATCGTTTGAATGAACAGGTAAAAAATAAAACCTATGGGACGAAAATAAATAGAGCTGCTAATCACGATGAATTATATTTGTTCGATACAATGTTGTCAATATAAAGGTTAAGAAAAGAATACAATGGAAAAAATACAAGAACATAAATTGAAATAATAGTAAAAAAAAGGACTTGTGTTGGATTGGCACTCCATATGCATATAAACTAAAAATTTTAGTTTAGGTGGAGAATAAAGAAAGAAGAAGTAGAAAAAGTATTTATGCAATAAATAGTGTAACCAAAATAGATAAAATGTTTTGATTCCTTGTTTCTTACTTGGGATTAGAATTCGAAAGAAAAACACCCGATTGCAGGTAATGTCAGTATTCTCTATTTTGTGAGGATCAATCAAATAAGGGTTTCCTTAGATAAAGATTCTATAAAAGCAATGATAAATAGATACGAATAGAGCAAGAAAAGAAGGAAATAAAAAACATAGTATAGAAAAGATATCCAAAATGATATAGAAATCACTATTTTACCCTTAGTTTTTATTTCCTTAATTTAATTTCGTTTTATTAGGGAAAACTTACTTAAAAACCTCTGCCTTTTTTAAAATATCCTGAACAATTCCTGTAGGCTGAGCACCTTTTTCAAGGAAATAGAGAATAGCAGGAACGTTTAAATAAGTTTGATTCTTGATCGGATCATAAAAACCCACTTTCCGAAGATCTCTTCCTTCTCTTCGGGATCGAACATCAATTGCAACGATTCGATAGACGGCTCATCGGGGTAGATGTAGATGAAAAGGAACCCCCCCTAGAACCGTATAGGAAGTTTTCTCCTCGTACGGCTCGAGAAAAAATGATTTGAAGTTTTGTGATAAAATTAGAATAAATAGGAAAGTAATCCATAAAAAAATTAGTCTATAATTTAATTCATAGTCATTTTTATTTAGCTTCCTTCCTGAAAAAGAAAAAAACAAACGGAAAAACTCGTTAACTATAACTATTCTGGGGGTTAATGCAATTGATGGTCTTGGTGCTATATGTTGCTGGGGCTAAAAGTGAACTATGCCAATCACATTGATTAGGACACATCACATCATTAACCGGTACCAATCAATCATCCAAGGGACCTCCTTATCTCATCTTTTCTAAGCCAATTTTATTAGGGCTCACCTGACCACCCAACCGCTTACGTAAATTCCATGAGCTCGGGAGAAGAATATGAAGTGACCACCTAAAGTAGAGGTGCCATCTCCTTCTTCAAGATGCAAAGGCGACCAGCTTTAGCCATAGGAACTCCTTCTCTATTGTTCGAGTGTATCCCTATTGTCTTATCCAGATGTAAACGAGCAAGGTTCAGGCACCGGGTGAGAATAGGTAGTCATTGGCGGGTCAAATCTCAGGGAAAACTTGCTAATCTATTCTCCTCTATCTGAGGCAATCACTACGAACATGCGCTAACCTCATACATCTCCTTGATCGACCTCTTATTCGGGCAATGAGGGGTCCATCCATTAGATCTGCTGGGCTGCTCGGAGCGTAACCATACTTGCAGGTTTCATACCCAGACGGGAATGAGAAGGTCGGAGTTAAGCATACGCTATCAGGAATAAGACCCTTCGGGCGATTCTTGTGGCCACATTAATGTTTCCCAGCTCTCAATCAAAAGAAAGAGGGCCGGCAAGTTACTTATTTTTTATTCCCAAATGCATCGTATTCAATTCGCATCGAGAAAAAAATATTTTTTATTCGTTATCTCCGGGTTAAAGCAGCAAGGTTCAAAGTACGCTTGGTAGAACAGGGCTATAATTAGAGAGAGGGTGTGGACTTCGGATAGAAGGTCTTCCTTCACGTGATCTACCAAAGATACTTAATTTCTTTACTGTATAGGTTAAGTGAGACATAGCCCAGAAGCTCATAGACTTAGGCTCTTATTGGTAGGTGCAAAAGAGCCCTCGTAAGGTTCGGGGTACGCAATGAGGTCGGGTCGGGATTTTATAAGAGCTCGGGGTTGTGGCAAGTCATTTACAGGTCCTGGGGAACTTGACTCGTTTGTAGCTCCTAGGGGCCAAGTTACGACTCCTTGTTCAGATGTTGGGAATTTCCGAGGGTCAGGAAGTCTCACGATCCTTCTTCAAAAGACCCCGAAGCCTAACTCCCATAATGATTATCGAAGTATCCCAGCTCTCTGTCCCCATTAGCATAAATAGACCAGAACAGATGAAACTCTTCAACGCTTGACATCACCTTATTAAGCTATTAGTCTCACAGTAACTACTAGGCCTCACCTCAGTGGTAAGACCCTTTTCCGAAGAGGAGCGTAGCCACTCGACTGAAAGGTTTGAAAAGACTCGAGTAATAACGAGAGGTTAAGATAGAACTCTACGGATAGGGAGAGGATTTCAAACCCCGTTTTCTGACCCCTGATGATGGAGCATAGGTATGCACAAACAACAATTGAAATAACAAATAAGCATAAGCAATAAGCAGCGAGGATCACAGAGAGAAGGTGATTCACGGTGAAGTATTAATGGGAGACCAACTCCGGGTACTAGTAATATACTTTCTTACAGGTCTCATATCCGAAGCTCGAGTAAAAGTGGGAGGAATTGCTTTCGAAGTTCTTCTAGTTCGACGAGAGCCAGATATTTGTTATATCCATGTTTATCTTACTATACTACTTCATATTAGATATTCAAAGATGGTCACTCTATTCTTTTAGCTATTCACTCACTGCACACAAATAGAATCTAATCACTTTCAAAGTGTGGTGGATTTCGTATTAAAGGTAGGTTGGCTGCGCTTGGGTCTCCTTCTCTTGTTGTGTTGATTTCCTACTTCTAATAGAATCTTCTAAGGTCATCTCCTCTTCTGCTTCTGAAGTTACCACGGTCTGTCATCAAACCTCATAGGCAAAAGAGAAAGCTAAACAGGGGTTCAAGATTGAGTTCACTGGACCTCGGAAGTTCGAGCGAGTTAAGCTTTCCTTCGTTTATTCCCTAATCCTCTTACCCGAGTAACTTCCCCCCTCTGGCTTTCTCCAGTAGGTTGCCTCTAGAGTAGTTAGTCTAGCATTTCCGGTTGTTTATATAGGATCCTATGTTCACATAGAGAACTTCTAGCTTGAAGTCCTTAGTTCAGGATCTATACCTTTAGAATAGAATGATCATGCCTATCCCTCTTTGGCTGGCTTGCTTTGCTTCGCTTGACTTTGATTTAAATAGAGTTTGAGCTCTGAGTAAGCTCTTGCTTTGATTCACTTGGTGCCCTAGCTTAAAACCTGAGCTTTTGACTTAAGGCTTGGTGACTTGAATCCCGGAGGGTGACAGATCAAGCTGTTACTTTAGTTGTTGAGGGACTGACTTTAGCTCGATAACGCCGGAGATTCTCTCAGATGCTCTTAGATCGAGGGGTTGAGGTGGGATATCATAAGGAGTAGCCAGTTTAAAAAACCGAAGCTAAGGAGAAAGAGAATCACTCGACTAAGAAGTCAGTGTTGGAGGGAGACTAATCCCTCTCTTCTAGCCAATTCCTGGTAAAGGAAAGACTTTCTAACCAATTCGATTAAGAAGCTAAAGAGAAGTTACAGAAGTGACAGATAAGTCAACCTTCTTAGCCGAGGGAGTCAACTATCTACTCTATCTGATACTGAACTAGATGCCGCAAAAGCCCCCTACTCTGGCTCAAGAAAAGAGGGGTATCCATGAGATGTGTGCCCGTTAGTCATTGAGTTAAGAAGAGGTTCCTAGCCTAGCTCCACTAAGAGGGAAAGGTAAAATCTGCTACTTCGAGTTGCAAAGTAAAGATAGTAAATAAAAAGAAGCTCTTGGTTTAGTTAGGGGAGGAGTGGCGGTAAAGATAGGGTCTCTACAAAGACAGATGAGAGAGCATAAATCTAATAGGACAAGATGTCAAAACCAGAAAGAGAAAGATACCGGTCATCCCTTAAGAGATGCCTAAAGGGCGCGAAACCAAAACAAGAGAGAGCTGGGGTTAAAGATGACACGGTTCCAGCTTTCCCGGTTTGATCAGGTGGCAGCTGTCGGGGTACTAGTAACTAGCGTGTGGTTCCTCGGTTGCCTTCAGGTCTCAATGCCGCATCTTCTAGCCTTTGCTTGTTTACTTTTGTCCACCTACTCAGTCCCCGATCGGTGCCACATGACTTTTTCCTCCTAATTCACTCGAAGCATAGTTTGATCTCCAAATTCTTGGAAGTTCTACTTAGACGGTTTCACGGGGGTACATCTTGACTCGTCTAGAGCGAATATGCCGCTGATGCATAAGGCAGTGTGGCACCTGCTAAATCATATATAATTTTTAGCTAGGCCTCACGCACACAAAGACCTGAACATTGCGTTAGACCGGTTGGTCAAAATAGAAAAAAGACGAGCTGCTAACATTAACATGGAACGAGCCTCTCTTTCCTTGTTGCGGCTGATCGCCTTAGTTCAGTCGAATGACTTTTTAGAGGCGAAACCAACCCGCCTGACATCTATACAGCCTCACTTCCAAGGAGAATCGAAAAATTTCCCTATTGTCCCCACTTCTACTTCCCCTCTACACCCTTCCCTAAAGCCTGGTCCGTCCAACGAAAGGAATTCTGGTCTTTGCTCCGAATATTCCGTAGTTGAGGATCAGGAGGTTATTGGTACTGCTGCTGTGGACTTCTTTTCGAATTGATTCTCTAAAGGTACCAGCAATCCTTCTAGTCCTTTACTTGATGCTATTCCTGTTCTAGTTGATGCCAATATGAATTTCTCTCTATGCACTCTTCCCACGGAGAAGGAAATTAGGCTTTATCGAAATTATATAATTCATGATTCTGCCATTCTCACTTTTGGAAGGGCGAGAGGGCTTGGAATGAACTCTTTGGGGCCTATATTTATATTAGATGGAGGAAAAGCTCTACTTATACGGAGAGTAAACAGCTTTATCAATAAAGACATTGCTTCTTCATGGATTGGTTCCTCAAGGTGACTTTCCGCGATAAGATCAATAATATAACTCCTGAACGAAAGTGGGTGAGAACTCCCTTTTACCAGGCTGAAAGCATCCTCTCTTCTAGTTTAGCCCTGCTATCGAAAGCTAAAGCTTTAGAGTGCACAAGTCAAGTTCATAATAGGCGAGCAATTATGAATATGGTTTAGCAGTTTACTAGGGTCTTCTTCTTCCCCAAGACCTGATGCCTTATCTATTGAGCTTAGAACTTCTTTCACACTATTTGCGTGAAGCATTTGTTTGCTTTCCCACTGCTATCTATGCTACCTTTAAAGGTATGGCTACTTTCCCGTTTCCTGCTGAATGAAACTCCTTTCCTAAAGCCAACTCACCCAACTGACCTTCCCTTACTCTGGCTATTATGCCCAAGGCTTGCTTTTCTATTCCTTCCTTTTAGCACGGATTGAGTTAAATAGCGCCTACTCATTCGCTGGAAAGGCTAGTTACCTCCTCTTCGTTCTCAAGCGCTTACTACTGGATGGCTTCTTCGCCTACCGCATCAAGCTAAGAAGAAAGAAGAGGTTATGAAATATGCTCGAGTGATAAAGATATCTAAGCAGCGGACATGAAATGATCCATAGTTTCGAAGAAGACTGGAAAGGATGAGATGGCATCGAATGCACTCTTGGAAGGGAGTCAATCCTAAAGTCAAAGAGAAAGACCTTAGACAGATTATTCCTTTCTTTCCTTTCGCCTATTTCAGCTCTTAAAAGCTGCTATATAGGAACAGTTCCCCAATCCTACTTCGCATTAATACTACACAACTAAGGTTCTATTCTATGTCTATGTCGCGTATCAGCTGTAACAATAGCTAAAGCTAAAGTAGATATCCGAAAATTAGAAATCTCCGAATCGTCTCATCCCTTACCCAGGAAGCCCCGCAGGGAACTTTCTTTAAAGCTAAGGAAGTTATGTATGATTGAATCCTTGCCTGGACACGAACGGTATAAGAAGAAGTGAGGGAGAAGCCCGTAGCTCAAACTGCTTTACTTAAGCTTTTTCCCGTGGAGACATTGTTTTATTTTACAGGGAAAGGGGCTTTTCCCACTGCACAGATGGCTGGTAGAGGCAGAAAAGTGTCCGCTTGAGAATAATCATCCACAATCGGTAAAGAGAAAGAGGTTTGATTAAACCTAAATTCCTTTAAAGCCCACGAAAGATGAGCTAGGAGTAGAGAGCTCCAGGCTTTCCTAGACAAGAGATGGCTCTTCGATGTATAGCTGCTCCAACCTTTATTAAAAAATGTTATTTGCTGGTCTTTTAGAGGGTTACCCTGGAAAAAGACTTAATTCTTCGATACAGGGGAAGCAAGTCTGTTGTGCGTGGCTCTTTCACAAAAGAAAAGATGTTTGACTCTTAGAAAAGATATAGAATGCAGTGATACATTACCTTCCTATAGAGTATGATTCTATGCTCTTTGCTTTTACCGGTCAGGATGTGCATCCTATAATAAGCAACTGGATGTTTCCAGCTTTGGACTTAGAGTAAGCAGGAAGCGTACTTGTTAAGAGTAGGGGCGCTATTGCTTAGTGAGTGTTAATCCTACTCGAAAGGGAGTGATCGCACTACTAGTCGTAGGGCGCGAAACGGTCTAACAATAAGCTTGGAGGGAGTGAGACTTCCTATGTTAGCAATAACCGCTGCAAGAGTGAGCGCAGCTATTTCATCCGGTCTGTCTGTAGTAACCAATCCCTTTCCCGCGGTCTGTCTCTCAGTCTGTGCTCTCATTCCAGGCAAGCAAGGAAGGCAGTTCGGTAGCTCTCCAACGGGCAAGTCAGTCCCAAGAGTGAAAGGGTGTGAACATTTAGGGCAAATAATTTATTGTATTGTACGAGATTAGTTGAGAGCTTATTCGCTAACATCCTCATCTGGAAGAGTTCGTTCTGTGCCACCTCTTCTGTGAAAAAGGCTTGCGCTCCTATAGGGCACATCCCGAGGGGCGTTCCATTATTGACTGAAAATGGGCAAATATTATATGATAAATCACTCTCTCCTTTCCCTGGCTCGTTTGCTTCTTTCTCTCCTCATTCGTGCATTTAGGAGAACGAAACGGCTACCTCTTTACTTTCAACCTATGACCGACGTCAAGGACTTGACTGGACTGATCGCACTTATTGGATTCAAGACATACTAAAAATTCCTTTTAAGCTCAAAGTAATAAAAATAGAATTATGCAATTATGTAAAAGAAGAAAAAGCTAATCTATCAGTAGGCCAACCAATCAAGATAGTTTGCTTTTTAGAAAGCGGAAGGCCCAAAGAGATCTCCAATAGTGCACCGAAATGGGGCCGGAGAGCCGGTAACCTCGTTCGCCTAAGATCGAAATCATCTGTGATTAAGATTATTATCAAACTCTGTAAGGTTAGCTATATGCTTAACACATGCATTTTGAAAGGTCTGAGACCAGAGTCTATCTGGGTGATGACTTCGGAAGATTCACCTTTTAAGGGAGAAATTGTCTGTTAACTTTCTGTATCTACTCAATTAGACTCACACAGAATAAAGAGTCACTTCGTCCCTCTTCGGTAAAGACTTAGTAAGCACAAAAGAGAGAAGAAAAGGATCTAAGACAGAAGCCTACAAGGAAAAGTCCCAAACAAATAGGTGCCAAAGCAAGACTAGAGGAAGACTCTTTCACTGTATGAATGATTGCCTCAACGCAACTCAAGAGGGGAAGAGAGGTTGAAAGCTTGAAACAAAGAAAGGGAAATGATAGTTTAAGATTTACCGTAGGAGATATTTCATTCTTAGTGTCATGGAATTTACTTCCATCCGATTAAAAGAAAGACTTTAAGGAGTCACTTTCATACAATCTTAATTTGGAGAGTTTGCTTCTACACGAAAACGAAGATCTTCGAGAACTAATATTGGACCGGGAAAAAAAAGTAAAGTCTAAGCGCATATGGCACGAAAAGGAAATCCGATTTCGGTAAGACTTGATCTGAATCGTAGTTCAGATTCAAGTCGGTTCAGTGAGGCCGACCGCGAAAGTCACCGAAGGGTTCAGTCTCTTCCTTCACCCCAGATTAAAAAAAAGGCGGGGAAGGGCGTTGCAGATGTCCGGGACGGACACGACTTCTTCTAACGCTAGAAGACCACTGGAAGACACCCGGGACTAGAGCATGTCGTGAAAGAAGCACACTGGGCGGGCGTGCTTCGACCGTGTCTCCGGGGCACAGTTGAATGTAGATATCATGAACGCGAGGTGCAGGATACTAGGCCGAGAAAGCCGGGCAACCACTCCCCAATGTGCCAATCGCTAGTGCAGCCACGGCCCCGGCGCCCAGCTCCGCTGGAGAGGCCTCGCCTGATCTGAGTAGTGCTAATTCGGTTCGGATAGACTTCATTCAAGAACGCCGCCGCCCCTGGAATCAATAAGAAAACAAGTGCTAAGTTTCAGATCAGTGAATAAACCGAAACGAAAGAAGAGACCTTTCTCGCTCGGCGCCTAAAGCGCACTATGCTCCGCTTCAACAAATGAGAGTTTTCGGTGGAACCGGTGAACCACGCGAGCCGGTTAAATGCGTGGGACAGAGGGCTCGTAGTACCTGCTACCGCAGCTATGCGGTGGAAGGGAATGAGCCTAAATCGACCTTTTTTATTTTTCAAAGAAAAAAAGCAGTATAAGGAGATTAGACTCTCAAATGAGACTAAGTAGCTACCGACCGTTCCGACGCACCCTTGGCCTATCTTGATTAAGACCGAAACCTATCTAATCGAAAGTGGGGACTAGTTTAAGCTGTTAAACAAATGGCCTGGAAAGAATAACCACTAGTAGGGATTTAGATGGAGTCTCGCTCAGTAAAGAGAGTTGTAGATTCGTAGAACCGGAGAAGAGCCTTGACTTTATATTAGTCCAGCACAGTAGCTGCAATCTTTCTAAAGCAAGAAGGGAGAAAGTTGACTTTGAGAAAGAAAGGCCTTCTCTTCTATTTCGATTCTAATCTTAGGAAAGGTGCGTTATCGATTTGATTTATCGTTAGCTAGGCTTCAATAAGGACGTTTAGGCTTTACTAATAAGATAGAAAAGAAAGGGCTTTTTCATCAGGGTGCGAAGGTTTGGAACCTTATACAAAAAAAGAGCGTTTTCTTTCAAATGACAACTGCCTCTTCCTGCTGCGAGGGCCTTGCACGAAAGCAACCCCCCCCCCCCCCCCCCCCGCTCAAGTACCAGTTGCTTCGCAGGTAGGCCCACTTAGGTTAGAGGGGCATTGTCCCTCAGTTCTTACCAACCCCCGGTGTGTAATCGACATGTTGTTAGCTTCAACTCGTTCGAATAAGAATCTGCAATTACCTCTGCTGTCAATTTATTATTCATTCAGGGCGCTCGGCCGGTGCTCCTTTCTCAAAATCACTAGTTCGTCATTTTGACCCAAACATCCAAACACTAGCTAGTTTATTTCACAAATCCATCAATACTAGGTTTTCAACATCCATAACTTACTAAACATGTTTTCTTAGCCTAATAAACAAACTCAACCATTGAAATCTCAAGAAATCCAAGGTTTATCAAAACCCACCTTCTACAACCACCATTAATGGAGGTTGGAGGTGATTTTCACCAAACCAAGGTTTCTTCCAACAATCAACCATACTATACATGTCACAGCTTGCATAAACACATAAAACAACAACCATAAGAAGATACTCTAACAAATATCCAAGAACTCAAACCCTAGTTTACACCAAAAACTTAGGAACATCATGAACAAGCAAGAAGAAGGAAGAACTTACCAAGAAGCTATTTCTAACACAAGATGCAAGTAAAATTTCGAGATTTACTCTAAGAATCACCACAAAATATTCAAGATCAAGCAAGAAACTCTAGAGGGAGTTCAAGCAATGGAATAGTATGAGTTTGAATAAGGTGAAGCGGGAAAAGAAGTTGAGGGGGCCCCAACTTGGCCTTTTTTTCAACTTTTTAGTATGTCTAAAAGGTCTGGTTCGTAGTTAATTTATTTAAAATAAAAAACGAACCCCAATTTCAAAAACGAATATATTTTCGGCAACAAAATTCAACAATGCAACTAAAGATATAATAATCATATTTTCATTTAGACAACTCTAAAAATCGCGTATTCTAACTCTTAGGTTAAAATACCGTAAAAGACAAAAGGCTAAATAAATTCATATAGTATTTAACCGAATAATCTTTTATAAAATACCTTAAGGTCAATAAACTACTAGGATGGGTTTTGGGATGTTACAAATCGAGTGTTGGGATGGACATTCGGGTGTTGTTGTCGGTATTCTCGAGTCACTAGATTATTTTGTATATGTATATTTTGTAACGATATATCAAATAAAGAAATGAACAAATCTACCCGAACCTTGATAAAACATGAACCACACGGAATTGAGATTCCTGTCAATTAATGTTTATATGCGCTTTAGCTGCTGCAAGCGTCAGCGTTGAACCCTAGGATTTGATGCAGTTGATCTTATGTTCTTACACTAAAACAAACACCGACATCACAAAGTTGTTACTCGAAAACTGAAAGAAACACTCAAACCGCAGAGCAATAGTAACGAGAGCACAACAGTATTAACGAGGGAGAAGTGTTTTTCTTGTGTTTTGAAAGTCTCCATTCGAGTCCCTTTTACAGGCCAAACCTCGATACTCTAAACGGGCGTATTCAATGCAGGGTTGACATCCGCATCGATAATAAAAAAAACGAACAGGACAATAACAACATTTTATTCTCGAACGTTACAACTTTTAGAGTATTTTCGTTAATACTGGCCAAAAGTAATTCTCCCCAACTCCCCGCGACCGACGCGGCGTGCCCCTAAGTCACGCCATTTCGCGCCTTCGGTCTCGACTGTGGATTTAGCCATTCATCTTCCACTTAAGCCTTTGAACACTCAAGGCATTAAAGTCATTATAACCCATTAAAGTGTCTTCCTTAACCAAGATAGGAAATTGCCAACTTACAAATATTCATTATAACTCAAGGCATTAATTGTTTAATATGTTGGTTTCTGGAAGATTTGCATTTCTATGTTTATGTTGATTTTCGACCCTTTTCGGGACTTATTTCGAGCTTCGGGTCTTCTGGACAATCATCCCGTCGAATTAGTGAACCGTGGCCGCCAACTGTTCGATAATCGAGCATGTGGTCGATGAGATACGGTTGTTTTCGTTAAAGGTCATTGTGCTGATCGCTCATGCGACTAATCTGTGCTCATGGATGTTTTTAATTATGTTAGAGCTTTATTCTTGACTCATGTCTTTCTTAATAGATGGATCTCTCTGAGTTCTAACCATGACCGCCGATCCTTCGTTACTCAAGCATGTGGTCGGTGAGATACAATTGTTTTTGTAAAAGGTCGTTATGATGCTCGCTAATGCGACTAATCTGTGTTCTGTGTTGTTTTTGAGACTTTCTAGTAGGATTTCAGGCAAATGATCTTCTGGAAAATTGTAGCCCTCTGAATTATCTTTCAGTAGCCGTTGACTGTTCGTTAATCGAGCTTGTGGTATGTGAGTTACTATGGTTTTTCTGAACTGTCACAGTTCCAAGAACCTACGCGATGGTTCTGTGTTTTGTGATAATTTTGAAATCCTTCCGGTGAGATTTTGGGGAAACTAGTTTCATTATAATAAAACTGCTAAGTTAAAACCCGTGAAAAAACACGGATGGCTTGTTAAAATTGCATAATATTTTACTTATTTAATAATACTCAAAATATACTTTTATTAGTTTCACATATAGTCCCAAGTTTTGGGTGTTTTTATCACATTTGTTTGTTTATACATGTAATATTATAATAATTTACAAATAATAGTTGTGCAATTAATGTAAATCAAATACTACTAATAGTATTATATCACAAC
The DNA here is from genome assembly GCA_963853835.1 of Calendula officinalis. Classification (NCBI taxonomy): domain Eukaryota; kingdom Viridiplantae; phylum Streptophyta; class Magnoliopsida; order Asterales; family Asteraceae; genus Calendula; species Calendula officinalis. The sequence continues at coordinate 52,910,494 of OY970825.1, forward strand.
AACTTCCAAGTACATAGTTAATTAATTTCATTTCCTGATTTTAGACCCGATTTGTTCTATACCCGATGTACCAAGACCCGATTTACCCGGACCCAAAAGACCCGGTACTACATTTCATGAAAATGTAGGACCCTTATCAATTTTTGGTAATCCGGTGCCAACCTGTTCCGGTTCGGTACGGGTACGGTTCAGGTTTTCGGTTCTACGTCCCATCCCTACGTACAACAAATACATAAAAAACGACAACACTTTTCCAGATAGTCTTACTAGAGAATGGGAGCAGTAATCAAGCAAGTTCAACATCAACTATACACAAAAATGTGAACAAATTGCAGCGCATCAATGACAACTACACATTTTTCAAAAGGAAAGGAAGAATTAAAAAATACACTCGAAATTCTCATGCCAATGAAAGACGTAAAAGCTAAAGCAAAAACCAAGGTAAAAACTGAAGCATCAACAAACCTATTAACAAAAAAGAATGAAGACAACTCTATGGAAAAACCGATATAGATTGAAGATGACAATGAGAACCAGTCTAAAACCAAAAAATCGTACCTCGTTTTTAATTGAACATTTAAAGGCATTTACACAAACCGGGTAATTGCAAACTCTCACATAGCAGGGAAGAATGTCATACACAGGAGTTACTATAGCAAAGAAGCAGCCGATCGGGCAATCAAAGAAAGCATACAAGACAATAACAAAAGAAGTACAAAAATCGCAGAAGTTCATATCCTTGAACGAACATTTACAAAGAAAGACAACTAAATTAAATGCATTTAACAAGATGAACAATATAATTACAACATAAGGAACGGAAGAAATGAAGAAGCTTACAACCGATAAGTTCGAAAACTTTGGGGATAGTCTAATAAATTATAATGATATACATAACACCATGATGTTTTATCCAAACTCGGTAAAGCAATATTTTTTCATGTTCATCTCAAGATCGACCAAGACAATACTTCAACTTCTGATTTCCATGTCGTCAGTTTAATCTTACTTCGGGCCTCCGCTGATGTCACCGTACACCACTGTTGCCACGCAGACCACCACTTCTACATGCCTTCTAATTTAAACGGCGACCTAATCATATACTCTTGAAGCTTATACAGTTTTTGAAAGATTGAGAGATGGTGGATATATGATAAAGGAGGAGAGAAAATGAGAGATGAAAGAGGAGAGAGGAGAGAGAAGAGAGAAGAGAGAAGGGGAAGAATAAAGTAGAGAGAGAAGAAGAATAAAGTGATAAAAGGAGAGAGAAGGGAAGGAAGATGAAGAATAGAGGGGAGAGAATGAAGTTTGTGACAATAGTGAAATGTTTAGTTTAAATTCACTCCTAGTAAAAATAAAATTATTATAACAATAATTGGAAGTGTTAAATAGAAAGATAATTAATAATGATTGTTAATGGTAAATAAGAAGAGACTCACTGATGATAACAATTATTAGAAAAGTGTTCTCCAAATGATTAGTAAGAATAACTAAGAGGTTACTTTTTCTAGAAACTAAAGGCTCCCTCTAAATTCATTAATAGCAAAAATATGATGATTAAAAAATGATTGAAAAGATTATGCACTTTCACTAAATACAATGGTGTCAACTCAATTATCATTAAGTAATCATTATATTATATTTTATTTTATTTATTTTGTAGTTATTTTTTATTACTATTAATTAGAAATAATCATTTCCAATCTGTGTTGTTTTTTACAAATTGAATTCTTTTACTTATTTTATATTGTTAGAATTTAAACATAATCAATTAGTATTTTTATTTTTTTATAAATAAAATACTTACTAATAAATAAGCTAAAGTGTGACGTAAAATAAAAACGAAACAGTACATCGCGACACTTTAAGGTGTGACGTCAGATGATACGCGATAAGCCGACGGAAGGGGCGCCTTATTGCTAGTTTTTTTAGGCACTTTATAAAATTTAATTTTTTATTTTTTTTTTTGAAAAAACGATGGGATATATAATTATAAATTAAAAAATCCTTTTCTTTTTTATAATTAGTTAAAAGAAAACGAATTCCACGCTCGAGACTCACTTATAAAACTTGAAGCTTTAAATTTAACTAAGGCTTGATTATGCTCGAGACATGAAATAATTTCTTGAAACTCGCAAATTTATGGCGTGAGCCACATGGGTAGTACCAGATAATATTCAAAAGGGGCCAACTTTAGGGGCATAAGTGCATAACTCGCATCCTTGGTTGAGTTTTTACTTTCAACGTCAAATCTTGAACCTAAAAATAAATTTGAACTGGAATCTTCTCCATGTTTAAATTTTAGTTTAGATTTTTATATAAGATTTAATTAATTTATTCACAGACCACAGTTGTATTTTTTATATATGAAATTATAGGAAAAAATGTAACTTAAAAATTATAAGTTTGATTCAAACTTTGTATAACAAAAAGTAATAACAAAGGAATCAGTACAACAATTATTATTTTGAAAGAAAAATTAAGTTGGATCATATTACTTTTAGGCTACATAGAGCAAATGAAAAAAAAGAATGATGATTGGGTATAGTAACAAAAAGGGATGAAACATAAAAAGAAAAATTAATTAAAAATAATTACATATGAAAGCTTGTACTAGCTTCAAGTCTTGACTCATTAAACATGTGAAAGTTTCGGCCTATTATCATTAATAATGTCCAACTAGAGTGGGTATAGTGGTGCGTCCCTCCCCCATTGCCAACGCCTGTCCACACCCCGCGACGCATCCTCCCCGTGACGAGAGAGACCGTCGACGCGCCCTAGTCGTCCTTGCGACCAATGCCTGGCCGCCCTCAAGCTTTATTTTTTCTATTTTCTTTTCCCCCCATCTTTTATGTGTTCTCTCAAACCCTAAATGAGTACACAGAAAGTTCATGTGGTATATCACTAATTACAACCTCAGCCCTTGAAATTCGTTTATTACACTTTATGTCCTTGGTGTATAAACTTTGTTACACTCATGGTTTGTACTTCCGTTAATTTTCTAAAATGACCAAAATACCCTTTTGTCCTTTTGTAATAAAGAGAAGATAAATGACTCTTAATGTAATATGTGATAAACCATAGAGACCATCCATGAAATTTACTCTATTAATTAATTTTATTTCTCTTTTAATATTCTTCCACCACATTCAGACTCACCACCCACCTCTATCACTTTGAATTCAAACCTCAATAAATAACCATTATCGCCGTGCTACTATACCCCCTGAAAAGTCAATACATCCTCAACCCCTACCTCTGGTTGCCTTCTCCAGTTGTTCCTGTAACACCTCAATTTTCAAAACAATATTTAAATATCATTTAATCCAAAAATACATAATATTGTATCATCATCAAATTCCGGTTTTACAAAAACGAAAAGGTTTCTTGTTCGAGATTATCAGAGTTTACAAAAACGGTGTTACAAATTATATCTTAACCATAGGATAAGGACTCTAATCATCAACACCGAGCTAATCTCAACAAGGCCTCTTCTAAACGGGCCTCCTAGATCTTCGATCCCGAACCTGAGTACATAGCAAAAACACAAACATAGTACGTGAGACAAAATTGCCTCGTGAGATACATGGGTTTTAGACCCGATAAACAAATAGTCAAACAATATCATTTAATCTTAAAATAATATTACTAAGTTTGTTTTGGGTCACTTTATCACTTTCATCATTGGCCAATGTCAAGATAATCGGAATGCCTCCAATCTATCAAGACCATCATTTCCACGGTAATCGGAATGCCTCCAATCTACCGGGACTCATAGGTATTGGGTAATCGGAATGCCTCCAATCTACCACTAACCTTAAGGTACCGTAGTAACCGGAATGCCTCCAATCTACTACGGCCCTAGGGACATCATCATCATCATCATCATCATTACTTACCTTTTATCGTTATGAGCTTATAGCTCCATCTTTTCTTATTCAATCATTCATTTAACCATCATACAAGCAATTCATCATATATCACATAAATGACTAAATTACTTAAAGACTCGATAAAAATCATTTAATCATAAAAACATTTACTAGCTATGTACCCAGTTTAAAAGTTCACATGTACTCACCTTAGCCAAGCTTAACCAGTTGTTGCGTTCTTTAATCACCAATATCACTTCTCGAGATTTGAATGCCTCAAATCTTCCAACCGACAATCTATTATCAAAACCAATACAATGGTTTGCATTAATCATCTATACTAACTACATAATCCATGGCTAGTTAACTACTAGCACCATTTTCCCCAAAATTACCAAACCCTAAGTTCATAAATCACCACATTTTCGTGTACCCATGACATGACCACGTTTTCCTTGTTAAAATACCATAGATCTAAGTTATCTCACTTCCATTTAACCATTTATGAACAAATCCATAACTAGGGTTTATGATTCAAGCTTCCATATTCAAATCTAAGACTTATATCACAAGAGAGATGAAGATTTACCTTAGATCTTCAACTAGGAGCAAGAATCACTAAGATTTGATGAAGATTGAGCTCCAAATGGTGGTTTACACCCAAAATCGTTCACAAACTTGAGTGGGAGAAAAACTAGGATTTTGGATGCATTAAATGACATGAAACCCGACTTTAATGCTTTCAGCGACGGAGATCGCGTCGCTATCTACAAGATAGCGGCGCTATCTCGATGCCCGCCATAAATCGCGCCACTATATAGCGGCGCTATCTCGACGCTATCTCAATTTCGCGTTTCCATCAAATAGCTATTTCGGTCCGCTGTCTGAAAACCACAAGATCGCGTCGCTATCTTGCCCTTATGCAGCAGGGCTGCAACTTTTGCTTCACGTTTCGACCCGGTTTCGCCCATAACTTCCTCGCACGGTCTCCAAACGACACGAAACCAATTCCTACGTTCATTAAACGATTTATCCTTATTTATCATATTTTTGTACAATTTATTTATTTACAAATTTCGGGTCGTTACAACTATCTACCCCTTAAGGAGATTCCGTCCTCGGAATCTCATCATAGTTCATGAAGTTCGGGTATCTTTTCCGAATTTCATCCTTGACTTCCCAAGTCAAGTTCGGCCCAAGTGAATGCTTCCACTTGACCAACACCAACTCAATCTCCTTATTTCTAAGTTTCTTGGTCTTTGTCTCTAATATGGCTTCGGGTTCTTCTATCAACCGGTTCGGGGCATCAACCCGCAATTCTTGCAATGGAATTATATTTTCAACTTCACCCACGAACTTCTTCAAATAACTTACATGAAATGTATCGTGAACACCTTGAAGTTCGGGTGGGAGTTCTAACTTGAAAGCTTGCAAACCGACCCGTTTCAAAATCTTAAACGGGCCAACATACCTTGGGCTCAATTTGCCTTTCTTACCAAACCGCATCACGCCTTTCCAAGGCGATACTTTCAACATCACCATGTCTCCAACATCCAAATCATACGGTCTCTTTTTCAAACCCGAGTAGCTTCTTTGTCGATCTTGGGCGATTTTCATATTGGTTTGGATTATCCCAATCTTTTCATTGGTCAATTTCACAATTTCGGGACCCGTGAGTTTCGTCTCGCCCGCTTCGAGCCAACACGATGGGGTTCTACATTTTCTTCCATACAACGCCTCATAAGGCGGCATTTTAACGGTCGATTGATAACTATTATTGTAGGAGAACTCAACTAACGGTAAATGTTCATCCCATTTACCTCCAAAATCTAGCACACACGATCTTAGCATATCTTCAACCGTTTGAATGGTTCTTTCGCTTTAACCATCGGTTGGCGGGTGGTAAGCCGTACTCAACCGCAATTTCGTTCCCAACTCCTCTTGTAACGATCTCCAAAATCTCGAGGTAAACCTTGCGTCTCTATCGGACACAATCGACAACGGGACTCCATGAAGTCTCACCACTTCATCCACATACAACTTTGCCAACTTCTCAAGTGGCATGGTTTCCCGAATTGCTAAGAACAATGCACTCTTGGTCAACCGGTCAACTATGACCCAAATGGCGTCGTGGTTCTTGCTCGTCTTTGGCAATCCAACAATAAAATCCATTGTTATATCATCCCATTTTCCGGCCGGGATTTGTAACGATTGAGCTACCCCGTAAGGTACTTGATGCTCGGCTTTTACTTGTGCACACGTGGCACACTTAGAAATATACTTTGCCACTCTTGCCTTCATCCCGGGCAACCAATACATCTTCTTCATATCTTGATACGTTTTTGTACTTCCCGGGTGGATCGAATACTTGGACTTATGAACATCGGTTAGTAACTCCTTTCGGGTACCCCCGAACTTGGGAACCCAAATTCGACCACCCACGGTTTTCAACCCTTGCTTATTTTCCACAAAATGTTGGTTCTTTCCCAATCGTTCTTGCCTTAACTCATCTTTTTCCATCACTTCCCGTTGGGCATTCTTGATTCGTTCTACTATACTCGAGACTACTTCAATACGTGTTAGCTTTCCTTTAATCGGCTTTTCATACGCCTTTCGGCTCAAGGCGTCGGCTACCACGTTGGCCTTCCCCGCATGGTAGACAATTTCACGATCGTAATCTTGTATCAATTCGATCTATCTTCTTTGTCTCATATTCAGGTCTTTTTGAGTAAAAACGTATTGAAGGCTCTTGTGATCCGTATATAACGTACACCTCGTACCGTATAGGTAGTGCCTCCATAACTTTAAAGCAAACACTATCGCCGCCAACTCTAAATCGTGAGTCGTGTATCTTTCTTCCTCATTCTTTAGTTGTCGCGAGGCGTAGGCAATCACTTTCCCCCGTTGCATCAAAACACAACCCAAACCTTTATGTGAAGCATCACTATACACGACGAAGTCTTCCATCCCTTCGGGTAACGTGAGAACTGGGGCGTTACACAATTTTTCTTTCAATGTGGCAAATGCTCTTTCTTGCTTTTCTCCCCACACGAACTCACTACTCTTTCGGGTCAACAATGTGAGTGGTGTCGCCACTCGAGAAAAGTCTTGAATGAATCGACGGTAATACCCGGCAAGGCCGAGAAAACTTCTCACTTCGGTTGGAGTTCGTGGCGGTTCCCACTTCATAACCGCTTCAATCTTCGACGGGTCAACTTTGATTCCTTCTCGGGACACAACATGACCAAGGAATTGGACTTCTCGAATCCAAAATTCACATTTAGAAAACTTAGCATACAATTTTTCTCGTTGTAGCACTTCTAACGTTTGTCTTAGATGACTCTCGTGTTCTTCTTCGGTTTTTGAATAAATAAGAATATCGTCAATAAATACGATAAGAAACTTGTCGAGGAATGGCTTGCAAACCCGATTCATAAGATCCATAAAAATGGCCGGTGCATTAGTCAACCCAAATGGCATCACCAAAAACTCGTAATGCCCATAACGTGTACGAAACGCCGTCTTCTCGGTATCTCCTTCTTTCACTCGGACTTGATGGTAACCCGATCTCAAATCGATCTTCGAGAAATAGTCGGCACCTTGAAGTTGATCAAACAAGTCGTCGATTCTAGGCAATGGGTATCGGTTCTTAATAGTCATCTTGTTCAACTCTCGGTAGTCGATACACATTCTCATCGAACCGTCTTTCTTCTTAACAAACAATACGGGCGCACCCCATGGAGACGAGCTAGGACGAATAAATCCTTTGTCGAGTAACTCTTGCAACTGGGACATCAATTCCCGCATTTCGGTGGGAGCCAAACGGTATGGAGCACGAGCTATCGGCGTCGCTCCCGGAACTAAATCAATACGGAATTCTACTTGCCTCTCCGGTGGCAATCCCGGTAAATCGTCGGGAAATACCTCGGGAAAATCCTGGATCACCTTTACATTTTCCACCGACCTCTTCTCTTTCCTTCCATCTAACACATATGCTAAAAAGGACGAACATCCTTTGGCTAAACATTTCCTAGCTTTAACCGCGGTCATAAGACATGGCAAATGGTGTCGTCTCTCACCATACACATAAACTTTTTCGTTGTCGGGAGTCCTTATCGAGACTATCTTCTTCCCACATAAAATCTTTGCTTGATTCTCACCCAACCAATCCATACCTATAACTATATCAAAACCCGCAATTTCCATGGGTAATAAATTCACCTTAAACTTTCTCCCATCTATTTCCAATTCACAATTTCGACACATATGTTGAACTATGGAGGTTTTACCATCCGCAATTTCTATATCATAAATTTCATCCAGGAGTTCTAATGGCACATTCAACATCACAACAAAATCATGTGACACAAACGAATAAGTAGCACCCAAGTCAAATAAGATCCGGGCGGGAATAGAATTTACGAGTAGGGTACCTGAAACGACATCGTGGGCTTCTTTGGCTTCATCTCGGGTAAGTTGGAAGGACCGTCCCTTGACCTTTGTCGGCTCCGCTTTCTTTTGAGCGGTTGACACCATGGTCTCACTTCCCTTCTTCGGGCATGCATTGCTATAGTGCCCTTTTTCATGGCACGAATAGCACTCGATTTCATCCAACGGTTTGGCCCGGCAATCCCTTGCCATATGCCCCGGCCTTCCACACTTGAAACATGACTTTGAATCCGCCAAACATTCTCCCTTGTGATCTTTGCCACACTTCTTACAAGCACCAACACTCGATTGTTTAGAGAAGGTCGGGGTGAACTTTCCCTTCTTCACCGAACCCGAGCTCCCCTCAAACTTCCTCTTCTCAAACTTTTCAAACTTTGGCCTCTCGTTGATTCTTCTTTGGCCAACCTCTTCAACATTTCTCGCCGCACTGATAGCCTCGTCGAGTGTGGCGGCCCTCTTTACTTCCAACTCATACTCCCACGGGAGTCCATTGGCATACCGAACAATCCGGGATCTCTCATCCGGATACAGTTTGATCACAAACGGGATTAACCCCGTGAACTTCCTAGTGTACTCATCGACACTAAAACCACCCTTCTTTAAATGAACGAACTCTTCTTGAAGTTTCTCCAAATTTCTCTCGGGGCAAAACTTTGCCTTCAACCGACTCACAAACTCTTCCCACGTCATTTTGTACATCGCCCTTTTTCCCAACGTTTCATACAAGGTATCCCACCACACGAGAGCCTCGTCCTTCAACAACCGAGAAGCATAGATCACCATATCACCGTCCTTGCATTTACTAGCTTCAAGGACTTGTTCAGTTTCACGGATCCAACGGATCGTGACTTTCGGTTCGGAGCTACCATAGTAGTTATCGGGCTTAAAAGCCATAAAGTTCTTATACGTGCACCCCTTCCTTTCCCTCGGCTCGGGGTCACTCCCATCTTCTTCCGTTGATGATTTCTCAGTTTGAGCAACACTACTTGACTTGCTCTTTGTGCGGGGTGGAGATTCCTCCCGCCTTTCACGTGCCCTATGCTCATTGAGAAGTCGGTTCACATCCTCGTTCACTATGTCCCTCATTTGATTCAACATAGTTTGGAGGTGTTCCACGGTGACCGGGGTGTGAGTGTTCCTTTCAACACCCGAATTCTCCACTTCGTCACGAGGTGGAGGGCCAAATACCGGTTCAACAAGGTTATTCGAATCTTGCCCTTGATCAAGTGGGCCTCTTGCACTTCTAGTTCTCACCATTTTGCTATAATAAGACATCAATCATTTAGTAATCAATTCATTAAAGTAACGGTGGCATTGACCGTTCCACAACCAACATGACCTATTCCCTTAAGGTCAACCCTATCGAGCCTACACTTTAAGGTCTCAATAGTCATTTCATAAGTATCCTATGGAACCTACGGTCCTACTAGCTCAGTTTAAGTCTAGGATGGTCAACTCAACCTAGTTCACTTAAACTATAGCTCTGATACCAAGTTGTAACACCTCAATTTTCAAAACAATATTTAAATATCATTTAATCCAAAAATACATAATATTGTATCATCATCAAATTCCGGTTTTACAAAAACGAAAAGGTTTCTTGTTCGAGATTATCAGAGTTTACAAAAACGGTGTTACAAATTATATCTTAACCATAGGATAAGGACTCTAATCATCAACACCGAGCTAATCTCAACAAGGCCTCTTCTAAACGGGCCTCCTAGATCTTCGATCCCGAACCTGAGTACATAGCAAAAACACAAACATAGTACGTGAGACAAAATTGCCTCGTGAGATACATGGGTTTTAGACCCGATAAACAAATAGTCAAACAATATCATTTAATCTTAAAATAATATTACTAAGTTTGTTTTGGGTCACTTTATCACTTTCATCATTGGCCAATGTCAAGATAATCGGAATGCCTCCAATCTATCAAGACCATCATTTCCACGGTAATCGGAATGCCTCCAATCTACCGGGACTCATAGGTATTGGGTAATCGGAATGCCTCCAATCTACCACTAACCTTAAGGTACCGTAGTAACCGGAATGCCTCCAATCTACTACGGCCCTAGGGACATCATCATCATCATCATCATTACTTACCTTTTATCGTTATGAGCTTATAGCTCCATCTTTTCTTATTCAATCATTCATTTAACCATCATACAAGCAATTCATCATATATCACATAAATGACTAAATTACTTAAAGACTCGATAAAAATCATTTAATCATAAAAACATTTACTAGCTATGTACCCAGTTTAAAAGTTCACATGTACTCACCTTAGCCAAGCTTAACCAGTTGTTGCGTTCTTTAATCACCAATATCACTTCTCGAGATTTGAATGCCTCAAATCTTCCAACCGACAATCTATTATCAAAACCAATACAATGGTTTGCATTAATCATCTATACTAACTACATAATCCATGGCTAGTTAAGTACTAGCACCATTTTCCCCAAAATTACCAAACCCTAAGTTCATAAATCACCACATTTTCGTGTACCCATGACATGACCACGTTTTCCTTGTTAAAATACCATAGATCTAAGTTATCTCACTTCCATTTAACCATTTATGAACAAATCCATAACTAGGGTTTATGATTCAAGCTTCCATATTCAAATCTAAGACTTATATCACAAGAGAGATGAAGATTTACCTTAGATCTTCAACTAGGAGCAAGAATCACTAAGATTTGATGAAGATTGAGCTCCAAATGGTGGTTTACACCCAAAATCGTTCACAAACTCGAGTGGAAGAAAAACTAGGGTTTTGGATGCATTAAATGACATGAAACCCGACTTTAATGCTTTCAGCGACGGAGATCGCGTCGCTATCTACAAGATAGCGGCGCTATCTCGATGCCCGCCATAAATCGCGCCACTATATAGCGGCGCTATCTCGACGCTATCTCAATTTCGCGTTTCCATCAAATAGCTATTTCGGTCCGCTGTCTGAAAACCACAAGATCGCGTCGCTATCTTCAAGATAGCGGCGCTATCTTGCCCTTATGCAGCAGGGCTGCAACTTTTGCTTCACGTTTCGACCCGGTTTCGCCCATAACTTCCTCGCACGGTCTCCAAACGACACGAAACCAATTCCTACGTTCATTAAACGATTTATCCTTATTTATCATATTTTTGTACAATTTATTTATTTACAAATTTCGGGTCGTTACATTTCCGCTTCCAGTTATGTTCTATCGACCTGCGTGTGCAAAACACCAACTCATCTGGCGGCGTGCATCAGTTGTCTTAACTAATTGTTTGATTTTAATTGGTGGATATTATGTAATTTGATTCAGACATTTGATACATGTCTACAAAGGAGTTGCTGTTTTGTAGACGCGTGTCAATAGAACGTCACCGGTGAGTGAACAACTGGAGAAAGCAACCGAAGGTAGGTTTTGAGGATGTATCGAATTTTCAAAAGGGTTGGTGGCACGACGATTTTGGTTATTGGTTGAGCTTTGAATTAAAAGAAAAAGATGTGGGTGGTGAGTCTCAATGTGGTGGCAGAACATGGATAAAAAAATTCAATTAATAGAGTAAATTTCAAGGATGATCCATGTGGTTTATCACTTATTACATTCATAGTCATTTATATTCACTTTATTACTGTAACACCCGTATTTTTATAACATCGTTTAAATTAGTAAAATACATTTTTTTTCCAAATAGTAAACATGATGTCCAAAATACAGTTTAACAAAAACTTTAGAATCGTTATCAGAGTATACAATAATATGGTGTCGCCAAATATATCAAAACCATAGGCAAACGAGATCTACCTACGAGCTCCCGAGCTAAACATCTGTAGGCCACTTCTAGTGTAACCTTCTACCACTTCAAACGTGTACCTCAGTACATAGCCACAAAACAAACGTAGTACATGAGATAAAATTGTCTCATGAGATGCATGAGTTTTAGACCCCAATAATAATAATCATTTAATAAGTATATATATATATATATATATATATATATATATATATATATATATATATATATATATATATATATATATATATATATATATATATATATATATATATGAGATCGAGTGAGGATTCGAAATTTGGTGAGAACTGCGAGGATAAATCTCGATCACTCATCTCAAAGATGTGTGGCTCCTATGTTTCAGATTTTTAACAAAAAAATGCGGTGGAAATTTTGTAATTGCTTTGGAATATTTCCACCTTTCTTATAAAGGGCAAATTATTTAGGGGTATTATCATCATTGAATTTTTAAAAAGCCCTAAATGCCATTTTCTACACGCATCCATCTCTCCCTACATTGAAAATCTCGCTCGGTTTCGAAGAACTATCATCACTTCGATTTTGCATCTGTAATCCCTCATTGATTTCTTCTTCTTCAAACTCTCACAGCTTCGAAGATCTCGCTCAACTTCGGTGATTTTGTATCATTGCATTAAGACGAGGATCAGAGGTTAAAGTTTTTGTGTTGAAGAGATTTGTGATAACTAAATCCTAATCATCTCAAAATGGACGAATGTAAACATCAAACTCTTATTTTCATAATCGATTAGTTTAATTTTCATGCTTAATTCATTAATTTGTTGTTCTGGACTGTAGTTTTTTAGTTTTGCCCTAATTTTTATATATTTTCTAGATACTGATTTTGTTGATTTGCTGGCTTGTTTCTCAATTGTCCATATATTTGATTGTTATTGCTACTTGATTGTTAAGGTTAGTGATGAATATTGTCTTATAAGTTATAGATATGGTGAATACGATGTTTGATTACTATTGTTAATGAAGTGGTATTATGCATACTTAGTTTGTGACTCTAGGTTTTTAAAGGAACTGATTAATATTCTTTAGGAAATGAAGTCCTAAATATTGTTCTCATTAGTAAATTTGTTTTGGATTGTTGATGAAATACAATTATTCCTCTGAATTAAATAGTAAGATACTTGTTCCATTTGACTCATTTTGAGAGTTTTAGATGTGATAACAATATGATTAGTGGATATAATTGTTGTGGACTTTGATTATTTTTATTATTATTAAGTGATTTGTCAATTGTAGATGGTGATGGTGTTTGAGGAAGAGGATTGAACAGACATTTAGAGACACTAGAACTTTGAAATAGTGATGTTTTAATTACATTACTAGTTGATGGGATTTGTAATGCAGTTTGTGGTTACAAAGTTTTTTTGACTGATGGTTGACCATGAGTTCAGTTTTAAGCGTCATACAATCTTTAATATTCTTCCTTTTTTCTTAAAGTCGGATTGAACAAACATTAAGTGACATTAGAATTTTGAAATAGTGATGCTTTAATTACATTACTAGGTGATGGGATTTGTAATGCAGTTTGTGGTTGCAAGGTTTGTTTGACTGATGGTTGACCATGAGTTCAGTTTGAAGCACCAACAATCTTTAATTTTCTTCCTTTTTTTCTTAAAGTCGGTTGACTTGTTGTTTTTTTGTGGTTGTTGTTGATGTTGCAAAAGTTGTTGGTGTTTCAGATAGAAAGTTGTATATTCGGATCATTGTTAATTTTTATTTTGTTTACCTTTGCATAATTATTTATCTTTAGTTTAACAATTCAACTAAAGTACTTACTTTGTTTCTTTTGTTTTATGTAGATGGATTAAAAAAAGAAAGAGATTATCTCTTTCAACAAGCAATGACGACAACGATTATTCAAGTTCCTTTGAAAAACAAATGATTATATTTAGGAAACCTTAATATCACTGTTAATATTGTAAACATTATGGATCATTTTGTAAATTTTGGATCATTGTTAATTTTAGATCATTTTTAAATTTTGGATCATTGTTAATTTTGGATCGTTTTGTAAATTTTGGATCATTGTTAATTTTGGATCATTTTATACATTTTGAATCATTGTTAATTTTCTTTACAGTATCATCTGTTATGTGGGGTATTAGAACAATAAACTTTGGATGTCTTTTCACATTATGGGTCATTTTATAAATTTGGATCATTGTTAATTTTAGATCATTGTCAATTTTTAAATCATTGTTAATTTTGATACATTTTGTGTACCTTTTCATCATCTTTTCTCTTGTGCACATCAACTTATCACATGTATTTAATTTTGTTTCTTTTGTTTTATATAGATCAATCAAAGAAAAGGAAAAGATTATCTCTTTCAACAAGCAAAAATGTTAATAATTATGACACGATTTTGTTTCCGTCCCAAATCCTAGGCAAATTCATTTGAAAAAAAAATCAATGATTACATTTAGGAATCCTTCACGAAATTTTCTTCCATTTTTTCAACCTTGAATGATAACTACAAGTCTATTTTTAAAGATATAAGATTTGGTTTCTTGTGATTTGGTCATAAAAAAAGGTGGGTATAGATAATGACAAGCCGACAAATTACCTAAAGTTCACCGGAAGGTTGAATCAATACTTATTAAGTCAATGCTTAGATAGAAAGAGTTCAAGAAATAGGTGTTAAGTCGATGCTTTCAATATGATGAAAATTCAATAATTTTTCAAGCAATAGGTTGTTGTGGTATTAAATTTGTCTGAGTATACTATCATCGATTGTAACACAAAGCATGTGTTAATACTTTAATTGTATCAAAATCTCAACATAAAAACATACAAATATAGTAATAAGTTAAACATAAAGCATAAATGCCAAAAACTTTGAAATTTACATGAAAAATAACGACATGATCACCGGCCTCACCCATATTTCCCTTTTTTCTTCATCTAACCTTGATTTCACCAACTGTGAGAAAAATTTACTCATCGAAACACTCGAAATATCATCACCACTTGACATTTCAAATTGACCAACACCCGTATTCGTGAAACGGGCCAGATTTTTCACCAAACTTTCTATGTGAATCGGGCCAGATTTTTCCCTTTAAATAACTATCAATCACTTGATCTAATTGACCATTTTTCTGGAATTTCATAGCCCATTTGGCTAAATAACATGTTCTCGAGGTAAAGGCAGGTCGATTACAGGCCAAACACAACACTTCAAATTAAACGACCCTGAATAAGTGCACATCTTATTTTTCAGTCAATTGTATGTTGTCGTCTAAAATACTCGGGATCTAAGCACCTGAAACTACCTTTGACCATTAGGATGATTAAAAAATCAACAAATGATCCAAAAATAAACAGATGATTCAAAAATCAACAAATGATCCAAACTTTTAATCTTAAACATTAGGATCATTAGTGTTAGGGGTGTTCAAAAATAACCGAAAAAACGGGTACCCGAAAAAATATCCGATATTCGAAATCCGGATACCCGAAAATCCGGGTACCCGAAAATCCGGATACCCGGATTTCGGGTAACTGGTTTCCGGGTATCAAATACGGGTAGTGTTTTTCTAAAAAACCGGGTAATTGGGTACCCGGTACCCGAATTTTATTTTTCCAACTTATTTATATATATATATTTATATTATTATTAGACATTAATTATCATTAGATATGGGCATATGTTTGACTCATTTTGACAAATGTCTAAAATTTAAAACCATGTCTCAATTCTCACGTACAAACCATCTAATTCTCACCTCCGTCGTTGAATTATGGTTTTAAATCATTGGATGTCTTTAAAGATTTGGTTAGATTCATTACTAGTAACGATTTTTCTTTAAAGAAAATCATAACGTAAATTTTTAATAACAAATTTATTAATAAGATTTAAAGAAATTAAATATATAAATAATGGCGACTTCCATTTATGTAATTTTTGTGACAAAGAAATTATATTTCCGGGTACCGGGTACCCGAAAACCGGGTATCCGAAAATCCGGGTACCCGAAAACTGGGTACCGAAAATTCGGGTACTGATACGGGTACCTAAATCTACTACCCGAATTTTCGGGTACCCGGTTTTAGGATACCCGGATTTCCGGGTACCCGGTTTTGAACACCCCTAATTAGTGTTACATTAATGATCCTAAACTCTAATTTTCATTAATTAATGATTCAAAATTCAACAAATGATCCAAATTTTTTATTATTTCAATAAATTATCCCACAACCTTTTAGGATCATTAACAAATGATTTAAAAATTAACAGATGATCCATTTTTGTACGATGATCCAATACGAGTTATGATTTCCGGTTCCATTGAATTTTGTTTTGAAATTTGGTTTTTATTTGTGTCTAAATTGATCACATTTATGTTCCAGAGATGTATAGAGCTTAACCAATTCTTCTTATCACCCTTATCGATTTCAACTTTTGGATCTTAATCTTCATCATCACAGTTCTTCTTAAGTGGTATAAATTGCTCAAGTAGTTGTTTTGGTGATTTTTTAAACACCATTAATTCTTCCTTTGAAGCAACAATTGCTGAAATAAACAGATAATTATACTAGCGTTAATCAAGTTTAACCAAATAAAATAAGATTTCTTCAAACAAATCATTTAACAATTAATTTAATTGTTCCAGTCCTACAATTATCATCAACAAAGTGAATGATCCCAACATTTTTTAGCAAATAATAAAATTGTCAAACTGAAGAATATCAAAAACCTAACTCTAGATGCGATTGAATTAATATAAAAATAACAAATATCAATTGATCAAATTGCTAAGATAAAAACAACTACAAATGCGACTGATATATATATATATATATATATATATATATATATATATATATATATATATATATATATATATATATATTATAATTTAAAGTAAAATTAAAGGAATGAACCAACAAGTAGAGAGGATTTAGCGTTTAAACACATCAATTTTGTGTCTATAATTTGCTCCATCGTTACTTCCATTTTGGCAAGATCCGAATTTGTAATCTTTTCACCGGAAAATTTGAATACTACTGGTGATTTCTATCGGAGAATTGATTCTATTGACGTCGTTTTCGCCGATCGGTTGTTGCTGTGTGTTAACGTTAAACGCCCAAATTTGTGAAGAAGACATTTATCATCTCCATATAAAGCCCACACACCTAATTGAAGCCCAGCGCATTAAAAGCCCATGACGAAAATACCCTTAATGATGCTGATTGGCTGAAATTAGTCCTCGCAGTCCTCACCGGGAAAAGAGTCCTCACCGGATCCGGACCCATATATATATATATATATATATATATATATATATATATATATATATATATATATATATATATATATATATATATATATATATATATATATATATATATATATATATATATATATATTGGAGAGTTATATAGAGAACCCTATATTTCATGCAGAACCCGTAGAACCCGTCAATTTAAATCCGAGCCGTTGAAAAATAAAATTAATGGTAGAGATGATTTGTGGCATAAATGTAATTAATGATGATTTTTTTCAATATTTTTTAAACAAAAGGGTACAAAGGTAAAATTACTTGTAAAGATAATAAATTAAAAAATTAAAAATGTCTATCTCTTTCTTAAAATTCGTCCACCTCTCTCTAACTTACCAAAAGCCTGCAACAAACATCTTTATTAGTGTCTCCTCCCCTAATTTTTTTCTAGAGTAAATTATAGTTTTTGTCCCTGTGGTTTGCCCGTTTCTGCGTTTTTCTATAACATCTTCTCCAAAAAAATGCCACGACTCCTTGCCGACGCACCACATTCCGCCAGTGAGCTCCACATTCCGCACCACAATGCGCAGAGGTCGACTTGTATGTTGCGTTTGGGTAAAGTCCATGGTGAAGTCCATCGACCCCAATTCCATGGTAAAGTCCGTCGGATCTGGCCTTCGGGATTCCGGTGGATGCGACGTTCGGCTTGCTTTTGTGTGTTGTTTTTACATCGGTGATTTGGGCCTTTAGGTGTTTTTGATTATTAATTGTTTTTTATTATTAGTTCACCATTGGTTTTGTAGTGGTTAGATCTGCGAGATAGAGACAGGCAAAAGATCAAAGCTGTGTTGAAATTGAAGATTCTTGCAACTCGAGTGATGTCATCTCCACCAAAGTATATTATGTTTTACAAGTGCACACAAGTTGTTTGATAAATTGTCTAAGAGAAGGACTTTTGAGGTTATGTTTTATTAATCATAATTTTTCTCCCAAATAAATTTATATAATTAAGAAATAAGTAGAAAAATGGAATGTTTCAACATCGTTTTTTATTATATTTTCAAAGAAAGCAAACAAAAAAGGGAATTAATGAGTGCTCTTTTACTGCTTTATTACATTTAGTTACAATGTGTCTAAATCGGGTTAGTAGTGCACTATAAATGCACGATCAAAGTAAACATGGTGATTATAATGTTGTACCTTGTTGATATTTTTATATCCAACATACCTGGTTCATAACATTGATGTACAAGCCTTTTAGGTGCATATATGCTATTCTTTGATAATGTATCTGGATTCTTGCAATTATTGATTAAAAAAAGCATCAATGTTCTTGATTAGGTTGCATATATGTTTTGATTAGTTTATATATATGTTCTTGATTAAACATATATGTTTTTTTTATGTTTTGCAGTTTGTGGTGCACAGATAAATTTGACAAGTTACACAAGTGGAAAAAGAGAAAATGAGCATTTTGTGTTAGTGTATATAAAGAATAAAGTTGTTTCAAAAGGGGGACACAATTTCATGCCACCAACCATTTGATTGCATACATGTTATTAACTTGACTTTTTGTATAAATAAGTTCAACATGTATGTATTGAGTTTGCTCTATCAATTTTGTAAAATTGGATATAGATTTCATTTTTTAAACATGTTTGTTTTATGTTACATATATGTTCAACGTATATGCGAACCCGCAAAATAACATATGCATAACTGTAAATTGACATAAACTCAAACTCGTAAAATCCTCCACTATATATGAGGCCTAATTTTGAATTTTGTTTGACAACTCATCACTTTTAAGCAATCTCATTGGCTGTCAATGCCACGTGTAATTGGCCCTTAATGCCACTTGGCATCTTAAAAAATAAACCTGCGAAAATCTTCCTCAAATCCTGCAAGATTTAAAAAAAGTCAAACGTCAACCTCTTTTAGCACTATATTTGGAATTTGAAAAAAAAAACTGTATCCCTCATTAAAAACTCTTTATATTTACCACAAAAATTCCACAATTTAAACAATATTCCATATACCCAATATAAACGTTCCAAAATCAACAAAACCATAAATAGACACCTAAAATATTCAAATTTTACCAATTATTCGGTACCCACAACCGAAGTCACAGCAAATAAATTAAACAAAATAAATATATTCCATATTTTGTTATCAAAACATCAAAACAATACGTACCGAATTCACTCGCAAAAACTGATTATATGCGGTTCTGTGTATCTCCTAAAAATCTAGAAACCGATTTTGTTTCCCAAATCAGACGGAATATTTAAAGGCCAATTTTAGAGTCTATAAAGTAGATTACACCTCACGGTTAATATCACCGGTACCCTGATTTTCTTGCTTCACAACACTCTGATTTCAGAGCTCAACACTGCAAAAGAACCTCAAACACGGTTAGTTATCATATTTTAATAATCGGGATATATTAACACGAAAGCATGAAATTTTTTTTCATATTCAGTTTTGATTTGAAATCGAATGGTTTATTATACATTCATGTTAAGTGTGTTGTGGTTTATCATTATTCTACCAAAACAAATTTGGTAGTCTCCTCTAACGTCAATGTAACCATATTTTCAAGAAATCTCAACATCATAAATGTATGGTCATTAAATTTTTATATTAAACATAAACATAATTACCCGATTATTTGTTTGTTTATTTTGTACCGTTTTTTTTATTCTGTTTTCGAATTATAATTTAATGACAATATTTGTATTTAAACAATATAATCAACATAACTATTGTTGTGTAATTAACTTATTGGTAGAATAAACATAAACTTTGGCACCGTATTTTACTTTATATTGATTTGGAATTAAAATTGTCTACTGTAATGGAATTAATCGTTTATGACTGTCAATTTATATCAAACTTATTTCGAATTAAAATCTATACACATATTTTCAGTTAAAACATTAACATCAATGTATATCCTGTTTTGGTAATTAAATTTCGAATTTTCAACAAAAATATAGATAAAAGTTTGTTTCATTTATTTAATTTTCTATTTTTTAATATTGTTTTTAAATTAATTCCAAAACATTTACATTTAAAGTAAAACTTGTCCACATGTCCTTATCGAGCTATCTAATTGGAGGAATTTGATGACGTGTAATTAGCTTAAAATGTCACTTGTCATGCCTTCACGAAATTTAAATTCAGTAATAGCCATAAAGTTTGTTCCGGTAATTAAGGTAACTTTCAAATCCCAAATCTGTTTTGGGATTATTTAGTCAAATCCGGTAATTCACAATCTGTTTCAAATCTGTAATTTGTAGTTAAGTTATATTTTAAATCCCAAATCTGTAATTAAGGTGTTATTTTAAGGGTTTCGATAATGACAACCATAATAAGGGCTGTCACTAAGGAAGAATATTCTATTTCAAAAATTAACAATTAATTAGACTATAAATAATTGACTCATGTTTATCTTTATTATACATTCATGTTAAGTGTGTTGTGGTTTATCATTATTCTACCAAAACAAATTTGGTAGTCTCCTCTAACGTCAATGTAACCATATTTTCAAGAAATCTCAACATCATAAATGTATGGTCATTAAAATTTTATATTAAACATAAACATAATTACCCGATTATTTGTTTGTTTATTTTGTACCGTTTTTTTAATACTGTTTTCGAATTATAATTTAATGACAATATTTGTATTTAAACAATATAATCAACATAACTATTGTTGTGTAATTAACTTATTGGTAGAATAAACATAAACTTTGGCACCGTATTTTACTTTATATTGATTTGGAATTAAAATTGTCTACTGTAATGGAATTAATCGTTTATGACTGTCAATTTATATCAAACTTATTTCGAATTAAAATCTATACACATATTTTCAGTTAAAACATTAACATCAATGTATATCCTGTTTTGGTAATTAAATTTCGAATTTTCAACAAAAATATAGATAAAAGTTTGTTTCATTTATTTAATTTTCTATTTTTTTAATACTGTTTTTAAATTAATTCCAAAACATTTGCATTTAAAGTAAAACTTGTCCACATGTCCTTATCGAGCTATCTAATTGGAGGAATTTGATGACGTGTAATTAGCTTAAAATGTCACTTGTCATGCCTTCACGAAATTTAAATTCAGTAATAGCCATAAAGTTTGTTCCGGTAATTAAGGTAACTTTCAAATCCCAAATCTGTTTTGGGATTATTTAGTCAAATCCGGTAATTCACAATCTGTTTCAAATCTGTAATTTGTAGTTAAGTTATATTTTAAATCCCAAATCTGTAATTAAGGTGTTATTTTAAGGGTTTCGATAATGACAACCCTAATAAGGGCTGTCACTAAGGAAGAATATTCTATTTCAAAAATTAACAATTAATTAGACTATAAATAATTGACTCATGTTTATCTTCATTAGTCAAAATTCAAAAAAAATCATAAAAATCAATAAAAATATAAAGTATGCAGGATAAGTCAAATCCTTCTTTGCCTTTGATGAATGTAATAGGGTGAGCTGTGATCGATTGGTTGACCAGAGCTTTCCCCTTCTTTGCCTTTGTCTCCTTCGGTCATCTTTCAGCAAGAACGACGACAATGAGTTTCTGGTTTTAGGGTTTTGAATACCGCTTTGATACCATATAGAATTCGTTAATGAGGGAATTGATTATTATGTTATTGATTTAATGGACAATTGCCACGTATTTATAGTTACAATAACCTAACAAACTAAGGCTAAAGATAAGCTAGAAAAAGATATAGAGGATAATCTCTAAACTTAAATTCAAATGAATAATAATAAATAATCAATATCCTATAAAACATCATCATCAATCTACAATAAAACGCAGGTATTAATGTTTTTAATACTTTATACTTTGAGTAATGCGTATTTTGTATCCTACATTCTCTGTAGGATACATATCTACATTCGAAAAATAACATAATTTTGTTACCTGCATACTTCATTCAAAAACTTTAACTCGATTACATTAATTTTGATATTTAAATAACCCACCCGGATAGATTAATTTTAACTGCATTTGAGCAATCTACCAAAAAAAAATATTAATTCGAAGCTATTCTGAAATGTATGCATAATTATGTTATTTACATGTTATTTGTTAAACCCATTGATTCAAATCCAGATTTGTTATACTATTTATATAAGAAATGATGTATGTAATAATCTATAACAAAACACATTTTTAGAAAGTTATATCAGAATTAAAATCTATGGCTGAGTGCCTAAATGCTACAAAAAAATTAAGTATTTAAATAAACCAGTAGTCATGAATTAACATTGATACAAACGCAATTGAGGCCAACAATTACCTTAAGACTATGGCAGAGGGTGAGGAAATCGATGTTGGACGATGAAGAATATGTAGTTTCAAAAACATCGGACTTCAGACCCGATCTTTTAGGTTCAATGCGAGGAAATAACAAGTAATGTTGTTGAAATGGATCGTATTGTTGTTGATTGTAGATGTATGGATTTTGAGTTTGTGGTTGAATTTGTGGTGAAGGCGCAGGAGGTTGGTAGGTTTGAGGTTGTGCAGCAGCAACAGCGTAGGGATCCATGGCGGGAAGGGGAAATTGTGTGAATAGGTTAGAATTTTGCGATTTGATGTTAGTTTCAAAGGTCATATAGAGTACCATTTTTTATGCGTATTGTACAATCTCCATATTAAGTGATTTTCCTTCAAATGGATACCTGACTTAAGCCCAATGAATCAGTCCATACTCGAAATTTTAGCGTTAAATTTGTAATTTCTTGGGCTTTTTTTAGACCAGTAGTTTGGGCCTCTATCCAAGTACCATATTGCACCTCTAATGCTATTTTGCTAATAATATGATTATTTTAACTCTTGGTAGAATACTATATCTATTGTAGATGAATTAATTTAGAAAATATTATTTCCTTCTACCGCTTTCACTTAAATATTTTTAAGAGAGTAATTTGAGTATATAACATTACTTAGGCACCTGCTCGCTAATTCTCTACTCTTTTTGCAAGTGTATGAAAAAAGTTAAGATAATAGGAGAAATTTTAAACTTAAGGAGTATATAATAATAACTTAACTTGATTATCTCATTTTTATTTCGTCATATCTAATTTAATAATTTAACGATCACTGACTGTCTCATTTTTATTTCATCATTACAATTATAGATCGTTATGTTATTGCAATAGTATCAATATTTTTGTTATTTTTCTACATATCTCTTGAAGCATGTTCGTCCAGTTGGACGGGTTTTAAAGCTAGTAACATATATGCAACATTAAAGTTCTGAAATTAACACTAAAATAATAAAAAAATGCAAAACTGTAAAATAACATACATGCAACAAAACATTTTCGAAATTAATGCCTAAATTTTAAGAATTTTCAAAAAGGAAACAAAATAATAAAATGTAAAATGTCCTAAATACCCCTGAACATTTAAATAAATTAAATAATTCAAAATTAATTTACTAAATTCTGATTGGTTGATAAGAGTTCTACTGCACGAAATATAAGGTTCTCTATATAACTCGATATATATATATATATATATATATATATATATATATATATATATATATATATATATATATATATATATATATATATATATATATATATATATATATATATATATATATATATATAGGAATGAGTTCCTTTGAGAATTAATATATTGGGTGAGAATGTGAGAATAAATCTCAGCCATTGATCTTGGTGGATTTAGGGCTCACGGCCCGGCAAAATCTATCGCACGGAGTGGGGTGCACATGTGCCCTGTTTAATCATCGATGAACCCTATGAATACATGTAGGGTAATCATTGATGATTACACTAATTCTCACATTCTTAAAATTTTTTAATTCTCAAAGGAACCCTCCTATATATATATATATATATATATATATATATATATATATATATATATATATAGTGTCCGATTCAGCGCAGAACCTTTTTTGGCGACAGAACCACAGAACCAATTTTTAGGCTAATCTAGATCGTCAATCTTTTCATCTACGATTAACATTGTATAACCGATTTTTGACATAAATTTTAATTAAAATTCGGATATTTTAAAATAAAAGAGGGGTATATTTGGAATGATTTTTTTGGAATGGATATTCTTTTAAAAAAATAACCGATCTTATTCAATGCTTATTCAAAGCATTCGCAAGGAATCCGGAACCACGAACGATTTTGGCTTCATCTTCCACTTATCACATTCCAATAATCACAATCGTTAAAAAAGACAACTGATTCTCCGAAATCATTCACGTTGTTTGATCGTCGATATTAGGAATCACGAAATTCACTTTCAGCCGTTGTCGTCTTCTAGCTAGGGTTTTTTTCAGGCGATTAGAGGGTTTACGATTTTCAAAATCAAGGTTCAATAACGATGTCAGGTTAGCGATTATTGCTTTTTTTTTGTTTATATGGTTCTGGTTTAGCGATTATAGGGTTTTTGAATGTGAATTTTAGGGCTTTTCTGCCGAATTAGTATTAAAGTTTACATATTTTTATTTATCTTGTAATTACTTTTTTTATTATGAAATTAAGTATGTAAATGCATGTATTGTTAAAGTTTGATTGTTATTTATGTTGTATTCCCTGATTTTCTTATGTGATTGTTGATTATTTGGTTGGGGTTCGATTGTTGCTTAATAAAATTGTGGTCAAATACATGGATGTTAGGAAGATTATGTCAAGTTTAGTCACATTTTTATGATTCTGAGCTATTATAATACTAGCTTGTACAGTTTTGATTTGCTTAATTTGTTGTATTATGTATTATCGGTCTCCATTTTTTTAGTGAACTATCTTTATGTTATGTTTAGGTTACTGAAATGTCATGTTTTTGGTGATATTATTTTCATTATCGATTATTATATAAGAATTATGTTGTGAAACATGGTCTATAGGATAGTATGATGCTTGGTTTAATGACATTGTATGTTTTCCAGTTTTCATTTATGTCATTTTGAATTGTATTTGCAATTGCAGGTATCAGAAGAAGCGGTAGGAAAAAACCAAGATCAGTTAACTACAATGAAAGTAGCAGGCCAAAACCTGTTGTCTTATCCGGTAAGTTTGTTTTATTTACATTGGATGTGAATTTTGTCTAATGTATGGTTTTGTTCAGATTTAGACGATGAAGAAGATCGAATTAATCGTAAAAGGAAAGGGAAAGGCAAGGTTGGTGAAACATCTAACCGAGATGAAGGAAATGGTGTCAGTGCAGCAATTAAAAATGAGTTTTTTCACACTCGATCTAGCCCCAAGACTTTAAGTTCAGTAATGTCAACTTTGAATCCAAGTCAGAAGGCTTGTTTAGATGTTATGGGGTTCACCGGGTTTATTGATTTTAGTGTTGATAGCATCCCTACGAAGCTCGCTTTATTTGTTGTAGGTGTTTTTACCGGTGGACAATCATGAACAACTTCTATTGCTATCGTTTGATATGAGATCCGGTGCTGTTGTCTTGTTTGATGGAAAGAAAAATGCACATCCAATAGGAAAAATAATTAAACGTTCCCGTTGGCAGTACCAAACAACCCTCTCCAAATTGTAAGTTGCGTTTAATACAGTACATTTTTGCAAGTCTTTTTTAAATACACAACTTTGAATGTTCTAACTTTTTATCCTTAACATAAACAGAAAAAACTTTTTGGTCTATATCTTTTAAGCATCCGATGTCCGATAGGAAAGAAAATAGAAAGTGTATCCCAACTGGAAGTAGCTGAATTTGACTGGCAAACAACTCGATACAAGCAAACTGTAAACGGGTTAGTTATTATGCGAATTATGGAGGCTTATTTCGGGGAGGATTTAAGGAAGTTTGATTGTGGTTTTTCTAAGTGCAAGTTTGGAAACCAGTTGGAGTTACTGAAACAAAAGTATGTTACCCGTATTTTGATGTCAGACGACAACATGGCGAAGAAGGAAATGAAGAAAATGGCTGACGCATCAGCAAGGTAGAAGGTGGTACGAATGGATGATTTGAGATCACTTTATTAATCCGTTAGAACTGTGATTACTTGTTTTTCGTTGTTTAATACTTTTTTTTTGTTTTTGTTTATTTATGGTACTGGTTTTGTTGCGTTTATTACCTATTAACATTATATGTTTCATTAACACCGGTGGTTGTTTTAGGCAAAAAACAGTGGTTGCTTTAGATGTTTTTTGTCAACGGTGGTTGTTTTAGATGTTTCATTAACAACGGTGATTGTTTTAGGCAAGAACAGTGGTGGCTTAAGATGTTTATTGGCAATGGTGATTGTTTTAGATGTTTATTAGCTATTAACATTAGATGTTTCAGTAACAACGGTGGTTCTTTGCATTTTTTAAATATTAACATTAGATGTTTCAAGGAAGTATGTAGCTTTTAACTTTAAGTTTTAAAATTAGAACAACCTATAAATATGTTTTAACTCAAATTTAGATGTTTCATGGAAGTATGTAGTTTTTAACTTTACGTTTATTAAATATTAACATTACATATTTATTACCTATTAACACTAGATGTTTCATTCACAACAGTGGTTCTTTTCGGTTATTAAATACTAACATTAGATGTTTAAATGAAGTATGTAACTTTTATCTTTACGTTTTACAATTTGATCAACCTGTAATATGTTTTAACTCAAAAACGTCTAATTGTTATTTGGCTTGTTACGCATCATGCTACGCATTCAACATCGGCAAAGGGAAAAATGTATATTTGTATTAACCATATACAGAAATAACATGCAGTTAATGATTTACAAATGCTAACCTAAACCTATCTAAAACAAACGGTAATGTTTTACAAATACCTGCAGTTAATGTTTTACACTAATAGGCTACAACATTATCAGATCAATGTTCAAAACAAACTGCATATAAATTGAAGGACAAAGTATAACATAAAAAATTCTTAAACAACCAAAACATTTTAAATTATTCAGAACTGTAACACTCATCCGTTGCATCATCATTGTTGTTTTCATCATCTTCTTCATTACGGTTATCATCATTTACTAGTTCATCATTTACGGATAGTACCTTCCGGTGTTGGCAATAGCTCTACAATACTTGTATCGACACCTGATTTTAATTCAAAAAATAAAACATAATTAATTAATCAACACAAATAATTAAGTCATTCATGGAGTGTATTTGTAACAGCGTTGTTTGTCAATTGCTAATAATGAAAAGTTGTCATATAATTTGATTTAATAGTATAAAAAACATCATATGTATAAATAACTTCAAATGCACATATTTATAGCAACAACATACACTGCAACAATTATAACCATAACATCCAGTGCACATAACATCAAATGAACCTATTTATATAAAAAACATACATTACACCAACTACAACCATAACATACAGTGCACTTAACATCAAATGAACCTATTTATATAACATGCAAACTATTTTTATCAAAAAACATACAATGCAACAACTATAACCATAACATCCAG
Source organism: Calendula officinalis (assembly GCA_963853835.1). Classification (NCBI taxonomy): domain Eukaryota; kingdom Viridiplantae; phylum Streptophyta; class Magnoliopsida; order Asterales; family Asteraceae; genus Calendula; species Calendula officinalis. The sequence continues at coordinate 52,938,346 of OY970825.1, forward strand.
TGCACTTAATATTTATTTAAAATGGCATTATAAACAAGCTGTATTTAACATCCAATGCAGTTATTATAATCTTACATTAAAAATATAAATATGATATTTTGAACATCTAATGCACTATCAACATATATTTACAAATTACAGAATTTACCAAACCTTCAACATACAATAAATACGTTCACTTAAATGTCGATAACATCAAATGTCTTTCACCAAGAAATTATACATTCATACACCAAACAGTTAATTATGGTACACATAATCTGAATCATTCCATACGATTTTCGTATAATTTATTTTTCAACATGTCGTATTAATTAAGAATTTAACAATTGAAAAAAACTAAAAACATACCGATTGTTTCATCTACAAAATCTGCTAAAATATCTGGTGCTCGTTCTTCATAATAGTCTTCATTCACGTTTTCTTCTGAAATTATCGATATTCCTTGCTCATTATTCATTTTTTCTTCTATACGTGCTATTGATTTCCGTCGATCTTTAGGGTTCCAGTACAATTGTCGAATGAAACTAAAAAACGGCTGGGGGTTTAGATATCTATCGTGGTATTGTAAATCAAACTGATTACCCATGTTTTTAGGAAGAAGACGTTTTATGGTATTATTTCCATATCTACCGGATTTGCAAATGTACAGAAATACCCTTCCCGATTTTATTTATTAAATAATTTTTATTTAAAACTTGCTGCAATCTGATTGGCTGCATTCCGGTTCTGTGGTTCTGACGCTAAAATCGGTTTTGCGCAGAATCGCACCCTATATATATATATATATATATATATATATATATATATATATATATATATATATATATATATATATATATATATATATATATATATATATACACTACATCAATAACGTCTAGTTCACCCTATTGTGACCCCATCGATTTCTGCTCTCCTAGCAAACATATCTAACTATCGGGTTGCCCCCGAACTAGCTAGAAGCACAAACATACCTAATACATACACATATATGTACTAGAATCACATTAACTTACTAACCGAAATCCATCGCCATTAGTAAGCTTCACATTAACTAATTAACCGAAATCCATCGCCATTAATAAGCTTCAAGATACCGGCAAGAGGGATTCACCCAATCTACATATACTTGCCTTACTCGCCGGAATACGTCCAGTTAGCAAGACTACTAACGTGGATGAATCGATGGGAATCCACCCAACTGCCCCTCATTCCACACCTCATGACCGGGGGTCCCCTGCATCATCACATCATCTCATTCCTACTATAAGTCAACAATTATTTCAATCAAAGCCTTCGGCTATCACATAAATCATCAAACAAGTTGGTTATCCAATAATAACTATATAACTAGTTCAACATAGTATGAACGCACATGTATAGTCCCATGAACCCGATCATTATCGACTCACATCTACTTCTACATCTATGACCCTAGAAGGTCCATACTTACTTATTTGATTTCTATGTTACAAATATAAAAACTCAATCGTATATAGTATTTAATGATTAATTACATGCTATAATCCTTTTCAATAATTATATATATTTAATATCTTAAAACATGTATTTCAAAAGTAAGAAAAGCTAATTCAGAACATAAATTTGTAAATTCACAATTCAAATAAATTATTCAAATTAAAAATCAGGGCCCAAGGCGCCTACTATTTGGTTTAAATGGAAAATTATTTTCTCTCTCTCACGTATGACAGTATATATAAAAACATAATATCTCTAAGACAAAATTGAAAGGTCCAAGATAACATAATTGCTACAAATAACGGAACATCGTTGTGCATTGTAATGAACACTAAATAACTTATCACTATTGTACATAGGGTCATGATGTGCACAAGGAAGGTTTTGTTTGGTACAAGAAATTAAATGTGCAAAGATAAAAATACCCTCATATAATCTATTATTTTACCGTTATGTTGGTTCACACCCAAAAAAGCCCTAATGCGCCCGGTTGTACTCCGATGTACTTCCACAGTCTCCACCTCAAACTAAACTGAATGTTTGTAAGTATGTTAACATCTATACTGATACTCCTCCAGAAGTGAACACAACCAACCAAAAGAGCATTGAAGTAAAACAAGAACAAACACTGTGTTCCAGAAGAATGATTTAGAGGGAATAGAAAAGAGTTGCCTAGAAGAGAACAAATATTTTATGTTCCAAAATATTTTTTTTAAAAAAGGTAGAGAAGAGAAAAGAAATTTTGGACATTTTTTCTCTCCTAATCTTCCTCCTAAAAGTGGGAAGATTTGGAGAGAAGATAACTTTTCATTAATTAAAACTATTTGCAATTATTAAATTACCCTTGATATTACCTAACTTGTTTGTATTTAAAGGATAAAATTGTAAATGTGCTAATTTTTTCCTTTCTCTCCGACTCAGGAACACAAAGATTGATGATTTTCTTTTCTTTTCTCCCCGATTCGGGAACGTAAGAAAGAAAAATATTTTCTTCTTAATATCTTTTTTTTCTCTTCTATTTTCTCACGTTCTTTTCTTTTCTTTCATTTAAATATTCTGGAAAGCGAAAGGAAAAGAAAACAAATCAATATACATATTGCCTTTTTATAATTTATGTTTTCATTTTCAAATTGCAGGTGGAATTTGTTCTTTGTTTTCCTGCGTATAACTACAAAAAGAATGAGATATGAAAATATGTGTTCATCTTAAAGAAGAAAACTATCTGTAATCAAGATTTCTTATACTTCCCCGTATAAAAATAACCGACACAAATTGACTTACACGTTTTTTTAGGTAAAAAAATAAAGTAGATGTTAAAATAGATTAAAATACATAGTTAGTGGAGAATGGGTCTCACTTTTCTTGAATAAAGTGATATTAATGAGTTTTAAAAGTAAAAATAAGGGTATAAGAGTAATTTCACTTTATTAAAATGGATAGTTAGTGGGTATGAGTCCCACTATTTTTACCAAATAAGGAAAGTTTCCTAAGTGTGTCACTTATTTTGATACACCCTAAAATGGAAAGTGTGTCACTTATTTTGATACGGAAAAAGTAATTAAAATTGGTAACGGGATATAGACGAATTGAACAATGGTATTTGCTTTAATACGAATTTTGGGGAAACGAAAAACTCTAATTTTAATGGGGTTTCTTCCACTGTGTGATTCTTACATGTTAGAAACGAAAAACTCTAATTTTAAGGCGGCATGATAACAAGTACGTCGGCACGTCGCTGAGGAACCATGGAGGTAAGAAGGTGAGCCCCTCGGAAGTAAGGGTAGTGAAGGCTAGAAAGTATAAATAGGGAGGGTATTTTTGACTTTCCACATTCAATTTCCTTGTACAAAACAAAACATTACTTGTGCATATCACGACCCTTGTACATAAAGGGAAATATATTTGAAATTTAATTAATATTTCTAAATTCTTATTAGCTATTATGGGTACGGGTGAGTATAGCCGAGTATTGCTGGTTCCGATCGGAACCGGAACCCCTAATACCAATTCTTTATTTTTCGAACCAGAACCGGAATCTTTGGTTCCGGTTCCGGTTACACTGTCTTTAAAATCGTAAAATTAAAATAAAATGTAAAGCTTAATATTAATCATTTTTTGTCATTTTATCTACTAATCTTTGAGTAATCAGAATTTCTAAACACTTAAACGCATGATTGCCTAATTATTATATTATTAAAACACTATATTTAGACTAAGTAATGTCTAAAGTTATTTAAAATTATAGCAGAATTTCTCATATTGTTAAATTTGGTCATTAAATTTCTTATATATATATTTATAATATTTTAACAAAAATAGACCGAATAATCGCAGATTCCGGTTAACCGGCAGTTACCGGTTCCTAAATTTTGAGAACCAGAACCTTTTAGGGCGGTTCCATGATTTTAGAAACCGGAACTGACAAAGCGGTTCCAGTTCCAATTCTTCTGCCCACCCCTAATTATGGGTCTCGATTGTCTCTAATACTATTTCCATATCACAACAAGTGATATATTTTTGTATTGACATGTTTCAAAATATGTGATATATTTTAAAGTTTTTTTTATTGATAAAAAAAAAAGTGAGACTCATTTTCACTAACTATACACTTTAATATAATAAAATTATCTTTTTACCTCTAATTTTATTTTTAAACATCGTTAATATCACCTTATTCAAAAGGAGTAAGAATTATTTTTATAATTATCTATTTTAATATATTTTAACCATCACTTTAACATTTTAGCTCAAAAAACATAAAGCGTTAACACATATCATTTATTTTAATATGGATGTACTATAGAGTTAGTTCCCTAAAGATATACTAGAACGAGCATAATACATGTTACGCATCGCTGCAGATTTTATAATTCTTTTATTTATTTGTAGAAATTAGTATAGGCGTGGTTTTCTTTGTATATTGAGTCGCGCTAGTTTGATACGTCTCTTATTATTTGTTTCTATGATTTTTAACATTATAAAAATATGTTTATTTGATATGTCTCTTATTATTTGCTTGATACGTCCCTAATTATTTGTTTATTTGATATTAATCATGACACGTCATTGTTGAACTTAACTAAAATATGTTTCATTAAATCTCTCATACTACTTAGGGTCCGTTTGGTTCGCATGATTCCTTAGAAATTTGAGGGAATTGGAATCCAATTCCTAAAGATTCATATATTTGGTTGGAAGGAATTAGAATTCACCTTTGGAATTAATTACATCAAACAATGCAATTTAGATTCCATCCATTTATGCAGGGATTTTAAAATCCCATGTCAATGGAATGTGGGGTATTACTATACTACCCTAAAACATACATTCAACCTAAACTTACCACCACCACCACCACTCGTTACTACCACCACCCGCCCGCCGCCACCACCGCCACGGCCATCGCCACCACCGCCGTCGCCGGAACCCGTCACCACCCCCTCCACCACCACTCGGCGCCACCACTACCCACCTTCCGCCACCACCGCCGCCATCGCCGGCACCCATCACCACCACCTCCACCACCAGTCCACCACCACCACCCGTTGCCACCACCACCCACCACCCCCCGTCATCACCACCACCACCACCCGTCCGCCTCCACCACCCGTCCGCGTCCACCACCCGTCCGCCACCACCACCATCGTCGTTGGCATCCGCCTCTGCCGCCATCACCCGTCACCACCACCTCCACCACCACCACTACCCGTCGACACCACCACCATCTCCACTACCCGTCCACCACCACCACCATCTCCACCACCCGTCCACCACCACCGCCACCACGCGCCTCCATCACCATCCAACATGACCACCACCCATCACCACCCACCGCCACTACCATATGCCACCACCACCATCAAATGAATAAGGGTAAATTCATCATTTTACGTAATTACAATTTCATTTCCTACCAACCAAACAAAGTATTGAATTGAATTTCAATTCCATTCATGCCAACCAAACAGAATGTGGAATTGGAATCCAATTCTCACAGATTCCAATTCCTTCTTAAATTCCAATTTTGTCATAAACATTACAGCGAACCAAACAGCACCTTATATTATTTATATATATAAAAGTTTAGTATTTCAAATATTTTGGTATGTAACAGAATTAGGTTACAACACATATTAAAATAACTTGTTTAATTATTTATAATAATAATAATAATAAGTTTATGCAGTGGATAACTTTTATTAAAATATTGTTTTTTCTAAAATATTAACTTAACCAAGCTATACAATCTAAGTATAAATTAATAAGAATCTATACATTTTATATTTATAACTTTTTATGTGAAAGAGAATATCTAGTTGCTTAAGAGGGCCATATTTACTAATTGAAGTGTGAGTTGCGGCTGTGATTTCAAGACATTAACATATTTGGCTATTTGCATCAATTTCAATATTTAGTATCCAAATCATTAACGGCAGATTATTAACGGACCTTAACTTTATATGAACAGTATTCTAACGATAATTTGAATCATAAATGTACTATAGGGTAATTAGCATTAAGTCCTCACGAGTCACGATGATGGTACCTGTTCAATTCGTCTTTTCGCGGCTTATACAATATAAAAGGGTGACATAAAGCCTTTAAGTGGTGCTTCGGTAGTTACATTATTTCTAGCTAAGATAATGTATTTACAGAAAAGAAAACCAGATTTACTCATATTAATTTAACCCATTTTTGGCCAATTTTTTCTAGCTTGTTTTTGTCTCATTTTGTCATTATTTATGGTCGGTTTAAAATCAACGTAACACCTCGTCATACTATTTAATTATTTTGACACCTACTGACTCCACTATTACTTTTTTTTTTTTTGTTATTAAATATTTTCACGGTTAAGTATTTCTACTTTTCTAGGACGAATTGGGCTCAGCCCAAATTGTGGCTTCGGCCTATTTCGTATACATGTACGCGTTATCATCTTTAACAATAGTTTTAACAAATTAATGAAATTAGCAGAGTACCCCACGATGTGACAGCGTATACCTCTAAGCACCAGCACGAATCTCATTCAATAAGTTTAGATAACTTTCTATGGTTATACTGGCATAATTTTTGTGGAGACTATGTGCAAAAGCTTTGTTATCCGGGTTTTTCGCACCAATAAGATTTCAAATACAATTAGATAGTTCACAATGTCTCAAATAATATACTATTCAAAAAAAGCTAAAAGATGGTTTAATATACGTGCTGTCTACTTTTTACTTTCCACCATCACCATGAATTGAGTAACTCTGGGGCAACCCTCTAATGGAATGGGTCACCCCAATCACCATTATAAAAAAGAATCATCTTTAAGCACCCGGTGTGGTGGCTCAAGTCAAAGTGTCACCTCAGTATTTCTTGTTTCACATTCACACTCCCAAATACTCATTGACTCATAAATCATCTCAAAACACCCCTTTTGAGGCCTACTAAAATACCCCTCACTTCAAAATACCTAAAAGTAACACTCACTCTCTCCTTCGCGAGTCCACCCACGAACAACCTCACTAACACCACGAGTGGTGTGGTGGGCTAGTGCGCATACAATTTCACATGTGCCATGAGTGACTCAAGCTTTCACCGCCACAATACCCCCTTCTCTAAGCATTAAACACATTCGGGTCAAACAATTTGTTTGGAATTTCGAGCTGGACGAACTTGTGCTTCTTATTTCAAAGATGCCCTACCTATTAACCGAGTTATGCGTCATTGGCTTATTTGAATCTTGTTTGTGTTTTAACATCTAACGTTTCGTCAGATTCAATTGTGTCTCCGAAGTCTAATTTTTTTTTTCTTCTTAAGACTACATTTCCACATAAAACTATGTTCTCCTAATTTCAAGACTTGCGACTGATTTTTATCCTTGCGATGTAGTTGCAAGGCATATTATAGTAGGAAGACATTTTACTACTTATTTTTAGTTTTTGGTATCCTTTCCCCTAATAAACTACTGCATAATTTAGGGTCCCAAGTAGTTGTGAATTGTGATACACGCTATGAACCTGTATCATGCCTACTAAAAACTCAAAATGGTTATGGAATAATTGTTCTTGCATAAGAGGAGATTACTCAAAGGTGAGATCATAATGAATAATAAGGGTGCCAAAAAGGGTAACATATCATTCATAATTATATTTTTTGTACTAAGTTGACCCATTACCTATAAGCTATATTTACTCATCGGACCTTTTTAGAGATATAATGCAACCTCAATCGACCAATGCATACGTAATGGCTTAAAATTGCAGCCAGTAAAATTGAATATAGTCACAAGAATAACTTTAAACCTAAGTGATTCAGATGTCTCTAGTACATCAATCGTAAATACAAGTAAATTTTAATCATTTGTTTTCCTGGTTTAATTGAGGACAAAATATTTCAGTGAAATAATGTAAAACTACAAATGAACTTCCTAAATTTGATGATGAATAAGAATGTGAAACATACGATAAACAAAAATTAGTCACCGAAGAGCTATATCCACTTTAATTGGTTGTTGTCAATGGAGCCTAATTTCTTGTTACTAAAGAAAAGTAAAAAATTCATTAAATTAAGGGTAAATGTCAAAAATTGTCCCTGTGGTCTTGGATTTTCTGGCATTTTGTCCCTAAACTTTTTTTTTTCAAAATTTTTGACATTTACCCTTAAATTAATAATGTCAGGACCGGATAACTTTATTAATTTAAAGAGTTATTAATTTATCGATAAAATTAATAATTATTAATTTAAAGAGTTTTAAGTAATTATACGGTACTTACCAAACAAAAAAGCAAATTAATCTATGTCTCTTAGAATTACGTTGCATCGAACCTTGAGACTCAACGTAAATTAGTAACTAATATGTTTATATGCATTGAAAATCAATAATGACTTTTGAAGTACAGTAAATGTAAACAAGGGTGTAATATATTTTTTTTCCAATTTTTGTGAATTATTAATTTATGATTTTATTTGGGATCGCAGATTATAAAGGAACTCCCAAAAAATAATTATCTTATTATTTTATCGAGTTTTTCAATTTTTTATATTGGAACAAGTTGGAACTGAACAAATTTATTATTTTATCGAGTCTTTCAATTTTTTATATTGGAAAAATTTGGAACTGAACGAACTTATTATTTTAGAGAATTTATTAGAGCATCTCCATGAGAGATTTTTCTAAAGCTTATTACTATTTCAATAAGTCTCTGAAAGACTTTTTACCATTTGAATAACTAGTTTTTTTTTTAAATCTTATTGCAAATACTTTTTTTTCTACTAACCTTTTAACTAATTTTCAATGTTTCTCTTTTTTAGTCTCCTATGTTTAATAACTTTTCATTTTAAACCTTAAATGTATTATATATAAATTCTTTATTATATTTTTATTAGTTAATAGGTATATTGTATAATATTTAGTGTCAATTAATATAATATTTTTTGTATGATACATTAAAAAAATATTTTATTTAGTAAAATGTTAAAAAAATTGTCAAAATATATATAAGGGCATTTATAAAACATTTGAAATAGATAAAGGTAAATTAATAATGTTGTAAAAAAGCTTTTGAAAAGATTAATAATTGGAGATGCTATTTATAAAAAGATTTTTATTTAGTGAAATCTTGAAATGTTAACCATTGTGGATGTTCTTACTTTAAGGGTCCTACTAAAAGCACTAAAAGAAAATAAAAGTCAAATTTCAAAGTATTGAAAAGGCTCCCTCTAAATTCACTCCTTAGGTGCTGTTTGGTTCGAAAAATGTTTCTGATGGAATTGGAATCTGGGAAGGAATTGGAATCCAATTCCATACTCTGTGTGGTTGGCATAGAAGTGAATTGGAATCCAATTCAATATATTGTTTGGTTGACATGAATTGGAATTTGAATTATCTAAAATGACGAATTTACCCTTATTGTTGGTAATGGTTGGTTGGTTGGTGCTGGTGTTCGGTGGTTGTGGCGGCGGTGGGTGGTGATGGTGGCGGCGGGTGGTGGTGGTGGAGGCGGCGGCGGTGGTGGTATGGGTGGCGGTAGATGGTGGTGGCGGTGGCGGTGGGCGGCGATAGGTGGTGGTGGCGGTGGTGGGTGGCGGTGGTGGGTGGCGGTGGTGGGTGGCGGTGGTGGCGGCGGTGGTGGCGGCGGTGGTGTGGTGGTGGTGGTGGTGCGGTGGCGGGTGGTGGTGGTGGTGCGGCGGCGGGTGGTGATGGTGGTTGTGGTGGTGGGTATAAAGGTAAAAGAATATTTCATCCAACCTTGGAATTCAATTTCATCAACATTTGGATGGAATCCAGATTCCTTCATTTGATGGAATATTTCCATCATTTAGGAATCCAATTCCTTCCCTTTTTTTGAACCAAACACTGGAATGTGGTGGAATTGGATTCCGATTCCCTCAGATTCCATTATATTCCAGCGAACCAAACAGTACCTTAGTGAAAAATCAAACATTGGGAATTGTATTATTTTACATTGAAAACAACAAATATTTATTTAGTGTCCCACACTTACCATAAAAATGGGATACATGAATTTTAATTTTAATGTGGATAGGAAATTGCCAACTTACAAATATTCCTTTAATATTTCCAACAAATTAATTGTTTATTATATTGGTTTCTGGAAGATTTGCATTTCTAGGTTTATGTTGATTTTCAACCCTTTTCGGGACTTATTTCGAGCTTCAGGTCTTCTGGACAATCATCCCGTCGAATTAGTGAACCGTGGCCGCCACGAGCATGTGGTCGATGAGATACGGTTGTTTTCGTTAAAGGTCATTGTGCTGATCGCTCATGCGACTAGTCTGTGCTCATGGATGTTTTTAATTATGTTAGAGCTTTATTCTTTACTCATGTCCTTCTTAATAGATGGATCCCTCTGAGTTCTAACCATGACCGCCGATCCTTCGTTACTCAAGCATGTGGTCGGTGAGATACAATTGTTTTTGTAAAAGGTCGTTATGATGCTCGCTAATGCGACTAATCTGTGTTCTGTGTTGTTTTTGAGACTTTCTAGTAGGATTTCGGGGAAATGATCTTCTGGAAAATTATAGCCCTCTGAATTATCTTTCCGTAGCCGTTGACTGTTCGTTAATCGAGCGTGTGGTATGTGAGTTACTATGGTTTTTCTGAACTGACACAGTTCCAAGCACCTACGCAATGGGTCTGTGTTTTGTGATAATTTTGAAATCCTTCCGGTGAGATTTTGGGCAAATGGTATTCTGTTGTGTCTTTGAATATTTATATAAAACTGCTAAGTTAAAACCCGTGAAAAAGCATGGGTGGCTTGTTAAAATTGCATAATATTTTACTTATATAATAATACTCAAAATATACTTTTATTAGTTTCACATATAGTCCCTAGTTTTAGGTGTTTTTATCACATTTGTTTGTTTATACATGTAATATTATAATGATTTACAAATAATAATTGTGCAATTAATGTAAATCAAATACTACTAATAGTATTATATCACAACAACTTCCAAGTACATAGTTAATTAATTTCATTTCCTGGTCTTAGACCCGATTTGTTCTATACCCGATGTACCCAGACCCGATGTACCCAGACCCGATGTACCCAGACCCGCTTTACCCGGACCCAAAAGACCCGGTACCAGATTTCATGAAAATGTAGGACCCGATACCGAACCAATTTTTGGTAATCCGGTGCCAACCGGTTCCGGTTCGGTACGGGTACGGTTCAGGTTTTCGGTTCTACGTCCCATCCCTACGTACAACAAATACATAAAAAACGACAACACTTTTCCAGATAGTCTTACTAGAGAATGGGAGCAGTAATCAAGCAAGTTCAACATCAACTATAACAAAAATGTGAACAAATTGCAGCGCATCAATGACAACTACACATTTTTCAAAAGGAAAGGAAGAATTAAAAAATACACTCGAAATTCTCATGCCAATGAAAGACGTAAAAGCTAAAGCAAAAACCAAGGTAAAAACTGAAGCATCAACAAACCTATTAACAAAAAAGAATGAAGACAACTCTATGGAAAAACCGATATAGATTGAAGATGACAATGAGAACCAGTCTAAAACCAAAAAATGGTACCTCGTTTTTAATTGAACATTTAAAGGCATTTACACAAACCGGGTAATTGCAAACTCTCACATAGCAGGGAAGAATGTCATACACAGGAGTTACAATAGCAAAGAAGCAGCCGATCGGGCAATCAAAGAAAGCATACAAGACGGTACCAAAAGAAGTACAAAAATCACAGAAGTTCATATCCTTGAACGAACATTTACAAAGAAAGACAACTAAATTAAATGCATTTAACAAGATGAACAATATAATTAAAACAAAAGGAAAGGAAGAAATGAAGAAGCTTACAACCGATAAGTTCGAAATTTTTGGGGATAGTCTAATAAATTATAATGATATACATAACACCATGATGTTTTATCCAAACTCGGTAAAGCAATATTTTTTCATGTTCATCTCAAGATCGACCAAGACAATACTTCAACTTCTAATTTCCATGTCGTCAATTTAATCTTACTTCATGCCTCCGCTGATGTCACCGTACACCACTGTTGCCACGCAGACCACCATTTCTACATGCCTTCTCATTTAAACGGCGACCTAATCATATACTCTTGAAGCTTATATAGTTTTTTAAAGATTGAGAGATGATGGATATATGATAAAGGAGGAGAGGAAATGAGAGATGAAAGAGGAGAGAGAAGGGGAAGAATAAAGTAGAGAGAGAAGAAGAATAAAGTGATGAAAGGAGAGAGAAGGGAAGGAAGATGAAGAATAGAGGGGAGAGAAGAAAGAGAGGGAAGAGAATAAAGTTGGTGACAATAGTGAAATGGTGAGTCTAAATTCACTCTTAGTAAAAATAAAATTATTAGAACAATAATTAGAAGTGTTAAATAAAAAGATAATTAACAATGATTGTTAATGGTAAATAAGAAGAGACCCACTTAACACGTATTAGAAAAGTGTTCTCCAAATGATTAGTAACAATAATTGAGATGTTACTTTTTCTAGAAACTAAAGGCTCCCTCTAAATTCACTAATAGTAAAAATATGATGATTAAAAAATGATTAAAAGATTAAGCACTTTCACTAAATACAATGGTGTCAACTCAATTATCATTAAGTAATCATTATATTTTATTATATTATATTTATTTATTTTGTAGTCATTTTTTATTGCTATTAATTAGAAATAATCATTTCCAATCTGTGTTGTTTTTTACAAATTGAATTCTTTTACTTATTTTATATTGTTAGTATTTAAACATAATCAATTAGTATTTTTATTTTTTTTATAAATGAAATACTTACTAATAGATAAGTTAAAGTGTGACGTAAAATAAAAACGAAACAGTACATCGCGACACTTTAAGGTGTGACGTTAGATAATACGCGATAAGCCGACGGAAGGGGCGCCTTATTGTTAGTCTTTTTAGGCACTTTATAAAATTTGATTTTTTATTTTTTCGAAAAAATGACGGGATATATAACTATAAATTAAAAAATCCTTTTTTTTTATAATTAGTTAAAAGAATAAGAATTCCACGCTCGAGACTCAATTATAAAACTTGAAGCTTAAAATTGAACTAAAGCTTGATTATTTTTCAAGCTCGAGACCTGAATAATTTCTTGAAACCTCGCAAATTTATGGCGTGAGCCACATGGGTAGTACCAGATAATATTCAAAAGGGGCCAACTTTAGGGGCATAAGTGCATAACTCGCATCCTGGGTTGAGTTTTTTACTTTCAACGTCAAATCTTAAACCGAAAAATAAATTTCAACTGGAATCTTCTCCATGTTTAAATTTTAGTTCAAATTTTTATATAAGATTTAATTAATTTATTCACAGACCACAGTTGTATTTTTTATATATGAAATTATAGGAAAAAATGTAACTTTAAAATTATGAGTTTGATTCAAACTTTGTATAACAAAGGAATCAGTACAACAATTACTATTTTGAAAAATTAAATTGGATTATATTACTTTTAGGCTACATAGAGCAAATGAAAAAAAGAATGATGATTGGGTATAGTAACAAAAAGGGATGAAACATAAAAAGAAAAATTAATTAAAAATAATTACATATGAAAGCTTGTACAAGCTTAAAGCCACTTAAAGCTTGTACTAGCTTCAAGTCTTGACTCATTAAACATGTGAAAGTTTCGGCCTATTATCATTAATAATGTCCACCTAGACCAACTAAGACTGGGTATAGTGGTGCGTCCCTCCCCCATTGCCGACGCCTGTCCACCACCCCGCGACGCATCCTCCCCGTGACGAGAGAGACGGCTGACGCGCCCTAGTCGTCCTTGCGACCAATGCCTGGCCGCCCTCAAGCTTTCTTTTTTCTATTTTATTTTCCCCCATCTTTTATGTGTTCTCTCAAACCCTAAATGAGCACAGAAAGTTCATGTGGTATATCACTAATTACAACCTCAGCCCTTGAAATTCGTTTATTATACTTTACGTCCTTGGTGTATTAACTTTGTTACACTCATGGTCCGTATTTCCGTTAAGTTTTTAAAATGACCAAAATACCCTTTTGTCCTTTTGTAATAAAGGGAAGATAAATGACTCTTAATGTAATATGTGATAAACCACAGAGACCATCCATGAAATTTACTCTATTAATTAATTTTATTTCTCTTTTAATATTCTTCCACCACATTCAGACTCACCACCCACCTCTATCACTTTGAATTCAAACCTCAATAAATAATCATTATCGTCGTGCCACTATACCCCCTTGAAAAGTCAATACATCCTCAACCCATACCTCTGGTTGCCATCTCCAGTTGTTCAGCTTCCAATTATGTTATATCGACCTGCAAAACACCAACTCATCTGGCGGCATGCATCAGGTTTCTTAACTAATTGTTTGATTTTAATTGGTGGATTCTATGTAATTTGATTCAGACATTTGATACATGTCTACAAAGGAGTTGGTGTTTTGTAGACGCGTGTCAATAGAACGTCACCGGTGAGTGAACAACTGGAGAAAGCAACTGAAGGTAGGTTTTGAGGATGTATCGAATTTTCAAAGGGGTTGGTGGCGCGACGATTTTGGTTATTGGTTGAGCTTTGAATTCAAAGATAAAGATGTGGGTGGTGAGTCTCAATGTGGTGGCAGAACATGGATAAAAAACTTCTATTAAAAGAGTAAATTTCAAGGATGGTCTATGTGGTTTATCACTTATTACATTCATAGTCATTTATATTCACTTTATTACTGTAACACCCGTATTTTTATAACATCGTTTAAATCAATAAAATACATTTTTTCCCAATAGTAAACATGATGTCCAAAATACAGTTTAACAAAAACTTTAGAATCGTTTTCAGAGTATACAAAAATATGGCGTCGCCAAGTATAACAAAACCATAGGCAAACGAGATCTACCTACGAGCTCCCAAGCTAAACATCTATAGGCCACTTCTAGTGCAACCTTCTACCACTTCAAACGTGTACCTCAGTACATAGCCACAAAACAAACGTAGTACATAAGACAAAATAGTCTCATGAGATGCATGAGTTTTAGACCCCAATAATAATAATCATTTCATAAGTATATAAACACACACACACACACACACACACACACACACACACACACACAGATATATATATATATATATATATATATATATATATATATATATATATATATATATATATATATATATATATATATATATATATATATATATATATATATATATATATATATATATATATATATATATATATATAGTGCAGAATTAGAATCAGAACCAATTAAGGCTACAGAACCAGCAGAACTCAATCTAAACTATTGATTTTTGAAATGAAATGATCATGGAAGACACATTAATGTATTTGATGAGGGACCCCAAAATATTGGTTTGCATGGATGTCATTCATGCATGTATACATACATGTATAGATAACACTTATGTATACATACATGAAAACATATACATATATGTATACATGCATGAATGACATCCATGCAAACCAATATTTGGGGGTCCCTCATCAAATACATTAATGTGTCTTCCATGATCATTTCATTTCAAAAATCAATGGTTTAGATTGAGTTCTGCTGGTTCTGTAGCCTTAATTGGTTCTGAACATAATTCAACATATATATATATATATATATATATATATATATATATATATATATATATATATATATATATATATATATATATATATATATATATATATATATAGGGTGCGATTCAACGCAGAACCGTTTTGAGCGACAGAACCACAGAACCCTCTTCCAGCCAATCAAATCGCAGCATTTAATAAGTAATTTGTTTTTATCTGGATTCCTAAAAATATGGCAAGTCCGTTTTTTTAAAATATTGAACAGTATATGTTTTGAACATGTACTTTTTTTATTAAATATCCGGAGTTGGCTAAACATTGCATGTTTCTGACATTAAGTGTC
The DNA here is from genome assembly GCA_963853835.1 of Calendula officinalis. Classification (NCBI taxonomy): domain Eukaryota; kingdom Viridiplantae; phylum Streptophyta; class Magnoliopsida; order Asterales; family Asteraceae; genus Calendula; species Calendula officinalis. The sequence continues at coordinate 52,954,254 of OY970825.1, forward strand.
GCACGACATGGATGTACGTATATCAGAATATAAAAAACAGGATATGTTTAAAACGTTTCTGTAAATATGCGACAAATGAAAACATTGGATGAAAACAATAAAACATTGGATTTAAAAACAATAAAACATTGGATGTAAAGACAATAAAAACATTGTATATGTAAATGTGTTACAACATGGATGTAAATACAATAAAAACATTAATTCATTTTGTTGTACATTGAAAACAAATGGTTAGAGAAGTATGTTAGAGCTAGTGCCTCCCACTTTCGTTATAGTTAACTGATATTGCCTTCTTCCTACCACTTCTCCTAAGACCTGAAAACAAAACATAACACAATATCATCTATTTTAAAGTGAAAAACATACAATGTCAATGTCAAAATCAGACAATGTCAAAATCTGAAAAACAATAAACAACTTATGAATTGAGCAAAGTACGTAAAAGCATACCTCCATTTATGTTGCTGAGTTGAACTCATCTAAAGAACAAGACATTAAAACCAAATAGACACTTTGAAGCTTTTGACCCGCCCATTTTGACCTGAACCCACTGTGATCCATTACCAAAACCAACCCAACCTGCTCATTACCACTTTAAAAAGTTAACACCAACTATCATACAAAATTGCAGAGACAAATAACAGGAAAAAAAAGACCAGCTTTTTATAATGTTATTGTAAATCTCTGTTAAGTGCATTGGATGTTATTGTAACATATGATGTTTCTTATAATATTAAATGATATTCGAGGACATCTTTCCAATTAAAAACATCGCATGTTGGCAACTAATATTGAACAAAATATTCTACAATATATTATTTCTTACCACAAGCAACGTCAACGGGCCCCTGAAAAATGAATCTTTCTTACCCTTCACCCATCCTTTCTTGAAAGTCTTCAAACATTGGGACAGATAATCACACCAATTTATGTTGGTGAAATCTGTTGTGGATTCCAAAAACGACAATATTGTAACATCACATACGCCGCCTGGTTTAATTGTTCCCATTATATTACAGAATAATACGATGAAATCTAGCTTGAAGTTTATGTCAGCAACCTCCGAACGTCGGATGTTTAATTTAATATCAGGTGGTTTCACCTCCTTACAACCGGTATATTGAGCTAACCATTCTTGAAACAAAGTATCATCTTCCTGAACAGGCAAATCAGCAATTTTCATCCCCACGTTTTCTAACCCGATCATTTCAGCAATCAATTCACGTGTTATTCTAATTGATCCATTGGGCAGCTTTATCTCCATACTTTCTGGATTAAAAGAATCGACAACAAATAAAGCAAGCTTCGTAGGGATGCTATCAACACTAAAATCTATAAATCCGGTGAAACCCATAACATCTAAACAAGCCTTCTGACTTGGATTCAATGTTGACATTACTGAACTTAAAGTCTTAGGGCAAGATCGAGTGTGAAAAAACTCATTTTTAATTGCTGCACGGACACCATTTCCTTCATCTCGGTTAGATGTTTCACCAACCTTACCTTTCCCTTTCCGTTTACGATTAATTCGATCTTCTTCATCGTCTAAATCTGAACAATAACATACATTATACGAAATACACCAATTTAACTACATAAAACAAACATACCGAATATGACAACCGGTTTGGGCCTGCTGCTTTCATAGTAATTAACTGATCTCTGCTTTTTCCTACCGCTTCTTCTGATAGCTGCAATTTCAAACATAACATAATATGAGATAATTCAAAACTGAAAAACATACAATGTCATTTAACCAACATCATAATATCCTTTAGACCGGGTTTCACAACATAATACTTATATTGTAATCGATAAACAGTAAAATATCACCAAAATCATGGCATTCAAGAAAACCAAACAGAACATGCAACAATAAATATTAAGTAAACTAAAAATGTTACACACCATTGACGAATAATACATATACTTAACTAACCCATGTACACTTATGATACATAATAGAACAAATCAAGCAATGAAAACTTTACAACAAAGTATTATAATAGAACAATACATAAAACTGTAAACAAAAATTGAAAGAATAGTTCGATCAAACATGTATAATCAACATTCGAACCCGTACCCCCAATAATCAACAATCGAATATTAAAAAGTACATATACTAATACGATACTAACCAGACATATACTAATAATCAACAATCGAACCCCGTACCCCCAATAATCAACAATCGAACCCGTACCCCCAATAATCAACAATCGAATATTAAAAACTACATATACTAATACGATACTAACCAGACATGAATTTCGAAGCTTCAATTTAGCTTTATGATCCTCGACTGACACGAACGAGAAAACCCTAATTCGAATAAGAACGCCCTTCGTAAAGATGATAATGCGGTGATTTCACCTTTTATTCAACAAATCTTCTATAAAATATAAAAGATTTCACCAATATCGTTGACAAATTTCAACAATTTTGAAAAGGAAGTAGCGAAAAAACGGCAGTCGTAGTTATCGTGATCGCCGTTATTCTAGCACACGAAGGGAAATGAAATCACGTTTAGAGATGGTTGGGATATGAATCAAATGTAAAATTCCGGTATTACCCCCAAATCCATATAATATCGGGATCTAAAAATACTTAATAATCAATATAAGGAATTTTCATTGTTACCCGTAGATCAAAACCGCCAACGGCCCAGATTAAAACTAGGAATAGTTCTGTGGTTCTGTCGCTTAAATGGGTTCTGCGCTGAATCGGACACTATATATATATATATATATATATATATATATATATATATATATATATATATATAGTTCCCGATTCAGCGCAGAACTGTAACACCGTAAAATTTGAGCCATTTTTTTTAACAATACGGAAGCGTTATTTTATAAACATAAAACGATATACATATTTTATATTTACGTAATGGTTCAAAAGATTATAATAATTAAAAGTACGATGTTAACTTTTATACGGCTCGACAACCAAAAATATCAGAGTTTGATCAATCCATTCTTAACAAGCCAAACACCACCAAAAGCTTTCATTAACAACCTGAAAATATTCAACGAGGTGGGGATTAGCACAAAGCTAAGTGAATAGAATTAACCAACAAACTGTAAAACAATAATAATTAAGAAAATTCAACTTCACAGATAAACACTAGTTCACCACCCACAAGTATGAACAAGTAAAACACTAGTTCACCTTCCACAAGAATGAACAAGTAAAACACTAATTCACCTTCCACAAGAATGAACAAGTAAACACTAGTTCACCTTCCACAAGAATGAACCACTTAAACACTAGTTCACCTTCCACAAGAATGAACCACTAAAACACTAGTTCACCTTCCACAAGAATGAACCACTGAAACACTAGTTCACCTTCCACAAGATTGAACCAGTAAAGTTCCGACTATCGTAACCGAAAGTACCCGTAGCCCAACCAAATTCACCATAGATGACATCTAAGTCTCCTATGTGCACAAACATCTATATATCACCCTTAATTAGGCAACCAAATTATAAGTCATAGCTGCAATTTTCCAACCTAAATGCATTTTTTTTCCAAAATTAATATTACAACAAGTAAGAAGGTTAAGTCCACTCACCTTAGCAATCATCCACTTCAAACTCAGTGATCTTATTTTACCGAGTCTCATTTCCTTTTCCTGTAATACACAATATAAACCAAATTAAAACCAATTTCACCAAATGACAACCATTTCTAGTATAACTCAAAACCAACATTACACAACTAAAACATTACCAAATACTTAACATCTTTACCCAATTTGTGCTATTACCATAACATGACTTTTATAAGTCAACTAAACCATTAGTCTTGCATTTAAATTAACTTTTGACACAATTGATCAAACGTCTCAAAATGACACTTTCTTTGTTAATACACTTTCACATTACAAGCAACAATAACAACACTTATTATGACCATTTTACAACTAGTTTAATTCTTTTAGGATAAAAGTCAAATCCTGGATTTTGACTAAAATCAAAATCTCACCAATTTCTCAAAACTCTACTTTTAGCCAAATACTAACTTTTTAATTGAGATTTCTTTAAAACTTGTTAAAATTATATTTTAATCTCAATTACTAACTATTAGATAACAAACCAAACTAACATAACAATTTAATCACAGAAAACCCAAATTCAAAGTTTTAGAACCCATTATCCCCAACTTATTCAACAATGGTGGAATTCTTACAAACTTCACAATTCATTGTTTAAACAAGCATAACACATATAATACTTACATAACATCAAATAAACACCAACTAATCAAATTATTTCGATTTCTAAACAAAACTTATCAAGAATCATCAAAACCCACCAAGAACTCAAGAACCTAATTTCTCTAAGTCAAGAAACATAATTCTTAGCTTAAATAAAAAGAACTTACTTTAGTCTACCTTCAAAAACGTGAACACAGCGGAAGATTAGAAAGATTAAAGGCTTAAATCTTTGATTTTGAAGAAAACCCAATTTGTAGTGTATGTAACTATGTGTTTGTGTGTTTTGGTCGACTGAAACAAACAAAGAGAAAAGTGATTACTCACTTTTTGAACTATCCACTTTTAACACATGTCCAACCCAACACAAAAATCAGATTTTTAATAAATACACTATAATATTTGGTTCACACTTAATTTATTTAATTCAAATACAATTATATAAATAATAAAATATTACTTACCGAAAATAATAAAATATTAAGCCGGGTTTCGGGGTGTTACAAATCACACCTCCTTAGGAGATTCCGTCCCCGGAATCTTATCACACACAAACAAAGAAATAAATAAATACTTTAGTAGTTTAACTTTGTCTTGAAACTCAGCAATTTTTAAATCACTGCTAACAAATCTATAGTTTTAAGCCTCTATTTTAAGAATCCACCTTTTATAAACAAAAAGTTACTTCCTTTTTAAGTACTTAATTGTGTTCAATCCCACAGATTCCAACTTTATGTTCAACAAATTCTTTAATATGATCTAATCCTATAGTAATTCAAGATATCTTCAATCGATATAAATGTAATTTGATTCAAACTGGTCAACAAAATTTAGTTCTCAGTTTTAAATTCAAATCCAACAAAGTATTGAATTAGGTAAATCCATCACATAACATTTCAGGTCATCCAGATATCTATCATTGACTGTCTTTCATATTTAACATCCATTACAAAGTTAATAACTTAATTTAATTGCTTTAGTCGAATATTATCAGCTCTTTCTATATGGGTCACTACATGTGACTTGACCGGTCACGGTAAGGTTTTATCTTTTCTTATATTAAAGTCTATTTGTATTCAAACTACTCACTTCATGAATATTATAACATCAATTTCAACTATAAGAATTACATTTAAGAAATTTACAACAATCACTTATAATAAACAAATTGAACTCCAGACACATATATTATGACTGGGATCATTATACCATTTACTACCTCCACTTCCAATGGAGTAATATAAGAAACACATTAAGTAATATCATTTCATCACAGAAATTTCACAAAACACAAATGATAAATTTTATCCAATATCAAATAATATGTATAAAATTATAAAGTTGATCAGAAAAACATACCTGTGATATCATCTTTAGTGGCGGTAGCATCTTCTACTGTCATTCTATAAGCTCTACCTTCAGATGGAGAATAATTCTTTCTCTTTTGACCTGCCGATAAGAACGATCCCCCAACCGACCCGGACCCCGACCCTGAACCTAAACCCGTTGTTCTAGCCATCTGACATTCACCAGCTCTATGTCCCTCTTTCTGACAATTCCAGCATACACTACGAGGAAACTTACAATCTTTTAAATCATGTCCCATTTGCACGCATCGGATGCAACGAATCGTTTGCGTCGAACACGATCCAGAATGGGAAGATCTACATCTAGTACACCATTGTGTTCTTTGACTAGCACCAGTATCCATATTTCTAGGATTCGGATTTCCTTGTCTTTGATTTTCTTGCCATCTACTATTATGTTGATGATCTAATTGTGTTGGATTCGTTCTCTGAAATTCCGACTTATCCCTGTTATCTTTATCTTGAGCCTTGAGATCTTCTTCAATGGTTTTAGTTAAAGTGAATGCTTGCGAAAGACTATTTGCAAACCTTGTAATTGATCGATAAGCAGGTAACAAAGCTCCTACAAAATGTTTTATTTGCGAAGGTTCGTCCGGTACCCATTGTTTCACAAACCTTAACTTATTATTAAACTGTTCTATTAACTCGTCCACTGTCATCCGGTTTGTCATCTTTAAACTCAAAAATTCTTGTCTAATACGATCCATCTCAAATGAACTACATTATCGAGCACATACTTTTTCATAAAACTGATCCCAAGTCATACTATCCAATTGTTCCCTACTGAGATGAACTGTTATTGAATCCCACCATACTAAAGCAGCCTTTTGAAACATACGAGATGCATACTTAACTTTCAAATGGTCATCACAGCTACAAGCATCCAAAACTTTTTCCATATGCCTCAGCCAGTTTAGAGTCACACTCGGGTCATTACTACCTTCATACTCCATCGGTTTAGAATCTAGAAAGTGTTTATAGGTACAGGGAGGTTTAGTTCCAGTTTGAGGAGTAAATCCTCCAAATTGTATCGGTTGAGGTTCTTGTGATGGATATTGAAAATAAAATGTAGGTTGTGGCATACCAGATGTTGAAGTAGTAGGATTTGGTATTGGAATTTGAGTAACTGGAGGGGTCGGTATATGTGTAGTTTGATTGGTCGAATTTTGTTGATAACGCCTTAAAGTATCCCGCATCTCCTGTAACTGACTTTCCAATAACCTGATATGTTCCTGAGTATCTGTTTCAGTATTAAAATTTCTAGATGTTTCCACTACAACAGGGTTCTCGGGTGGAGGGAACAGAATGTTTGCATCTTCATTATTTGCCATATCTGTTACAAAACAACATCTCACCAAAGCTTAGTATAAATTCGTTAACACCCTACATACTAATCATAATTCATACCACATTTCATATTCACTCAAATCCCTTGTCAAGAATGATTGACCAACACGAGTCAAGATTTGGGAATTGTACACCTAAATGTGCACGCATTGCCAAACCAATGCTCTGAAAATAATAAAATATTACTTACCGAAAATAATAAAATATTACTTACCGAAAATAATATTTGGTTCACACTTAATTTATTTAATTCAAATACAATTATATAAATAATAAAATATTACTTACCGAAAATAATAAAATATTAGGCCGGGTTTCGGGGTGTTACAAGAACCGCAGAACCATTATAACATCAAATGTTTTCTATGTTATACATCAGTTGTAAATTTTCATACACGCCGTAACCATCCTAACATCCATTGTTTCCAATATTTTATATAAATAATATATAAATATATGTGTATAAAAATTGGAAACATTTGGATGTTATGATGGTTCTGCGGTTCTGCACCTTTAAACAGTTATGCGCTGAATCGGACCCTATATATATATATATATATATATATATATATATATATATATATATATATATATATATATATATATATATATATAGGGCCCGGATCTGGTGAGGACTCCAAAAAAACTCTAAAAATGATCCAAAACAAACTTTTTTCAAAAAATTTCTTTTTTAAACATTAAAATCGCAGCACATAAGATCCAAAATAAATAAAAAATTTTAAAAAATGAACCAAAAAAAATATGGATCATAATAATGATCCACAAAAAAAATATGGATCGTTGTTATGATCCGCAAAAATAAGTGGATCATACTTTTTTTTTCAAATTTTTTTTTGGTCAAATATAGTAATAATCATGGGGAGTTATATATTTTTTTTTCAGAATTTTTTGAAATGTTTTTGAGGTGTCCTCGCGAGTCCTCACCGTTTTTTAGTCCTCACAGGATCCCACATATATATATATATATATATATATATATATATATATATATATATATATATATATACATATGTATATATATATATATATATAGATGTATATATACATATGTATGTATGTATATATATATATATATATATATATATATACATATATATAGTGTACAATTCAACGCAGAACCCATTTAAGGTACAGAACCGCATAACTCGATCTTAGACAATTAAATTTTAAGATTAATGGTTGAGATTAATGTGGCATTTTCGTGAATAACTTACAGTATATTTTTGGTAAAATTTAAATAAAAAGGGTAACATGGTAATTTTAATAAAATAATAAAGAAATAAAATATTTAATTTTCTTTGAAAACCATTTATCTCTCCTCATTTAACCATTCCATACTTTTCTCCACATATTTCTCCCTCACATCTATCTCTCACGTTTTCTTCTACATCATCAATTTCATTAAAACCCTAAATTGTTTCCTCTCAAAACTATCGCCTCCTCCTCATGTCTGTTAAAAATTCGATGTGCACATATGTTGGTGTCCGTGTCGTGAGATCTTCTCCCCACAGTGCGACAATATTCTCTTTGTGTATTCACATCAACTAGAGAAGTTGTAGATGTTTATTATTTTAGTATACAAATTGTTTAAATCGAATAAATATGTAGATTTATTATATGGGTTCTAAGTTGTGCATTTTTTTGGATTCTCCGTTCGGTTAGTATATCATTTTCATTTGTTTTATATAATATCAAAATTGCATAACAGAGCTCCACATTTGGTGACGTTTTGACCACTCGTAAGCATCACTAATTTTGCCTTTTTTTGGGTTATGCACACGGGTGTGTTGATTTTATGGGCCTTATATATATAATAATTTTGTATATTATTATTGTATGTATTTAATTTAATGTATGTTATTTGTTCAGATTTAGATGATGAAGAAAAAAACCGACTTGATCATAAACGAAAAGGGAAACACAAGGGTGGTGAATCATCTAACCGAGATGAAGCTAATGTTATTCGTGCAACAATATCGTGTTGAATCTTAAAAATTCTTAATCAATATCGTGTTATACATTTGATGTTTTTGATATTACATTTGATGTTAATTGTTTATGTACTTGTATCATTTTCTGTTTTTTGAATATGGGCAATTTTGTAGCGGATGTTAGTCGTTATTTCGTCTATAAAGGATGCATGTTATTTTATAGAAAACATCTGATGTTAAACATCAGATATTATTTTACCGGCCCTTGTACATTATATGTTTTTCAAGTGTATTCGACTTTGATTGTAATGTTGTATAAATCCATTACATTGATGTACATTTTCAAGTTGAGACATTTATGTACTTTTTAAAGTTGAGACATTTATGTACATTTTAAATTTGAGACATTAATGTAATGTGCATTTTAAATTTGAGACATTAATGTAATTAACATTCAATGTTTTAAGTCATCTTCTTCATATGTCTTTTCATGAACATCAATGGAGCACAAATCATTTTATACAAAGAAGAAGATAATGATTTGATTAATTAAAGAGATAATTAGGGTAATAACTAAATATGCTTAATTTTAGGAACCATTATTCAAAAAATACAGTTTCCATAGATAACCTTCTTTGTTGAAATACCAAAATTGCCCTCAACAATTAATGATTAAAAAAATATATTAAATCTAATTTCCTGCATTTTGATTGGTTAAGAAATAGTTCTGCAGTTCTGTAGCTTAAAACGGTTCTGCGCTGAATCCGACCCTATATAGATATCTGACTGGAAAGAACAAAAGTTACGAAGAAGTAAGATCAAAATTGTTAAAGCAGATGGAACTCCAAAAGAGGTCCTGAATTCACGTGGGAACGTGAGGACCAGATGCGAAAGAAATATCCTCATCTATTTCTCGTTGTCTCTCCTGTTCATGTTTCGTCTTAAATTTCGGGACGAAATTTCTTCAACCAGGGGAGAATGTGACAACTCGATATTTCTGGTATGTAACTTCATTTCATTTCTAGAACTTTCCTTATTTAGAAAGTTTCTATTTTTAGACATTTCTATTTCTGGCATCGTAATACGCAACAAACTTACATATTTTTACACCATACATTAGTGTTTGACTATTTTAGTCAACACAACATTTTTATTTACTTATGGTGACACACTTTGAGCTAAAACATTTCTTAAATAATAAGTTTCTCGATAAATCAATAAACGTAACGATTTAACTTAAACGTGACTCGAATAACACCAAGTCATGACTGACCACAATGGTGGCCGGCCTTCCCTTGTTCGAACCCTACTCCAATCGGCCGAACACTCCATGGGGTGTGAGGTTGATCATTCTTGGCCTTATTCCCTAAATTTAGTCTTATCTTGATCTAAGTTTAAAGGAGTCCTAGTCCTCCTATGATTCCAACTCTTAAACCTAATTTCCTACCATATAAATACCCCTCATTAACCAACAAAAGAACCCTATTTGCCACTTGTAGAATTCGGCCAACCTCTCAATCCCGAACACCTTTTTGCCTCTTTCGATCTTTCGGTTGTTCATATGCAAGGTAATACCCGAACCCTCTTAATCTTTTCCTTGTTTCGGTTGAGTTTCGAACCCGAGACCATGGCCTTTGGCCATATGGTCTCGGTCACCTCATGTCCGACGCACGCATCCTTGCCCATGTGAGCTTGTGTGTGTGTGTGTGTGACGGATTGTTGTTTACGTTTGTTCATTTGTTGACCCATTGAACCGTGATTCGTATTGATTTTTGCTTGATTCATTATAGACTTGTTGATTTGTGACCAAAAACCCTAGATCTACTCTAGATTTGACCGAATATCTTAGATCTAGAACCCTAGATGTGAACCTAGCAAAACTAATCACCAAACTCGAACCCTAGACTCGACCTAGTCACAAACCCGTAGGGTTTTGGCCTTCGGCCAACCTTAGGCCGAACCATAGCTGAACCCTAACCCTAATTGAAGTGCATGCTTGACTTTTTGACCTAGACTAGCTAGATTTGACTTTTGTTGACCGAATAGTATTCTAGATTTAACCCTAGAACCGGATCCCTAACCATAGCCGAAATCTAGAAACCATAGTTGACTTTTGTTGACTAATTTTAACCTATGTTGACTTCTAGAATTGACCAATGTTGACCCATAAGTCAAACCGGGTCAAGGCCGGATCTTGACCCAAACCGTGGACCAAACCCGAATACCCAATCGGGGCCAAGGCCCGTACTTGCCCCATATCGATCTACCTTAGTCCATCGGGCCCAAACCTTAGTTGGCCCATTAGTATCCAAGCCCATTTGGACCAAAGCCCAAACCTTTGGCCCACTTATACCAAACCGAACCCAATTGGGCCAAGCCCAATCCATGGCCCAATCTAATTGGACCTAAGCCCAATAAGAGGCCCAAGTGGCCCAACCTAGTGGCCCAGTAAGCCCATTAAGGCCCATTAGGCCCAATAGGCCCAATCTAGGCCCAATAAGCTTAACCCAAGCCCATTTCATTTCATTTCATTTCATTTCGAAGCCCATTTCATTTCATTTCATTTCGGCCCATTAAGGCCCAATGATCCAAGTTCATTCGATGTCACAAAACATAAAACATAACATAAATTGCATACCATTTAACTTATATCGTATCTAGAATCGCCTGTATTAGCTTAGTCTAATTAGTAGTTATATCATTTAAGAAGCTAGGAGTCTCTGAAGGATTCCTCTGTCCTAAGTATTCTGTCGCTAAGCTTTGCCAGGTGAGTCCACAGACCCGTTTTACTCTTTTACTGTTTTATAAACTTTGGGGTGGAAAACATAAACACAACTGCTACTATTTTACTATGGCTGTACAACATCTATACATTTTCATAATCGTGTTGGCATGACAAACAATTATTATACCGGACTAAGGTGCCAGCAATCATTAACTAGTGGATCTAGACCATGGATATGCAGATAGTACTATTGGCTGACACTCATCCTCCCATCGAACGATTGATCATTAATTGGTTTATCCAAGACGTCTCCGGGAGTGTATATCCATAAAAGAATGATAACATAATGGAGTTGAAGTGTTGATTGTGGACTTAGGGGTTGGTATATTAACTCAATAGACTAGCTACCTGTTGGGGATAACAGTTCATGCGATGTCAAACATAACAATTTGTTCAACACTTTTTCATAAACATAACTAGTAGTTGTAGATATTCTACAACTACACTACAGATTTCATACTTACTACTCATATCATATGAGTGTTGAACTCTATACATTTTCAGTCATAAACCATTTTCTTAATAAACATTTTGGGTAACAATATACTTAACCTTACTTCTACGTAAACCCTGTGGATTTACTCAACATTATTGTTGACCCTTTTATTATTTATGTTTTTCCAGGTAATTAGGTGCAGTGGAACTGGAGGATATGAGCAGTGGGATTGTCGTGAGCCATGATTAAAACATTAAGTTTACGAACAATCATTTCATTTCAAAACAATTTCTATTTTAGGAAACTTACTATTTTTGGAAACTTTCTACTTTTGGAAAGTGGAACATCTTTTATTTTTCGTTATTGTGTGGTTCTTTGTTTACTTAATTTTTGCTATGTTGTCATGAACGTTACACCTCCGTTTTTCCGCAAAACATTTTAAATGAAGTAAAACTCATTTTTGGCGGGGTGTGACATTAAACATTATTTAAACACAAAGTTTAATCATTGATGATTACACACCAATTTCATGCATCTCCGATACCAAGTTTGATTCAATCAACTAGTAAAGAAAGTAGACACCCTATTCACCAATGATTAAACATCATCTTATAATGAATTAATAATCTAAAAAACAGAGACAAGTTTAATCATCGATGGTTAAATAGCATCTTTGATTTTAAAAACAGAATTGTTTTATTAATCATCTATGATTAAACACAACACCAACTTTAATCATCGATGATTAAGGAGCATCTTATAAAAAATTCATACTAGTTTAATCATTGATGATTAAAAGCCTTGATAGAATTGTGAACACCATTGCTTTTGAGATTGCTATTAGGGTACCTGATAACTTTGCCATACTACTTGAACTTCTTCTGTCTATTTTCTCCATCCGAAAACACATACAGAATGATTAATTCGGCTACTTAAAAAAAAGATAAAAATATTTAGTGCCACCTGAAAACGACTGCAACCAAGAAAGTGGTTGCAGGACTAAAGTTCGAATGATGCTGTTTCAAATTACCCAAATAATGAAGCATTTAAAAGCTGAAAAACAAAGTATTCTCAAATTAGTTAATGAAGCTGCTGATAAAGATGAAGATATTATGGAAGTGGAAAATATTTAAGTTTTTGTGTTGTAGTTCAGGATAAACTAGAATTAATCATAGTAGACTTAACATGGAAACATTGAAATTAATCACTTATGATTAAACTATATGTTGTTTAATCATTTATGCTTTAATTTTTTATGCACACCAGTTTAATTAACGATGGTTAAACAATAAGACCAGGTTTAATCATTGATGATTAACCGTCTTATGATTTAAACAGCCAAGTATAATCATCTATGATTAAGCATCAAGTTTTATCATCGATGATGTTTAATCATCGATGATTAAAACAAGATGATGTGTTTAATCATTAACGATTAAACTTGGGTTTGGGTTTAATCATCGATGATTAATAAAACAATTCTGTTTTTAAAATCAAATATGTTGTTTAATCATCGATGATTAAACAAAAGAACATGTTTAATCATTGATGATCAACCATCTTAAGATTTTCCACACCCAAGAAAAATCATCTATGATTAAACTAAAACATCAAGAATAATCATTGATGATTAAATAAAAAAACAAAGTTTAATCATCGATGATTAACCAACAATTTCTTTTGATTACCCAACAATTTTTTAATCATCGATGATGATCATTTTTTAAGACGAAGAGTGGTTTAGAGGTTTTTAGGGTCAATTGTAAATAGGCATAATGATGACCTTTTTGAAAGCACATATACAAATTAAATGAAAAATGATTTTTCGTCCCCTAGTAAACCACACCCAAGCGTGATACACTTCATTTAATGTTGACACTTATTAAGTTAGTGTGAGACAGTTCAATAAAAAATTCTAGTACTGTACTTTATTTTGAACGGATTCTAGTACTGTACTTATTTATTGATTGGTTTCTTATAACTTAAAATATTAAATAAAAAAGAGGATTATTAATCCACAACGGATCGCGGTTTTTCACAATGCTTGTTTGACCTAGAAAAATCAAACACACAGAAAAAACGATTCGTTCTCTGCAAATTGAGATATTTCCTCCTTCAATCAATTTCACTCAGCAAAATGTATGAAAGATTTATTTTAAGAAACGAAGACATTGAATTTGATACAAACGAAATATACGGTAATTTCATATCTGTGATTTCCTTTAATTTCATAGATACTTTAAAATTATAATGTAATTTTCTTAATTCAACAGCGGGCTTAAAGAACATGTTTTCTATAAAAATAAACTATCATGGACAGTTCACAGAATTCCCAAATAGGCAGTACATTGAAGGTAAAGTTTCATACGTTGATTACATTAATGTCGATGAGTTTTCTGTACACGAAATGTATCATTATTTGGAAGAATTGGGTTATTCTACATGTGATAGGAAGTATTGCAATTATAAAATCCCTAACAGTAATCTTAATTATGGATTGAAACCTTTAATTGTGATGATCACATTAGAACCCTAATTAAAGTAGTTGAAACTTATAAGCTAATTGAAGTTTTTGTTGAGATTGGGGAAACTAAAATTGAGGAACAAATTCAAGAGTTAGACGAAAACTTGGATACGGATAATGTAGTTGACGATAGTGCAAAGAATGTAGTTGATGAGGAGATTTTTGTTGATGTCACTTCGTCTAAGAAGACAATATCTTCGGATGAAGAAAAAATTCAAGACCCATCAACAAGTAAAGGTAACACCTGTCATTTTATAAATGGTTTCGCAGTTATAATACTCGTATTTTGTTCAAAAACGCATCAGAATTGTTCGTATTAAATAAACTGTATAAAATAGATAGTATATTGACTTCCTTTTTTATGAAAATGTCGTTTAATTCATGCATTCATAAAAAAAAGTTGTGTGTTTTTGAAGTTTGTATGATTAAACAAGTCTTTTGTTTTTAAAGTTGTGTTAAATCATCATATGAATACATATGATAAAAAAAATCTAATTTTTTGTTAATTTATGCAGATATGAGAACTGAAGAAACAGAGCAAGAAACTGTTCAAAAAGTTCCTTGATCAAGAGTAAAAATGTTAGTTGCTAAAAATCGAAGGATCCCTAAAACTGAAAAACATGAAAGTAGTAAGAGAAGTAAAACATCCAAAGACACAAAAAAACAGGTAGTAGAATATACCACGTTTAAAAATCGATGTTCTCCTGAATCGATGTTTATAATTGAAAACTTATTAAGTAGAGAACAAGAAAAAGCAGTGAAAGAGATGCGATTTGGAAGCATTTTAAAAATTAAAATGACTGATGTGACTCTAAAACTTGTTTCTTTTGTTTTAACCAACTTCAATATTGATAAGATGGCTACTGAACTAAAAAAAGGAAATATTAAGGTCACATGCAATCTGTTCATGACATGTTAGGAATACCAATGGGAAAAACAAATTTTTGTAACACTCCACCTATTGAAGAGGATGATGAGGAAAGCTTCATGTCTGAATGGAGTGAACAATTTGAGAGGGTCGAGGATTTAAGATTGACTGAATTAAAACAGAAGATTTTACAAACAAGTGAAGCAGATTTTAATTTCAAAATGAACTTTCTTGGGTTCTTTATAAATATTTTATGTCAGAATACACCAATGGGGAAATGTAATCTTTATCCTTTGTACAGAACTGGAAAGAATACAGATCCTAGTACAATAGATTGGTGTGCTTATCTTCTCGACTGTCTTGTCATAACAAAAAATATATACAACACGAATTCAGAAACTTCTTTCTTCTACGGGTCATCAGCATATCTAGTTGTAAGTGACATATTTTTAATATTTAGTACATTATTAAATAACATAAAATTCGTGTTTTCAATTTTGATTTAATTAACTTATGTAATATTTAATTTTATATGCATTTAATGTATGTTGATCATATGAAAATTGATTATTTAAAAGCTTCTAGAGAACGTTCAGTTATTTGTCACTGGAAATCTGAGCAAATAAAAATTGTAGAGAACACAGAGATATTAGCAATGTGGTTAGGTGATGGTGACTTATATCCTTATGTCAATGATGAATCTGAGAAGGTAACAGCTGTAATATTAGTTATTCATATAAAATTTATATAAAATTAGGAAAATACACATTGATATATACATTTTAATAAATATTTTATTTTGCAGGAAATTGAAAGAAAAATAAAAAGTTTGATTCAAAAAATGGACAGTCTTAATGAAATATCAAGCTTTTGAATGATGATGTTTCAAAGTACCCAAATAATGAAACATTTAAAAGATGGAAAACAAAGTATTCTGAAATTAGTTAATGAAGCTGCTGATAAAGATGAAGTTGTTTCGTAAGTGGTCCATGTTGAGAACAAAAGTTTGAAGTAAAACAGTTAATTCAAAATTTATAAGTGAAGTTTGTTATGGAACTGGAACATATTTGATTTTTTGAGTTGTAGTTCAGGATAAACTAGAATTAATCATAGTAGTCTTAACATGGAAACATTGAAAGTAATGCACACTAATTTAATCATCGATGATTAAACAAAAACACCAGGTTTAATCATTGATGATTAACCATCTAATGATTAAACATCAAGTTTAATCATTGATGATTAACCAAGTTCAAAAACTGTGTCTAATGTTGGCACACAAATTCAAAAACACACACTAGATAATCATCTATTTATTAATAAATTTTTAAATAATACATCAAATTCAAAACACACTAATTAGTGTAATCATAAATGATTTAACAACTTGTTTAATCAAACATGATTAAAAAAACCGACGATCTTTTCAATACGTTTATGAAATAATATCATTAATTCATGTATCAAAGTAATTCATTAATTAACGGTTTATTCAATTAAAAATACAAAAAAAAAATGAGAAAAAAAAATTGCTAACTAAATATCAAATTTGATTCTTTTCTAGTGCCGCTGCCGCTAATCTTTTCGCATTTGCTTTCTCAAGTGTAACGGGACATGTCCGTACATTTTGAGCTTCCCTTAGATTGCATCCGCTACATAGTCTATGCTCTTCAGGTCTTTTTTTCTTTTGAGCAATTTCAACAGCACTAAGAATTCTTTTGTATTGACCACAACCTTTGTTACTTTGAATACTAGGAACTTCAACTTCAACTTCAACTTCAACATTTGTTGGAATAGAAACATCCATAAGTTTGCTCGCACTAGCAGCATCAGTCATATTTGTCGAAAATGTATATGAAGTTTCATTTTCATAATCCTTCAGCATGCTTGATGTTATCTTCACAAAAGCTGCCAATTTTTCATTGTCCTCTCTTACAAAATCCAAACATGATTCAAAATTGTAATATGCTTCATTTACTAATTTGGCCTTGTCATTGGCCAATGTATTATGATCTAGCCTGCTAAAGTTGTAATGTCTTGTTATAGCATCCTTTCTCCTACTATTTACAATATATTGTTCAGGAATTTCTTTAAAACCACATCTCATCAATATAGCAAAAGCATGTCTGCATAAATAACCATTACGCTTGAAATTTTCACAGGTGAATGTTATTTCTTTTTCTACAACTTTAATTTGAACCTGATCAAACAAAAAAAAAAAAAAATTAAACATTCTGTTTAAAAACATCAATGATTAAACAGGTATGTGTAAAAAACATAAGATGATGTTTAATCATCCATGATTAGTTAAACTATTTTTTTTTTTTAAATCACAGATGCTGTTTAATCACTTATGATTAAACTGGTCTATGATTTTTTATAGAATGCTGATTAATCACTGATGATTAAACTTGGGGTTAAATATAAAATTATAGACATGTTAATCATATAATAGAATATTAACGAATAAAATATAAAAAGTAATTAACTTACCTTTCCTGAATATACAATTTCATTATTCTTGTTCACATGGTCCACATTGTAAACATCCCATCCATTTTCAGTACCAACAAGAGCGTAGTAACAGAAAACAGATCCTTTGTATATTTCAGTTTGGACTTTACCAAACATAGTCCTTGTATAAACTTTTGCAGCATGTTTTTCTATATCTCGAGGAGTTCTAAAAATATATTGTGCAGTTTTTGTTAAACGGTCAAAGTGTTCTTGTGTATTTCTTTTCTTTTGAATGGCATTGTCATAATTCATTATGAAATTTAAAAGCAAATTTCCAGTTTGAGAATATGCGTTGAAGAAAGAATTCCGACTTTCAGACCTTGAAGTTTTCTTCATCAATGCACACATAGGGATGTCATTGATATACGCAGTTATCCATGAATTACGTAATTCAAACATATCTTTAAACCATGTCTTTTCTTCAAGCCCAAATTTATTAATAATTATTTCCCACTACATTTCAAAATCAGCAGGTGAAATATTCGTGTCCCAAACAAGCTTGTTAAATCTTTTCCTAAAAAATCTGTGTTCTGTAACACATCTACACTAACCTACGATAAAAAATGTAACACCACATTTTTTTTTAAAGGCAATAAGTATTAGTCTAAGTACGGAAGTTAAGTTTACAAAACGTGGTCCCACAAAATATTACAACCAAAGTTAGTTAAAAGACGGTATTACTAGACACGGCTCATTTTACAAAACATAATTTAAGCATGGTCAAACTTCCCGTCCAAGCCCGACCCGTTCAAGCAATCCAACCTGAAATGTGTCAATAAGGGAGGGATTAGCACAAAAGCTAAGTGAATTAATTCCTAACACTACCAACTACACTAAACACTTAAACACGGAAGTTAAAGAACATCTCCGGTTAGGTAATCACTTGCTTGAGAGGATCGGCGGCTTTACGGGCCTTAAACCATGGTCGGCCAAAACCACGGTAACCGATAGCGTTTTGTATCCAACACCCGGGCAACTCCATCCCCTTAACCATGTAACGCATACAGGTAAGGTCGGATACCATATTAGTCGATACACTGTGCCCAACCGTTATCCATCCGACACTGACCTCGTCCCGATTGTGCACATAGTCATGTATGGTATTCCCTAACACTAGGCATACATAACAAGTAGACTAGCTACGAAGAAACATCGCGAAAAATCGTCACGACAGAGTTCCCAATCGTGAACTCTAGTTCGCGATCGCGAACTAGTGTTCGCGTCGGGAACCCTGATCGCGAACTAGTTCGCGAGCATCAACCCAACTCCCTGGACATGCTTCGCGTTCGCGAAGTGGAGTTCGCGTCCGTCTGGTAATTTCCTGCACTTTCCAATTAAGCCAATTCCAAACCAAACCAATAATCGAAAACCCGAGTTGTAGGTTGAATCCACTCACCTTTCAACTTCCGATTCCTTAACTCAGTGAGCTAGTATCACTGAGTGCCCTTCCCGGTTCCTGTCAACAATATACCGAGTTAGTGATAATCCACCGAATTGTCAAAATCAATAATTTCCACAACTAATCACACAAGACTCATAAAATGCACATTTTATGACCTTTACAACTAGCACATATCCTTCATCAATACAATTGATCATTTTGACCATTTATCAAGTATTCACGACTAGTTGATCCAAACGGGCCAAAAAACCGAATATGATCCTAACACTTCCATATTTCCATCAACTAGCAATTAATCTATAACTAGCAATTCACTATCATTTAACAATTCCATCAAGATCATAATCATCACAATTCCAAGTATGATACTTCCAAGTTCACTAGTTGATCAATTTGACCCAAACACCAACTAGATAAATTCACACAATCAACTATACTAGGTTTTCACCATCCATAACTTACCAAGCATGATTTCACAACCTAATAAACAATTCTATCCAACCAAAATTCAAGAAATCCAAGATTTGTCAAAACCCACCTTCAACTTCCACCATTAATGGAGGTTGAAGGTGATTTTCACCAAATCTTGTATTCCTTCAACAATCAACCACACAAATGATGTAAAAGCTTGCATAAGCACATATTATCACATCCATAACAAGATTCATCCATAAAAACTAACAATCACAAACCCTAGTTCATAACCAAGCTCAAGAACACCATAAACAAGACAAGGGAAAGGTGTGACTTACTTTTAAGCTCCTTCTACACAAACACTAGTATAAATTTCGGACCCTAGCACAAGGAATCACCAAGAACAAGCAAGAAAAGCTAGAGGAAGGAGATGGGGTTTTGCAATGGAATAGTGAAGATAATGTTTGAAAAAGAATGAAGTGTAAGACAAAAGAGAGGGTTTCCCCTCTCTCTCCCTATCCGGCCAACACAAGGGGGTGGGACCCCTTTGTGGCTTTTGTTTTAATTTAACAGTATATGTCTGAAGAGTCCCTTTCGAAATTAATTTAATTAAAATAGCAAACGGACTCCAATTTTAAAAACGAAAGCATTTCCGGAAACGATATTTAACAAGGAATCCAAGGATATAAAAATCACGTTTTCATTCCAAATATATCACAAGTCGGGTATTTTAACCCCTTGGTTAGAATACCGCAAAAGGCAGCAGGCTAATTAAATTAACTAAGCATTTAATCAGATAATCATTTAATAATATACCTTATGGTCACTAAACTACTAGGCCGGGTTTTGGGATGTTACAAAAAAAAAAAAAAACAGTGTATAATGCAATTGAATTTCATTTGGCATTAATGAATTATAAGATACTGGTTAAACATGAATGTTTAAACTTTGATATTTAATCATCGATGATTAAACTATTCTGTGTAAAATCACAAATGCAGCTTAATCATGAATGATTAAACTAGTGTTTTTTATGTTGTGTGGTGTCATAAGATGCTGCAAAAATCATAAATGATTAAACTTTGAGTTAATCATTCATGAATAAACTATTTTGTTTAAAATCACAGATGTTGTTTAATCATAAATGATTAAACTTGGTATTTAACCATTCAAGATTAACTATTATTTTTAAAATCACAGATGCTGTTTAATCATGAATGATTAAATTTGGTATTTAATTATGTATGATTAATCTGTTCATACAAAAAATAATACATTTGCCTGTAATTTTTTCATTATATGCCACATGCACATCAGTGTCTTGAATTAGGAAATACAATCTGAACAGCTTGTTATATTGTTGGATCTTGGTCAGTTAGAACAATAACTGGTTCTTTACCATGAGCTTTGAGAAAAGCTCTCAACAACCAGCAATAAGAATCAATGCTCTCATTACTGAGCAGCCCTGCCCCAACAGTAACTGAATTTGTATGATGATCAATGGCATGAATGGAATAAATACCATTTTATACCTATGTAATCATAACTAGAAAAAAGTAGAATACAAAACAAATAAAAAATATAAATAAAAAGATAAAATATATTTATTAACTTACTTATTTGTTCTAAAAGTGGCATCAAATGATATGACATCTCCAAATTCAGAATAATGCGCCTTCTCTCTTTCATCTGCCCCAAAACATAGCAGACAAAACTTTTCCTTCAGAAAGATATTCGAAAGAATAATTTGGGAAATTATGTCTTCGTTCTTCCAACTTATTAATTGTTATTTGGGCATCTTTGTAGGCTAAAATCCAATTTAAACATCTTTTAAGATTTCTATAATCATGTACTTTTCCACGCATATACTTATAAACACCACTCATACTCGCTCTTAGTTTATGAGCCATTGTTGGACCCATTTTTTATGAAATCTTACATACTCTTTTTCAGTAAATGAAATCTTCCGTGCTTTCTTAGAATAACATTTATCTTCTATACTTTCTAAAGGATGGTTATGGATATCTACAAACTTCTTAACTCTATAAGAGCTACAATCAGGTGCAGCTTCAAATATAATCTTCGCTTTGCAACCAGTAACTGTCCTATTAGAATACTTCTTTCTTTAACAGAACCAGAAACCAATGTATCACAAGGCTTATCCTTAGATATACCAATACCAGCCTTATTACATAAAACGTGCTTTTCTTTTATACGGTTATCACGAAACTTGGATTGAGTACTCAACCGAATCCCAAAACCAACAATCTCTGCATAATCACTGTATTTTTTTATGCCAAGATCTAGCGTTGGGAAGGTGGCAAGAATGACAGGAATAAAATCTACATCTACATCAGGCCTATAAAAGGACTCTCCAATAAAATTGCTTGCATGTGATTCGATTGTAGAATTTAAAACTTCATCTAATAAACATGGGGATAAAAAAGTATAAAAATAATAAAGTTAAATTGGATATGATAAAAAAACAAAAGATATGTTTAATCATTTATGATTAAACTGATTAAACTGTTTCCGAAGATTAAACAGTTTGTTTAATCACAGATGATTAAACTCAACCTCAAGTCTAATTGACAAGATTAATCATGGATGATTAAACAACATCTTATAGAGAATTAAGATTCTAAAAAACGGAGACAAGGTTAAGCACCGATGATTAAACAACATCTTTGATTTTAAAAACAGAATTGTTTTATTAATCATCGATGATTAAACACAAAAAAAAAAGTTTAATCATCGAAAATTAAAATAATCTCAAAGTTAATCATTAATGATTAAACATTGCACATCATTTGTTGATTTTACAAAATATTTCAGAATGACGTCTAATCATGTATGATTAAAAACAAAAGACATGTTTAATCATGTATGATTAAACTAATTAAAATGTTTCCGAATATTAAACGATTTGTTTAATCATAGATGATTAAACACATCATTTGTTGAATTTACAAAAATATTTCAGAATGACGACTAATGATGCATGATTAAACAGTTTTTGTAATATCATCAGATGATATGTTTAGTCAAACTATGATGTAAAGAAACTGTTTTAACATCTATGATCAAACTAACTAAACTTTTGACAAAGTTGTGTAAGATCATCATATGTATGTTTAATCACGTATGATTAAACTAAACTGTGATTTTACTTCAGAACAAAGACTATCACATGCACTTTTTATCATAAATGATTACACATCATTTGATGATCTAACACAAACTCCGTAAAAACACAGAATACTTTAATCATACATGATTACACACAATCTGATAATCTTACGAAAACTTTGTAACCACATACTAGGTTAATCATAAGGGAATAAAAACGTTAATCAATACTGAATGTATATTACCTTGAAGAGCATTCGAATTTTCTGTTGAATTCTCAAAATTGTGAAACGAACTGAATTCAGAAGCATTCACAAAACTTGATGAAGACGCCATATCAAAAAACAACCTGCAATAATTAAGTAATAAAAATTAGCAATTAAGCTGGAAAACTGATTTCGTAAAAACAAAATTAAGTTAAACTGCGACAATGATCGATTGCGTTGATTTGGGATAACTGATCAACTAAAATAGTTTTACTAGCAAAATAAACCTAAAAAAATGAAATCAGATTAGACGATTTGATACATTGCGATAATTTGATACATCGCAATGATCGATTGCGTTGATTTGATACATCGCAATGATCGATTGCGTTGATTTGATTCGGCTAAAACTATGAAAATGACAACTAAATTAGAAGAATAGAGTAGATTTTGATTTAGATTACCTGAGCGATTTATAATTCAGACGAAAAATAAAACTTGATTATGAATCCTTGATTAAGAGAGCGATTTATGATTCAGAGAGAGTTTTATGATCAGAGATCGATTTATGATTCAGAGAGCGATTATGAATCCTTGACGCAACAAACAGAGTATCTCCAGCAGGACAAATTACCATGTTTCCCCTGATCATTTAAAAAGCGCGCGTGAGGGCTGTTTGGAGATGAGAGGCTGAGATGTATTCTCACATTCTCACCTAATATATTAATTCTCAATGGAACTCACTTCTATATATATATATATATAAATATATATATATACTACATCAATACCGTCTAGTTCACCTTATTGTGACCCTTTCGATTTCTGCTCTCCTAGCAAACATATCTAACTATCGGGTTGCCCCCGATCTAGCTAGAAGCACAGACATACCTAATTCATACACATATATGTACTAGAATCACATTAACTTACTAACTGAAACCCATCGCCATTAGTAAGCTTCACATTAACTAATTAACCGAAATCCATCGCCATTAATAAGCTTCAAGATACCGGCAAGAGGGATTCGCCCAATCTACAGATACCTGCCTTACTCGCCGGAATACGTCCAGTTAGCAAGAATACTAACGTGGATGAGTCGATGGGAATCCACCCAACTGCCCCTCATTCCACACTTCATGACCGGGGGTGCCCCGCATTATCACATCATCTCATTCCTACCATAACTCAACAGTTATTTCAATCAAAGCCTTCGACTATCACATAAATCATCAAACAAGTTGGTTATCCAATAATAACTATATAACTAGTTCAACATAGTATGAACGAACATGTATAGTCCGATGAACCCGATCATTATCGACTCACATATACTTCTACATCTATGACCCTAGAAGGTCCATACTTACTTATTTCATAAGATACATTTCTCATTTATCGGTATCATAATACTTTTACCTCTCAGTTGACTATAATACTTAATTATTACTAGTCACATCATATTCCTTTTTCATATATATCCGTTCTTTTCTTTTATTAGTAAGTCATACCAATAGATACTCATCACTATAAAATCGTTCACAATTGCTTTACTAATGCACATTTATTAATAAAGATTCAATATACATTCTTCTACTCAATTACTTCATTCTTATGGTTCATTAATAAGGATTCCATAATTACGTTAGTTTATCATTTTTACTTCTAAAATCATCAATCATACTAGACATATTTTAGTATCACAATATACCTACTTTCTTATCTTTTCAGCCACTATCTTTATCAAAATATTTATTAACAAAGACCCATAAAATATCATACATCATTTTCAAAACTCTTTGCTATGTACCCAGTTTAAAAGTCTCATGTACTCACCTTAGAAATCATTGCTCCAAGTGTGTTCCTCAAACACAATCCTTTCTTCCCAATGTGTTAGCACCTTTCCAAGACTTCACCAAAAGCCCTATTATATAATCACAACTTGTTCAACAACAAATACTACTAATAATAAACCATGTTATAATTAAAAACCTTCTAATAACACTTTCCCCCAATTTTGATGATTTCCAAAACCCTAGGTTTAATCAACCCTTAAGATTCTTACGAATCTTAACCATACACTTGTTTCCTTTGTTAAAATACCATCTATTAAGTGTATACAACATTTATTTTACCATTTAAGAAAACCCCAAGAACTAGGGTTTCAAACCCAAGCTTACAAATCCATGGATCTAAACCTACAAGGATCAAAGAGTGAAGGTTTACCTTTAATCTTCCCTTAGAAGTGAAATCTCCCAAGGTTTGATGAAGAAATCACCCAAGAACAGTCTTTGCACTTAAAATCGCCCAAGAGAGAAAACTAGGGTTTGTGGATAACATTTATGACCAAAACCCGACTTTAATGTTGTTGCCTGCACACTTCGCGTTCGTGAACGGGAGTTCGCGCCGCGAACTTCCCGTGTCGCGAACTCTTCCCGATCGTGATCTGGTCGTGAACTCTGATCGTCCAAAACCCCAACACTCTGTCCCATGTTCATGAACGTGAACATAAGTTCGCGTAGCGAACTACTGATGCAACACGGCTGCAGTTCTCGGTTCTTGCTTCGACCCGGTTTCGTCCATAGCTTTCTCATACGATGTCCAAATGACACGAAACCAATTCCCACGTCTTTTAAATGATTTATCCTTATTTATAATAATTTTTCCATTATTTTATTCGATAAAAATTTCGGGTCATTACAACTATCTACCCCTTAAAAGGATTCCGTCCTCGGATTCACTTAAAAATTTTCAATCCACATTCGACCAAGTATTCCGCTCCCATTCTCTTGTGGTAATTACCATCGAACTTTTCCCATCACAAATGAACCGACAATATACATTTAAACATTCGCTCAACCCCGTTAGGCCCGAACGGTCAAAACCAAATCTTAAATTCATAATACCTAAACGGGTCAAAATTGCACAATTTGACCATCTAGAGAGGAGGAGGAATTATGAGAGAGAAAGTGGAGGCTACGTTTAGGGTTAATGGGGGTGGGGACGGTTTTGACTTTTGAAGGGATTTTTTGTTTAATTCCGAATTTACCCTTTTATTAATCTTAACCTTTGATTTTGATCTAATGGTCTATATTTGGTTCTTCTGGTTCTGTAGCCTTAATTGGTTCTGATTTTAATTCTTCACTATATATATATATATATATATATATATATATATATATATATATATATATATATATATATATATATATATATATATATATATATATATATATATATATATATATATATATATAAACATTATTATTCTGTCACAACAATTCATACATTAACTATTTAATCGAGATGATCGGAAAGTGTCCAATCCATCAAGATCCCAACTGTCACGGTGATTGAAACATTTCCAATCACAGAATGGAACCATTGGGATTCGCCCAACCGATTCCACCCCCAAACATCATAGTTACTGGGGATCCCCCGAACTACCACATCATCTTTTCCTCATTCTATCGAATTTGGATACCATACTAGTATACCTCTTTTCTCGTCACATAACTTCACTACTAGGTTACACATTCAATCATCTATTTACTCATCATGCAATTTAGCACATTTCCCATAATATCACATTATCATTTCTTTTTATATTTAACAAATTTCCCATTTGACATACTTCTTAACACGTTCCATATAACATTACCTTCCCATTATCATATGCTTTCAAAGGCCATCACACAACGAACATGCATTGTACCCCGCGGGTAAACCACTAAAACCTCTGATTACCATTTATCGTTTCACCTTCACATTAACCACCCTTAACCGATTCATTTCCTTATTACCAATTTCCAAATCCTTTGTCACCACCGGGGTAATGTCACGCCCCGCCAAAAATGAGTTTTACTTCATTTAAAATGTGTTGCGGAAGAACGGAGGTGTAACATTCATGACAACATAGCAAAAATTAAGTAAACAAACAACCATGCAATAACGAAATGAAAATAGTTACACTTTCTAATAATAGAAAGTTTCCAAAAATAAGAAGTTTTCTAAAATAGAAATTGTTTGAAAATGAAATGATTGTTCGTAAACTTAATGTTTTATTCATGGCTCACGAAAATCCCACTGCTCATATCCTCCAGTTCCACTGTGCACCTAATCACCTGGATAAACATAAATATAAAAGGGTCAACAAATAATGTTGAGTGAATCCTCAGGGTTAATGTTTTGTGTAAAAGTAAAGTTTTTGCTACCCAAAATGTTTGTTATGAATATAGATGTATGACTGAAAAAGTATAAGGCTCAACACTCATATGATATGAGAAGTAAGTATGAAAGTGAAGTGTAATTGTAGAAGATCTACAATTACTAGTTTTGTTTATGAAAAAGTGTTGAATAAGTTTGTTATGTTTGACATCGCATGACTGTTATCCCTAACAGGTAGCTAGTCTATAGAGTTATATACCAACCCTTAAGTCCACAATCAACACTTCAACTCCAGTATGTTATCGTTATTTTATGGATACACACTCCCGAAAGATGTCTTGGATAACCAAGTAATGATCAAATAATGTTGGGAGGATGAGTGTCAGCCAATTGTACTATCTGCATATCCATGGTCTAGATCCACTAGTTAATGATTGTTGGTAACCTTAGTCCGGTATAATAATTGTTTGTCATGCCAACGCGATAATGAAAATGAAATGTTGTACAGTCACAGTAAAGTAGTAGCATTGTTTATGTTTTCCACCCGAATAGTTTTTAAAAATAGTAAAAAGAGTAAAAAGGGGTATGTGGACTCACCTGGGCAAAGCTTAGCAACTGATAGGACAGAGGACTCCTTCACAGACTCCAAGCTTCCTAAACGATATAACGTTTATAATTAGACTAAGCTAACATAGGCGATCTAGTTATGATATATGATATATGATATGCGATTAATGATATGTTTTATGTTTTGTGACATCGAATGAACTTGGGTTATTGGACCTTAGTGGGCCGAAATGAAATGAAATGGGCTTTGAAATGAAATGAAATAAAATGGGCTTGGGTTACGCTTAATGGGTCTAAATGGGCTTAATGGGCCACTAGGTGGGCCTCTTGGGCCTCATATTGGGCTTAGGTCTGATTAGGTTGGGCCATGGATTGGGCTTGGGCCCAATTGGGTTCGGTTTGGGTAAGTAATGGGCCATAGGTTTGGGCTTTGGTCCAAATGGACTTGGATACTAATAGGCCGACTAAAGTTTGGGCCCGATGGGCTAAGATAGATCGAATGGGGCAAGTATGGGCCTTGGCCCGATTTGGTATTCAGGTTTGGGCCGATCGGTTGGGTCAAGAATCCGGCCTTGACCCGGTTTGACTTATGGGTCAAAATTAGTCCAATCTAATAGTAAACATTGGTCAAAATAGTCAATAAAAGTCTATTAGGGTTTCTAGATTTCGGCTAGGGTTTAGGGTTCCGAATTAAGGTTAGGTTTTACGTGGTTTCGGGTCAATAATGGTCAAATCTAGTCAACAAAGGTCAAATAGTCAACTGGGTTTCATCGTGATCGGTTAGGGTTAGGGTTTCGGTCAAGGGTTCGGCCGAATGGCCACCCTACGGTTTGGTGGTTCGGTTCTAGGGTTAGTCACAACCAACAAATCTAGCGTTTTGGTCATCATAAAATATAGATATAGGGTTTAACCAATGAATCAACAAATCAATGAACAAAACGGAAACAATAAACGATTAGAACAAGTAACCCTTTGACATGCATGCAAGCATGCACGTCGGGATCAATATCAAATAATTGGCGAGACCATATGGCCTTGGCCATGGTCTCGGGTTCGAGTATTAGAACCAAAAAAAAAAAAACAAAACAAAAGTGAATAAAGGTAATACCTTGTGATCGAACGAACAAGAAAACGGACAAGGGGTGTTGTGGATTGCTTGAAGAGGACGAACTAGGGTTCGGTTCATGGGGATGCTTGGCCGAAAATCACAAAGGAGGTAAAGGGGTTTAGAGTTGCCAATGAGGGTTATTTATATGTGAATATTAGGGTTTAGGAAGAAGAGTTGTAGAAGAACTATGTTTCTTTTGAATCAAGATGGAGATAAGGATCAACAAGTAGATAAACCTCACCACTTTGAGGTGTTCGGCCGAAGTGAGTAGGCCACGAGCAAGGGAAGGCCGGCCACATAGGTGGTCGGTCAATGGTTCGATGTCATTCGAGTCACGTTTATTAAATTAAGCCGTTTATTGTGTAACCGATATAAAGTTACTATTTTTAGTATGTTTTTAGCTCAAGTGTGTCACCATAAGAAAAATAATATGTTGTGTTGACTAAAATAGTCAAACACTAATGTATGGTGTAAAAATAGATGTTTTGTTGTGTGTTTGGATGCCAAAAATAGAAATGTCTAAATATAAAACTTTCTAAATAAGGAAAGTTCTAGAAATGAAAGGAGATTACATACCGAAAATATCGAGTTGTCACATGTAGCCACCAATTTATTCCTTTAAACCTAACTCACCGGTAGGGATGCAAATTTAACCCGCGTCTTTGGGTACCCGCGGGTACCCGAGTCTTACGGGGCGGGTATTACCCGTCTAAACGGGTAACGGGTCGGGGATGGGTTTAAATTTCATACCTGAGAGCGGGTACGGGTCGGGTACGTGTTTTATAATACCTGCACCATTTATACCCGACCCGAATATATATTTAATGTGTAATTTTTTTTTATACAAGTTTAGTCCACTAGTCACTACTCAAACTTAGCCCAACTTTTAATCTCTCATTAGCCCAATTTAATAATGGTTAAAATATGGCTCGTCTCCCGTTAGTCCATTACGTATTGAACGAAATCAGCCTGAACGAACTAAGAATATTAAATATTTTAGCTATTGTGTTTAATTTTTTTATTGAACGGGTACCCGTCGGGTTACCCGTACCCGGCGGGGATTTTTCTACCCGAACCCGACGTGTATTTGACCGGGTACGGGTATGAGAATAACGGTCGGGTACGGGTACGGG
Organism: Calendula officinalis; assembly: GCA_963853835.1. Lineage (NCBI taxonomy): Eukaryota > Viridiplantae > Streptophyta > Magnoliopsida > Asterales > Asteraceae > Calendula > Calendula officinalis. Next base: position 52,984,407 of record OY970825.1, read on the forward strand.
TTTTGCAGTACCCACTACTACCCGTACCCGTTTGCATCTCTACTCACCGGCCAACCTGGTCATCTTTGAGTCAACAAATCAACTCCAGTCTACACTTGCAACCCATGACTTAGCACCCATTAGCCAAACATTCGATGTTTACCTCCTTATACATCGCGAGACTTAGAAATATTTTTTCCCAATCGTAGTCTCACACTACAATATATCATATATTATCATACCATTACTATGACATTTTTCCAATAACGGTCTTCTTACTCTTAATATCGAATCCATCATCTCTGCCACAAACTTAACTATGCCTATATGCCAACTTTTACTCAACGATTTTCAACAATCAAAATTCGTCATTCTCGACACTTATTCTTTTCCACCTATTTTCCATTTATAAGATCTAAGACATCACTACACCTTAGTCATTCTTTTCATTACCATTCACGTATAATAATATTACTTTACTCGTCCGGATTCCCGCCGAAAATCCAAATTTCATTTCCAAGGTTTCTATTTCTACGATTCCCATCCATACTAACATTTCTAACCAAGACTTAGTACTTCCTTATACAATCATCCTCTTGTTAAAGGCATTCACCATTCTCGTGCCTCACCCTTTTACGCTAAATAATAGCATCAACCCTATATCCTTAATACATGCGACACACCGATCTATATCCTTCCCAATATATAATTTCTATACACATACTAAGCGAGAAGACTATTCCCAAAACAAATCTCCACATCATACGACTCATCTCCAATTTCTATAAGTACCAATTCGTGCAACAACCCAAAAATTAAGCCATAATCATATAACATCAATTTTACCTACGATCTCCGAGGTGGCATCATGAACCCCCCCCTCTAGATTTCCTTCCAGGTAGACTTCCCCTTTCAACTCACTCGTGAGTTCCTTTCACAACATCTTGTACCATACTCTCTTTCCCAAAGTTTCATACAACACATTCCACAGTGTCAACGCCTCATCCTTCATTAATAGTGATGCCAAAGTCACCATACCGTTCTTCCTTCGTTTGCTACTCTCTAGAACTTGCTCAAACCACCGAATCCACCAATCGTGACCTCCGGTTCAGAACCCCCGAATTACCCAACGGTTTTACGCATTATGAAGGCCTTATAAAACATCCCTCCATTTCCTCCGACTAGGTCTTGCTACCTTTTTATGTAGATACTTCCCACTACGGACTTCGTCATTCGATGACTCTTCCTTCATACTGGTATTAGAATCATTCCGTCTACCCTCAGTCATTCGATCATCCAAAATCTGGTTCATATCCTCATTCATAACTCTTCCCAATTTAGTGGAGCTCGTCCACATTTCACATTCATTCTTTCGTCATACCAACGTATCCAACAAACAAGATTCAGACGGTCAACTCAATAGTCGAAAACAACACAATTAGATCAAAACATGACATTTCTCATAGGGGTCGACCCTATCATACAATGCCCTACGGTCTCAAAAGACTTCACATTGCACATTTCATAACAACTTCTATAGGCCCCCTAGGTTCAACCCTAAACTTAACATAAAGTCTCAAGGCCAACCAAAAATCTCAAGGAATCTTACATTCCTAATGCTACAGTCTAAGACTAGGATGGTCATCCAACCTAATTCACTTAAACTATAACTCTGATACCAAGTTGTAACAGCCGTATTTTTATAACATCGTTTAAATCAATAAAATACATTTTTTTCCCAATAGTAGACATGATGTCAAAAATACAGTTTAACAAAAACTTTAGAATCGTTATCAGAGTATACAAAATACGGTGTCACCAAGTATATCAAAACCATATGCAAACGGGATCTACCTACGATCTCCCGAGCTAAACATCTCTAGGCCACTTCTAGTCCAACCTTCTACCACTTCAAACCTGTAACTGAGTACATAGCCACAAAACAAACGTAGTACATAAGACAAAATAGTCTCGTGAGATGCATGGGTTTTAGACCCCAATAATAATAATCATTGCATAAGTATATATATATATATATATATATATATATATATATATATATATATATATATATATATATATATATATATATATATATATATATATATATATAGACACACACACACACACATACACTACATCAATACCGTCTAGTTCACCCTATTATGACCCTATCGATTTCTGCTCTCCTATCAAACATATCTAACTATCGGGTTGCCCCCGAACTAGCTAGAAGCACAACCATACCTAATACATACACATATATGTACTAGAATCACATTAACTTACTAACCGAAATCCATCGCCATTAGTAAACTTCACATTAACTTATTAACCGAAATCCATCGCCATTAATAAGCTTCAAGATACCGGCAAGGGGGATTCACCCAATCTACCGATACCTACCCTACTCGCCGGAATACGTCCAGTTAGCAAGACTACTAACGTGGATGAGTCGATGGGAATCCACCCAACTGCCCCTCATTCCACACCTCATGACCGGGGGTCCCCCCATCATCACATCATCTCATTCCTACCATAAGTCAACATTTATTTCAATCAAAGCCTTCGGCTATCACATAAATCATCAAACAAGTTAGTTATCCAATAATAACTATATAACTAGTTCAACATAGTATGAACGTACATGTATAGTCCCATGGACCCGATCATTATCGACTCACATCTACTTCTACATCTATGACCCTAGAAGGTCTATACTTACTTATTTCATAAGATACATTTCTCATTTATCAATATCATAATACTTTTATCTCTCCGTTGACTATAATACTTAATTATTACTAGTCATATTATATTCCTTTTTCATATATATATGTTCTTTACTTTTATTAGTAAGTCATACCAATAGATACTCATCACTATAAAATCGTTCCCAATTGCTTTACTAATGCACAAATTAATAAAAATTCAATATACATTCTTCTACTCAATTACTTCATTCTTATGATTCATTAATAAGGATTCCATAATTACTTTAGTTTTATCATTTTTACTTCCAAAATCATCAATCATACTAGACATATTCTAGTATCACAATATACTTACTTTCTTATTTTTTCAGTCACTATCTTTATAAAAATATTTATTAACAAAGAACCATAAAGTGTCATACATAATTTTCAAAACTCTTTGCTATGTACCCAGTTTAAAAGTCTCATGTACTCACCTTAGAAATCATTGCTCCAAGTGTGTTCCTCAAACACAATCCTTTCTTCCCAATGTGTAGCAGCTTTCCAAGACTTCACCAAAAGCCCTATTATACAATCACAACTTGTTCAACAACAAATACTACTAATAATAAACCATGTTATCATTAGAAACCTTCTAATAACACTTTCCCCCAATTTTGAGGATTTCCAAAACCCTAGGTTTAATCAACCCTTAAGATTCTTACGAATCTTAACCATACACTTGTTTCCTTTGTTAAAATACCATCTATTAAGTGTATACAATATTTATTTCACCATTTATGAAAACCCCAAGAACTAGGGTTTCAAACCCAAGCTTACAAATCCATGGATCTAAAGCTACAAGGATCAAAGAGTGAAGGTTTACCTTTAATCTTCCCTTAGAAGTGAAATCTCCCAAGGTTTGATGAAGAAATCACCCGAGAACAGCCTTTGAACTTAAAAATCGCCCAAGAGAGAAAACTAGGGTTTGTGGATAGCATTTATGACCAAAACCCGACTTTAATGTTGTTGGTTGCACACTTCACGTTCGTGAACGGGAGTTCGCGCCGCGAACTTCCCGTGTTGCGAACTCTTCCCGATCGTGATCTGGTCGTGAACCCTGATCGTCCAAAACCCCAACTCTCTGTCCCATGTTCACGAAAGTGAACATAAGTTCGCATCGCGAACTTCCTGATGCAGCAGGGCTGCAACTTTCGGTTCTTGCTTCGACCCAGTTTCATCCATAATTTTCACATACGATGTCCAAATGACACGAAACCAATTCACACATCTTTTAAATTATTTATCATTATTTATAATAATTTTTTCATAATTTTATTCGATAAAAATTTCGGGTCGTTACATTTACTAATGGCCTAAAGGGTATTTTGGTCATTTAAAAAATTAACTGCAGTAGTGACCATGGTGTAACAAAGTCTATACACCAAGGACATCGAGTGTAATAAAAGAAATTCAAGTACTGAGATTGTAATTAGTGATATACCATATGGACCTTCCGTATAATTTACTCTAGTTAAATGTATTGGAATGAATAGTTGGGTAACGCTCATTTTTAATGTATTTAATGTGTAATATATTATATATTATTTAATAAAATTTTAATTAAAAAAAACATAATGTTTGGTCGCAGGTTTAGTCACCGTTACATTAGTTTGGCTGTGGCTAAACACACCAGAACCAACAAATTTAAGCTTCCCCAAACTTCACGGCTGCATACAAGAAAAAGCGAAAATATCAATATATGATTACAAAATTTTATATTATTTTCATTATATTATATCTTTTGAACAAAATAATATGATAAATTTGATCGCATGAATATTGTGAGTAAGCTTCCGTTGTTTCATTTGTTGTTTCTAAAAAAATATATTGTTTGAGAGTTACTTACCCGAACGTAACACGTCTGAGCTCTCGGGTCCCATCGACTAACTGTCTGTTGGTAATATAAACATCGAGTAAGGTGTCTTTGAGGAGGTACAGGAGGTACAGCCGCACAAGTCCCACGTTTTTAGGGGCCCAATATTTTTATTTACATCTTTGATATGTAATCTTTAAGTATTAAGTCAACTTAATAATTTAATACAAAAAGATTAGAAAGTCTATTTTTTTTTATATAATCTTGTATTTAGGGGGGCCCATTTCATCTATTCACACAGGGTCATCAAAATCTCGGAAATGCCCCTGACATCAGACTCGTCTTCTTGTATCCACTCTGAATCAATATCACTAGCATTACTAATTGAAACCGATGTTTCATCACTAGAGGATATTTCATCTACATGTCTAATTGTATACGGATGGGAAGACCTATATGGAAGTCGTCAGGATGTTGCAAATATTAAAATAATCCTAAACATGTTATTATATAATGTTATTTTTTTGATAATTGTATTTTATTAGTCTATGAATATTTTTAGATTTAATTACTTTTTATATATAATGAAAAAAATAGCTAAAAAAAAGTGTCTTTCGTTTTTACTAGAAAAGGTGAGAAAAAGAGATTAAAAAGGTGTAATAACTTAGGTGTTGTTTGTTTTTTTGCAAAAGGTTTGTGTGGCGTCTTTTGTCATCACGCAAGTGTTTGTTTTATGAAAGGTCGCAGACATAAAAATGTTTGTACAAGGTCTTCCCACACAGACTTTGATTGTAGCTTCTTGGGTCTTCTAACCTAAAAAATGAAAAAGAAAAATAGAAACGGTCGTTCATTTCTACCCTCAAATCAGCCATCTCCTTTTTTATCACTTATCCCCCTCTTTCTCACCAACGAAGGGCAGTCGCCGGCGAAGCCCCTCCGCTATTTCATCTTCTCCTCCACCCTCCTCCTCCGACGTTTCATCTTCTCCTCCGCCCTCCTCCTCCTCCATCGTTTCATCTTCTCCGACGAAGCTCCAAAAAAAGGAGAGAGATCGACTATCCTTATCCGGAGAATGTTGGAGGCGTGATATCGAGCTAGATTCGGAGTGTTTACATGTAGGATGGTTGAGTTTTAATCTTGATTTCGAGCCAGATGTAGGTGATGGTCGGAGATGGTGATGGTTGCAGGTTTCTCTCTCTCTCTCTCTCTCTCTCTCTGAGCTCTCTCTCTCTCTCTCCCAGATCCGGGGCGGGTTACGTCAATGATTCAGAATCGAGGGGAGGGTGGAGCTAGTACCCCCAAAACAGTCACCGGCAAAGTCAATCGATCTCCTTCTCCGGTGGATGGTCGCCTTCTCCGGCGAGCAGTTGCCGGTATCTTTCAGAGGCTATATCTTTCAATTAAAAACAAACAAGTTTTATTTTCTCACTACAGACCTTTAGTCCATCTTTTTGCTACAGCACATGGCAGATACGGTCCGCAGATCGCAGATCGCAGATCTTTTCCCCTTAAATAACAAACACCACCTTAGACTCTCCCAAACATCTTTCCAATCATTGTTATAATAATCACTTTTCTACTACGTATTATTTATATAAAAAAATTCATTTGAGAAATCACGTCCAATATTTTTATGGTTTTTTGTTAAAATATAATTTTATATTGATAATTTATTTATATTTGTTATAAAGAAAATGTAAGAGTGTAAGAATTCTTTTTCAGAAAAGCAAAAAATTAATTTCGATTATAATATAAATATATTTTTTCTCTCTCTCGATCCTCACACCTATTATTCTTTCTCTCTCCATTGATACTCTTTTTCTCCATTAATGAAAAAGTCACTGCATTATCTCTAATCCCAGTATTACTTAATTTATTATAAAAAAAGGGTAAAATTAATTAAATATTAAAATATTCATATAAAAAGTAATCAAATATTAAAATATTTATAAATTAATAAAATACAATTAATATAAAAATAAGAGATGAAAGAGAAGAGAAAAGAGAAAAGGGGAAGAATAAAGTGGAGAGAGAAGAACAATAAAGTGAAGAAAGAGCGAGAATGAAAGGAAGATACAGAGTAGAGTAGAGTAGAGTAGAGAGAGGAAGGAGAGTGGGGAATAAAGTTGGTGAGAATAGTGAAATGGTGAGTCTAAATTCACTCTTATTAAAAATAGGCTCCCTCTAAATTCACTTGAAAGTAAAAAAATAATGATGACACTAATGATTGGAAAAGTGAATAAATTACAACAATCATGATGATTACAAGCATAGCCTATAAACCCAAGAACCAATTAGCCTATTTGAATAACTTTATCGTCAAAATCCCTAAATATCACTTTACCCTCTCACATCCAAAACCCTACTTTCCTCCACAACTTTTACAGCCGCAGCCCCCCAGCCGAATCCCGCCGGAGCATCGCCGGCCACCGTCTTTCGCTGCGGCCCCACCTTCATCCAGCACCGCTAGAAACCACTACGCATCGACAACTTTGAAAACACCCAATCTACAAGTGCAACACTGTCGTACATCGCCGCTCCACCACTCTCTCTCTCGTTTCCATCTCTCTCTCTCTCGCGTTCAGTCTCTCTCTCTCTCCAACGTGACTCGGACTCATTTCTTTCGGCGTGGAAGTTACTAGAAGATTTTCCAACATGGGAATCGTACATCGAGATCTACAAACAACTACAATTAGTACCGATAAAATATCCACGTAATAGTTTTATATTTGACATGTTTTTATTTTAACTTATTATATTTTTATATATTCAATTAATATTTTTATTTAACTTTTTAGGTGTTTTAAGTTATGTGGATAACCAATGGTTGAATAATTATAAGGAAACATTTGTGTCTGCATGGAGTGATCAGTCTCTCAACTTTGGCAATCGCACAACCAATAGAGTTGAAAGCCAACACGCCAAGTTAAAAAAGTACTTGAACTCAAAAAAGTATTCTTTAGATCAATTTGTGGGATATATCAATGAAATCCTATAGTCCGAAGTTACAGCAATAAAATATCATCTTTCGACTCATTACGGGGTTTGGTTTCAAATAAAGCTATTGATATGATATTAAGAGAATTGGATCGATTAAATGATCATGAGTTAGACTGCTCAACATGTGATTGTCAACTTCGAAAGAGTTGTTGGCTACTATGTGCTTACATACTTATAAAGTACTTAAATATGGTGAGTTTATTTAACTAAAATAGTTTGACTAATTTTTTAGGGTCTTGATTTATCAAAAACACTAAAACGTATTTTTGCAGGTGTTGTTATTCCTTTGGAGTTCCTTAATATCTTTTAGACGTTGAATGTTTCATGGTCAACACCATTGGAATATGAAGGTATTCAATGTGACGATGAATTACATAATTTTAGAGAAAAGTTTAACACGCACTCCAACGCCGGAAAGAAGAGTTTTTTAAGAAAGCTAGGTGACTTAATCAATCCAAACACAAATCTAGTTAGAGAACCCGTAGTTAAAAAAAATTACTCGTGGATGACCAAGCTTGAAGAAACAAACAAAGAAGTGTGTTGATCAGAAAAGCCAAGATCATGGTAAAGGTAGTTGCAAACTTTTTAGGATAGAATTGAATATGGAACCGGCAAGACATAGTTCATACTCGAATTATGAAACATGTGCACACAACTTCTTCCCGAATATTAATGTAGAACGTATGTGGGTCGGTCATTTTATGTCAACAAGCGTTTCAGAAAGATTTTCGAAATAACTTCCACAATTTTTCCTCCGTTACCTTATGGGGTTACAAGATTTAATTGGTGATGGAAATTGCGGATTTCGATCAATTGTTTTCGCTCTTGTTCTATCAGAGGATCACTGGCCTCGAATTCGTTCAGACTTGGTGCAATAGTTAGATGCTAACAAGCAAAACTACAAGTGTATGTTTGGAACAAAAGGTTAGATTTCGCGAAGAGTTTTTTAAAGACACTTATATTAGTCGTCAAGAAGAGTTTCATGAGTATCATTATTGTAATCTTAAATATGATGACTTATCGAATTAATTATGAACCTTTTTATTTAATGTAATTTTATTTTATTTATTAATGAATATTTTAATTTTAAGTTATAAGCTTTCACCATAGGCAGATGGAAATACAATGAACAATTTTAAGTTATAAGCTTTCTCCACCACCAAATTGGAAAGATTTGCAATGATAGATTAAATATTTTTTTAACATTTATAGTACTACCAATTAATGAATATTTATTTAGATATATTAAACAATAGGTAATGATTAAATGTTGACTACCAACACAATCATTATTCCATTATGTTGGTTTAAAAAGTGATTTATGTTGGTAGTATTAGACAGACCCTTTATTTCAATCATTGTTATAATCATTTTATTTTTAGGGTCCTTCTAAAAACACTTTAATTGGCTAATTTAATTACACACTTTAATTATCTGTTTAAATACATGTTAATTCTCAACTAACTTTTTTTATATACAAATCACGTTTAACCATTGTCTTTAATATATACCATCTAATAAACTTTCACTATCATAATCTCATCAGTTTATGGGTATGTTTTAATTCTACCTCAATAATTATCATACCTCATTTGTTTTATGGGTATTTTTCAATCATCACCAGAAGCAAAGAGAGACGAGAGAGAGAGAGGCCCGTAGAGAAACGAGAGAGACAGAAAGAGGAGAGAGAGACACAGAGAAATGAGAGAGAGAGATTTGGAGAGAAACGAGAGAGAGAGAGAGAAAAACATAATCGTGAGACGGAGAGAGAGAGAGAGAGAGAGACGGAAACGAGAGAGAGTGGTGGAGCGGCGGCGTACGGCGTTGTATATTGGTTGTTTACAAAGCCTGTCGCCGCATAGTGGTGGTCGGCGATACTCCGGTGGGATCCGGCTGGGGGCGGCGGCTATAAAAGTTATTGAAGAAAGCAGAGTTTTGAATGTGAGAGGGTTTTGTGATATTTAGGGTTTTTGATGATAAAATTATTTAAATAGGCTAATGGGTTTTTGGGTTCATGGGCTAGGCATATACTTCCTCCGATTCAAAATAAGTGCTACACTTCTACTTTCATGGTTTTTGAAGCAAAATAGTGTAATGATGGTTAAATTAGATTAATTGAATGATTAGTGGATAATGGGTCCCACACCTTTTGAATAAAGTGGGGTTAATGATGTTTAAAAGTAAAAAGTAAGGGTAAATGAGTCATTTCACTTTGTTAAAGTAGATAGTTAGTGGGTGTGGGTCCTACTATTTTTTGTCATTTATGGAAAGTGTAGCACTTATTTTGAATCACCCATTTATGAAAAGTGTAACACTTATTTTGAATCGGAGGAAGTAATAATTATGATTTTTTTTTAATTTATTTACTTTTCAAATCATTAGTGTTATCATTATTTTTTATTTTCAAGTGAATTTAGAGGGAGCCTATTTTTATTAAAAGTGAATTTAAACTCACCATTTCACCATTCTCACCAACTTTATTATATTCCTCTCTTCACTCTACTATTCATCTTCCTCTCATTCTCTCTCCTTTCTTCACTCAATTTTTCATTTTCTCTCTCCACTTTATTCTTCTTGTTCTCTCTCTTCTCTTTCATCTCTTATTTTTATATTAATTTTATTTTATTAATTTATAAATATTTTAATATTTGATTACTTTTTATGGGTCCTACTAAATGAACCCTTTTACCCTTTTAAAATAAATTAAGTAATATTGGGATTAGAAATAATGCAGTGACTTTTTCATTAATTGAGCAAAAGAGCATCAATGGAGAGAGAAAGAGTAATGGGTGTGAGGAGAGAGAGAGAAAAAAATATATTTATATATAATTGAATTTATTTTTTGATTTTCTGAAAAAGAATTCTTACACTATTACATTTATTTTATAACAAACATAAATAAATTATCAATTTAAAATAATATTTTAACAAAAAACCATAAAAACATTGGACGTGATTTCTCAAATGAAGAATTTTTTTAAAAGAATACTTAGTAGAAAAGTGATTATTATAACAATGATTGGAAATATGTTCTGCAGAGTCGAAGGTGATGTTTGTTTTTTTAAACGGGAAAAGATGTGCGTTCCGCGGACCGAATCTGCCATGTGCTGTAGCAAAAAGATGGACTAAAGGTCTGTAGTGAGAAAATGAAACTTGTTTTTTTAAATTATAATATCTACATCAAGCAGATAAATGGACTTCCCAAAAAAACTTCCCTAAAAAGTTCTTTGTTTTGTTTTAGGGTTTTCCCCTCAATTGAAAGATATATCCTCTGAAAGATACCGGCAACTGCTCGTCGGAGAAGGCTAACATCCACCGGAGAAGGAGATCGATCGACTTCGTCGGTGAATGTTTTGGGGGTACCACCTCCACCCTCCCCAAGAGACAGAGAGAGAGAGAGAGATAAAAACCTGCAACCATCACCATCTCCGACCATCACCTAGATCTGGCTCGAAATCAAGATAAAACTCAACCATCCTACCTTAAACACTCCGAATCTGGCTCAATATCACGCCTCCAACCTTTGTCGGAGAAGGATAGTCGATCTCTTTTTTTTTTTTTTTTTGGAGCTTCGCCGGAGAAGATGAAACGATGGAGGAGGAGGATGGCGGAGGAGAAGATGAAACGGCGGATGAGGAGAGTGGAGGAGAAGATGAAATGGCGGACGGGCTTCGTCGGCGACTGCCCTTCGTCTTCGTCGGTGACATAGAGGGGGAGAAGTGATCAGAGAATGACAGGGCTGATTTAAGGGTAGAAATGAACGGCTGTTTCTTTTTTTCCATTTTTTTTAGGTTAGAAGACCCAAGAAGCTACAGTCAAAGTCTGTGTGGGGAAGACCTTGTACAGACATTTTTATGTCTGCGAGCTTCCATAAAACAAAAACCCTGTGTGAGGACAAAACACCCCACGCATATCTTTTGCCAAAAAACAAATAACACCTAAGTTATTACACTTTTTTAATCTCTTTTTTTTCTCTTTTTCTAGTAAAAAAGAATGACACTTTTTTATCTATTTTTTTCATTTTATGTAAAAAGTAATTAAATCTTAAAATATTCATAGATTAATAAATACAATTATCATAAAAATAGCATTATATAATAACATGTTCAGGATTATTTTAATATTTGCAAAATCCTGACGACTTACATACAGGTCTTCCCATCCATATGCAATTAGACCTGGAGATGAAACATCCTCTAGAGATGAAACATCAGTTTCAACTAATAATGCTAGTGATATTGATTCAGAGTGAATAGAAGAAGACGAGTCAGATGTAAGGGGTGTTTTCGAGATTTTGAGGGCCCTGTGTGAATAGATGAAATGGGCCCCCCTAAATACAAGATTATTTAAAAAATTAGACTTTCTAATCTTCTTGTATAAAATTATTAAGTTGACATAATACTTAAAGATTACATATATAAGATGTATATAAAAATATTGGGCCCCTAAAAAAACGTGGGCCTTGTGCTGTTGTACCTCTTCTACCTCCTGAAAGATACCTCTACTCTGTGTTTATATTACCATCAGATAGTTGATGGGACCTGAGAGCTCAGACGTGTTAGGTTCGGGTAACTAACTCTCAAACAGTCATGTTTTTTTGGAAACGGCAAATGAAACAACGGAAGTGTACTCGTAATATTCGAGCGATAAAATTTATCATATAATTTTGTTCAAAAGATAAAATTTAATGAAAATAAAATAAAATTGTGTAATCATATATTGATATTTTCGCTTTTTCTTATATGCAGCCGAGAAGTTTGGGGAAGCTTAAATTTGTTGGTTCTGGTGTGTTTACCCACAGCCAAACTAACGTAATGGTGACTAAACCTGCGACCAAACATTATATATTTTTTAAATTAAAATTTTATTAAATAATATATATATATATATATATATATATATATATATATATATATATATATATATATATATATATATATATATATATATATATATATATAATATATTACTCATTAAATACGTTAAAAATGAGCCTTACCCAAATTTTCATTCCAAGACATTAAACTAGAGTAAATTATACGGAAGGTCCATGTGGTATATTACTAATTACAACCTCAGTACTTCAACTTCTTTCTTACACTTTACGTGCTTTGTTAAACTTTATTTGAGGAGAGGAGAGAGATAGGAAGTATGAGTCTAGTGTTAGTATCGTAAGCAAAAAATCAAGCCTTTGCTAGACTTTGCTAATAAGTACAAAATACAGCCTTAGCTAGAATCATTACGTTACTCTAGTGTTAAGTCATGTCTTGTGTTTTATTGTAACATCTTATCTTGTAAATTTGCTTTAGAGGCATCCATCCGTGTATAAATAGAGGCTTTAGTCGTCATAAATAAATAATCAATATTTGAGTGTGAAATATCCAAGTTCTTAATATGTTGAAAGCTTATCTTTATATATAATAAATAAAGGTTTTTTGAATTCCTAAAGCCACATGACATCATTAAATGCCACCTCTAATGCCATGTAAGTCCACATATTCATATTTACTCCACCTCACCTCATGTACACATCCTATGCCACGTCAGCGTTATTTAATATTCTGGCTAAGCTTATCAACTGGTTACTCGAATTCTAACGTCTATGTCTATTAAGTCCACTTACTCGCCAATCGGTTTCTTTGTCCGTTCGTTTCTCCTCTTGACCAGTTTAGTTTTAGTTTCAGTTGATTTCAACCCTAAAAATGGATGAAGTCGTCATATTTTTCTCTTCAATTCTTTCTTTCTGATGTCGCATTTCGATTAGGCTAAAATTCTTAGCCCTAATTCTCTAATGGTGTAGTAGGTGAAGAAGAAGAAGAAGCTCCACTTTCCGTTGCTTCAATTTGTGGATTCACTCAATCATAATCAGCCGCGTACACCACCATCATCACCAGCTTCTCAGCCAGAGGGTTTCTTCAATATAGGAGTGATACAGCTGAGTTAATTGTCTCTTTTTATTTCAACTGCTTAAATTATGTATATGTCATGTTCCCAAACTGGCATTAGCTCCAAGACGGTGGTTCATTTGATTATTTTACTTGATTTTTTATGTGTTCTTGGTGAAACAGAGGTACGTTTGAAAATTGAAATAGTCGAGTTTCAGAATGTCAGGTTAGTAGCTCCAATTTTGTTCTAATATGAGAAAACGGTGTCAAATTTGGAATTTGCTGTTTTGGGGTTTAAAATAGTTCAGATTATATGTTCGTATCTGTAAAAGATTGAATTTGATGTGTGGTTTGACTTCATTAATAAATAACTACAGTATTTGATTTTGCTCAACTTTAGTCATTTAAAATGCAATAACAAATCTTTGTCGTAATCCTGCAATCTTTTTATGATTTGATTTTTGATTTATAATCTAATTTCTGTTTTAATTAAAGAAAGTGGTTTGTGTTAGTTTTGATAATAACAGATATAAATTATTGATGTGGCATCAGATATTATATGTTACCACTAACAGCAACCCTTATAAAAAATGATAACCAAATAATGTGTATTTATGTTTTTAAGTGTTCCAGGTTGACCCGAAGGTTCAACTGGTTCACCCGTGACCCGGCCATCCACAGCCATTGGTAAGACTTCTTGGAACCGTAACGTATCGAATTGTTGAATTTATTTGATAATCACATGGTGTCTATTAAATCCTTGCTTTGATTTGATAATCATAGGAGGAGGTACTTTGATTTGATAATCGCAGTTGTAAGCTTATACATTTTGTTAAGAGGTCCATTGATTTGATAATTGTTGTAATATTGATTTATGAACCCTAGACAATTAACAATTTTATTAATCATTATCATTAATACTAAAAATAGATCTATAATGTTGGCACTAGGCACTATACTAAATATCAATATGTTTTATTTTTGTCTTTTGGTTGCAGGCGCAAGGAGTTGCTTATGATTTTATATCAAAATACATATTAAGCTTATGTGGACTTAAGGATGCTATATAATTACGCCTCTTTTGATTTTGATATTTTACATTATGGGTTTGATGTTAGGGTTGTCAAAGATCATAATCCAATGTTTATTACCTGGTGGCCCGTTATACGATCTTCCTACTGTTTTATCCCCTTCGATTGCATAATGTTCCTGGTAATTTATTTGTTTGTTTTTTTTCAATGAATTATACATATTGGTTTTGTCTAATTTATTAATCGTTTATTTCATTTTTATTATCTAGAGCATAGGCGTGATGCATCTAGAGTAGAAAATTCACTTACTCTTTCTTTTGGGAGTAAGTTAATCGGTATGCAAAGAGACTGGAATGAAGAACTACCATTTTGTAGAGAATTTCCTCATGCAAGCCCTCACAAAAGGTGTAAAGTTAGTTTTTTTCTACTTCTATTTTTTTTATTTGTGGTCAAACAGACCGGGTTGACCCGAAACACTTTGTCTTAAAGTCTAAACTTTTCTTGAATGTTATTACTTCAATTATATGCTTTATACACATTTTGGAAGATTTTGATCTTTTCCATTTTAAGATTCTTTTCTACATTTTTTACCCTTTTGACACTTTGACCTGATATTCGTTATAGCTAAAGATGAATCGACCCTATAACAAGCAAACGCCTGACCTGCAGCCACTCCCTTTCATGCATCACTTGTGGAAGGATATGTAGATGGTCCTTTAGATGTTTGTAAGTTTTATTAAACACATTTTATGCATTTTTTTAGATAAATAATTTATATTATGTTTAAAATGCAGGCGTATATCATGGGAGGCAGGACTTTATCAAAGATGTTAAAGGAAATTCTTGAATACCTCTGATTTAAAATACATTTGATTTAAAAAATCCTATTTTTGGTTTAAAAAATTTTAATGCTTTTGATTGTTAAAAAAAGTTCATTGCCTCGAAGGAAAATTGCGATTAAATTTGGGTACCTTTTTATACAGTTTCCCGTTTTATATGTTTCAATTATGTACTTTTTCATGCAGGAATCACCCGTTTTTTAGGCAAGAAGACCATATTCACAATATATGCATCCGGGAGATTGTTTTTCTTTTAATTTCACTGGTGTTGCTTCTCTTATTTTTAAAGACGCTAAAATTGTTACTCTTTAAGTATTTTCTAAACGGATATCCATTTTAGGGACCATTTATGTTAGTGTGTTACAAGAATTAAAACCAAGTGTTTCCATGTAATTTTGAAGCTTTAGGTACCACTCTTTTGCCACCTAGCATCAATGAGAAGTTACCATCAGAGTTCTAATTCTTCCTCTCTTTTTTACTTTATTTTGTATACATTTATATCTGTTTTATAAGCTGCATGTGATTCATCACGGGTTATAGGCTAGTTCTTTTATAAATAGCAGTTTGAGCGTTCATATCATATACAATTATAAACATCACTACTATCATTTGCAATCATTGCAAGTCGTCAGTTTAATCTTACTTCATACCTCTGTTGCTATCACCATACACCACCGCTACCACGCACGCCACAGCTGCTACCCGCCTACTCATTTAAACGGCAGCCTCATCATATACTTTTGAAGTTTATATAGTATTTTAAAGATTGAGGGATGATGGATATCTATATATCTATATCTATACTACTATTAAAAGCATGCTTGACATTTCTAAAAGAGGATGTCTGAATTTTCAACACTTCTGTAGATTATGAATCCAATGATTAATCAATGATTAAGCAATAAACAAGTAGAAATATAGGAAGATTGAGATGGTTAGATCTAGAGAAAACTTGATGAACACTTTGCTTTGAATATTTCAATTACAATAGTGGCAAAGGTTGATTGAAATTAGGTTACAACTATCTATATATACCTAGCCTAAGTTTAGACTAAATACACAAATGACCCCTAGACTATTGGTTACAACATTTGAGACCCAACAATCTCCCCCTTTGTAACAATAGTCTGGGAGGCGTATCTTCGAAGTCTTCATCTTGAGCCAAAGTTGCACCTGGTAGATATGTCGTTGAGTAATGTTGTATCAGGAACAATTTGAGCTTTCTTTGGAAGTGAAAATGAATACTTCTTGTAGCTTTTCAACCACAAAAAGTATTTTGAAGACTTTTGACTGAAGATACATATTGATCGACTAAAAATAAGACCCATAATGATAGAGAGATTAACAGCGGAAGTCTTTTCTTGAAGTTTGTGGCTTTATGTCGATCAATGATTCTTGATAATTGTTGCTAGGGTAAAATGTTGATAAGGTTTTCGCTCCCCCTCAAGCAAACAACTATTTCTTCACGGGAGTTGGATTAAACGTTTTGATATTTACCCCCGGTGAACGAATTACCAAATTCAACTACCGAAGTTGTTTGATAAGTTCGTTAGATCTTTGGTTTCTTGTTTACTCCCCCTCAAATGGTGCATATATCTTATTAATGTGGAATAACTGGGCTAACTTGTCGATAATCTCCATAATTTGTAAGAAACTCCTAAATTTGTTCCATCAGATTGAGCTTTAGAAGAATTTTTCTCTGAAAGTATCAGTTCTTTATAAAAAGAATTTATGTAAAGTATCTTCTCCCCCTCATGATGAATAAGATTTATCTAATTCATCATGTAAAATGTGAAGTTCTGCGAGTTGAAATTAGAAAGAATCTTCGCTTTAAGGAAACAAATAAGTAGAGTATGACGATGCCCCTTTAATGAAAATGTGTTGAATAATGATTATACATTTTTTGTAAAAATCAATATATAACACATTTTATCATTGAAACCATTGAAGTCTTCTTTGTTTGTAAAGTTGGAACTGAGTGGTTAACCGTTGTGCAGTTATGTTGACAAATCAGCTTCAGCTTTTGATGATCGGTGATAACCATACTTTTAATTGGCTTTTCAACCAATAGAAAGTATTCCAGAAGACTTCATGCAAATCGACGAACTGTAGACCCATAAATAGAGCAGTCGGCAGCGGAAGTCTTTTTCTTGAAGTTGTGGCTTTGTCAATTTGTTGATGATCCTTGGTTCCTGATATTTGTTGATGTAGAAGCAGTGCGGTATATTGATTTGATATGGATTTTCTGACCGTTGTTGATGATATTGGAGTACGGTCATAGAATCCCTTATCTGATAAATTGACTGTTGTTGATGAGAATGGAGTACAGTAATCAGATCTTCTATCTGACATAGTGACTGTTGTTGATAAGAATGGAGTACAGTCGTCAGATCTTCTCACGAGAAGGTATCAGGGTAACCCAGGATCACATAGATTTCCTGTTAGCACAACAGTTACAGAAACTGTGTGACCTACGTTCAGTGTTGGCATTGATGTTAGCACTGGTAGGATTTCCATTCAATCATCGTGGAGTACCAATATTTTTGGTATCACTATGAATGTTCCGGAAATATCCCAAAGATATGCTTGGTAGAGTGCCTGTGTCCTAGAGAAATTTAATTCGGTTCTAGACTCTATACGTGGACAAACGAAGGCGAGGACTGGAGGTGGGTCCTCTTTTTCAATATCAACAATCTCCAAATGAGAAGGCGATAGTGGATGTGGTTATCTCCGTGATTTTGAAACATGTACTTTTTGTACTTGAGTGGTCAGTGGGGGTTGTGCATTGCATCACTGGGTCCATGATGTCTTAATCAGAAATCAACTTATGCAGTCTGATATAGATGAGGGTACCCGGTCATTTGTTCGGTTTAGGGAGGGTTTTCCGTTTTCTTTAACCCTTTCACACACACTCCTCACTCAACTCACTTTTTCATTTTCAACCACACCCTCGTTTTTTGTTTATACCATGTGATAAGCTAATTTGCACCCCATACTTCATACCCCTCTCAATTTTTACCTCAACGCACCCCAATCAAGATCCCATGATACTTGATTCTGCTCACCTAGACCTAGGGACCCTCACTTTTTAGTTCCTATATTGTCGGTGGCTCCGGGGAAGATCATGCTGGGTTTAGCAGATCATAGGAGTAATTTGAGAGTGAACTATAACGCTCATGTTCAAGCAATCAGCAAATATGATGTTACGTTTTATGAATAACATGGATTTTTCATCGGAAATGTATGTGTTTCCGGCATAAGTTGTTGCCGTTAAGGTATCAAATTTAGGCACAGCAACTTGAACAATAAAGGAAATACCGGACTCACATAGAGTATCCGTTAACACACGGTATGAATCGATAGTCGTTTGCACAACCGTTGATTCAAATGTGTGACCTGCATTTAGAGTTGGCGCGATTTTAGCTCTAGCAGGATTTCCACTCAATCTTCGTGAAGCACCAGATTGTGATGCCACTATGAGTGTTTCGATGAATACACGGATATTCATATTCAATAGTGTATGTGTCCTATATTGGAAATATTTGACGATGAGATCTAGACACATTGTGCATTCAATTTGTCTTAACCCGGGGCAGGAGGTTATTATGATTCAATACCGACGTACTCCGAGTGAGTAGTCAGTAGCTTTTGTGCTACGTCCCCTAATGAAATGAAACAAATTCCTATTGAGAGGAATTTGAGTAGTTGGTGGTGGCGTGCATTTGCTTTACTGGGCAAGTAAAGTCTAGTGAAACATTCAACTTATGAATGATCACCTATTTGTATGGTTGCCCGGTTTGTTGACGGTCTGGATGCACTCAAAGGTGTGTTTTCTTAAATTTATCATGTTTTCACATCACCTTGCACTCACCTAGTTCTATACCCTAGACGCATACCCTCAAGTTTACCAGTTGGCAGAAATATTTCTCTGGATAGGTTAGGCCGGCAAACCATGGGAAGGTATTGTCTTTATGAAAAGATTTTTCGTTCGTTTATTCATGTTGGGTATTTTTGTTTTGATTTTTCTAAATTTTCTCCCCCTAGAAATAGTAATTCTCCCCCTAGAATTAGTATTTCTCCCCCTCGACAAATCAAAAGTATGAAAAAGTTTTGAGATTTGAAGACGTACCTTAAATATCGTCGGAGGGTTGGAAGATAGTTTTTGCATTGAAGGAAGATTGAGCTTCGTTGTGCTTTCTTTAGATGATCGGGTTCTGAGTCTTTTTTGATTAGAAGCCATTGACCGTTGAGGAACGGGTTTCAAGTTGAGATACTAGAAAGCCATTCATTGAGGAGCGGGTTATACACTGAATTATGTATAAGCCATTTTGTTGAGGCTCGAGTTATACACTGAAGTGTGTATAAGTCATTCTGTTGTGGCTCGAGTTATACACTGAAGTGTGTATAAGTCATTCTGTTGTGGCTCGAGTTATACAATGAAGTGTGTATAAGTCATTCTCCTGCATAACAAATCATACAACTTTTGGTACCCATTTTTGTTTGGGTCCGATGGTATTAGTATGAGAATGAAACCATCGATAAGTTGTATCGATTTTATGTAAAGATTCGGAATTCCAAGAAAAATTGAAACTTGATGTTTCACTTTTAAATAATTTCTGAGGAATTATATGAGATTCTGGAGTTTTCGGAATCCATTTTTCTTTTAAGATCTTAGGTGTCTTAGAAACAAAAACATTTTTCAATGTTGTCGAAAAATTAAGTTTAGTTTTAGGTGCCAAAGATAATAGATCTTTTCTCGTGTATGTTAAAGTTTGTCGTGGACATTGAATGCTTTGGAATCGAAGAATGTTTCAAAACAGGTTTTGATTTAGACGAACAAGTTTCCGGATATTGTGGTTTCACAAACAACTTTTTACTCTTTTGAAGTGAATAAGTTGTAAACTGCGAGACCTTTTTAGAAACAGGTTTTGAAGATTCACCGGTTTAAATCATAATCGGAACTTGTTCTGTTTGTTTTCCTTTATTAACAATTTTAGGTTTAGAGAGTTTTTCAACCTTGATTTTCAAAATATCGTTTTGATTTTGTGACAAAGTAAGATCTGCTTCAAGAGATGTAATTTTATCTAGCAATTTTGTCTTATCAATATTAAAAATATTGATTTGTTTTTGTGAATCTGATCCAAAATTACATTCGAGTTGTTTAATTTTATCAGTCAAACCCTGATTTTCATAACAAACAGAATCATATTTTTCGATATTCAAAGCATTCAAATGATTGGATTCATGAAGTTGTTTTGTGAGTTCAGCCATCTGAATTTTCAAGTTCTCAGAATATGTTTTAAATGTACTGATTTCCTTTTTTGAAAGTTCTGATTCTTGTTCGGTTTGAAATTTTGAAATATTTGATTCTCTCTTTTCTTCGGAAATTTGAGAAACGTGTTCTTCAAGATATTTCATGGAGGTCAAAGCTTCTTGCAGAGAGTTAACCAAAATTTGAGACTGTGTCAACTTGATGCTCCTTGACTCTAAAGCAGTTGACTTTTCTTGTAATTCGATTAAACATTTTTCTAATGCATAAGTTTTTTCAGAAACTATTTGCTTCAATGAATTACGTTGTTGAACTTATGTCTTCCCTTTTGTTACAGCCATACTAAGTTTTTCTTTGGTATTATCATACCTTGTTTTCTCCTGTACAAGTTGTTCCAATAACTGTGCATGTTGAGATTCTAAAAAGGTATTTTTGTCATTTAGTTCAAGGTATTTATTTTGAAGTGATTTAATAAAATTTTCATCCATTTTAACTCTTTTGTTTTCAAAATGTGAAATTTTCAATTAAAATAATGTGACAAAACAATTTGGACTATGAATTTTTTTTTTTTGGGAATTAAAAATTAGATATATTTGATAAAAAATTGGTGTTTGGTTTTAAAAAAAAACTTTGTGGCCAAAAGAATTTGGTCTAAAACAAAACTTGGGATTTTAAAGTACTTCTTACGTCTTGTATGGTATGCTTTTAAAGTTGTACTTTGAGTT
Source organism: Calendula officinalis (assembly GCA_963853835.1). Taxonomy (NCBI): domain Eukaryota; kingdom Viridiplantae; phylum Streptophyta; class Magnoliopsida; order Asterales; family Asteraceae; genus Calendula; species Calendula officinalis. Next base: position 53,005,704 of record OY970825.1, read on the forward strand.
TTAACGTCTTGTTGGTTGTTTGCAATGATTGATTTTCATTTTGTGCTAAAACCAGATGATCAGGTGGTTGCTATCTTTTTAACAGACACTTCAAGCATGACACAATAATGCTAATAATCCAGAAATTTGAACATTAATCTCTCCACAAAGTTTAAACTTTAAAGTTTGAACAAAGTTTAAAAACGAAAACTACCGGAGATGATTAATGACGGTGATCGATCGCGGCGGCAGTGACGGTGTAGACGGTTGTTATGGTGGTGGCCGGAGAAAATGAAGGGTGGCGGAGTGGAGTCGGTGGTTCGGGATGGTGTATTGTGATGTTAATGATGATGTGTAACGTAATGATCTGAGGTTATCAAAGTTGTCGCCGGGAAAAAAAAACAAAAACTCGCCGGAGAAGACGATAGATGGCGGAGGTAGGCGGTGGCTGCAGTGTAGTTCGTCACCTGAAAACAAGAACTTGTCGGAGTTGATGAAGAAATGGAGTTGCAGAGATGATCGCCGGAGAAGGTGGTAGATTATTGACGGAGAAGATTGTGTTGTTGACGGAGAAGATTATTGAAAAAAAAAGTTGATGGTGACGGTGAGTTGAGCTGGTGGGCTGAAATGAAGTTCGACGGTGAAGGTGGCGGAGATCAACGATGATGATGATTATTGATGGCGAAAGTAGGCGGCGGGGCAGTGTTGTTCGTCGGAGTGAGCTATCGGATGTGGCGATGGTCGTGATGATGATCAGAGACGAAGTTTAAAAGTTTGCCGGTGATTGATGAGATTCGCCGGAAAAGATGGGAATCGCCGGAGTGGATGGTGAAGGTTGATGGTGAAGGTCGGCGAGGTTCAATGGCGAAAGAGAGATGAAATCTGGTTATGGGGTACTGAGAAGGAAGTGGATGACCGGAAGAGAGAAATTGTGAAATTGTTGTGAAGTTATGATGATGGTGTACAATTGTGTAAGATGACAGCTATTTCTTCAATTAAAATTTGTATAAAAAGGTTCTTGGGAATTGAATGAGTGTCAATTTTTCAGCCTTTTCCCGTTAAAAATTGTACATATTGTCTGAATTGAAGCAATACGACGTCGTATTGATATAGTGACTTCGGCATTTTCTTTTAATAAAACGATCACGTTTGGGCTTTTTGAATAGTAACTCCTCGGGCCGAACACTTGTCAGAGCCGAACTTCAAGCCGAACTTGTCAGCCGAACACTTTTAGATCTGATCTTGATTTTTCAAAAATTCACTAAAATCATCATAACTTGCTCATTTCTTAACCAAATCGAGTGATCCTTTTTGCAAAACGTTCGATTTTCAATTACCTACAATCCTATTCAAAACAATTTTTTGAAAACAAGTTCTGATTTTCTCGATTATAGCTTTAAAGCTCTGAAAATATGGTGTTCTTCATGTTCTTCATTTTTGAACTTTTAAAAACGAAATTAAACCTTGTTTTTGATGATTTAAATATGAAATTTGCTACTGATTTGCTCGAAATCAGGAATAGAACAATGTTATACTATCAAAAACTTGAATCATACCTTCGATTTTGAATTGGAATTGATTTTCTTCAACTTTTTCTTCAAACTCTTCAAAAACCTATTAAAATCTTCAAAAATATGCTTAATTACAGCTGATTTGGATCGAATCTATGAAGACTTTTGCTCTGATACCAATTGTAGATTATGAATCCAATGATTAATCAATGATTAAGCAATAAACAAGTAGAAATATAGGAAGATTGAGATGGTTAGATCTAGAGAAAACTTGATGAACACTTTGCTTTAAATATTTCAATTACAATAATGGCAAAGGTTGATTGAAATTAGGTTACAACTATCTATATATACCTAGCCTAAGTTTAGACTAAATACACAAATGACCCCTAGACTACTGGTTACAACATTTGAGACCCAACAACTTCCATTTTTAGCAATGTCCAAACACCCTTTAAAATCAAAATTTTAAAAGTTGCTTCACCCGAGATTCGAACCCAAGACCTGATGGAAAACAAGCAACATGATAACCACTGGGCCTTGTGGTTTTTTGTTATCCTTTTGATAACTCTCCTAAATATACAACTAAATTAGACAACTACCTAAATTAACAATTTGCATTTATTGTTCTTGAAATTAAACGAATTACCGTTAATCCTTTGATAACTCTCCTAAATATACAACTAACAGCGAATTTGAACGTACCCCAAATTATACTACTACCTAAATTAACAATTTGCATTTATTGTTCTTGAAATTAAACGAATTACCATTAAAACCCGAATTACCATTTTTATAGCTAGATTTGGGATCGCTACAAACATAACCGTACATTTATTGTTCTACCGTTTAACTTTTCCCTTCCAAAAAACTCTGAACTTCTAAAACTAAATAACTGATACCAATACATTAAAACAACCGTTTAGAATATACTTCCGAAATTGGGACGTAACCATTTAAACATAAAAATTTTGATGTACGTTTTTTTTTTTGTATATTAAATAGATATTGAATACTACGTTTTTTATAACCTATATATATACTCCATCAACTAACGATGGAGTTGTTGTGCAGCATACAAACGAATAGAACCTAAAAATGTCTTTAATCACCCAATATGGTGCTTCAGTGCTTCAACCACTGCCACAACCTACACAAGAATTAAAGGTAATTCGTCTATTTACCTAAATTCAAACTTACAAATACTTACTATATAATCATAAATTTTGTGTGAACTAAAATTTTTTTATACCTCTTTCAAATGATTTTGATGGATACGAACCTGTTGAAAACTTTGAAGACCTCCGGAATCCACATTTGTGGTACAAATGCAAATGTCTTCGCGTTGAATATGTTTGGCCTGACCACAAACATAACAAACTATATTTGTCCCTGCTTGACAGATTTGTAAGTTACTACTAATTAAGATACTATTATTTTTGTTTTAACTAATAATCATTTATTTTCAGAGACACAAATTCGCAGCCATTATCCCCTCCCCCCCCCATCTTATTTTCTGCATACCAAAACCGAAAACTAGAAGGCGGTGTGTTCTCTTTAAAGTATTTCAAAATTGATTACAACGATGTTGAATGCTTTCCTCGCTTCGACAACTATACATTTGTTCGTAATGAATGGGCAATAATATTCAACACTAAAACCGAGCTTGCCGAAACTACGAATGGAGAAGATGCCTGGTTCCCCAAGTACACATTGGTCAGATCTCCGACATGGCTATTGCAAGATCAAACAACTAGACAAATGTTGATTGGTACGTCTACGTTTCATTTTTAGATGTTTTACTTTAAAGTATTATTATTTAACGTTTTTCGTAATTACTAACCATTTCACAGACGTTGCTGGAAACATGTCCAACGGTTGCTTTTTTTTTTTACATCCGGTCGGATATCGTGTGCAATGCTGCTGCATGACTGTCTGTAAGTCTTTATACCTGATTTACATGATCACCACACCTACGAAATAACCCATTTCAAATGTAATTTCCGACAGGGGCAATCGGATCAAGCTCATCTTGTATCATGTCCCGTCAGCCATGGCAACAATGATTGGGAGATGTGCTACTGAAAACATAACCGTGTTAGCAGATCGCGTGAAACTGATTAGAAAACCAACAGGTTAATGCCAATATGGTTCTTCATTTTACTTTCCATAATTGGGCATACCCACTTACCTAACACACTTTTGAATTAAAAATATATTGATATCTCTTTTTTACTTGTTTAAATTTCAGTCAAATATCTTGTTTCTACTGACGTTACAAACATCGAGTTCAACCCGGAAATGCCAGAAACATATGCACTTCAACGCATCCATCTGATAATGCAATATGATGATGTCGTTGTTTTATGTGATGAAGAACCCGATGTCGCCTACGACACGCAACCAAATAATAGTTTCAGACGCTTAAGAACTCCCCTCTCTGGAAATAAGCGTCTCTCAACTTACACACAAAACGTTTAAACAATAGAGCCCTACAGATGGAACAACAATCATTAATTGTTAGGATACTATTAGTTTCTTTGACACAATTGGTGCTTTTTTTTTTGTATTAATATGATTTTCCTTAATAATATTAATTCTGTCCTTGAACCAAATAATTGTTTTTGTTGTACGCTTTAATTTTGTGCAACTACTCAAATTATATATTTTGTGGTGTTAATGAAAATATTTTGAATGTTGTTTAATGTTTTTTGTATTAATATGGTTTGCTTTAATAATATTAATTGTGTCCTTGAAATATGTTGTACGTTTTTATTGCTAGATTTGGAATCGCAAAAATATATTTGGTTGACGAAAATTGAAGTACTTAAAAACGTTTTTATTGACCGACTAAAAATGGAAATTATGTTTTTAATAAAAACGTTTAATGTTGTTTAATAAAATTCGGTATATATAACGTAATTACCATATTTAAACGGCTACAAATGTCGAATTACAAACGCTTAAGTTGACCAATTATAGATATAGAAATTAAATGTTTTTATTGACCGAATATATATGCCAATTTCTAAAAGAGTCTGCAGTAACGCTTTTATAACGAATATTAAAATTAATAACGTCCGCAACTTTAGCCAAGTTATCAAAGTTCAACATCAGTAAATACTCTTTACCCTAAAACAAATCAAGACTAAAAATGGCAATTACGTTTTTTATAAAAACGTTTAATGTTGTTTAATAAAATTTTGTAATCAAAACGTAATTACCATATGTGAAACGCCTAAAAATTGACTTTTACAAACGTTTTGATTGACGGAATATAGATATGTCAATTTAATGTTTTTATTCACCGACTAAAAATGGAAATTACGTTTTTAATAAAAACGTTTAATGTTGTTTAATGTTTTTATTGACCAAATATGTATGGTAATGCTATAACTAGGTATTAAAACTATAATCAGTAGGGGTATACGTTTTTTTTTTTTTCATTTTTAACAATTGATACAACAAAAACGTTTTGATATCGTTTTGATGCATCACGAATAGATACCATTAACAGCAAATTGAATACGTAACCCAAAATAGAAAATCGCCTACATTTAAAACTCGGTTGTTATTGTTCTAGATTTAAACGAATTACCATTTAAAAACGAATTACCATTTTTATTGCTAGATTTGGAATCGCAAAAATATATTTGGTTGACGAAAATTGAAGTACTTAAAAACGTTTTTATTGACCGACTAAAAATGGCAATTACGTTTTTAATAAAAACGTTTAATGTTGTTTAATAACATTCGTCATATATAACGTAATTACCATATTTAAACGGCTAAAAATGTCGAATTACAAACGTTTATGTTGACCAATTATAGATATGCAATTAAATGTTTTTATTGACCGAATATATATGGCAATTTCTAAAAGAGTCTGCAGTAACGCTTTTATAACGAATATTAAAATTAATAACGTCCATGAAATTTAATCTACGTTTTATTACAATTAATATAACATATGTACGTTTTTTTAATTGTGTATAAATAGACAAATTAACCATTACACTTTGCATTCACGATACGATAATTCCACAATCACCAACCATCACCAGTCATCTTTTTTCATCATAATTTGGCATACCAAAAACCATGTCAACAAGCGGATTGCACTTTGTAAGAAACATTCATGATTTCAAGGACAAAATTCACATCAAGGTCAAGGTTTGCCGGATTTGGCCCCAAACAAACTTCAACAACAAAAACGAGTTAATATCACTTGAGATGATTTTAATTGACGAGGAGGTATTACTCTTAATCATATTCGATAAATCATCACTACTTATATATATTATCTCGACAATGTTAACTTACAATTAACTACATTTTGTATTAAATTTTTTGTAGGGAGGCAGGATTCAAGGTTCTATTAACGTGAAGTTAATGAGTAAATTTCAAACAAAACTGAAGGAAGACGGTGTTTACATTATCAGAGGAGGTAAGTTGTGGGCGACCAAGTCAAGTTTCACGTTTACTGGCCTGAATGAAAAGCTTTCATTTCAATCAAGCACAACGGTTAAAGAATGGGCTGAGTGGTCTGGCCCTTTACATGGTTTTGAATTTGCCGCATACGAGAAGATTTTGAATAACTCATTACTAGCTTCAAAGTCAATTGGTAAAAGAAAAGTCCATTTTACTATGTAGGATTTATATGTCATATTACCCTATACCCATACTAATTAATGAAATTTTTGTAGATGTAATCGGAGAAATTTACGTCGTCGAAAGCCTTAATTCTTCAAGTGAAGACAGAAGCAAGCACAAGCTCCCAATTGAAATAAAAAACATAGAGTTCGTTCGAATCATTATATATATATATATATATCTTCTATACTACTTTAAAATGCAGATTGCACATTTCTAAAAGAGGAAGGTCTGAATTTCAACCCTTCCGTTTTTAGCAATGTCCAAACCCACGTTAAAATTAAAATTTTAAAATTGCTGCTGCCAAGATTTGAACCCGAGTGGACAGGTACCTCAGGCAAGAAGCTTACCACTAGGCTATAAGTAACTTGGTGACTATGTTTCGTAAACTTAATATACTTACTGTCCCGAAACGCGTTTGACTATATTAAATAAAAACGTATACTTAATTAATTCCTTCCTTTTATAATAACCGCCGCATTCAAATTCTGCTCTTACCCACCGAACCATTGACCAATACTTTCAGCGTTACAACGCAATCTTCTCCATACAATACTTTGAACGTTATTTTTATTGGGAACATTTCCGGTTCCTGCAACACTTTCTCTCCATTACGCCCACCGAATTAGCCTCCGTTACGCATCTCAATCGCCTGACTTTTGGTGGCTGTCTCAATCAGTACTGATTAAAGGTAACATTCATCCCCTTTCTTCTTCAATTTCATCAAAAGAAAACCTAAATCATCTCCCTCAAGTGTTAAATCGTAATCGTTAAGGTGATCTCAGGGTTTAAAGAGTTCGATATCACTCAAGTTCCTAGAACAAGAAACAAAGAGGCGGATGCTTTGAGCAAATTAGCGTCTATGTTGTTTTGCCACTTAACAAAAAAGGTGCTGGTAGAAGTTCTAGCAGAAAGAAGTATCGAAAGGGTGCAAAATGAGGTTATGCAGATAGGCCCGGAGGAAAACTGTTGGACCTATGGGATGTGGAAATATCTTTAGGAGGGAACTCTCCCGGAAGATAAGAAGGAAGCCAGGAACATTCGAGTCAATGCAGGAAGATACATGATTAAGGGGGAAACCTTGTACAGAAAAGGATATTCAACACCATGGTCAAAATGTTTGAGTAAGACGGAAGGGGCCCTGGCCATGGAGGACGTTCACGAAGGTTTATGTGGTTCGTACTCCGGCTCTAGAGCACTCACGCGGAAACTCTTCCGTGCGGGATACTTCTGGCCAAGCATGTCGGCAGATATGAAAGAATACGTCAAGAAGTGCAAGCAGTGCCAGATGTATTCGGATGTCCCCAGAGCGCCTGTGGTAAACTTGACAAGTATCACGAGTCCATGGCCGTTCTGTCAATGTGGGATAGATATCGTAGGTCCTTTCCCAAAAGGAGTCGGAGGAGTTCAGTTTCTTGTGGTGGCGGTTGATTATTTCACAAAATGGGTAAAGGCGAAGGCGCTAGCGTGCATATCAGGCTCCAACATTTTGAAATTCGTATGGCAGCAAATCGTGTGCAGGTTTGGCCTCCCCCACACAATCATCAGTGACAATGGAAAGCAATTCACCAACAACCCTTTCAAAGAGTGGTGTGCCAAGCTCTCCATCCACCAAAATTTTACGTCTGTCGCACATCCTCAGGAAAACGGTCAGACGGAGGTCACGAATAAACGATAGTCAAGGGGATCAAGAAGCGTTTGAACAGGGCCGGAGGAAGTTGGGTGGATGAGCTGTAGAGTGTTTTATGGGCATACCGAACAACGGTTAGGAGTGCCACAGGGGAAACCCCGTATAATCTGGTGTACGGGACGGAGGCGATGATTCCGCTGGAAATAATGCTAACCTCCCCGAGGGTAGACGGTTTCCAATTAGAGGGTAATGAGGAATCCCTTAGGCACAATTTGGATCTGGTGGATGAGCGCGGGGAGAAATTATCCATCCGGCAAGCAACGTATAAGTTGTTAGCAGAAAGCCACTACAATAAGAAAGTCTGGGGATCGGCTTGTATGGTTCGAGATTGGGTGTTGCGAAAGAATGAAGCGAGCTTACAAATGAAAGCGGGCAAGTTATGCCCTAATTGGGAAGGCCCGTATCGTATCAAAGAGGCAAGACGGAATGGTTCGTATGTGTTAGAGTCGGAGGGCGGAGCGCTGATCCCGCGAATGTGGAACGGAATAACCTCCCCATTCAGTTTCCACAGCGGACGAATCCCTCTAGACGCATAGAGGGGGCTCAAATCGGCCGTTCCAAGGAGCACCTCATCCGGATTTTCCCACTCTACCTGGGCAGCAGTAAGACTCGTTATATACTCTGCTTCTTGGTCGGATAACTCAGGGACTGGATCGGAGGGGCGCCCAACAACCTTCCCCCATGACAGAGTAACATCACGAAACGCGGAACGATTCACATAAACAGATTGGTATTTCCAATCATGAATCGAATCCCTCAAACCGGTGATCCGCTCACTCTGACCCGGTCGAAGGGCGAATATGGCCCAATCGCCACGGTCGGTGACGATGTAAAAATAACTAAATAATTTGGCGGAAGGGGGGATGTTTAAACCACGGCAAAGTAAGATGAAGCCGACAATCTTCCGGAAGGAGTTGAGTTGGGCGATGTGGATGCCCAGATCTTGGAGCAAAATCAAGATAAAATCGTCAACAGGGAACCGCTAACCCCCTTGTAAATATTGAAGGTATACGGGCTCGTAACCATCGGGAGCCGACCTTATGGTTCCATCCACATCAGGAATTCGAAGATCGAAGCGAGGGTCGACGTGGTAATCACGGATAATTTGTGGGAGATCGCCAGGGGATAGATTACAAAAGGTATTGAAGGCGGTCCTTTTTTCTTTGGTCGCCTTATCAGTTTTTTCTCGAACCTGCCTATCTTTCTTCATAATTGTGAGAAATTTTGAACAAAGACAATGGGGAAAAGGGGAAGTAGAGAAGAAGATGTATGAAGTAAGGAAGATGGTGGAAAAGAGAAAAACGACCTATAAGGGTTATAAGTAAGAAGGGGATATCAAAGGGCGCGAAGGTTGGAAGTGACGGATAATGGTCATATTCTAAGTCAGGGAGTAACGGTAACTTTTATCGAACGGTTAAAATCCCCGAATAAACAAACGAAGCGATGGAAGATCAAATTAGAATCAATTAACTCGAATATTTAATTCGCTTATAATCTGAGGGACTTAATGAGGTATGAACCCATTGACATCCGGACGTCTGGATGCTCTAACGGACGGAACGACCCACGTGCTATCTGAAGGAAGAACTCAAGCGTAATCATCATTAGATTACAAGTCCCAAAGTCTCTGTGGAGGCGTGTCCGGGTTTTAGGGAAAAGCCATCCTCGAGCCATGCTAACATTTAATAAAGTTAAGGTCTGAAACTGACCGGAACCATTGTCCGATGGACACAAGCTGGTGGTCGGCGGTAGACTAAGGGATAATGAGAGATGCGGACCGAGGGCTGTATCCCACTTTCCCGCCTCTAAGACTTGTCTTCCTTTTCCCGCTCAAATGGACGAGTCCATATATAGAAGGTAAGCCTCAACGAAGAAGGCATTCAATGCTATCACCATTTATTACTCTCACCTATAATCTGTTACTTTCGCTCAAATAGACCATACGTCGATCATATTAACTAACTTAAGCTTCGGAGTGTCATCCCGAAAACCCTTTCCGGAGGACTTCTGACTTAGGGTTGCTTGTGATTTCAGGTATCTGGTATAGAAGATTGTCCGGTCCGGAGCCCTTGAAATTAGGACGCAACAATTAAAAACAACGATTGTGAATCGATCGTATAGTGAATTAAATTCAATATGATACATGATATTTTAAATTGCTCTGATACCACATGTAAAACAATTAGCAAATTTAGGATCATATATCAATGTAATCATATTATATCAAGAAGATGAAAGTAGACTTACTTGATGATTGAAGATTAGGGTTAGATGATGAAGCCATAACATTAGGATTGATCGATTCCAGTAGTGATGTCAATTGATCCGATGGAGGGATTTCTCATACGTCTGTTGTAACACCCGTATTTTTAAAACGTCGTTTAAATCATTTAAAATACATTTTTCCCAATAAATACATAGTGTCCAAAATATAGTTTAACAAAAACTTTAAAACCTTTATCAGAGTTTACAAAAATACGGTGTCACCAAGTATATCAAAACCATAGGCCAACGGGATCTACCTAAGAGCTCCCGAGCTAAACATCTCTAGGCCACTTCTAGTGCAACCTTCTATCACTTCAAACCTGTACCTGAGTACATAGCCACAAAAACAAACGTAGTACGTGAGACAAAATAGTCTCGTGAGATACATGGGTTTTAGACCCCAATAATAATACTCATTTCATAAATATATAAACATATATATATATATATATATATATATATATATATATATATATATATATATATATATATATATATATATATATATATATATATATATATATATATATATATATATATATATATATAAACTATCTTACTACCATCTAGTCACCATAATGTGACTCTATCATCCTTGCTTTCCTAGCAATCATATCTAGTTATCGGGTTGCCCCCGAAGTAACTAGAACCACATTAACTTATTAACCGGGGATCCCCCACATTAATAAGCTTCACCCATATCTAATACATAAACATATACGTACTAGAAACATACCGGGGATCCCCCGCATTGCTCAAGATAACGGCAAGAGGGAATCGCTCAATCTACCGATACCTGCCTTACTCGCCGGAATACGTCCAGTTAGCAAGACTACTAACGTGGATGAGTCGATGGGAATCCACCCAACTGCCCCTCACTCCACACCTCATGACCGGGGATCCCCCGCGTCATCACATCATCTCATTCTTATCATAACTCATCAGTTATTCCAATCAAAGCCTTCGGCTATCACGTAATCATCAAACAAGTTAGTTATCTAATAATAACTATATATAACTAGTTCAACATAGTGTGAACGTACCTGTATGGTCCCACGGACCCGATTATAAGCAACCCACATTTACTTCTACTTCTATGACCCTAGGAGGTCCATACTTACTTATTCCATAAGATACATTTCTTATATATATATATATATATATATATATATATATATATATATATATATATATATATATATATATATATATATATATATATATATATATATATATATATATATATATATATATATATATAGGGTTGAATTAAAATCAGAACCAATTAAGGCTACAAAACCAGCAGAACTCAATCTAAACCATTGATTTTTAAAGTGAAATGATCAAGGAAGACACATTAATGTATTTGATGAGGGACCCCCAAATATTGGTTTACATGGATGTCATTCATGCATGTATACATATATGTATATGTTTTCATGTATGTATACATAAGTGTTATCTATACATATATGTATACATGCATGAATGACATCCATGCAAACCAATATTTGGGGGTCGCTCATCAAATACATTAATATGTCTTCCATGATCATTTCATTTCAAAAATCAACGGTTTAGATTTAGTTCTGCTGGTTCTGTAGTCTTAATTGGTTCTGATTTTAATTCTACACTATATATATATATATATATATATATATATATATATATATATATATATATATATATATATATATATATATATATATCAATATCATAATACTTTTATATCTTCGTTGACTATAATACATAATTATTACTAGTCACATCATATTCATTTTTATATATATACGTTCTTTACTTTTATAAGTAAATCTTACCCATAGATACTCATCACTATAAAATCATTCACAATTGCTTTACTAATACATATCTATAGTAAAGGCTCATTATACATTCTTTTAATCAATTACTTCATTATTATGGTTCGTTAACAGGGATTTCATAATTACCTTAGTTATCATATTTACTTCCAACATCATCAATCATACTAGACATATTCTAGTATCACATTCTGCATACTTTCATACATTTTCAGTCACTATCTTTATCAAATATTTATCAATAAAGACCCATGAATTATCATATATATTGTCAAAAGTAATTGCTATGTACCCAGTTTAAAAGTATCAAGTACTCACCTTAGCAATAAAGTGCTCCAACCGTATTCTTTACGCCCATTTCCTTGCTTCACAATTCAATCAACTTCCGAGACTTCACCAAAAGCCTAATACAATTATCACAACATGATCAACATTACATACTACTACTAATGTGTCCATCTATATCTAGATAACACTTATTAACACATTTCCCCCAATTATGTTGATTTACCAAACCCTAGGTTTAACCAACCCTTAAGATTCTTACAAATCTTAATAAGATTCTTACAAATCTTAATCATGCACTTGTTCCTTTGTTAATATCCCATCTATTAAGTGCATACATAACTTATATCACCATAACCCATAACCCCAAGAGCTGGGGTTTCAAACCCATACATCCGAACACATAGATCTTAAGTTACAAAGATCAAAGAGTGAAGATATACCTTTAATCTTCAACTAGGAGTGAAATCTACCAAAGATTTGTGAAGGATTCGACCTCAATCAGTCTCCAAGTTCGAAAATCGCCAAAGAAGGAACTAGGGTTTTGATATGGCATCAAATGAGCCAAAACCCGACTTAAAGCTGCTCGACCATAATTCACGGCGTGAACTAAGTTCGCATCGCGAACTCTCCCTTAAGCGCATAATTCGCGATCGCTAATTAATCGTGAACTCCATCGCGTCTAATGGGCCAATTCCCTGCTAGCAGTTCCCGATCGGGAGACCCAGTTCGCGTCGCGAACTTGCCAATGCAGCAAGGCTGCATTTTTCGTTCTTTGTCTCGACCCGGTTTCGCCCATAACTTTCTCGTACGGTGTCCAAATGACACGAAACCAATTCCTTCGTTCTTTAATTGAATTATCCGTATTTATCATATTTTATATAATTTATTTACTTACAAATTTCGGGTCGTTACAACTATCTACCCCTTAAAAAGGATTCCGTCCTCGGAATCGCTAAGAATCCCAACCCTCATCCGACCGAGCATTCCGCTCTCATTCCCTTGTGATCATTACCATCAAACTTTCCTCATTCATGTTCCAATAACATTACATATCCAAACATTCACTTAACTCCGTTAAGTCTGAACAGTCAAGACCCAATTTTTAAAACTCATAATACTCAAACGAGTCAAAATTACACAATTTGACCATAGCGCTCCCAATCCTTTAACCGATCATTCTATTCACAAAACAATAACATGACATAATCACTAGAATCATCTAATTGATCAACACGAATAAAAGAAATTTAGCTTCGATCGATTCGATATAATCCAGCCTTGTCTAATCTTTGACTTAAGCACAAAGTCAACTATACTTCAACAATTTCTTTATTTGTTAAAGGTCTCATTAGTCATCCTTCCTATTACCATTGACCTTTTATTTATGATCCATCAATAATCATATTCCCAAATTCAACTCTAAACACTCAACGAGTCAAGTCACACAATCCGACTTCAACTTCTTTAATTATCCCATTAACCTTTTCACGTACATACAATCAACACATTGTGCTCACAACATTCACTAGTCATTCAAACGAGAGTCAAAACCCATCCTTGACCAAGTCAACCAATCACAAATTGATAAATCTTGACTTTTGCATAAAGTCAACCATACTTTTCCCAACTAATCAATTTCTCTACTCACGAGGTACTACCCCGCAATTTATCACTTCCGGTTTTACTCATCATTATTTCCTTAATAATTGCTCCCGTTTCCTTTTTACTTAAGGTCCTCCCCAAATAATCCTAGAGTCGCACCTTTACTTAAGGTCACACTAACATTTACCGTTTCTTGACCTTCATTTGGTCACTCATACTATCACTTAGTATTCTTTCAACCATCTTCGTATCACATCGATCAATTTCATAACTTTTTATTCCCAAACATCGGTATTAGATCCGCTACCGCAACACATTCTACAATTTCACAAAATTTTACCATATCTTGGTTACCAAATAATAAATTGGTCTCTAGGAGTTCTCTTTCCTCATTAACTATAAATCGTAGGCATCTCCTACCCATACATGACCTAATGCAACCCGCACTAGCAAACCAACTTCTTATTAAACACGTAAAATTATAACAATACAAATTAACCACATGGTCCTACATTCATTATGTATATAAACACACGATTCATACATTAACTACTTTATCGAGATGATCGGAAAGCCTCCAATCCATCAAGATCCAAATTGTCACAGTGATTGGAACATCTCCAATCACGGAATGGAACCATTGGGATTCGCCCAACCGATCCCACCTCCAAACATCATATTAGCCGGGGATCCCCCGAACTACCACACCTCATCTTTTCCTCATTCTATCGACCTTGGGTACTACACTAGTATACCCCCATTCCCCTCACATAACTTCACTAGTAACTTACACATTCAATAGCCGATTTAATCACCGGGCAATCTATAACGTTTCTCATAATATCACACGTCATTTTCTTTCATACCTAACGTACTTCTCATTCGACATATTACCAAACACGTTTCATATAACATTATCTTTCCATTATATTATGCCTTCAAAAACCATCACATAATGCACCTGCATTATACCCTACGGGTAACTAATAAAATTTCCAATTACTATTTACTGTTTCACTTACACATTAACTACCCTTAACTGGTTCATTCCTTATTACCCCACTTCCAAATCTTTGTCACTATCGGAGTAACTACCACCATTAGCCATAATTCACCGGCCAATCCAATCATCCTTGAGTCAAACAATCGACTTCGGTCTACCTTTGCAACCCATGTCTTAGCACCCAATAAGCCAACATTCCATGTTCTACTCTTTTTACACCGCGAGACTTAGAAATATTTATTTCCCAATCGTAGTCTCACACTACACTACTTCCCATGTTATCATATCATTATCACGACCTTTTACCAATAATTGTCTTTTTACCCTAAATGTTGAATCCACCAACCCCGTCACAGGACTTGCTATGGCTATGTGCCAATATTTACTCAACCGTTTTCAACGATCAAAATTCGTCGTTCCCGACACTTATTCTTTTCCACATATTTCCCATTTATAAATTATAAGGCATCACTATACCTTAGTCATCCTTTCCTTTACCGTTCACGTATAATATTACATTACTTATCCGGTTTCCCGCCGAATATCCAAATTCCATTTCTAAGGATACTACTTCAAAAATTTTCATCCATACTAACAATTCTTATCAAGACTTAGTACTTCATTGTACTACTACACTTTCGTTGAATATACTCAGCAAATCTCGTGTCTCATCCTTTTATACTACGTATTAGTATCAACCCTTATATCCTTACTACATGCGACACACTTGTCTATAATCCTTTCCCATACATACTTCTATACACGTAAGTAATCGGGAAGACTATTCCCAATAATAATTCTCCATATCGTACGACTCATCTCAAATTTCTATAAGCACCAACTCGTGCAACAACCAACAATTAAGCCATAATCTCATAACATAAATCTTCACCTAAGATCTCCGAGGTTGCATCATGAACCCCTTCTAGATTTCCGTCCGGGAAGACTTCCCTTTTTCAACTCACTTGTGAGTTCCTTTCACAACATCTTGTACCGTGCTCTCCTTCACAAAGTTTCATACAACAGATTCCACCGTGTCAACACCTCATACTTCAATAATGATGATACCAAAGTCATCATATCATTCTTCCTTCATTTGCTACTCTCTAGCACTTGCTCAGTCTACCGAGTCCACCACATCGTGACCTCCGGCTCAGAACCTTCGAATTACCCAACGGTTTTACACGCTATGAAGGCCTTATACAACATCCTTTCATTCCTTCCGACTAGGTCTTGCTACATTTTTATGTAGATACTCCCCACTACGGGATTCATCATTTGATTACTCTTCCTTCATATGTGTATTGGAATCATTCCACCTACCCTCATTCATTCGATTACCCAAAATCTGGTTCATGTCTTCATTCATAACTCTTCCCAATTTAGTGGAGCTTGTCCACTTTACACATTCATTGTTTCGCCATACTCACGTATTCAACAAACAAGATTCAAACGGTCAACTCAACAGTTGAAAACAACACAGATAGATCAAATCATGGCATTTCTCATAGGGGTCGACCCTATCATACTAATGCCCTACGGCCTCAAAAGACTTCACATTGCACATTTCAAAACAACTTCTATAGGTCCCCTAGGTTCAACCCTAAACTTAACATAAAGTCTCAAGGTTAACCTATCGATCTCAAGGAATCTTACATTCCTATTCCTACAGTCTAAGACTAGGATGGACATCCAACCTAATTCACTTAAACTATAACTCTGATACCAAGTTGTAACACCTGTATTTTTTAAAACGTCGTTTAAATAATTTAAAATACATTTTTCCCAATAAATACACAGTGTCCAAAATATAGTTTAACAAAAACTTTAAAACCTTTATCAGAGTTTACAAAAATATGGTGTCACCAAGTATATCAAAACCATAGGCCAACGGGATCTACCTAAGAGCTCCCGAGCTAAACATCTCTAGGCCACTTCTAGTGCAACCTTCTATCACTTCAAACCTGTACCTGAGTACATAGCCACAAAAACAAACGTAGTACGTGAGACAAAATAGTCTCATGAGATACATGGGTTTTAGACCCCAATAATAATACTCATTTCATAAATATATAAACATATATATATATATATAAACTATCTCACTACCATCTAGTCACCCTAATGTGACTCTATCATCCTTTCTTTCCTAGCAATCATATCTAGTTATCGGGTTGCCCCCGAACTAACTAGAACCACATTAACTTATTAACCGGGGATCCCCCGCATTAATAAGCTTCACCCATATCTAATACATAAACATATACGTACTAGAAACATACCGGGGATCCCCAGCATTGCTCAAGATAATGGCAAGAGGGAATCGCCCAATCTACCGATACCTGCCTTACTCGCCGGAATACGTCCAGTTAGCAAGACTACTAACGTGGATGAGTCGATGGGAATCCACCCAACTGCCCTCACTCCACACCTCATGACCGGGGATCCCCCGCGTCATCACATCATCTCATTCTTATCATAACTCATCAGTTATTCCAATCAAAGCCTTCGGCTATCACGTAATCATCAAACAAGTTAGTTATCTAATAATAACTATATATAACTAGTTCAACATAGTGTGAACGTACCTGTATGGTCCCACAGACCCGATTATAAGCAACCCACATATATACTTACTTATTCCATAAGATACATTTCTTATATATATATATATATATATATATATATATATATATATATATATATATATATATATATATATATATATATATATATATATATAGGGTCCGATTCAGCGCAGAACCGTTTAAAGGTGCAGAACCACAGAACCATCATAACATCCAATGTTTTCTATGTTATACATAAGTTGTAAATTTGCATACACGCTGTAACCATCCTAACATCCAATGTTTCCAATTTTTTGTACAAATAATATATTAATATATTTATATATTATGTGTATAAAAAATTGGAAACATTGAATGTATAAATGTGTTACAACGTGTATGGAAATGTATACCTTATGTATAACATAGAAAACATTGGATGTTAGGATGGTTCTGCGGTTCTGCACCTTTAAACGGTTTTGCGCTGAATCGGGCACTATATATATATATATATATATATATATATATATATATATATATATATATATATATATATATATATATATATATATATATATATATATATATCAATATCATAATACTTTTATCTCTTCGTTGACTATAATACATAATTATTACTAGTCACATCATATTCATTTATATATATATATACGTTCTTTATTTTTATAAGTAAATCTTACCCATAGATACTAATCACTATAAAATCATTCACAATTGCTTTACTAATACATATCTATAGTAAAGGCTCATTATACATTCTTTTAATCAATTACTTCATTATTATGGTTCGTTAACAGGGATTTCATAATTACCTTAGTTATCATATTTACTTCCAACATCATCAATCATACTAGACATATTCTAGTATCACATTCTGCATACTTTCATACATTTTCAGTCACTATCTTTATCAAATAGACACATGAATTATCATATATATTGTCAAAACTAATTGCTATGTACCCAGTTTAAAAGTCTCATGTACTCACCTTAGCAATAAAGTGCTTCAACCGTATTCTTTACACCCATTTCCTTGCTTCACAATTCAATCAACTTCCGAGACTTCACCAAAAGCCTAATACAATTATCACAACATGATCAACATTACGTACTACTACTAATGTGTCCATCTATCTCTAGATAACACTTATTAACACATTTCCCCCAATTATGTTGATTTACCAAACCCTAGGTTTAACCAACCCTTAAGATTCTTACAAATCTTAATCATGCACTTGTTTCCTTTGTTAATATCCCATCTATTAAGTGCATACATAACTTATATCACCATAACCCATA
The DNA here is from genome assembly GCA_963853835.1 of Calendula officinalis. NCBI lineage: Eukaryota > Viridiplantae > Streptophyta > Magnoliopsida > Asterales > Asteraceae > Calendula > Calendula officinalis. The sequence continues at coordinate 53,024,405 of OY970825.1, forward strand.
ACCCCAAGAGCTAGGGTTTCAAACCCATACATCCGAACACATAGATCTTAAGTTACAAAGATCAAAGAGTGAAGATATACCTTTAATCTTCAACTAGGAGTGAAATCTACCAAAGATTTGTGAAGGATTCGACCTCAATCAGTCTCCAAGTTCGAAAATCACCAAAGAAGGAACTAGGGTTTTGATATGGCATCAAATGAGCCAAAACCCGACTTAAAGCTGCTCGACCATAGTTCACGGCGCGAACTAAGTTCGCGTCGCGAACTCTCCCTTAAGCGCATAATTCGCGATCGCTAATTAGTCGTGAACTCCATCGCGTCTAATGGTCCAATTCACTGCTAGCAGTTCCCGATCGGGAGTCCCAGTTCGCGTCACGAACTTGCCAATGCAGCAAGGCTGCATTTTTCGTTCTTTGTCTCGACCCGGTTTCGCCCATAACTTTCTCGTACGGTGTCCAAATGACACGAAACCAATTCCTACGTTCTTTAATTTAATTATCCGTATTTATCATATTTTATACAATTTATTTACTTACAAATTTCGGGTCATTACATCAGTGGTGTTTGATTGAGAATACGTTATTTGACAACATACAGGAAAACCCACAATCCCCTAATTTATGTTATATGACAGTTACATCCATCATATAATTGTCATTTATTAGTTAGGGTATAATATGTCATTAAGGCACAGTTAAGGGTTCAAATGGTCAAGGCCACATTATAAAAGGATTATTCTAACATAATATACTTGTATAGTTACCTATAACTTATAGGGAAAATTGCTTTTATATCCTTGTAAAATTCATTAATTATTTCTATATCCTTCTCAAATTCATAAATAATCTTTATATCCTTCTAAACTTTATAATTACCTTCATATCCTTCTAAACGTCTAAAACTTATCTTTATGTCCAAAACCTATATTTTTATTTATTAAATTGTGATAATATCAATAATACATACAAATAAACATGAATTCTAATACATAATCAACAGATATATTGCATACTTATTTGATAATTATTGATATTATTAATATTTAATAAATATTAAAAATAGGTTTTTGGACATAAAAGAGAGTTTTAAAGATTTAGAAGGATATGGAGGCAATTATAAAGTTTAAAAGGATATAAAGATAATTTATGAATTTGAGAAGGATATATAAATAATTTATGAGTTTTACAATGATATAAAAGCAATTGTCCCAAACTTATTTTATATGGTGTAGAAATTAAAAGTTGTAGTGTAGAAATGAATTCTCATGTTTAATTCGTAGGCAAGAAATTAGATTTAAACCAACCTAGCAACCTTCACACTAAAATAAATTCGGTCGCTTGGCAACCAAACTGCACCAAAAGGATAGGCGGACATCTAGGTGAGGGGCACGAGGGGACCGTTAGCAGATGAGGCGATCAGCAACTTTGTTAGCCATTACGCATAATCTTATTTATTTCCAAAAAATACAAATTTTTCTTCTACATAAGTTTATTTAGTTGCCCACTAGGTTAATTTTTTTTAACGGCAAATACTAATCTACTTTTAAATACTACATTTTCCCAGGGTGTGACGGGCGGTGTGTACAGGCCCGGGTACATATTCATGAATAATAAGATTTTGAACCCTCGATCACAAGGATGGAAGGCACACATCATACCCCTAGCCCAAAGGCCTTTTGCTCCCACTTAGGCCTATGCACAGTCCAAGAACCGGACCAAACTGCACTTTTGTATGTTTAAGAAGTTTTAATCTATGTTGCACGGAAACGGCAGCTATAGTGCCACTCCCGTATCAGAAACACCTGAGATACGGATACTCCTTAGATACGACCGGAAACGTTTCTCAGATGCCGGAAACGTTTCTGCGAAGTTTCCGGCAAGTTTCTCCGAAGTTTCCGTCGAGTTTCTGGCCAGGTTTCGAGGAAGATACCTAGATCTGTCTCGGCAGCAGTAGTAGATGAGTGGTGGAGGACGGAGGCAACGAGAGTTGACCGGAATAGCAGCCGGTATCCATGGAAAGAGAGTGCGGGATAGAAGAACGTTAACGGCCGGCCATATGAAGGAGAAAGATGAGCAATTGAGCAGCCGCCTTTCGTTTAATATTAGGTTAAATATGAAATTACACATGTGCTCTTTATCTTAAAATATTATCACAATAAAACCATTACTTTTCCTTTTTAAGTTTTTTAAAATAGGTTCGTATTATTTTTCATTAATTTTTAACTTTTAAAAAGTTATATATAGATAAGCAGTTAATTGTTTTTTAATACAACTTAATCTGTTTTGTTTTTATAGTATTATTTGCATTTATAAATAACGATAATTAAAACCTAATATCTAGAATATAATTTCTTAATTAAATAATTATAATTTCTTTAATGTATATATATATTTTTTATATTTTTATATTTTATTTTTGGCGTATCTCTGCTGTATCCGTATCTTGAATTTTTGAATTTTGTTGTTTCCCGTATCCGTTACGTATCCGTTTCCCGGTATCGTATCCGTATCCGTGCAACATAGGTTTTAATCATCTGAGTATTAACCAAATACTTCTATTAAATTAACTGAACCAGACCGGACCGACTTAGTCTCCCCACTTTTGTAGGTTTAAGAAGTTTTAATCATCTGAGTATTAACCAATTAAATACTTCTATTAAATCACGTATCAACTCGAGTGTTGCTATTTTGTTTGTGTTAAGGAAGTGTAACTTTTTTTTAATAAAGTTCACAAATATACATATCGAATGATCTTCGATTTTCGCTAAACTCAACAAAGGGTCAGAAAGCCAATCAATAGGCCAAGAGTGTATGACCCTCGTAGGACTAATATTGGAAGAGCTAAAATAAACAAAGGGTATTTTTTTGTTGCTCCTTGAGAATCACTTTTACTAAACCAAGTTTTGATCAAGTTTTACCACTTGGTCACTGGTTCATAAACTCAAATCTCACAATATAACATACCATAAGCATCTCAGAATATAATGTATTTTCCCATACACTATAAATTATCATTATGATCGTATGATCACTAGTATCATAACTTATGATTGTGGATTTAAATTGATTGTAATTTAATTAATCAATTAATGTGCAACGGATGAAGGACATGAACCACCTCGACAATCTGGTCATTTGGTGTTGGATGATGATGATGATCCTTTAGAATGGATGGCTCAAGTGGAGTCCGGTGTTCAAATTACGTTTCTGCCCCTGCCTAATGGTGGAAATGATCTCAAACGGATTCGATTCAAGGTTTGTGTCTACTTTCATAACAAATATTTGTACTTTATATTTGTAAGGAAAATACATATCCAAATTGTTTTTGTTACCTTGCTTAAAAACCTAATATTAATGTAACGCTAGAGGGTCCGGTCTTTTTAAATCACGAACCTTGGGACCGAAGGTATTTTAATGTGCTAGGAATCTTATAATTTTTATCCTTTTGTGTTACACATGCTGATATTTGTTGAATTCTTGAATAAAAGCCGAGAGATGTTTGATAAATTGCAAGCACAAAGGTGGTGGGGAGAGAACTATGACCGAATAATGGAGCTTGAAGGTTCAACTGTGACACACCTTCTAGATCCGATGATGGGGTAATTTTCTAACTGCTCAAACGGATAAAATTATTTTAGTTGACATGTAATTATTTATAAACAAATGTAAAATTATATAAAATTTGACACCTAATTATATACTTCCTCTTATTCAAATTAAGTGATGCATTCTTAGTTTTACAGTTATTAGAAAAAAATTACTTCCCTGTGCAAAGATTCCCACGCAACAATGAAAACGGCCTCTTAACAACTACATTTTAAAATTCCCCGAAAGTAACCACCTTAAACGGCAGTTGCGCATGTCGTTTTCATCATCACAAAAAGTTCTTCCGTATGCAATCCATAATTCCCATTTCTTTAATCTATTACTTCCAACTACTATCTCATTAATTAATAAACTATTAACATTAACAATCATATATACGTCATACATTTTCAACACTAACGTATTAGGTATAAGATTTTTGTTCTTTCACCAATTATAAAAGTTTGGAATTTTGTAGACCATGACAAGACCAAGACACCCTGCAACAGTTTAATTGAATGTTCTTTCTTTTAAATTGTGCTCTTTTTATGCCCAATACACCATGGATGATGATGATGATGATGATGAATTTGTGTCGTGGAAACCTTATGATTAATTGTGATTGTATTTTCGTTACAAGATTTTAGATATTTGTAAACCAATCTTGAGAGAAGAGACAAATGCAGAGAGAAAGAATCTTGTAGTCAAAGATCCCATAATTTGTGTTTTATTTAATGTGCACACTAAGTGTTTGTAAAAAGTCCTGAATGAGAAAAATACGCGTATATCCGTCAGGCCACTTAGTTTATTCTATTTGACTTTTGAATGATCAAACACTGGTTTCCTACTTTTTTAAATAAGTATCTCCTTGCCTTTTATTTATCTGTCATCAGTTGAGTGCTAGAAGAACAGCACCTAATTCTTTAATTTCTTTGGTTATTATTAACTGTTGTTATAGTTGCAAACATTTGCTTGTATACTTCATTTCTGGTTGCTTGATTATTTTATCATGATTAATAATGGAAACACAGGAAATTCTGATGAACATAATTTGGGTATTTCAGATTTGTACAGAAACACGAGTGAAGATATGTTTATAAGAACATTAATGGAAAGCCCAGTTGGTATGCCTGCACCAACAATGGAAATGCTCGGTTTTAAAAATATTTCTAATAATTTCCGTGCAGATAGTGAAGAACTTTTTAAAAACTGGCTAACAACTGGAGAGGTAAGCAATTTAATCAAAAAGAATCCAACTTTTTCAACTAATGTTAGTATTTTCAGTAATTTAAATTGTTCTCAAGAATATTATATTGGTACCAGAATCAAGGAAGTTTCGTTCAAAATCGTTCTCGACAACTATCACGAATGTAAGCTTATTTATGTAATTTTTTTAAATTAATTTCGTTTACTTATACAATACATGTATTGTGGACTGTATATAGGATGCTTGGTGATCAATCTAGTCAGCAAAATGTGGGCCCCATTGAAAGAAATACAAATAACGAGAATTTGATACCACAAAATTCAATAGCAGTTGGTGAATCCTCAAATGGCATAACTGATAATTCCATTAGGTACTTCACAGTCTAGTGGTTAATTATTTCTGTTCTCTGAGTTTCCTTTTTTTTTTTTATGGATGTTTTTTTAATTCAGGAATGTGGCAGAAAAGGGGTTGCAGGGTAGCAACTTATACTTGGCTAAGGTATTTTAATTCAAAATTTTGAATAAATAAATATTTTTAATTATTTATTTGGTAGCAACATTTATTTATCAATTTTCCTGCAGGCATGGTTCCATAGTTCTCAACCAATGACAAGAAGTCGTTCCTCTGAATTAAGGTATTATAATTTCGACCCATTTTCTTAGGAACGGGTCAATTCGGATTATGGGTCAAACTGGTAAAATGAAAAATATTAGCTTTAAAGTGAACGGGTTGAACCGGTAGAAAGTTCCCCAAAGTATATTTTTAGTGCATAGAACCTTGAAAATCATTATTCTTAAAAAGTTAAAGTTTATTATTGTAATAATACAGATTTGTAGTCAAATTTGACACCTCAATATTCATGAAAAAATTAAAAATGTTGAACTAGTAGTGTTCAAGGTCAATCTAACATGTTTCGAGTTACGACCCATTTACTTATGAGTGGGTCGATTTGGATTCTGTTTTTATCTAGCGAGTCAAATGGGTCAAATTAAAAAAAATAAAAAAATAATAATAATAATAATAATAATAATGAAAGTTTGTCTAAATTAAGGTGAATTTACATTGGTACAGGAGGAGGTATGTTGCAATGCAAAGTTCTCAAACAGCAATAGGTATGGAAGCAATGCAGAATGCATCAGGGAATAAAGTCAACCAATTTCAACATGAATTAGTCAACCATAATTCATTGCCCAACGAATTAGACAAAGTTTCTTCTGTTGTAAGCATGTTAAAAGGGACACTAGAACGCAAAAAACTCAGTAACCAAATTCAGATAGAAGCAGGTGAAAATTGGAATTATATAAATGAAATTAGTAATTATGAGGTTCAAGAAACAGCACAGGATTTAGGGTTGTTTGAATCAGATGCTGAGCTGGCAAATTTTGTGGGAAATCAGAATCAGAATCAGATGAGTTTTGCATCGAGAGAAGCTTCTCAAAGTGAATCATCTGCTGCATGTGATGGGCCCACTAACTCAGGTCAAACACCAATTAAAGGTACGGTCAAACACCAATCAAGGCAGAGTTTGACTTTTGTAGATGTATCTAATATTTTCTATTGGTCTTCAGATAAAAGGGAACAAATGTATGATAACACTCAAGAGGAACACAAGGTTTGCATTTACTGATAAATTCACTTTGACTGTCAGTTATAAATTTATTTTACTCCATATAAATTTATTTCAGCAGAATAAAAATTTAATCCGATTTGGATCAGTAACGTCAACTGCCTCAGGTAAATTTGGAATTTACTGCATCTTTTTCTTCCCCTATAAAACCTTTTTTTTTTGTATGTAAGACTACTTTTAAAATAATCAAATGTAGACACTTTTGAGATGGAGATATACTTTCATTTCTTAAACTTTAATTTGTATATCAGTAATTCAGTATCATATTTGTATGAAATAATTTTACTTTTCACGAACACGGACAAGATATTAAAATATGAAACTTTATAAAATTTTCTTAATTTATGCAGTGGACAGCAGAGATCCTACAAAGAAGCGTAGGGTGGAAAGATCACGAAAGTATGTAAATCATGTATTTGGTTAAAAAAATAATTTAGAATAAAGAAATATTTATCATCTTGAATAATTCAAAATCATTATAAATAAATTGTTTTTACTAGGGTTCCTTTTACTTTCTTAAACCTAATGGATTTTTAAATGTAGCAGTTTCGACCCATTTACTTATATGTGGATCAATTTGGGCTATCTCATATTTTAAATTTAAGAAACCTCATAATTTATTTTATTTAAAAAATTTAGAGTATATTAAAATAATGTTTTATTGATGTAGAATGGCAGAAGCAAAGGGAAGAAGTCAAACCCCTGCTGCAGCTTCATCAGACATGCAGTCAATTCTCAAGAGATGTGAAAATCTTGAGAAGGAAGTTAGGTCACTTAAACTTAACCTTGCTTTCATGAATAGGTATCTTACAAAAACACTTCGTTTGTAATTATTATTTTTTTAAGTTTTAAATAAATCTGTTTATTTTCGGTTACTTGTTACATTTTAGGAAGGATTCTGAACAAACTAAACAAATTGAAGAGCTACAGAAGCAGCAGGAGGAGATGAGAGATGAAAAGGAACGACTTTTGGAAGAGATTGAGAGGATATTATCTGAACCAACCAGATAATATGTGAATAATATTTGATATCATGTATTAACTAATATTTAATTTATGTTTAATATGTTTATGGATCATTTTTGTATATGTGGAAATTTTTACACATTCTTTTTTGTTGTTGCTATTTTTGGTTTTCTTGTGTTGCAAGCACATTAGCATGTGCCTTCTGCCTACTCGGTTTTAGGTGATTTATACCTTGTTGAAACCATTTTGTGGTTTGTAGGTTCACCTTTGGAGTTTTCCTTGCTTTTTTTTGAACAACGAAAATATATTAAAAATAAGAGTAATGGTATTTAGGTCTGTCATTTAAACCTACTTATATGCTTACTTATCAGATGAAGACACGTGTCAAAATCAAGGGTTAATATTAGGAGAATGAATTAGTGGAATACACATATCATCATATCAAGTAGGTAGACCTATGAGTAGGTCTAAATGATAGGATTAAATATCATTTCTCTAAAAATAACTCTCCATCATTGATTTAGAAGATAAATTACAAAGGTTTACCTAACCAAAAGTTCCAGTAATAGACTTTAGGTAGTGTTTGATTGTGACTTATTGGGCTTAATACATAATGGGCTTAATCCATAATGCAGTTATAGTGTCGTTTGTTTTTTACTTAATCTAGAACGGATGGCTGAATATAAAAAGTCATGGGGTTGAGGGTCTCCCCATTCAGTCATCGATTTTTCCATAATTGCCCTTCAACTCACCCCACGAATCCACGAATCTCTCTCATTTTCTGGCGCCAAAAAGGAAGAACTTCCTCATATGTTTTATATATAGCGCCACAATTGTGATTCTTTGTCATTCATCAATTTTTATCTCCAAGGTCAGTCAAAGGTACGATCATCTTTCCCGTATTTCTTCAAGTAAAATCGTGAATTTAGTTGTTTCAAATGTTTAAATCATGACTTCGTTTTTGAAGGTGTTGTCTCAGTGTTTATGCGGTCATTAATTTTCCGTTGGTGTTATCCCATTTGCATGAATTGATCTGTTAATTAATAAAGTATACCTAATTTCATTAGCTGACAAACTGATTTTTTACAATTTTGGTAGAAATAACTAGCCCTAGAATAGTGTATTGAAAATTGGGCTATTTGGATTGTGACGCTGATATGATCCAGCCCACCAATCAATCCATAAACATAACCCGACAACCAGAAGCCCAAATACCGACCCGGCCCAAATGAATCATTAAACTACCCAACCGATTCCAGCACTAAAGAATAGGTCAAAGTTGTTGCACTGCATTTCCACATCCTCCAGATTTGTTGTCGTCGTGAATAAGCAGAGAACATCCCACGTTCTCTACCATGTTTCTATTTCTTCCATTTAATTAGGATGCACCTTCTTTTCAAGTTTAGTATTTAAGTCTTGTAAGTTTACGTTTGGAGATATACAGAAAATTGCTTCACTTGTCTTGTCTTCTTCCCTTGAATTCTTAGGAGATCACCCATCTCAAATTGGGCTATATCATTTGGTGCTTTCATTCTCACTCTAATTATGCCTCCCCGCAAAGAAACTCCATCCCTTGAGGATACATTGACCGCCATCAATGAAACCTTACAACAACTCATACATATATCTACCACCAACACCGAAAAAATACTCGCCAGCCAATCCAGTTGGCAAACCACTTCGCAATCCCAACTCGATTTAATTAGCAAGCAGTTAGCCACTCAATATGACCAAAATAACACCCTACTCACCACCGTCAACCGATCCAGCTCATCAAAAAACAACCAAACGCCGCCACCACCACCTAACCACGGTCAACCACGAACCCCAAAAATTCTGCTACCCACCTTCGACGGTTCAAATCCACTTGATTGGATTTTTCAAGCCGAAAATTACTTTACCTATTATTCAATTCCTCCGGATCAACGCCTCTCACTAGCCGTTTTTTATTTCACCGGCGATGCCCTAAGCTGGTACAAACACCTATCAAACAATCAACTTCTTGGCTCATGGCAAGAATTCACTCGTTCCCTCGAAACCCGATTCGTACCTTCAACGTACGAAAATCACCAAGCTTCACTCTTCAAACTTCGCCAAACATCCACCGTTTCCATGTACCAAACAGAATTCGAAAAGATTAGTAATTGTGTTAATGGGCTGCCCGCGGAAGCTTTGCGTAACTGTTTTATTTCGGGACTAAACCGGAAATACAAACAGAGATCGCCATCCACAATCCCACCACATTACATCAAACGTATGGTATCGCTAAGCTTATTGAAGATAAAATCACCTCCAATCGCCCAAGGTAAAATCCATCTCCAAAACCAATCTTCCAACCTTCCACTTCAACAGCCAAACCAAATCTGTCCAACACCACCACCCTTACGACCACTCAATCATCATCAACCGGCTTATTAACCACCCCTAAACCTCGTCAAACCCTGCCCTTTACACGCTTATCACCCGACGCACTTCAGAAAAGACGTGCGGAAGGCCTTTGCTTCCGATGCCCTGAAAGTTTCAACCCGGACATGTTTGTAGTCCCCCACAATTCTTATTAATCGCCGATAATGACGAACCACAAATCACCGATAACCTTTATGAGTCTGAGTTTTTTAACTTAGAAGAAATTAACACAATCACCAATACCCAAGACACACCGCACCAACCCGAACATTCACAACCACATTTCTTATCACTGTCCGATGCTGCCTTTTATGGGTTGCAATCACCACGTGCATTACGAATCACCGCTTACCTCAAAAACCAGCCCGTCACCATCCTTATTGATTGCGGAAGTACTCACAATATCGTACAACCACGCATCGCCTCTCTCATATCTCACAAACCAACACCCATTACACCGTTTTCCGTCTTGGTTGGCAACGATCAATTCTTGGAATGCAACACACTTTATCAACACTCCAACCTAGAAATAAATAACTTCACATTGATGTCCCACTTTTTGTCATTCCGGTTGCCGGTGCGGATATCATCCTAGGTCTAGCATGGCTCGGTACATTAGGCACTGTACTAGCGGATTTCTCAATCCCGCAATTATCATTCAAGGTCAACAATTCGGTGTGTACACTTCGTGGAGAACCTTTATCAGCACAAGTAACACCTAGTTCTCTCCAATCATTATTACGCAAAAACTCCATTGCCTCACTACATACAATGATATTCCATCATCATCCCCCAACTCCACCGCCACCCACACCTACCACACACACTGATCCCACAATAAACTCTATGCTTTTACAATACAAACCACTTTTTGAACCCCCTCAAGGACTACCACCGGCCCGACAACATGATCACCACATTCCGTTAATACCTAATTCCAAACCGGTCAACGTCAAACCATACCGATATCCACACTACCAAAAAGAAATCATGACATCTCTCATCAAAGAAATGCTTAACGATGGTGTCATCAAACCAAGCCAAAGCCCTTACTCTTCACCGGTATTACTCGTTCAAAAGAAAGATGGTACATGGCGATTTTGTGTCGATTACCGAGCACTAAATGCAATTACTATTCGAGATCGCTTCCCGATACCAACGGTCGATGAACTTCTTGATGAACTCCATGGTGCAACCGTATTTTCCAAAATCGACCTCTGGGCGGGATATCACCAAATTCGAGTATCCACCAACGACATACACAAAACCGCATTTCGTACTATTGATGGCCACTACGAATTCCGAGTTATGCCCTTCGGTCTCACAAACGCACCATCAACATTTCAAGCCGCAATGAATGATCTCTTCCGAACGGTACTTCGAAAATTTGTCTTAGTATTTTTTGATGATATTCTAGTGTTCAGCAAATCCCTAGCACTTCATTATGAACACTTGAACTTTGTTTTTGACACACTGATGCGTAACAAATATCATGCCAAAACATCAAAGTGTGTCTTTGCAGCTACATCGATCCCCTTTTTAGGGCACATTGTGTCGGCACAAGGGGTTGAAGCCGACCCGGAAAAATTAGTGGCAATTCAAAATTGGCCAAACCCGACATCATTCACCACTTTACGAGCCTTCCTCGGCTTAACCGGTTACTACCTCCGTTTTGTTCCAAATTATGCACACATTGCATCACCCCTAACCGATATACTCAAAACACCTACCTTCACCTGGAACCCAACCGCAGCCACTGCCTTTACAAACCTCAAAAATGCAATGTCAAAACTTATCACATTATCACTCCCAAATTTTACCAAACCATTTGATATCACCACCGACGCATCCGGTGTGGCAATCAGAGCCGTACATTCTCAACAAGATAAACCGATATCATTTTTTAGCAAGAAGCTTTGTGATCGAATGCAAGGAAACTCAACCTATGTTCGCGAACTATACGCGATCACCGAGGCAATTAAAAAGTGGCGTCAATACCTTTTAGGTCGAAAATTTCGGGTATACACCGACCATCACAGCCTAAAACATCTCCTCACACAAACGATCCAACACCCCGAACAACATAAATGGCTTACCAAACTAATGGGTTACGATTTTGAGCTACATTATAAACCGGGCAAGGAAAACAAAGTGGCTGACGCACTTAGTCGTCTCGAACCAGCCGCACTTATGGCCATCTCGAGCTCGTCCGCAACCTGGTTAAACGAATTAAGAGCATATTATACCACCGACCCCGAGGGAAAAAGATTGATCGAGCAAGTGGAGCAAAACACACCACCCCAAACAAAAAAAACAGTTCACAATGGCTTGGTCTACAACCAAGGCCGGTTATTTTTACCTAACATACCACGTCTTCGTTTTGTTATTTTGCAGGAATTTCACGCATCTACTTTGGGAGGTCACGCAGGTGTTCAGGCCACAACTCGATGCTTAAATTCAACATTCTACTGGCCGGACCTAAAAACCGATGTCAAAAACTTCATAAAACAGTGCTCAACGTGTCAAACCACAAAATATTCAACACACAAACCCTACGGACTACTCCAACCGTTACCGATTCCGTCCAAACCATGGGATGACATAACCATGGACTTCATAACCCATCTACCACCTTCAAACGGGAAAATCGCCATTTGGGTTATAGTAGATCGCCTCTCCAAATTCGCTCATTTCATAGCACTTCGGCCACACTACAAAGCCAACCATCTAGCCACCATATTCCTAAAAGACATTTACCGCCTACACGGCCTACCAAACACCATCACATCCGATCGTGAGCCGCTGTTTTTAAGTCACTTTTGGACCCAATTGTTCAAACATCTCGGCACAAAACTACGACACTCGAGTGCCTACCACCCACAAACCGATGGACAATCGGAAGTTGTCAACCGTTGTCTTGAATCCTACCTTCGTGCCTTTGTCCATGATGAACCGCGTGCTTGGAATCAATACCTATATCTAGCGGAATTTTGGTACAACACAAGCTTTCACTCCTCTATCCAAATGACACCCTTCAAAGCAATCTATGGACGAGACGCAACCACAATCCACGACTACAAACCCAACACAATAAACACCGAATCCATACATGCATCACTGGTGGAACACCAACGTCTCATTGAAGCTCTCAAACTCGCATTGGCACAAGCACAAAACCGAATGACAAAACAAGCCAATAAGAAACGTATGGAAAAACAATTTCAAGTTGGTGACTGTGTATACCTTCGCCTTAGAAACTATAGACAACATTCGGTAGCAGCTCGTGAAAATCAAAAACTGGCAAAACGTTACTTCGGTCCGTACCGCATTATTGAAAAAATCGGTCCCGTAGCTTATCGATTAGAACTACCTATTTCTTCAAGGGTCCATCCGGTATTTCATGTCTCACTACTTAAAGAAAGCCACAGTGACAACATCTCAACCGAGTTCCCAAGTGAATGGCTCAACGACAACATCACAACCAAACCAATACCCGCACGTGTCCTAAACCATCGCCAAATAGGATCAACCACACAAGTGTTAATTCAGTGGGAAAATCAGAACACCTCCGAGGCCACATGGGAAGACTTACAAGAAATCAAAATTCGTTATCCACATTTCAACACCGGCCTCGAGGACGAGTCCAATTTCGAGAAGGAAGGAATTGATATGATCCAGCCCACCAATCAATCCATAAACATAACCCCACAACCAGAAGCCCAAATACCGACCAGACCCAAACGAATCATTAAACTACCCAACCGGTTCCAGCACTAAAGAATAGGTCAAAGTTGTTGCACTGCATTTCCACATCCTCCAGATTTGTTGCCGTCGTGAATAAGCAGAGAACATCCCATGTTCTCTACCATGTTTCTATTTCTTCCATTTAATTAGGATGCACTTTCTTTTCAAGTTTAGTATTTAAGTCTTGTAAGTTTACGTTTGGAGATATACAGAAAATTGCTTCACTTGTCTTGTCTTCTTCCCTTGAATTCTTAGGAGATCACCCATCTCAAATTGGGTTATATCAGACGCAGCAAACAAACAAGCCCTAAGGGTTGAATTTCATGAATTTACTCATATTAATATATGTAATTGAACAGTTTATATATGTGTACTTGAAAATTTTCGATGTTTATAAAAAACCCAAATACATGTATTTGCAATGATATATGGATATATATATAAACATGTATTTAAGATGCTGAACATATCAATGTATGTTGAACAGCTTATATGACTGATTTTGTGGATATATATGCATATTGTATGAGTATACATCTGTTTTTATATCATTAATTAGGTATGGACCAAACGGGTGAGCTCGAAAAAACAAAACGAATTAGAGTTAGTTGGAAAAACTTTAACGTGGTGAGAACATTCCTAGAAGCATGCATTCATGAAATTTCTCTCAATGGGAGAGAGGGTGGTAGTATAAAATCAATGTCATGGAAAAAAATTGGTGAAATTCTTAAAGATAACCACAACTTTGTCGTTGACCGTAAGCAAATGAAAAATCACTATGACTATCTCAAGGGAAAATATGGAGCATGGTTGCTATTAAGGAACAAGACTGGGAACGTTTACGATCCATCGACTAACACGTTCAATCTAACAAATGAGGAATGGGAGATAGAAGTGAAGGTCCCTTTCTTAATTTATATATTTTTATCTAGTTTTGAAGTTCAATTACATATATACTTAAACAGTTTATATTACACAGAAAAATAAACACATAGAATCTTTGAGGAACACGACCTTACCATTTCCCGATCTTTGTGCGAAACTTTTTGATGGAGCAATGTCTACGGGGATTAGAAGTTGGGGACCAACTTCGAATGAACCTATGCCAAGTGATGAGCCCCTCGTGGTTGAACAATTTGTGGTTGAAATTAATCAAGAGACTGAGATGCATGCTACACAACAACACAGGTCTTTAGCATCTTCCTCTCGTGTTGAAGCTGAAACAAAGAAAAAGAAGGGTAAACAAGCTATGGGGGTCATTGAAGAAGAAATTATGGGTGTTCTAAAAATGATGGCTGAAAAACACAACAATCCTACAAACCTTGACAAACCGGAAGCAGCTACGTCTGAAGATTGCCTAAATAAGTTGAATGAACTTGGGTGGGATGAAAGTGATCTATTCTATGATGTTGCACTCGCAATATTTAGCGACTCAAATGATCAATATAGGAATGCTTGGATGAGATTGAAACCTGAGAAGTGTGTTAATTGGGTTCACATGATTGGACGCAACAAAGGCTTTATGTAGGAGTTTGGTATTTAGTAATTATGCTTTTATGTTATCGTTTATGTTTAGGATATGATGAATGTGAACCGCTGGTAGTATTCTGCTTTTTATGTTATCGTTTTGTTTTAGAAAAGTTGTTATTTGAACTAGTAGTTAAGGTTTATGCTATGTTTTTAGTTGAAAGGAAATATATGAATTTCTCTACGCTTATCCCAGCATCTATGACTTGTTATCATTTTATTTATATATTTTGATGCATCACGCCATACCTAAACTAATGACCTTAAGCAATTAGTAACTCACTGACTCAAATTAATATCCCAAGACTTTTTTATATAATTTGTTTAATATCTTGTGATTTCTTTTGCTTAGGGTTATATGGATCTTCAGGATGAGCTGTTACTCTTGCTTATTCTATATTGGCTTGTGAGGCGAAGAAATTCTTTAACGAGAATACAAAGGATACGAGATAACACTTCGGCGTTAACCGGGCATGCGTACACACAAGAGTTACTAAATGGATCCAATACGCAATGTCAAGAATTGATGCGTCTCTCTCGTGATGCATATTTACTATTATGTAACCATTTTAAACAACAAAACTGGTTACAAGATAGTAAGCATGTAAGTGTTGAGGAAAAGATGGCAAACTTTTTGACAACTATTGGACACAATGAACGTTTTCGAATGGTCAAACGTAGATTTCAACATTCAACACAAACTATTCATAGTTGTTTTCATGAAGTTTTACAAGGAATGATGAAATTCGCAAAAGAAATTATACGACCACCATCGTTTGATACGGCTTCAATTATGTCAGATCGACAAAATAGACTCATGGAAATATTCCCGGTATGTTTTATTTATAGTACGTAAAAAGATTAGTATGTGTATAGAGTTATATAAATATTTTGCTATTATAATGAAGGGAGCAATTGGTGCACTAGACGGAACTCTTGTGCATGCAGTCGTACCTGTTAATTAGCAACCGCTTATCGAGGAAGGGGTGGAGGTCGGTGTTATCAAAATGTTTTAGGAATTTGTGATTTCAATATGATATTCACATTTGTTTGGCCCGGATGGGAAGGCATAGCACACGACTCTAGAATTTTAACAGAAGTTGTATTTAACCCAACTTCTGGGTTTCCGTTTCCGCCACCAAGTATGTACTATAATCATTTAGTATTTCAAATTTATTATATATATATATATATATATATATATATATATATATATATATATATATATATATATATATATATATATATATATATATATATTATATTTTTCTATATTATTACAGATAAATATTATCTTTGTGATGCTGCGTATGCCAACACTCGTGGATTTTTGACACCGTATCGTAACACAAGGTATTGGTTAGCAGATTTTAGATGTCGTCGTGCTTTAACTAGAGAAGAAAAGTTCAATCATGCACATGCACAACTGAGAAATGTTATTGAACGTGCTTACGGTGTTTTAAAAGCGAGATTTCCGATTTTGAAGCAAATGACCCCTTATCCATATTCAATACAAAGAAATGTTGTGATAGCATGTTTCGCGGTACACAACTTTATACGAACGTGTAATATTCATGATCAGATATTTACGGAGTGGGATGAGGATATGATATTTAACAACGAAGAACAAGTAGACGAAAGTGGGGAAGAAGAACAAGATGGAACACAATGGGGTGCTCAAAGTACTCAATATATGACAAATTTCCGTGATGAACTTGCTAACCAATTAGTATAAAATGTTTTAGTTTAAATAAAATTTTCAAACTCTTATGCTGGATTAATATTTTTAGTTGTTATGGTGTTTTAAATTATCAGTGGCATTTTACATTAATATAATTAAATATATTTGTATTATTATTCGTATAAAAAATTTAGTAATTTATAATTTTCATTTATTACTTTTATTTTGAGATTATCAAACAAGCATTTTCTATTAAGTACTTATTCTATACAGAAGGTTAAAAAAGTAATTTATTCTTATTTAGACAATTAATTCAGCATAAAAATCAAACAACATACTGTTATTTCCAGACAGACATCATATATTCAGATAGACACTTTATCCAGACAGCACTTAATAGGAAAAAAAAAACAAGATTTAAGCAAAGAAAAAAAAAACATAATCAAACAATTCACTTTTTCTCATTTTTTGAGAATTAAAAATAATGCTATTCCGATACCACCACAAGATCCATAAATTCTCCGCATATATAATGTAGAAACAATTTTAGTATACCTTTCTTAATCATCACACACTTGAAGTCAATCGTAGCAAGAAGCAAAAGAAGGCACTCAAACATCGATCCACGAACGAACATACATGAATTAACACGAAACAAATTTTATATATACATAATCATTTTGACTATTATTGTTTGTGTAAGTATATATGATTATTTTGTTAAACTTACTTAGTATGTATATTAAGGCTAATGAACATATACAAATGAACCTTGAAGTATAGACTACCGAACGTTAATGAAAGAATGGGGCCTATCATGTTTATGTTCATTTATTAAACTAAACGAAATCTTACGTTCATTTAATAGATAAATGAACGTCTCCGAACGGTTCATTAATTGTTCACTGAACATTCGATTTGTTTACATGTCTACCAACCTTGTACCACAAAGCCTATAGTTTTTCTAAGAGTAAATTACACGAAAGGTTCATGTGGTTTGTCACTTATTACAACTACAGTCCCTGGTCTTCGTTTAGTACACTGGAAGTCCTTGGTGTATTCAATTTGTTACACCCGACGTCCCTCTGTCAAACGGACGTCTAAGACTTTCGTTAAGTGACTCATGTGCACCTCACATGATGGGCAACATCGTAATATCCCTTTCCCTTCTAAATAGTAAATTACACGGAAGGTCCCTGTGGTTTGCCACTTATTACAGCTACAGTCCCTGAACTTCTTTTATTACACTAGAAGTCCCTGGTGTATTCAATTTGTTACACCCGACGTCCCTCTGTCAAACAGACATCAAAAAGATATATTAAGTGACCAATGTGCACCTCACATGATGGGCACAATGGTAATGCTCTGTAAATAAGTGACCATGAAGTTCGGTAAGAAAAAAATTCAAAAAAATCATAAATACACAAAACACATACCGTACAGTTTATTGCAATCGTTTTCTACATCATTCGTACCTATTTCACTGCTTGATTGGCCCACTATTGTTTGAAAAGAAGGGTATTTCGAAGAACAAATAAAGTGGAGAGAAGATGAGAGGTAATAGGTGAAGGGGCGACTGGTGTAAATTGGGGAATACACGTTTGAGAGGGGAAGGATAATTACCATTATTCCCATCACGTAAGGTGCACATGAGTCACTTAACGCATCTTTTAGAGGTCCGTTTGACAGAGGGACGTCGGTTGTAACAAATTGAATACACCAGGGACTTCCATTGAAATAAATGAATTTCAGGGACAGTGGCTGTAATAAGTGACAAACCACGAGGACCTTCCGTGTAATTTTCTCTTTAAAAGGGGAAGAGAAATTACGATTTTGCCCATCATGTGAGGTGCACATGAGGCACTTAACGGAAGTTTTAGACGTCCGTTTGACATAGGGACGTCGGGTGTAACAAATTGAATACATCAGGGACTTCAAGTGTAATAAACGAAGACCAGGGACTGTGGTTGTAATAAGTGACAACCCACAGGGACCTTCCTTGTAATTTACTCTTTTTCTAATTAATTGTAAATGATTTATATTTTTTATTAATTTTTTGTATATGGGAGTGTTTTTTAACAATTAAACGCTTCTATATCACCGTTATAGGATTCTTGGTCTTGCAGGTTGATGACCGATTAATCAGTCTGTATGACCGGATCTAGTCTGAGAGAATTATAGGACAATCAACTTATTAAGGACAATCGATCAATACAGCATCATGCAATCGTTATGTAATATTAAAAGAAAAAAAAGATTTGCGGTCCAACTCTTTGTTTAATTAAGGGTAAATTACAGTTTTTGTCCCTGACCTATGGCCGATTCGGGGTTTTTGTCCCTAATCTTTTTTCTTCCGTTTTTTTGTCCTTTAAGTTTTTAAAATTCTGGAAATTTGTCATTCCGTTTATTTTTGGCTGTTAACTGACGATTTTTTTGTCAATTACCCCTATTTCAACACATGAATTGCTTGTCATCATCATCAAGAACACCACCAAATTACTACCTTCTTCTCTAAAAAAATCTGCAACAATTTCAAAAACATCGATCTAAAGAATTCCATCGATCTAAACAACATAAGCTTCCATAAGCATCTCAAGTTCTTCAATATCAAGATGCTTGTTGTCATCACAAAAACCTTAACACCCACAATTTCAGTGTCCCCAATTTCACAGAACCCTAGAATTTACCTCCTCCAATGGATGTCACTCCTTGCTTCACTGCTCAAATCGAACACCTTATTTTAGACCGGAATCGAAGCCCTAACACCACCAATTCTGTCTCTACAACATTCGTCGGGGTTGTTTGAAACCCCAAATCTGAATCAGGGATGCAACTCAACCAAACCATATGTTCCCCAAATGATTCATCTCACTAAGAAGACGATACATACAAAATTGAGAAACGAGCAACTGTGTTGAAGATGGCGGAGATGTCGTCGTTTTCTGGGCGACGGTCATTGCTTCCATAGCGTACTCTACCTGAAACAACCGCCCCGCCGGCGACCTCTTCTTCCCTACACGTGTTCTTCGAATGATTAGGGTTCTTCAAACGAGCTGTGATTCTTCAAATTAGCTGTGATTCTTCAAACGAGCTGTGATTCTTCAAACGAGTTGTGATTCTTCAAAAGATTAGTGGCTCTTCAAACGATTAGGGTTTATGATTTTTGTGAAATTGCGTTCTTGATCTAAAAATCTGATGGATTATTAATTTGTGAAATGAAAATCCGATTCAGGATCTTGGTCTCTTTCAGAAGATGATTCAGGAAAATGATTTAGGGTTTGTGAAGAAGATGAAGAATGGTGAAAAGGACCAAAATGCCCTCACATGCCTTGCATTTTTCGTCAGTTAACAGCCAAAAATAGACGGAAGGACAAATTTCCAGAATTTTAAAATCTTAAAGGACAAAAAACGGAAGAAAAAAATTAGGGACAAAAACCCCGAATCGGCCATAGGTCAGGGACAAAAACTGTAATTGTGGAACAGTAATTAACGATAGAGCAAACAATTAAGCAAGAACAGAGATGAATTGGAAGAACAAGATTGAAGCTTTTGCACACAAAACACGTACGTTCGATTTAGACAACGGCAAGCTTAGGTCAATACTAGGTGACAACTAGGTATTTATACCTAGGCCTTGTATTGACTAAATACATAAAATAACCCTAGACTATTTGTTACAATAAATGTCACATTACACCCCTAGACTATTGAATACATTAAAATGTGACCCAACAATCTCACCCTTTGTAACAATAGCCTGGGAAGCATATATTCGAAGTCTTCATCTTTTGCAAAAGCCTAGTCTTGTAGATATTTCGTTGCATAATAATCAGGATCAGGATTGAGCTTTGTTAATCTGTGAAAACGAATATTGATACATATTGATCGACCAAAATTGAGACCCATAATGATAGAGAGATAAACAGCGGAAGTCTTTTCTTGAAGTTTGTGGCTTTATGTCGATCAATGATCTTTAATAATTGTTGTTCGGGAAATTTGTTAATAAGGTTTATGCTTCCCCTCAAACAGACAATTATATCTTCATGTAGTCTTCGGTTCCTTGTTTACTCCCCCTTCACTGATGCATATGTGTCCTTTTGATATGGAGTAAGTTAGGCTAGTGTATTCTCCCCCTCATGATGAGCAGGATTTATCTGAAGCATCATGTAACAGGAAGATTCTCCGAAGCTTGTTGATGAAAATGTGTTGAAGAATGATACATTCATTTTTTGAATGAATCAATATATAACACATTTTACAGCATAGTCAAATAGGGTAAACCGGGATCACATAGATTTCCCGTTAACACGACAGTTGAAAAACTGTGTGACCTTCGTTCAGTGTTGGCTTTGATGTTAGCACTGGTAGGATTTCCATTCAATCATCGTGGAATACCAATAAGTTTGGTATCACTATCAATGGTCCGGCAATATCACAAGGATATGCTTTGTGGAATGCCTGTGTCCTAGAGAAATTTAATTCGGTTCTAGACTCTATATGTGGACAAACGAAGGCGAGGACTGGAGGTGGGTCCTCTTTTTCAATATCAACAATCTCCAAATGAGATGTCGATAGTGGATGTGGTAATCTCTGTGATTTTGAAACAAGTACTTGTTGTACTTGAGTGGTCAGTGGGGTTGTGCATTGCATCACTGGGTCCATGATGACTTGATCAGAAAGCAGGTTATGCAGTCTGATATAGACGTGGTTACCCGGATTTTTGTTCGGTTTAGGGAGGGTTTTTCGTTTTCTTTAATCCTTTCACACACACTCCTTACTCAACTCACTTTTGCATTTTCAACCACACCCTCGATTTTGTGTTACGTTACCATGTGATAAGCTGATTTGCACCCCATACTTCATGCCCCCTCTCATTGTTTTTACCTCAGCACACCCCAAACAAGATCCCAAGATACTTGATTCTGCTCACCTAGACCTAGGGACCCTCACTTTTTTGTTCCTATATTGTTGATGGCCCCGGGGAAGATCATGCTGGATTTAGCAGATCATAGGAGTAATTTGAGAGTGGTCTATGACACTTATGTGCATTTTAATCAGCTTTTTAAAGATGTTTTATTTTGAGAAGTTTCACATGGATTTTTTTGATAACACCGGACTCACTTAGAGTATCCGTTAGCACACGGTATGAATCGGTAGTCGTTTGCACAACTGTTGATTCAAATGTATGACCTGCGTTTAGAGTTGGCGTGATTTTAGCTCTAGCAGGATTTCCACTCGATCCTCGTGAAACATCAGAATGTGATGCCACTACAAGTGGTCCGATGGATTCACGAAGATTGGAAGATTCTTGAAGGGAGAAATAGACACACTGTGCAGACAAAGAGACTTAACCCGGGGCAGGAGGTTATTATTGTTCAATACCGACAAACTCCGAATGAGTAGTCAGCAGCTTTTGTGCTACGTCCCCTAATGAATTGAAACAAATTCCTGTTGAGAGGAATTTGAGTGGTTGGTGGTGGCGTGCATTTGCTTTACTGGGCTAGTAAAGACTGGTGTAACGTTCAACGTATGAAGGAACACCCTTTTTGTATGGTTGCCCGGTTTAGTTATGGTTTGGATGCACTCAAAGGTATGTTTTCTTAAAGTTATCATGTTTTCACATCACCTTGCACTCACCTATTGTTATACCCTAGACGTATACCCTCACATTTACCGAGTGGTTAAAAAGTGTTTCCCTTGGAAGGTAAGACCGGTTCTGGCAAACCATGAGAAGGTATTGTCGTTTGAAAAAAAAATGTATCATTAAAAAAAATTCAAACGGGTATATAAGTATTGATATTAGAAAGTTTCTCCCCCTGGAAATACTAATTCTCCCCCTAGAATTAATATTTCTCCCCCTCGACAAAATAAAGGTAAAGAAAAATATACAGTTTAAGAGGTGTGGGAAAGAGTTTTTACATTTATGTGAAAATCTGGTTAAGAGCGGGTTTCAAGCTGATGTACTTGAAAGCCATTAAACGGTTTGAAACGGGTTATACACTGATGTGTGTATAAGCCATTAAATTGTGGTTCGAGTTATACACAGAAGTATGTATAAGTCATTCTGTTAAGTCACGAGTTATACACTGAAGTGTGTATAAGTCATCCTCCTGCAAAAACAAATTAAACAACTTTTGGTACCCATTTTTGTTTGGGTCTGATGGTATTAGGTTTAGAATGACACCATCGATAAGTTGTATTGATTTGATTTAAAGATTTTGAATTCCAAGAGAAATTGAAACTTGAAGTTTCACTTTCAAATAATTTCCGGGGAATTATTTGAGATTTTGGAGTTTTAGGAACCCATATTTCTTTTAAGATCGTAGGTGTTTTAGGAGTTGTTTTTGGCACTTGATTGAAAATTGTTATAGGTGCCAAGGAAAATAAATCATTTCTCGAGTATCTGAAGGGTTTAGTTTTGAAAATGAAATTCTTTGAAGATGTAGAAGATTTCAAAACGGTTGTTGGTTTAGTCTTACCCATCTGTGAATGCTTAAGTCTAGAAGAGGAACCTAATCTATTTGGACTTTTAGGTGCGGAATTTCCTCTAATAACTTGGTTGAGTGCATGCATTTTCTTATCAGAGTTTGGTGGAACCGTTGATCTTCTAGTCTTTGGCTTGGTAGAGGAACTTACTGATGAATTTGGTTTAGGTTTTGAATTTACTCTATTAACCTGTTTAATAGTGCTGCTTTTCTTAACCGAACTGGTTGTCATCTGAGATGGCTTTAATGTATATAAATCATGATATGCCATTACAGGAGAAAACATTCTGGAGTTATTACATTTATTCTTTGCAGTTAAAGGAGAATCTAAGTTCATAGATGTACTAGGCTTTTTAAGCTTCTGAAGATGAGATGAGTTAGATTCTAAATTTTGAATTTGTATTTTCAATCTTTGTTTCTCTTCATCAAAAGATTTATGTGTTTCAACAATTTTATTTTCTAATTCAAAAATTTTGGTTTGCAAAACAGATTTTTCTTTATCAAAAGACTTTTGTGTTTCATCAATTTCTGTTTCTAATTGGCAGATTTTCTTTTCTAGAATTAGATTTGGAACATAAATATTTGGTGTCACCTTTTGTTGAATGACAGCATTTCCTTAGTTTCAAATTCTTATGGAGTCACGATTGGAAAATATTCATCATTTTCGAATTTGGCCTTTTTAGTTTCATATGTTTTATTTAATTCATCATAGTTGAAACTAATTTGTGCATTCTCCTTCTTTGCTCTGTTGAATGTCTCAATCTCTTTTTCTTCATGGGTTACTCTCATAAAGCTCTGCCAGATATCTCTTTGCATGTATCTGTAATCATATAGCGTTGGAAGCACCCTACACGCCTTACTAAAATATCTTGGATTGTCCGCACCTAGACCTTGTTTTGAATTAAAGTATTTGAACTCTTTTGGTTTGTTCAAATGGATGGTTTGATCAGTATGTCCTCGTTTGATGATTAACTCTTCAAGATGTTTAATGTGTGCGACTAACTGATCTTTGTCGTAGGTGAGACGATGTATGATAACCTGTTGACTATTTCTATCTTGTGATGATTGGTTTGTTTGATCGGTTAATTTTTCTGTTAATTCTTTGATTTCAGAATTTAAACATTTAAATTGATTTTTATTATCATCAAATTCTTGTTGTTTACGTTCCATCCAGTTTTTTGTGAATTGACATTCTTGGAACGTCTCAATATAAAATTTGTAATATTTGTCATTTCGATCCTTTGAAATTTGAATTTGTGCATTTTTAAGATTTGTGATTTCAACTTCTTTTTCAGAAATCGTATGTGACAAATGTTGAATATCAGATTCATATTGGACCTTTATTTCTTATGCTTGTTTTTGTAAATCCTGAATTTCCAGTGTAAAGATTTTATTTTGTTTAATGTGCTTAACAAGTTGCTCACCTAGATGGGCAGTTTGTTTGCATTGATTTTCTAAAATGGTTACACGCTCTAAAAGTTGTGTATTCATATCCTTTTTGAGTAAAATCGTTTGTTTTAGTGAATCAATTTCAGAAATCAGATCTTTATCAAAACAATTATCAGAATCAGTGGAATAATCAGAAGTAGATAAAGGAGAGCTCGTTACCTCAATTTCCTTGTTGGCCTCCTCATTGAACGTATCTACATTCTCTGCATTCTCTCTTGCCATTTTGAGATTAGTAGAGTTGATATAGTTCTCAGGTGGATATGAAGAAGATCTTGTGGGAACCAGGTTCTTGTATAGGATAAGTGATGAAGAAAATGAACTGGTCTTCAAAAACAGTGCGTATACGAAGAACACTTTTGGGAGAGAAAAGTCAAAATTTCCAAAATCGTCAACTGATTATCCCATATGACAAAGGACACTTTAAATATGTCCTAGATTTTCGAATTGGCCAAAAACGACAACCGAGCCAAAAATTGTGGCTATTCAAAGTTTGAAAATTGACCGAAAAATCACAGAAACACAAATAAAGTGATCGAAACAAGTCTTTTTGGTATTAATAGTTAAGCCTCATTTTAAAACACCTTATGAACTTTTTAATCAAAGAAAACCTTCAATAAGTTTCTTAAAATCATTTGGTTGTCCTTGTACAATCTTAATTACAAGAGAACAAATTGGTAAGTTTGACTGCAAATCAGGTGATGGTATCTTTGTAGGATACTCAACTCAAAGCAAATCATACAGAGTGTTCAACAAAAGGCTAAAGATCATTGAAGAAAGTGTGAATGTATCCTTTAATGAAAACCTAATGAATGAACAGGGAAATGGTCCAGATTGGTTATTCAATATTGATAATCTAACCAAATCTTTTGATGTTAATTATGTTAATTATGATTGTAATACAAGAGATTCAAACAATCAAGGTCAACAAGGAGGATCATCATCATTCAATGGTAGTCAAGACACAATGAAATATATTCTAGTTAATACTGATCCCACGGTTAATACTGAGAACAGTAGTAACTCAGATAACCCTAGCAATCTTGATACCAGTAACAACTCAAACTCACACGACACTACTGATCCCAGTAGTAATTCAGAAACACAAATAAATGATGATGAACCAAACAATAATGACGTCAGTACTAACAATGAACCACATGAACTAAATGAAAATCATGTTACCACTGATACCAGCAACAATGAGGAATCTCAACAAAATCCAGAAAATCAAGAAGAAACATGGACCGATACTCAAATTCCTGAATCCAATGAGTCAAACCTTAATAGTCAATTAATTGTTGACAAAGTTCCCAGCACCAGAACTGAAAAGAATCATCCTTTAGACCAAGTCCTAAGTGATGTCAACTCAAATATGCAGACAAGAAGCAAATTCAATTCATCTTTAAATACAAACATTTGTAATATAAGTCTAATCTCTAATGAATGTATGTTTGAATGTTTTCTATCACAGGAGGAACCTAAAAAGATTCAACAAGCGATGAAAGATTCAAATTGGATTATAGCAATGCAAGAAGAACTTCTCCAATTTAAATTACAAGCTGTCTGGACACTTATACCTCTTCCAAAAGGAAAAAGGCCCATTAGAACTCGATGGATCTTTAGAAACAAGAAAGATGAAAGAGGTATTGTGATTAAAAACAAAGCCAGACTTGTAGCCCAAGGATACACTCAAGAAAAAGGAATAGACTATGATGAGGTATATGCCCCTGTTGCAAGAATTGAAGCAATAAGGATCTTTCTGGCATATGCATCATTCAAGAAATTCAAAGTCTATCAAATGGATGTTAAAAGTGCATTCTTATATGGGAAAATTGAAGAAGAAGTCTATGTTTGTCAACCTCCAGGATTTGAAGATCCTGAACATGATGACTATGTGTACAAATTAGACAAAGCTCTATATGGCCTTCATCAGGCACCAAGAGCTTGGTATGATACATTATCATCATATTTATTGAAGAACAATTTCAAAACAGGTGCAATTGATAAAACTTTGTTCACAAGAAGTCAAAGATGATATACTACTGGTCCAGATATATGTAGATGATATCATCTTTGGATCAACGAATGATCAACTGTGCAAAGAGTTTGAAGAATTAATGCAGATCAAATTCAACATGAGCTCAATGGGTCCAATGAATTTCTTTCTTAGACTTCAAATCAATCAAAGATCAGATGGTATTTTGATAAATCAATCAAAATATGTCAGAGACATCTTAGAAAAGTTTGCAATGAAAGACTGCAAAAGTGCAAGCACTCCAATGGAAACACATAAACACCTACATCCTGATGTTGAGAGGGAGGATGTAGATGAACACCTGTATAGATCAATGATAGGTTCCTTAATGTATTTAACTGCATCAAGATCTGACATTATGTATAGTGTTTGTGTATGTGCCAGGTATCAAGCAAGACCTAAGGAGCTTCACTTGCAGGTTGTCAAAATAATCTTTAGATACTTGAATGGAAAACCTTCTCTTGGTCTTTGGTATCTTCAGATACTTGTAGCTGCATCTGCTTGCTGTGCTCAAGTTCTGTGGATACAAAATCAACTCCTAGACTTTGGTATCTCTATTCTTAAAACTCTCATTTTTATTGATAATCAAAGTGCTATCAGTATTGTGAATAATCCAGTAAAACACTCAAAAACCAAACATATTGAAATAAGATTTCATTTTATAAGGGATTGTAATGAATAGAAATTAATCAAAATAGAGAAAATTCATACTGACAATCAACTAGCAGATCTTTTTACAAAAGCATTTGATGTAGGAAGATTCAGCTTCTTGGTTAGCAGTATTGGAATGATTTTAATAAATTAATTTCTTAAATTAAAATTATATGTAAAGTTTTTGTACAATATCTATATTTAAAAGTATGTTTACTACTGGTTATTCATTATTACTGACTATGAGTTGTACTCGTAATTTAGTACTGATAGGGTTTCTCAGAGAACTAGGTTAAGTATAAAACAACAGTTACTACTGATGTTGTACTACTGGTACTTAGTTACTACTGATCGACTGTTATCTGTGGGCGTGAAACGGACACTCGAGCTGAAAGTTATGATCGTTTTAGTATATCACCTTTTGACACACGATCTTGGGTTGAGATTTGCAAGACTTCGGGCCTAAGAATTCGGGCCGAGATCACAGTTCAGGCCGAAGTTGAGAAGTTCGGGCCGAAGTTGATTGAGATGTTCGGGCCGAGGTTGAAGTTCGGGCCGAGGTTGAAGTTCGGGCCGAGGTTGAAGTCGGGCCGAGGTTGAAGTTCGGGCCGAGGTTGAAGTTCGGGCCGAGGTTGAAGTTCGGGCCGAAGTTGAAGTCGGGCCGAGGTTGAAGTTCGGGCCGAGGTTGAAGTTCGGGCCGAGGTTGAAGTTCGGGCCGAGGTTGAAGTTCGGGCCGAGGTTGAAGTTCGGGCCGAACTATGTTTTGATGTTCGGGCCGAACTTGGAGATGAGTTCGGGCCGAACTTGTTACTGTTCTCGGGCCGAAGACTTTCTTGACAGTGACGAACGAACACAGCTATATTTTTCACTAAATCGATCCTAAAATGCTCAATACTTAACCAAATTGAGTGATTCAAATCCCAAAATGCTCTAAAATTGATTTCGCACGTGATGAGTCAATAAACACGATCAAAACATAACAAATCAGATGGTAATTTCGATTTAACAGAGGAAAAAATGTGTTTTAATGGTTTCTTTAAAATCAACGAATTGGGATCAATTCTGGATGGATTTAATCGAAACTTGATTCTAAAATGCTTAGAATTACAAGAGGAATGTAATGAACAAAGAATATAAACGATTTAATACCTCAAAATCTGATTTTTGATTCTTGAGTTCTTCACCAAAAACTTCAAAATCTTGCTTAATCTTCACTGAAATGGATCGAATCAAAGTAGATTCTTGCTCTGATACCAATTGTGGAACATTAATTAACGATAGAGCAAACAATTAAGCAAGAACAGAGATGAATTGGAAGAACAAGATTGAAGCTTTTGCACACAAATCACGTACGTTCGATTTAGACAACGACAAGCTTAGGTCAATACTAGGTTACAACTAGGTATTTATACCTAGGCCTAGTATTGACTAAATACATAAAATAACCTTAGACTATTTGTTACAATAAATATTACATTACATCCTAAACTATCGAATACATTAAAATATGACCCAACAGTAATATACCCTTTACTTAATGTTGGACAATGGACTTCATAATTTTGTTTAGTGACAATAACCAAACTTTAATTTAATATTCAATTTCTTATGTCTAGTGGAAAATCTGGAAAACGTGTACGTGTAGGGTCTTGTGGAAATCCGAAATTTTATAGAATAATACTACATAATCGTAAAGTTGTGGAAATTTTGGTAAAGGACTAAAGTCGTCCACTTGGGGCACTTTCCAAAAAGAAATTAAATAATCGTCCAAATTGAAACAAAAATCGATTGGAACCCCTAAACTAAACGGGACCGTACTGAACCAAACCAAACTGAGCTATATCGGTTCGGTTCGGTTCCGAGTGGTTCGGCTCAGTTCTGTTCGGTTCGACTCAGTCCATAACCGAAAAAAAATTCGAAGAAACTTTCTCGATTCTCTGTCCAGTTCAGTTCCGACTAGTTCTTTGTCTGGTCCGGTTCCAAGCGTCATCAATTTCATCATCGGTCCAGCCGAAACTAATTTCTCGGTTCGGTTCGTAAACACGTGACTACTCTAACCCAAAACATATTCTTAAAATATGTTGCAGAATTATTAATTCCCTAACAAGGGACTCGATAATAAATTGAAAATTAGGTTGGAAAAAGAACAAACTGGGTTTTAGAAATTAAATTCTTTAAAGGGAAAATTGCTAATTAAAAGTAATACAATATATTAATATTAACAATGTGTGACATCTATAGTCTTAGAGCTCATCAACATATAATAATAAAACACATGTTTAACATTTACAGGAATATTAAACACATCGTCAAAGTTGGTACATATGTTCCCTAGCTATATGTTAAAAATTTATGTTACTTATTCACGAGCGAGAAAAATTAAAGGTAGTGTACATCGTCAAAATTAGTATAATATATCCTTTGTTTGCAGATTTCACTTCTTTAAATTTAATTAGTCATCGTAAATTTTGATAAACATTTGCATATCAAAATCAAGTTGTGATTAACCAAGGCAATTAACTTCATCATGGCACGAGTCAAAATTTAGAGCTTTTTTTGGAAAAATTAGAAAATTAAAGTAATTAACTAGAATATTGTTGTTTATAAAACCTTTTTTCACTTATATGGTATCCGGGTTTCCAAAACCTGTATATTTTACCAGTATTCGCTATATGCTTCCATTGACTGCGATATACATCTGCTTCAATCCTCAACCATATATATACATCTGGAACAAGCAAAACACACACACCTCTAAATCTCTAATAACAGTGATGAAGGACCTTCAACCAAAGTATTTGAAAAGGAAATCCGGGATTTCAGACTAACTTTTTGACCTCCAATGACAGTGATTACACGTGGTGAACACCGGTAGAAGATCTAGGTATTGGAAACCGGATACCATATAAGTGAAATAGGTTTTAAAACAACTATATTTTCGTTAATTACTTTAAATTTTCTATTATTTCTCCAAAATTTACTTTTAAGACTTCCATCCGGGAAAAAAGTTGTTTGTCTATGATAATTATAAATCGGTGGAAAATTGGGCACTTTTTAGACGCGGGAGAAAAAAATTACAGAAAAGTGACCCAAAAATTAAGTTAATGTAAGTTACGTGCATTATAAATAGGCAAATAGCCATGGAAGTCTTTCATATCCAATAAGTTACATAATTGTTTATGCACTAGTTTGTTTGTCTTAAAAAAAAAAAAGCATATTTCCTCTTTGATTTGCTATGGGATTCTATCTCATTTTCCTAAGTATATTTCTCATTGCAACCACACACAAATCATGTTTGCGTGCTCAAAATACATCGGCTTGTTCCAAACAAGAGAGACTATCTCTTGTAACGTTCAAGCACAGCGTGGAAGATAAATTTGGAATGCTTTCATCATGGGTTGGGAATGATTGTTGTCAGTGGAAAGGAGTCGAGTGTGATGTTGCCTCTCGAAGCGTTGTCAGCCTTAGCCTCAAGGGAAATGCATGGCAATCATATTCTATGCATCAACATTCCTACCCATCTGATGAAGAATACTTTAATGGTGAAACCTACTACCTATTTGGTAATGAGGTGGATTCTTCTTTGGCAGAGTTGGAGCATCTAAAATATTTGGACTTGAGTGGGAATATGTTTTCATTAAGTCAGATCCCTGGATTCATTGGTTCCTTGAAACAACTGAGTTACCTGAATCTCTCTAATGGGAATTTTTATGGTAATATTCCTCATCACATAGGAAACCTTTCAAGTTTGGAGGTTCTTGATCTTAGTAACGGTTTTTATGGCCTCGAGGTAGATGACATAGCATGGGCTTTTCGCCTTCCGTTGCTCAAGCATCTTGACTTGAGTGGAGTGGATCTTAGTGGAGCAAAGAACATGGGTAAGGTACTTTACATGATTCCTTCGTTAAAAGAGTTAAGTTTGAGTTGGTGTCAACTTTCTAATGCTCAATTAATTGATCGCCATCTTAATTCAAGTAGGATACTTTCCAACATCCAACTCCTAGATCTTAGCATGAACCCCTTCGGTACTCAACTACCTGTCTTTCTTCAAAACATGAGCTCCCTATCATTTCTTGATCTTTCAGGCTCTGATCTAAGTTTTGCATGGAATCTTCCTTATTTGCTACAAATGATCCCTTCTTTATTAGAACTTCATTTGTCAAATTGCGGGATTAATAATAGGCATTTATCATCTACACATGTTAATTTTAGTACACATTCCAAAATCCAATACTTGGACCTTGGCTCAAATTCACTACACGGAAGATTTCCGCATGCTTTAACAAACATGAGTTCCCTAAGAGTTCTCGACCTTCAAGATAACACTCTCCACTCAAAAATTCCTATCATGCCTAACCTTTTAAAGCTTGACATTTCTAGTAATAACTTTAAGCATATTGAGCATGTTGGAATATGGAGACAATGTCACCTGAAACAATTGATGGCGTCATTAAATAGCTTAATGGGAGAGATGATTGGTCCATCCACAAATACATCTGAATGTTCCCAATATGCTTTGGAAATGTTGTATTTAGATGAGAATAAGATAAATGGATCAATCCCAAAATATCTAGAGAAACTAGGCAATTTAAGAGTCTTAGATCTCTCTTCAAACACATTGATAGGGCCAGTCCCTGAAGCTCTCGGGAGATTAAGATCACTACAAGTATTAAATCTAAATTCAAACAAGCTAAGTGGTCCTATACCGACTTCCATTGGGAGGCTTGCTTCATTGCAAGTGTTTTCACTACATTCAAATTTGTTAAATGGCACGATTCCAGATTCATTTGGGCAACTTAGCAAAGTCGACTTCGTAGACGCCTCTAGAAATGTTTTAGAAGGAATCATTTTTGAAGCCCATTTCGCTAACCTCTCAAAGTTGAAGTACTTAGATATAGGTTCTAATAGAAACTTGATATTAAATATTTCACATGAGTGGATTCCTCCATTCCAATTGGAAACCCTTACACTAAGTTCTTGCAAGATCGAAGATGAATTTCCACAATGGCTTCAAAATCAGATGAAACTTAAGAAGTTAGTATTGTCCAATACTAGCATTTCGGGACTGCTACCCATATGGTTGTTAAAGAAGCCAATCATTCCTATCTTAGATCTCTCACATAACAAACTCAGCGGGCCTTTGACAAACCTTCCTCTTGGAGGTCCATCCAACAGGTTTGGACATGGATATACAGAATCACTATTTTTGCAAAATAATCTTTTCAACAGGTCGATTCCAAAATCATTGTGTAGAAGGATAGATTTGGAAATTCTTGATCTTTCAAAAAATGAATTGAGTGGGAAAATTCCTGACTGTCTAGAGAATCTACAAAAGTTACGTGCAATGATATTAGGCTCAAATCGACTGTCTGGTTTCGTTCCAAGTTCTATAGGTCGTATTCCATTATTGTCATGGTTACACTTTAATGACAATAACTTTATTGGAGACCTACCTAAAGATTTAGGGAATTTGCATGCCTTAACCGTCTTAGATTTGGGCAATAATAATTTCTCTGGAAAGATACCCGATTGGATTGAAGATACCTCATTGATAGTTCTCAGATTACATAGCAATAACTTAACTGGAAGAATACCTCGCTCTTTGTGCAAAAATCCATGCCTTCAAATCCTTGATGTTGCACACAACAGATTAAAAGGACCCATTCCTCGTTGTTTTGGAGACTTCTCAGGGATGGTAACAGGGATGGATACTGTTAACACCCTGTGTCATAATTATATATATTCTGGAGAGAACATGAATCAGGTCTTAAAAGGTGTTGCACTTGAATATACAACAACATTACCATTAGTCATTAACATGGACCTTTCAAGCAATGAACTAGTCGGACAAATTCCTAATGAGCTAACGACACTTCTTCTATTGGTGGGTCTCAATTTGTCTCATAATCATCTCAGTGGAAGTATCCCACGTGACATTGGAAACATGACGGCCCTAATTTCTCTTGATTTCTCTGAAAACAAGTTGACCGGGATGATCCCTCAAAGCATGGTGGATTTGAACTTTTTGAGCAATTTGAATTTGTCACACAACAACTTGTCAGGACAAATTCCAACAGGACTTCAATTACAAACCCTTACCGATCCATCAATATACATTGCTAACGAACATCTATGTGGTTCTCCACTTCCAAAGAGTTGTTCCAACCATGAAGAACCGACAACCACGAGAAGCAAGAGCAAATTCAAAGCAGATGATGAGCCAAATAAGGTATGGTTTTATTTGGACATAATGTTTGGTTTTGCAACAGGTTTTTGGGGTGTTATTGGAGTTTTGTTGTTCAAGAAGCAGTGGAGACACAACTTGTTTAGGTCTTTCGAGGTTATCATGGACAAGATATATGTTGCAGTGGCAATAAGAGTTGCTAGGATAAAAAGACAAAGAGAAGTTGTCTAGATACTTCAGAATGCAAATAGTTATGCAATATCTACTATCATGAATTAGTTTGCTTTTCAATACTTTCTAGTGCTTTTATGTATGTGTAAGATCGTTTTACACTGAGATTGAGCTAGTTCATGTTGAATTGAGATGGATTGAAGTTAAGTGTGTGTTCTTAGTGTTTGAGTGTGTGTGAGTTAGTTGAGAGAGATGGAGGGAATGTTTAGCTTTCAAAATGGTAATTCATATTAATGATGGAAAGCTTACAAATTAAGCCTATAAGAAAGGTATTTATACCTGCCTACTAAACATGCTTAATTAACCTCTAATTAAGCATAACCCATTTGACTAAGACTAATGACTAGCTTCAAACTATTACAACTTGTCATATCTAGTCCCTAAACTAATTGATACAATACAAATGGTCCTAACAATCTCCCCCTTTGTATCAATAGTTTGAATTAGCCTGTTCTTGAAATCTTCTTCTTTTGCAAAGTCTGAAACTTAATTATCCGTTGAGTAGTTTTAATGTTGTATTAGTTTCAGCTTTTGAAGATTAGTGGAAAATAAGACTTTTAATTGGCTTTTCAACCAATACTAAGTATCTCAGAAGATTTCATGAATTGTTTGACTTAATTTGTCTTGATCATTATCCAATCTCCCTCTTTTCGAACTTTAGAGCTACATCCCTGTCTTCCTTCAAACAAGTATATTTAAAAATTTAAAAATTCTGGAATTGAAACATCTGTTTGGTAAGAATTTGACTGGGATTTAGAAATGCTGGGGATTTAGTTTTGGATAAAGATTTGTGAGGATGGGATAATGAAGGTTTTGAATTATGTAAAGAATGATTTGAAAGTTAAAGGTTTTGAATGTGTGTGTGTATGAATGTTTGTATATAGGAAAGAATGATGTATCCATTTAAGATTTGAATATACAAAAGAGTTTGAATGGTTAAGCTTTGTCTGGATGTGATTGTTTATGAAATGTGGAAAGAATGATTTATTCGATTACATTTCAGTTTGAAATGGATGTTTTGTGTTTTGAAATGAATGAATGGAAAACTCAAGATTTTGAGTAGATATGAATGTGATTCGTGGTTTGGATAGAATGATTTGTCAGTTTAAGATTTGTAATGGAAATGTTGAGAATTTGTGAGAAAGTTCTGAAGATGAGGTTTCTTTCTCTTCACAAAATATTTCATGTAAATCGACGAAGATGTAGACCCATAGATAGATAGAGTTATTTGTAGCGGAAGTCTTTTGATGAAGTTGTGGCTTTGTCGATTTATGAACATTGATAACTGTTGTGTAGGATAAAACGTTGATGAAGTTTACGCTCCCCCTCAAACAAACAATTATTTCTCAACTGATCTTCTTCGGTTTCTTGTTTACTCCCCCTTAATTGGTGCATATGTCTTATTTATGTGGAGTAAACTGGGCTAATATAATCGCTTAAGTCTTGTAAAGATTTTTCTTCATAAACTGAACTTCTTAGTAAATTTTCTCCCCCTCATGATGATTAAGATTTATCAGAATCATCATGAAAAACGTGAAGTTCGTCGAGATGTAATGAAGAAAATCTTCGAAGCCCATGGATACAAAATGTGAAGAAGAATGATATATTCATATTTTGAATGAATCAATATACATCACATTGTATCATCGAAAACCGAACTGATGTTGATGATGTAGATATTTGATCAAATCGTTTGGCATTTAATCGCAATGATCGAAACAAATAGGGCAAACCGGGATCACATAGATTACCCGTTGACACAACAGTTACACAAACTGTGTGACCTACGTTCAGTGTTGGAATAGATGATAGCACTGGTAGGATTTCCATTCAATCATCGTGGAATACCAAGAACGTTGGTATCACTATGAATGTTCCGGCTTTATCACAAAGATAAGCTTGGTATTATGCCTTGTGTCCTAAAAGTGTATTGCGGTTCTAGACTCAATTAGTGGACAAACGAAGGCGAGGACTGGAGAGGCTTGTCCTCTGTTACAATATCAACAATCTCCAAGTGAGATGTCGATAGCATATGAGATAGTCTCCGTGGAAATGAAACAAGTACTTATTAAGAAATACCTGAGTGGCTGGGGGGTTGTGCATTGCATCACTGGGTCCATGATGTCTATTTCAATATCAGAGAGCAACACATGCAATCTAATAGAGACGTGGCAACCCGGCTTTTTATCAGTTTGAGAAGGGTTTTTCGTGTTCTTTAACCCTGTCACACCCTCCTCACTCAAGCTTACTTTTTCATTTTCGACTACTCCCTCATTTCATTTTACCATGTATAGCTGAAATGCACCCCATACTACATTCCCCCTCTCAAATTTTATCTCAGCGCACCCCAATCAAGATCCCGTGATACTTGATTCTGCTCACCTAGACCTATGTACCCTTACATTTGTCCTATATTGTAGGTGGCTCCTGGGGAAGATCATGCCGGTTATAGCAGATCATAGGAGTAATTTGAGAGTGAACTATAATGCTCATGTGCAATTTATCAGCATATAAGATGTTACTTTTTATGAATAACATGGATTTTTCATCGGAAAAAGTATGTTTCCGGCATAAGTTGTTGCCTTTAAGATTTAGAAGTTTAGGCACAGCAACTTGAACAAATTAGGAAACACCGGACTCACATAGAATCCGTTAACACACGGTATGAATCGATAGTCATTTGCACAACCATTGATTCAATTGTGTAACCTGCAGTTAGAGTTGGCGCGATTTTAGCTCTAGCAGGATTTCCACTGAATCCTCGTGAAACATCAGATCGTGATGCCACTATGAGTGTTCCGATGAATACACGGAGATTCATAATCAATATTGTATGTGTCCTATATTGGAAATATTTGTCGGTGAGATCTAGACACATTGTGCATTCAATTGAAGACGTATCCCGGGGCAGAAGGTTAATTATTTCAATACCAACATACTCCAAATGAGCAGTCGATAGATTATGTGCTACGTCCCCTAATGAATTGAAACAAATTCCTATTGAGAGGAATCTGAGTGGTTGGTGGTGGAGTGTAAATGCTTGACTGTGCCAGTTAAGTCTGGTGAAACATTCAACACATGAATGAACACATTTTAGTGAGGTTGCCCGGTTTATAGTCGGTTTGGATGCACTCAAAGGTGTGTTTTCTTGATATTATTATGTTTTCACATCACCTTGCACTCACCTAAATTTATACCCTAGACTTATACCCTCACATTTACCAAATTTGGCTAAAAATATTTCCCTTGGAAGGTTAGGCCGGTTTTGGCAAACCATAGGAAGGTATTGTCGTTTGAGAAAAAAAAATGTATCATAAAAAAAATTCAAACGGGTATAAAAATATTGAGATAGAAAGTTTCTCCCCCTGGAAATACTAATTCTCCTCCTAGAATTAATATTTCTTCCCCTCGACAAAATAAAGGTAATGAAAACTATACAGTTTAAGAGGGGTGGGTAAGAGTTTTTACATTTACGTGAATAACTGGTTACGAGCGGGTTTCAAACTAATGAATTTGAAAGCCATTTCTTTGAAAAGCGGGTCATACACTGAAGTGTGTAAGAGCCATTATGTTGAAACACGAGTTATAATTGTGTATAAGTCCTTATGTTGTGAAAAATAAAACGGTTTAAGCTTTTAGATTTAGCATACCAAGTTTAGACACAAGAAAATTAAAACGTTTTTTGTCTAAAGCCTTGGTAAACAAATCAGCTAATTGATAATCAGTAGAAACAAAATACAATTCCACATTACCGTGTTCAACATGATCTTATATAAAATGATATCGAAGATCGATATGTTTAGTTTTGGAATGTTGAACAGGATTGCATGAAATTGCAATTGCACTTCGAGAATCACAATATAAAGGAATACGGCTGTATGAAAAACCATAATCTTTTAATTGTGATTGCATCCAAATTACCTGGGATAAGCAGCTGGCAGCAGCAACATATTCTGCCTCTGCAGTTGAAAGAGAGACGCAATTTTGCTTCCGTGAAGACCAGCTCACCAATTTATCTCCCAGAAATTGGACACTGCCAGACGTACTCTTTCGATCCAACATGCTTCAAGCATGATCAGCATCAGAAAATGCAGTCAAGTCAAAAGAAGTTTCTTAAGGGTACCAGAGACCAAGATCTCGAGTGCCTTTCAGATAATGAAATATACGTTTAACTGCTTGAAGATGTGATTCTTTAGGAGCAGCCTGATACCGAGCACATATGCATGTAGAGAACATAATGTCTGGTCGACTCGAAGTCAAATATAACAAGGATCCGATCATACCCCGATAATGAGTAATATCAACAAGTTTGCCATCCGGATCAGCATGCAATTTAGAACCAGGCGACATCGGCGTCGAAATTGGTTTACAATCATCCATAAGATATTTCTTCAATAAATCAGTGATATACTTGGATTGATTGACGAAGATCCCGGTCGGTAATTGGCGAACTTGAAGACCAAGAAAGAAATTCATTTCACCCATCATGCTCATCTCAAAATGTTTAACCATAAGAGCAGAGAACTTCTTGCAATATTTGGGATTTGTAGAACCAAAAATTATATCATCGACTTAAATTTGAATAAGAACGATGTCTTCCCCTTGACGTTTGATGAAGAGAGTTGTGTCGACTTTCCCTTTAGAAAAACCAGACTCAACTAAAAATTTGGATAATACATCATACCACGCCCTAGGAGCTTGTTTTAAACCGTACAGAGCTTTGTCGAGAATATAAACATGATTAGGCATGTGTGGATCTACAAAACCTTCGGGTTGATGAACGAATACCTCTTCTTTGAGAATGCCATTCAAAAATGCAGTCTTTACATCCATTTGATAGATAGTAAAATTCTTATGTGCTGCATATGCCAAGAATATTCGAATGGCTTCTATTCGGGCAACAGGAGCAAAAGTTTCTTCAAAATCAATGCCTTCCTGCTGAGCATACCCTTTTGCAACTAAACGTGCTTTGTTCCGAATTACAATTCCATTTTCATCCTTCTTGTTTTTGAAAATCCACTTTGTACCAATAACAGATTTGCCAGGAGGTTTTGGAACAAGACACCAAACTTTTAATCTTTCAAATTGATTTATTTCTTCTTGCATAGCAATAATCCAGTCTGGGTCGGAGAGAGCTTCACTGACCTTCTTTGGTTCATTTGAGCTTAAAAATGCAGTAAACTGACATTCATCGGCAGTAGCTCGTCTGGTTTGAACAAAAGATTCAGGATCACCGATTATCTGATGTAAAGGATGCTCTCGTGTCCATTTAATAGAATGAGGAAGTGGAAGTTGTCCTGGATTGATATTGGAGGTATCAGTGAATTCAGGATGAGAAATTATAGCAGTTTGAATAGTTGATGTAGACGGTGGAGGATCAACACGTTTAACATTGAATTTGGAAAAATCAATCACCAAAGGTGGAGGTTGTGCTGGAACTAAAGATAAATCTAAGGAAGTAGCAGCTTGACCAGAAGGTGTTGAAATGACCTGAGATGACTGATTATCCGTGGGTGGAGATTCGTCCGGAGATGATTGATGTGGTAAAGGTGAAGAATTTTCCGGAGATGATAGGGTTTCATTTTGTGAAACCAAAGGTGAAGAAGAAACATTGTTATTTGGAATAGCAGAAGTAGGAGAAGGAGAATCAGTTGAACTTGAAATGTGCAAATCAGGTACAGTAAAGGATTGAAATTAAGCTACTGATGGAAAAGGAACGCCCGCCTCCTCAAGCAAAGTATGTCGAATATTATGATAGTCATTATAAAAATGTCGAAATAAGATATCTAAGTCATTTTCAGATGTGGACGGCGACGACGAAGGTTTAGGATTTTCAACATGTGAAGTTAACGAATCGATAGGAAAGGTTTCATCAAAATTAACATTAACACTTTCTCTAATCATCCGTTTTTGACCGATTATATACTCTATAGGATGCGGATTCTCTTGAATATCCCACAAAAATTCCTTCTTCAGCTTTTTCATCAAATTTATTCAATTTATCTTTATCATTCAGGATCAAAACACCGACTCCCAAAAATATGTAAAAATTTAACATTTGGAATGCGGTTATTGATCAGTTCATAGGGAGTTTTGTTGTATGCTTTGTTGATGATTGAACGATTTTGAGTGAAACATGCTGTACTAATAGCTTCTGCCCAAAGAGATAATGGGAGTTTAGAATATGAAAGCATGGTACGAGCAGCTTCAACTAGAGTACGATTTCTTCTTTCAACAACCCCATTTTGTTGAGGTGTTCTGGCAGCGAAAAATTGATGGGTTATACCAACTGATTCAAGAAAAGAATCTAAAACTTGATTTTTAAATTCAGTTCCATTATCAGTACGAATGGTATGAACTTTTAAATCTAAATTTGTTTGAGTTTTCTTGATGAAGGATGTGATGACATTAGTTTCTTCATCTTTTGTGCGTAAGAAATGAACCCATGTGTATCTAGAATAATCATCAACAATAACCAACACATACCTTTTGCCTGCTAAAGATTGAACGCTCATTGGTCCACATAAGTCCATATGAAGTAATTCAAGCGGTTTTGAAGTACTTTGAACTGGTTTAGACTTATGAGGCTTCTTTGTCATTTTGCCCATCTCGCACGAAGAACAAAGATGATCTTTTTCAAATTTAACGTCTAGAAGACCAGAGACATGACCACCTTTCACCAACTTATTGATGGTTTTGAAGTTAAGATGAGAGAGGCGACGATGCCATAACCAAGATTCATCTGATGATGCTGTTGACATTAAGCATACTTCTTCAAGTGGAACTACGTCATTTAGATTGATAGTAAACAAATTTGTCTCTCGAGTTCCAGTTAGAAGTTCTTCACCATCATATGTACGAACAGCACATTTCTTTGTACGAAAATTAACTTCTAATGTTTTATCGCAAAATTGACCGATACTAAAAAGATTATGAGCGAGATCTTCAACATAGGTCACATTTCGGATGATTAAATTGTGTCGAATGATGTCTCCAATACCCATAATAGCAGCTAAATGGTCATTACCAAACCTAACAGTACCCAAATATTTGTCTCTAAAATTTGTTAATAAATTCTTGTTTCCGGTCATGTGCCTTGAACAACCAGAATCAAGATACCATAAATTCTACACAAAACAATTAAAACAAAAGGTACCCAATCAGATATGGGTCCTACACGATTAGCAAAACATATTTTATGAAGAATATTCGATATGATATGAATTTAGAGATTTGGAGAACTGCAAGGAGGCAGTTCTGAGTATGTTATTTTGATAGACCATTTTAAGGATTTCTCAGGAGAGTATAAAATCCATTTTGATTTTTCATTTTTGATCCATGTATATTTAACATATTTGGATTGCTTTGGAGAGGAAGTCGAAGAACCGGATTTGGACGATTTCGGTGGTGACACAATGCGATAGAATGTATTTAACGATTTAGGCACATTCACAGTGCGATAAAATGATTTCGAAGATTTTGGCGAAAATGACGAATTTGATGTTTTTGCCGATTTAGAAACTATGCGAGAAACGGATTTTGGTGAATTATGTGGAGATACTAATTGAGTAACTGATTTTGGAGATTTATTTGCAGAAATTACACGATAAACAGATTTTGAAGAAATAGGAGAAGATCGTGTAGGTAGAGATGTTTGAGATCCAGCAAGAATGGTTTTGCATGGTTCTGGATAACAAATTTTGCATGAATGAATGATTGAACCATTTTTATGAAGTACATCATGACGAATACCACACGGAGCATCTTTTCTTACAAAATATCGTGTATCATATTGAGAAATTGGTTGATTAGTTTTTCTATCAAAATAAACTTTGGTTCCAATTTTATCTGTTTTAACAACCAAATTGACACCATTAACAGCGTGATTAACAGGACGATAAATTGCTGAATCATAGACAATTCCATAACTTGTAGCAGGAGAAATAAATGTTGTTGAGTTATTACATTTATTGAAATTTGAAAAAGAAGAAACTAAAAACGAAGAAGATCTAGACTTCTTAAGTTCATCAGACTTAAGCATACTAGACTTAGACGACTTAGACTTCTGTGACTGCTCAACTTCTTTCATCCTGTTTT
This sequence comes from Calendula officinalis, assembly GCA_963853835.1. Classification (NCBI taxonomy): domain Eukaryota; kingdom Viridiplantae; phylum Streptophyta; class Magnoliopsida; order Asterales; family Asteraceae; genus Calendula; species Calendula officinalis. The sequence continues at coordinate 53,066,278 of OY970825.1, forward strand.
GCATCGGCTTCTTAAGCTTGGAATTTAAATTTTTATCTGAAAAATTTAAAACAGTGGAATTAGAATTTCTTTTCAAAATAGTTGGATGTTTAGGAGAAGAGAAATTGTCATTGACTGATGTTGGTTTTGGAGAAGCACTGTGACTTGAAACAGATTTTATTCCAACAATTTTATCTTCTAAAGCATGAATTTTTGATTGTAAAGCAGATTTTTCTTTGTCAAATGCCTTTTGGGTTTCATCTATTTCGGTTTCCAATTGATAAATTTTCTTTTCTAGAATTAAAGAAGGAATGTAAACTTTACGGGTTACTTTTTGTTGAAGTACCGCATTATCCTTTATCTCAAATTCTTCAAGTGTAATAATAGGAAAATATTCATCATTTTTAAAATTTGCCTTTTTAGTTTCATAAGTGTTATTTAATTCATTGTAATTGAAACTAATTTGAGCATTCTCTGTTTTCGCTCTGTTGAACGCTTCAATTTCTTCTTCCTCATCTGTCATGCGAAGGAAACTCTGTCAAACATCAACATGTATGTATTTGGAATCATACAATGTTGGAAGCACATTACAAGCCATCTTCAGATATTCAGGATTGTTAGCCCCCAGACCTTCTCGTGAATTAAAATATTTGAAATCTTTAGGCTTGTTCAAGTGAATAGTTTGATCAGTTTGTCCTCGTTTAGCAATTATTTCTTCAAGATGTTTGACATGGGAAGAAAGTTGAATTTTATCATTTTGAAGTTGATTAATGACATTTTGTTTGTTATTTAATTCTTGTGATGTTTATAAGTCATTTTCATGAAGGGTTTCTGATAATTCTTTTATTTGTGTGTTTAAGGATTTAAATTGATTCTCATTATCATCAAATTCTTTTTGTTTATGTTCTAACCAATTTTTAGTAATTTGATAGTCATTCCATGCTTCAATGTATAACTTGTAATATTTATCGTTGTCTGCATTAGATGTGGAACTTTGTGTGCTTTTAAGATTGGTTATTTCAATTTCTTTTTCAGAAATAGTATGAGACAAATGTTGAATATCAGTCTCATATTTAACAGTTAGTTCTGATAATTGTTGTTGTAACGTCAGATTCTTTTTCTCAAAATTTTTATTTTGTTTAATAAAATGAACAAGTTGTGTATTATGATGAACAAGTTGTTCATTTTCGTTTTATAAATCAACTAAATTTGCTTGACATAAAGTATTTAATTTTTTTTCATTCAAAAGATTTTGTTCTAAAATTCAATTTCAGAAGACTGGTTCGTTGCAAAACATTTATCAGAATCAATTGTATTTGAAGAATTAGATAAGAGAGAACTGATTACCTCTATTTCTTTGTTAGCCTCGTCATTAAAACGATTAGAAATTTCAGCATTTTCACGAGCCATAAAACATAGATTTGCCGAATGCTCTTCATCCTCAGGCTCTGAGTCTTCCATCCATTGAAGATCTTCTGCTAATAATACCTTGCCTGACTCAATCTGCTTGGCCATTAACATCTTGCGTTTAAAGTATTCAGAATCCCGAACTTTAGATTTCTTACAGTCTCGGGAGAAATGACCAGCTATTCCACAGTTATAATATTTCTTTGTCGGATCCAAAGGTGTGATTGTGGGTTTGTCAATTGTATTTGAAGCAGATGGTGCAGACTTGAAAGTGGATGAAGATCTCTGATTGTTGTTTGTAGGAGTTGAGTAATACTTCTTCTCATATCTTGAGATAAAGGACATAGCTTGCAATAGTTGTTCCAATTCTTGCTCCATTTCTTCTTTTGTATCTTTGACAGGTTCTTCTGATTTTTCTTTCAGTTTACCATATGAATTAGACCGGTATTGTCTTGTAAGAAGAGCAAGAGTATCAAGAGTGTTTGCATTTTCCTGTTTGGTCTTGACTATATCTTTCACCATTGGAGCATTTTGAAGTAAATACTCATACAATTCATGCACATCTATTGAGCTCAGATCTTTATGTTGCATGGCACTATTTCCAAATGTGGCCCACTCTGGCAGTAGACTGTTGATGAACTTGATGTTGATCTCCAATTTGTTTCCTTTTTCAAATTATTCCTTCGAAGTTCATTCAACAAGTTGCAATACCGATGATATGTACTCTCTAATTCTTCCCCGGTGGAAGCTTTGAACGATTGGTATGCATTCAGAGTGGTTACCATCTTGGCTTTATTCCCTAAAACTGTGCCTTCCATTTGCTTTCGAATTTCATCCCATATCTCTTTACCGGTTTCCAAGCTGTCTAAGCTGTTATAGATCTCGTTCGGTAAACTCTGAAGTACGAATGAAAAGGATTGTAGATCTGCTTTAGCTCGTTGTTTTTGTTGAGCATTGTATCTAGACTGAGGAAGCGGAGTTCGACCTCCAAGAACTGGCGGAGTTGCGTTTGGTGCAGCTATTACATCTTCGTAAAAAACCGCGACACCATTTTCCAGTGAGTCTTGAATTTTAATTGCCAGTTCTTGATTTTTGATGAAGTGGAGAAATCGTTTCTTCCACTGTGCGTATTCCCCATGGTATAAAACCGGAGGTTTAAGATCGGTTCCGATAGAAAGAGCATCTCGTGATGTCATTTCAAATTTGTTTAAATGTTAAACCGGGCTTGAATGTGAATTAACCTTGAAATCGTACTTGTATTGGGCCGACCTTGTGTTGGACTAATAGTAGTCCGGGCCGAAGTATGGTTAAGTTCGGGTCGAATACTAATAATCTCGGGCCGAAGTATGGTTAATGATTGGGCCGAACTTGTTGGGATTGGGCTTAAGTTCGGGCCGAACTATTAAGAGAGCCGAACTTGGTCTTAACAATTCTCGGGCCGAACTATTGAGCCGAACTTGTATTGATTAAGTTCTTCGGACCGAACTTGTTGTGAATAAGTTCTTCGGGCCGAACTTGTTGTGAATAAGTTCTTCGGGCCGAACTTGGGCTTATGCCGAACTTCAACTAAAACCTCGGGCCGAACTACAATAAACTCGGGCCGAACTACTTACTTGGGCCGAACTGTGGAAGTTCGGGCCGAAAATAATATAGCCGAACTTTAATGTAGATTAAAAATGCCGAACTTCTCACTTGAGATGGGCCGAATTTCAGCAGTGTAGAACCTCGGGCCGAACTTCTCTTTAGAACTTCAGGCCGAACAACATAGTGGACCAATACTTCGGTCCGAACTTGGGCTTATCCTTCGGGCCGAACTTTTACACAGCCGAACTTGTTCTTGATACTTGAAGCTGAAGTCGACGAACGGTACAAAACTCACACTTTTGATTCGATTCTTGCTCAATACTCCACCGACTTGAGTGATTCTTATTTCCAGCTGCTCGAAATCAACTTTCTAACAGTTTGATCCGATCACTTTCTTCAATCCATTACACAAAAGCTCCAAATGTTCGATTTACAGCAACTTTTGAACTTTTTCATTTTTCTCTAAAATCATCCAAATTCGATCGATTGTTGATGGAATGGATCGAATTTTGATTCTATTCTACTTAGATTCAATGGAGAAACACTATTCTGTCTTCAATTCATCGATTTGAAACGAAAAATTACAACATTTAATTTTCATGACGAACATCAACTTTTCTTCTTCAAAATCCAGATCTTGATGATTCTAGCTCGAAATTGGATCTTCTCAAAGAGAGATTATGCTCTGATACCACTTGTAAGATCATTTTACACTGAGATTGAGCTAGTTCATGTTGAATTGAGATGGATTGAAGTTAAGTGTGTGTGTTCTTGGTGTTTGAGTGTGTGTTAGTTAGTTGAGAGAGATGGAGGGAATGTTTAGCTTTCAAAATGGCAATTCAGATTAATGATGGAAAGCTTACAAATTAAGCCTATAAGAAAGGTATTTAAACCTCCCTACTAAACATGCTTAATTAACCTCTAATTAAGCATAACCCATTTGACTAAGACTAATGACTAGCTTCAAACTATTACAACTTGTCATATCTAGTCCCTAAACTAATTGATACAATACAAATGGTCCTAACAGTATGTTATATGGAACTTTTAATATGGTCTTTTGTACTTACAAATATTGCAATACATAAAGATAATGGTTAAGTATAGTACTTGAATAGCTTTAAAACGGATACAAATTTTGTAAACTTTAAACTATTTTTACATGATTACTGTTGGGATATAAGTATTCTATTACTGATGCTGCAGTTGGTACTGACAAGGAGTTAATGCTAATATACAAAGTTAGTACTGATGGGGCAGAATTACAAAGATACTATTGACAAGTGATCTACTACTAATGGGTGTAGTTACTACTGATGATCAAATTTGGTGCAGATCGTGTCCGAGATCTTAGTAGAATTACTTTAGAATGTTTATCTTTTGTAAACTCAATTGTAATCGTTTCCTAGAATAACTAGGTTAACGTGTTAGGCTTCAAGGACTATTATATATAGTTCCTTATGAATTGTAAACATACATGTGTATTGATCAATCATTAATATACATTGAAGCTTTTTGTGATAAAACTGTGTTCTTGTTTTTCTTATTCGATTTACAGTTTACATTGTTCTTAATCAAATAACAAGAGTGTTAATCCGCTGTAACTTCTCTTTGTTAGTAGATCTGTGATTCAATAACTTTTTAAGTTATTCGATCCTGACAAGTGGTTTCAGAGCGTTAAGGTTCTAGATCTACGAATTAAGAACATCAAAAAGTTTCATGCTTTCGAAACAAAAATTGTTAATCATGTCTGATAACAATGAAAGCACACATGCAAACAAAATCCCAATTCTCACTCCCAACAACTTGGGGATGTGGAAAAACAGAATTAAGCAGTACATGCTTATTACTGACTATTCTATGTGGGAAGTGGTGATAGAAGGCAACAAAACCATTCAAACTCTAATCACAAGCACATCAACTGAATCTGACAAACTCAAAAGTGACAAGGAGAAGAAAGATAGAGGAATCAAACTAAAATCCTTAAGCACTCTTTTGCTTGCTATTCCCAATGACTATCAACATTTATTTGTTGAATATGATGATGCTAAGAAGCTATGGCAGGCATTGGAAAAAAGGGTTGTTGGCACCAAAAGTACCAAAAGAACCATGAAGTCTGCTTTGAAGCAAGACTTTAAAAACTTCAAAGGACAGAAGAATGAATCATTGTCACAAGTTTTTGATCGATTCAATAAACTTATTGGTAAACTCAATCAAGTTGGAGTTAAACCAGACAATGATGATGTCAACAGGAAGTTCCTCAGATCTCTTGGTGAAGAATGGTCTACGTATACTGTTATATACAGACAAGGAGATGCATTGGAAGAGAATGAGCTTGATGAACTGTACAATGAACTAAGAGTCTTTGAATCTGAGGTAAGTCATAAAACTCCTACTCTACCTTCAAACAATGCTTCTTTTGTGTCTAGTACAGGTACAGGTCAGGATGCTGCAACTGGAAAGAATGTAGAAACTGAAGATGTAGCAAGAGAATCCTTCTTTACTAGTCATGTACACACTGCATTGATTAGTGAAGATCTGGAAAAAATAAATCATGATGCTCTGGAAGAGATGGACATCAAATGGCAGATGGCAATGCTGAGTTCGAGAACTAAAAGATTTCTCAAAAGAACTGGTAGACAAAATCTGAACTTCAATAAAGGTGATCGTGCTGGATTTGACAAAACCAAAGTCAAATGCTACAACTACAATAATTTTGGTCACTTTGCTAGAGAATGTCCTAGCAAAGATCAAAGATCAAATTATAACAAAAACAGCACTTCAAACTCAACTGCATTGGTATCTCAAGAGGGTCAAGGTTATGACTGGAGCTTTCAAGCAGATGAACATGCTCAAAACCAAGCTCTTATGGCCTTCACTGATTCTACTACTGAGGTACATTCTAAATCTTGCACTCCTGAATGCATTAAAGCCTATAAAGAATTAGAAAAACTAAATAAAGAAACCCTTGATGAGATGATTTTAAACAGAAATAGAAGAACTGAATTTAATGGGTGTATTGCTGATCTTGAAAATCAAATCAAAATTTATAAAATAACTGATCAAAAGATAAAAGATGAATTATTACAAACAAGTTATGATAAAGAACATGTTGAGTTAAAATTAAAAGAAACTTTAGTTAAATTAGAAGAACGTCAGTTGGAATTAGAACAAAATATATTAACTATTAAAAAATTTGAAAGAAGTACCAAAATAATTGATGAATTAACCAGCAATCAAACCAATGAGAAAGTTGTTCATGGTGTTGGGTATCATGCAGTCCCACCTCCAACAAATTTTATTCCTCCACTCAAATCAAGTTCAGAAAGAATTTTAGATGAATTAGAATTAGAAAGTCAAACTGAAACAAATAATGACTCACTGATGATGAACACACAATTAAATCAACTGATACAAGTTTTCATACAACACAAAGTCAAACTGAATTCCCTAATATAATTAAGAAAATATATCAACTATTTTAAGAAGGGGATATTAAAGAAATTTAAATCAGTTCAAAGAAGAAAGCCTGAAAGTGCTAAAACAACAAAATTAACATGTTTAATTTGTAAAAAAGTTAATCACTTGCAAAGGATTGTCACTTCAATCCAATTAACTGCAAAGAATTTAAAGCATTCAAAGAAAACAAAGAAAAACTAAAAGAATTGAAATTAAAACAAACTGAAGAAGCTAAACAAATAAAAAAATCCACATGTTGAAGTCCCTAAATTTGGAAGAACTGCACAAAGATTTGTGCAAAATATCAGGCATGGAAGTCCTAAAAGGAGTAATTATTTCAAAAATAATGGAAAACAAAATCAATTTTCCAGATACTCAAACTTTTCAAACATCAGTAGAAACTATTTTAGGTTTACTACTGGTAAAAACCCTAATTACAATGCGGTCGGATACAATTACCATAATACTACTGATTATGCTAAAAACTCATATTACCCAAATACTACTGGTCCATCAGTAGTAAAATATGAAGGGTTTCGCATAACACTGATCGACCACTTGGGTCAACCTCCTAGTAAACTTGGTTCGACCATACTGACCAAGAACATGAACTTGTTCTTGACCGGTTAAAACCAACTAGCTGATTTAATTCCTAAATGCGGAACTGGGATTAAACCTAATCCTTAAACCCTAAAGGATTGGGATGTTGGAAATCTAGATTAGGTTAACAAGAAAGAAACCTTGTACGAAGAACTCGAACACACACATACTTGTGTGTTCGTCGACTACTACCAAGAACCCCAGGGTTCTTGGTTCGAATTCGAACAAGAGGAGAGGAAGAAAGAGTGTTCCATGAATCATACCTTTGGTTAATGCTTAAGATAAGTCCAATGATGATGAACACGACGAACGATCCTCTAGATGATCACTTGCAACGATCTTGGATCTTCAAGACTTGAAGAACACAAAGAACGAAGAACACCAAGTGGTGGTGTCTTAGGGTTCGGCCGAAATCTCCCAAGAGAGGAGGAGAGATTTCGTCCAAGTGTATCAAGAGGTTTTAGGGTTACCCTAAGCCTCTTATTTATATACAAATAAGTTACGCTTAGAACCCTTCTAGTTTAATTAATATTAGAACTTTAATTAAACTTCCTTTTAACAATTCCATCCCTTATAGTTTAACTAGTTTATTATTATTGCACTTAACTATCAAATGTCTAGTATTAACACACTATAATTTCGGTACCCATATACACGAAATTATTCACTTGTATTTATACTTTTAATAGTTAATTATATAATAACCTTTATATAATTTATACAATAATATTATCCAATTACTATATGATTTAATAGCTTTAAATCATATCATGGATAACCTTTAATTAACACATTGTAATTTACTCAACTAGTAAATGTACAACTACTTGTATTAATTAGTTAGTTAAACTAATCTAGTAATAAGTTAAACTTAACTTAATACTTAACTGATTCATAATGACTATTATGAATCATTCCTCTTCGTAGTATCGTTGCATAACTTGCTCGTATTACATGTACTCACCGGTGTGACCCTTAAGTGTTTCGTAGGCATGGATGTATCATCATAGGTTGACTAATTGTGCACATAATTCCTTCAGACTCCCACTTGTGCAAGTTTGTAACCTTTGTCTTAATGATACGAGCTACAGTGGCCTTTTTAGATGGGCATGTAGGTAACCAACCCCATAAAAACAGCTTATGTAACCCTTGGTATAGTTTTATGAAAAAACTCTTAATAGCGCCTCCTAGTAAAGAACACTCTGTCTTTACTTCTTAGGTAACGTTGTTAGGTTTATCCCTTGCAGCACGATATTTGTGATAACGAATACGAGCATTGTAGAAAATATCAACTCCTGTATTCGAAATCATTTTATGACTTCTTGATTCAAACTGCGGTGATAAACGACAAAGAACAGATCAGTTCGTTTGGGCACGGCCGTGCACTAGCTAGTTTCTTATCAAGTCAAAGGACCTATAAATATCTCTCCTAAAGAGGAGGTGCAATTACCATTTTGTATATTTCGATTTAAAAAAAACTTCCTTTGTACCCAGTATCGCCTCGTATGACAAATGTATTTCAGAATTGTCTGAGTTGAACCAAAGCACATTGGTCATTGTATCTTAAACCAAATTCCTCAGGCTTAAGGACAATCCTAGTGAACAATACTTTTGAACTTTTCAACCATGAAGTATTGTCACGGTGGTCAATCCAATATTCGTTGAGCCTCCAACAGAATATCACCGATATTTGGTTAACACAAAACTTGTGTAGCTATCTTCGAAGAACTTCGAATCTACCACCAAATACCGCGATGACGTTAACGTCCCATCAAGGTTCCCACCTACACGAGTAATCACGGATTTTGTATCTTTTCGAATAAATAGACTTTTATTCATGGATGTTGTAAAACATACAAAGTCTGAATAAAAATGATACTAACTCAAGTATTATTCCTTACTAGACATAGATACTGAATTATTACTGGACCATTACTTATTCCTTTCGTTTGTGTTGATTACTTAATGATTCTTACAAACTTAATTGTAACTTTATCACTAAACCAATCATTTCTATTAAACTAAAGACATAAGACGAGTATTTAGGAATACTATTACTTTTGCCTTTGCTAGATATTGTTCTTGCAACAATATAGAACATATTCTAGTCTTGCCTTTTATGCAATTCGGTAAATATAGGAGGATTGGAAATTAACTCCTTAGTTTCTTGAATTCATAAAATTATCCTTGTAACTAAAGCTTCTTTTAGTTACTTGATTTGTAGATATTCTTTCTAGTTAAAGAAATTTCCTTAAATGACTATGTTATCCACTGAAGGGTTAACAACCTATTAGATATGCAATAATTAATCACAAGACTTGTAATCACGCTATTAGGTTTGCAATAATCTAATCAGCGATCATATATTATTTCTCTTAACTCTTTGGCTAACAACTTGGTAAAACCTTGTTGTTAATGTCTTACTAACTTACTGAATTCATCAACATCTTTAATGAATTACTTTAGTCAAGCACCCACTTACTTTTATGGAACTCAAGCATCTCTTAAACTACTTTGACCTAGTCAATAACTTGTAGTTTAATCTTTTAAGAATTCTATCAATAATTAAGATCATCCTTTGGATTTGCGAATATCCAACATTCATGTTTAGGGAATTATGATCTTTATTGATTACTGTATCTAACAAGTATGAAACACTTGAAATGATACTATCAATTCTTAAACACATTAGTATTCTTTTAAGAATCTTTATTTAATGCCAAAGTCTTTACTTGGATTTGTCAAATATCCATTATTCCTATTTGGGAATTATGACTTGATTAAATATCGTATTTATTACAAGTATAAAAGACTTGCAATAATACCTTTTAATTCTTAAATGCTTTAATACAGTTTTGTCCCTTTTAAGAGTCATTTAATGTCTAAGTCATTTTACTTGGATTATACGAATATCCAATTATTCCTATTAGGGAATTATGACTTCATTAAATCCTTTACTACAAGTATAAAAGACTTGTAATAATACTCTTAAAGTCTATCTTGATTATATCCAATATAATCACATTATATTAATACTAATACTTTAAAACTTTCTATCATAAGTAATGACTATTACTTAAGATGTTTTAACTAAGTTCAATAACTCTTGAACCTTATGCTTCCATAAAACTCTTAAATACTTTCATTAGAAAAACTTTCTAATTACTAGCATTTAAATACCTTGAGCTATCAAGACATTATTTATACAACAATCAAACAAGTATATATAAAACATGAAGTATAAGTAAATCAAAACTTGACTTACAATCTAGCCATAAACCTTGACTAGTGTAATTATCACACATGCACACAATATAATTCAACCATGGATTCGGAAATTTATTTAAAGCCAAAATAAAACTTGTTTTAACACAAAATAAAATTATCCAAAAACAAGAAAATAAAATTGTTTAAAACGAAACCACAAAGTACTGAATTATAAAAAAAACTTGGTGCTCGTGGGATCATCACCATCTCATGTCGGTCACCATCACTTTCCATCTCCTCCTGCAATAAACGATTGCAAAAGCTAGATTACTCGTAACGTACTTTACAAGTATCATAAAGTGATTAAGAAGTGTGGTTGTGTTAACTGAGGAACTTGTGTTTCCTCCACTACCACTTGCACCCTTTGGACAATTCCTTTTCCAATGCCCAGCCTCACCACACTTGAAGCACCGGTTCTCGGTCCTCGCAGTGTTAGGCTTAACCTTCTTGACCTTTTGTTTGACACCTTTACCATTTGGCACTCCTTGGTTAGGATAGGTTTTACCATTTCCTTAACCACCATGCCCTTTTCTCTTCTTCCCACCGCCACCGTCGTTGCCGATCAAGAGAACGTCCTTAGATTTGGTCCCCAAACTCAACTCAGTTGTCTTGAGCATGGAATGTAGCTCAGCAATGGATTTCTCCATATTATGCATGTTGTAGTTAACCACAAAAGACTTGTAGTCATCAGACAATGAGTTAGGTATAGTATTTGTTGCCATTTGCAACGGTATGGGGTGACCAAGTCTAGCGAGGTGATCCATGTGTCCTTTCATTTTCATGACATGGGCACTCACCGGCGTTCCTTTGACCATCTTGCAAGAGTTGGAGGCTCGATTGATGTCAAACCTCTGAGTGTGAGCTTGCGCTTGAAATGGATCCCTAAGTTGCTGGATCATCTCAAATGCAGGCACATCCATAAGTCCCGCTTGTAACTCAGGACTCATGGTGGCGAGCATCAGACAGCTCACATCGAGTGCATCACTGACATGCTTATCATAAGCTTGCCTCGTTTCAGCTCTGGCATTAACAGCAGGGGTGTTTGGTACTGCTCTCTCCAAGACATACCACTTTCTCTCATGCCTGAGCACAATACGAAGATTGCGCTCCCAGTTGAGAAAGTTTAACCCATTCAACTTGTCCTTTTCGAGGATTGAGCGAAGTGAGAGATTATTGGTACTTGTTGTCGCGATTGCGTTTGTTGCTGCCATCTACAAATCAAACCCTAAATTTAATTAGTAATTATCAATAAACATTCTCTAAAATATATTATAAACCCATAATTAATATTTTACGCCTAGGATCCATATATCACATTCTCGCCGCAAGGTTTAGGCACTTCCCGACGAGACATGCTATTTCTGGTAGGTAACTTCCTTACCGATCGTATCAAGACTTGACACGATTCCTAGGGGTCGTAGAATCTTTAGACTTATAACTTATTACAACCTTGTACAATCTAATTTTACATTTCTAAGTTAGTAATAAAGTCTAGTATATTTATTCTACTCAAGTACTTTTTGGGCCGGGACTCCCGATTATCACCAAAGTAGATCAGACCATCTAAGACAGTGCGATGCACTGCGCCGGGACTCCTGATTATCATAGAACCTTACGCACCCTAACACTCGCAATGATTTGAATCCATATCTAAGGTTCTTTATCCTTACAATATGAATATCGTTTAACAAATGAGGTGTTCCATTAGGTGGATAGTACTTAGATCTAAGATTTTCTTGGGTTTGTTTAAGTCTTAAACTAAACTTAAACCTTTATTCCAATCTTAATCATTGTTTAAAATGTGTGACTTGTGAATTGAAGAGTTCTACAAGACACCTTTTTAAAACTTAAGAACTATTCTTTAAAACTTATAGTTTCAAGAATTTACACGATTTTATATGTATACCTAAAACAAGGTGTACAAAACGTTTTACTAGATTTTTGTGATAAATCTTATCTAGAATTAAACTTACTTGTTCTATCTTACTTGAAAAACTTATAAACTTATGTTAAACTTTTAAATTCTTCAATGATTCATGAACTTGAAACATAAACCTAGTTTAACACACCTAGTTCTTCATATGTCTAATAATGAAATTAAACATTTGTTTTGACTTATTACATTAAACCAAAACTTATGTCTTAACGACACACTTATAAACTCTGTGATTTTCTTATGTAGTTCACACTATCTTCAACAACCGAAACTTATGCTAAAAACTCATATTACCCAAATACTACAGGTCCATCAGTAGTAAAATATGAAGGGTTTCGCATAACACTGATCGACCACTTGGGTCAACCTCCTAGTAAACTTGGTTCGACCATACTGACCAAGAACATGAACTTGTTCTTAACCGGTTAAAACCAACTAGCTGATTTAATCCCTAAATGCGGAACTGTATTAAACCTAATCCTTAAACCCTAAAGGATTGGGATGTTGGAAATCTAGATTAGGTTAACAAGAAAGAAACCTTGTACGAAGAACTCGAACACAAACATACTTGTGTGTTCGTTGACTACTAAACAAGAGGAGAGGAAGAAAGAGTGTTCCATGAATCATACCTTAGGTTAATGCTTAAGATAAGTCCACTGATGATGAACACGACGAACGATCCTCTAGATGATCACTTGCAACGATCTTGGATCTTCAAGACTTGAAGAACACGAAGAACGAAGAACACCAAGTGGTGGTGTCTTAGGGTTCGGCCGAAATCTCCCAAGAGAGGAGGAGAGATTTCGTCCAAGTGTATCAAGAGGTTTTAGGGTTACCCTAAGCCTCTTATTTATATACAAATAAGTTACGCTTAGAACCCTTCTAGTTTAATTAATATTACAACTTTAATTAAACTTCCTTTTAACAATTCCATCCCTTATAGTTTAACTAGTTTATTATTATTGCACTTAACTATCAAATGTCTAGTATTAACACACTATAATTTCGGTACCCATATACACGAAATTATTCACTTGTATTTATACTTTTAATAGTTAATTATATAATAACCTTTATATAATTTATACAATAATATTATCCAATTACTATATGATTTAATAGCTTTAAATCATATCATGGATAACCTTTAATTAACACATTGTAATTTACTCAACTAGTAAATGTACAACTACTTGTATTAATTAGTTAGTTAAACTAATCTAGTAATAAGTTAAACTTAACTTAATACTTAACTGATTCATAATGACTATTATGAATCATTCCTCTTCGTAGTATCGTTGCATAACTTGCTCGTATTACATGTACTCACCGGTGTGACCCTTAAGTGTTTCGTAGGCATGGATGTATCATCATAGGTTGACTAACTGTGCACATAATTCCTTCAAAATACTCAAAAGCCAAAAACTGTGGGTATAAATCTAGGTCAGTAGTAAAACAAAACAGCAGTAATAAACAACAAATGAAAACCAAAACTGCATTCAAAGCTCATGCAATTAATAAATCTTACTCTTCAAAGGATGAACCCAAGACAAAACAAGCTTGTGTTCCCAAAATTAACTAATCCATTTATTTTTTGTGCAGAGCATTCAGATCCCTGAATAAGGAAGAACATGGCACATTGATAGTGGATGGTCTAGGCACATGACTGGAAATCTTCAAATTCTTAAAGATTTCAAGTCCTTTGAAGGTGGATACATTGCTTTTAGTGAAAATCCAAGAGGTGGTAGGATTACAGGTAAAGGTACAGTATCAAATGGTAAGATTACTTTTGATGATGTATTTTATGTTGTTGAGCTTAAATATAATATGGTTAGTGTCTCACAAGTATGTGATAAAAAGAATAAAATTCTTTTTACAGATATAGGGTGCATCATTCTTTCTCCTAACTTTATTTTAGATGAAAAATTTGTTGTTGTAAGAACACCAAGGAGAAACAATGTGTATTGCCTCGATATAGGGGGAGAACTCATTTCTTCAAATGAGATCAACTATTTTATATCTAAGGCAAACACAAATGAATCAGAACTATAGCATAGAAGGATGTGTCACACAAATTTCAAAAATATGAATAACTTAGTCAAAAAGAATTTGGTAGTTGGTTTACCTCAAAAAGAATTTATGTGTGATCATCACTGTGTTGCATGCCTGAAAGGTAAGCAACACAAGACTTCTCATAAGACCAAAGCAATTATTTCTATTTCTAGCCCTTTGCAGCCCTTACATATGGACCTATTTGGACCTACAAATGTAATGAGTATTGGAAAGAAACAATACTGTCTTGTTATTACTGATGACTTTTCCAGGTATACTTGGGTTTTCTTTCTTAGGACCAAAGATGAAACAAGTGAGATCATAAAGAATCTGATAATCAAACTGGAAAACACAAGAGATCTCAAAGTGAAAGCCATTAGATGTGATAATGGCATAGACTTTAAAAATGCTAATTTAATTACTTTTTGTGATCTTAAAGGTATTGACAGGCAGTACAGCTCACCAAGAACTCCACAACAAAATGGTGTAGCTGAAAGATGAAATAGAACAACCATTGAAGCAGCCAGATCCATGCTTGCAGATTCAAAATTACCAATAACTTTTTGGGCTAAAGCTGTTAATACTGCTTGTTATGTTCAAATTAGAGTATTAATAGTTAAGCCTCATTTTAAAACACCTTATGAACTTTTTAATCAAAGAAACCCTTCAATAAGTTTCTTAAAATCATTTGGTTGTCCTTGTCCAATCTTAATTACAAGAGAACAAATTGGTAAGTTTGACTGCAAATCAGGTGATGGTATCTTTGTAGGATACTCAACTCAAAGCAAATCATACAGAGTGTTCAACAAAAGGCTAAGGATCATTGAAGAAAGTGTGAATGTATCCTTTAATGAAAACCTAATGAATGAACAGGGAAATGGTCCAGATTGGTTATTCAATATTGATAATCTAACCAAATCTTTTGATGTTAATTATGTTAATTATGATTGTAATACAAGAGATTCAAACAATCAAGGTCAACAAGGATGATCATCATCATTCAATGGTAGTCAAGACACAATGAAATATATTCTAGTTAATACTGATCCCACGGTTAATACTGAGGACAGTAGTAACTCAGATAACCCTAGCAATCTGGATACCAGTAACAACTCAAACTCACACGACACTACTGATCCCAGTAGTAATTCAGAAACACAAATAAATGATGATGAACCAAAAAATAATGACGTCAGTACTAACAATGAACCACATGAACTAAATGAAAATCATGTTACCACTGATACCAGCAACAATGAGGATTCTCAACAAAATCCAGAAAATCAAGAAGAAACATGGACAGATGCTTAAATTCCTGAAACCAATTAGTCAAACCTTGATAGTCAATTAATTGTTTTCGAAGTTCCCAGCACCAGAACTGAAAAGAATCATCCTTTGGACCAAGTCCTAAGTGATGTCAACTCAAATATGCAGACAAGAAGCAAATTCAATTCATCTTTAAATATAAACATTTGTAGTATAAGTCTAATCTCTAATGAATGTATGTTTGAATGTTTTCTATCACAGGAGGAACCCTAAAAGATTCAACAAGCGATGAAAGATTCAAATTGGATTATAGCAATGCAAGAAGAACTTCTCCAATTTAAATTACAAGCTGTCTGGACACTTATACCTCTTCCAAAAGGAAAAAGGCCCATTGGAACTCGATGGATCTTTAGAAACAAGAAAGATGAAAGAGGTATTGTGATTAAAAACAAAGCCAGACTTGTAGCCCAAGGATACACTCAAGAAGAAGGAATAGACTATGATGAGGTATATGCCCCTGTTGCAAGAATTGAAGCAATAAGGATCTTTCTGGCATATGCATCATTCAAGAAATTCAAAGTCTATCAAATGGATGTTAAAAGTGCATTCTTATATGGGAAAATTGAAGAAGAAGTCTATGTTTGTCAACCTCCAGGATTTGAAGATCCTGAACATGATGACTATGTGTACAAATTAGACAAAGCTCTATATGGCCTTCATCAGGCACCAAGAGCTTGGTATGATACATTATCATCATATTTATTGAAGAACAATTTCAAAAGAGGTGCAATTGATAAAACTCTGTTCACAAGAAGTCAAAGATGATATACTACTGGTCCAGATATATGTAGATGATATCATCTTTGGATCAACAAATGATCAACTGTGCAAAGTGTTTGAAGAATTAATGCAGATCAAATTCAAGATGAGCTCAATGGGTCCAATGAATTTCTTTCTTGGACTTCAAATCAATCAAAGATCAAATGGTATTTTGATAAATCAATCAAAATATGTCAGAGACATCTTAGAAAAGTTTGCAATGAAAGACTGCAAAAGTGCAAGCACTCCAATGGAAACACATAAACACCTACATCCTGATCTTGAGAGGGAGGATGTAAATGAACACCTATATAGATCAATGATAGGTTCCTTAATGTATTTAACTGCATCAAGACCTGACATTATGTATAGTGTTTGTGTATGTGCCAGGTATCAAGCAAGACCTAAGGAGCTTCACTTGCAGGCTGTCAAAAGAATCTTCAGATACTTGAATGGAAAACCTTCTCTTGGTCTTTGGTATCTTCAGATACTTGTAGCTGCATCTGCTTGCTGTGCTCAAGTTCTGTGGATACAAAATCAACTCCTAGACTTTGGTATCTCTATTCTTAAAACTCCCATTTTTATTGATAATCAAAGTGCTATCAGTATTGTGAATAATCCAGTAAAACACTCAAAAACCAAACATATTGAAATAAGATTTCATTTTATAAGGGATTGTAATGAAAAGAAATTAATCAAAATAGAGAAAATTCATACTGACAATCAACTAGCAGATCTTTTTACAAAAGCATTTGATGTAGGAAGATTCAGCTTCTTGGTTAGCAATATTGGAATGATTTTAGTAAATTAATTTCTTAAATTAAAATTATATGTGAAGTTTTTGTACAATATCTATATTTAAAAGTATGTTTTACTACTAGTTATTCATTATTACTGACTATGAGTTGTACTCATAATTTAGTACTGATAGGGTTTCTCAGAGAACTAGGTTAAGTATAAAACAACAATTACTACTGATGTTGTACTACTAGTACTTAGTTACTACTGATCGACCGTTATCTGTGAAATACGATATTTTACCATAGTAACCCCCATGAAAATAGTCGTTGAGTTATGATTCGAAGGGTATTTCGGTCCTTTTGCAGGTTAATTCGAAAAATATAAATAGCTGAATGAGATTAGTTTAGCATTATCCACACCTCGATTCGATAAACTCTACGATAAACCCTAATCTCTGCAAATCCGATCAAAACCTTGAGCCTGTAACAAATCAAGCCACTTACAAAATTGTTCATAATAATCTCTCAAAATCATTTTCTGTGAAACTTCAAACTCCAAATCCAAACAATGGCAATGAAGAAACCCTTGGCTGTTGAAACCGATCTTATGTACTCAGAATTTCATAACATGTTAGCATTTCTAAGAAATCTGGATGGAACAAGAAGTTTCAGGCCAATAGTAATGTTCTTGAAAAACTCTCCCATTCTCTTTGCCTTAACTGTACAACCTAAACTTTGTGTACAACACATTGTTCAATTTTGGGAGAAGGCAGAAAGAGTAGAAGAACAGGGCATTCTCAAAATTAAATCTGAAAATGATGGAAAGCCTATTACTATCTCAGAACAATCCATTAGAAATCATCTCAGACTAAATGATGAGTCGGGTATATCTCTACTCTCTAAATCTGATTTAATTGAAAATATTTTAAAAATGGGATATGAAGGAAGAACCGACATTCAAACCTTTCAAAAGGGTCTTCTTTCTCCCCAATGGAAGTATTTGGTCCATACAATTCAACATTGTATGTCACCAAAGAAGAGCACTTGGAATGAGTTCAACAAATCAATAGCATCTGCTGTTGTCTGTCTGAGCACAGATCAAGTGTTCAACTTTTCTAAAATGATTTTTGAAGGAATGCTTGGAAACCTTTCAGTCTCAAAATTTTTAATGTATCTAAGATTCCTTGCTCACATTTTTTATTGTGAGATTCCTGATCTCATCAAAACCACAAACATTTTTCCCATTCCTGAGCTAAATAAAAAGGTTTTCTCAAACATGAACAAGAAGTTCAATTTTTCTGGAATAGAAACTCCTTTATTTGCAAACATGATCTATGATCATCCCCCAACTGGAGAAGGTTCAAGCCACCCCATTGAACCCCAACCCACTCCATCACTCAAAACAGCCCAAACACAATCCAATAAGTCCACTCAATCACCCACACAAACAAATGTCCTGAATGTGTCCCAGGTACATGTAGATAAACCACAGAGTGCTACTCTTCACTCTGAGGTAGACCAGCCTATAGCCAAACAAATTTCTAAAATCTATAAAAGGAAGAAAACTTCCTTAAAGGACACCAGGGGACCCACTGAGTCACACCCCAGGCTCAAAGAGTTGTCCTCCAAGGAGGAGAGAGGGCATTAGGAAAGGGCTCTCATTATTGATACACCTAAGGTTGGTACACAGGCTAGTGAGAACATCAATAGGACCCAGACCTCGGCAACTTTAAGTGATGACTCTGTAGGAAAACCTTGTAGTATTCACATGGCGGAACTTGAATACCACATTACTGGATCTCTACTAATCAATGAGATCACGAGAAAAGAAGAAGATGAACATTACCTTTAGATAGCTAAAGAAGTGATCCACCTCTACTGCACCACCTGGACACGCTGCAAGACCGCGTTGTACCAACAAAGTAACACACAAAGACTTGTGTGTGTGTGTGTGTGTTCGGTCGAACTCGAACCCGAAACCCCTTGGGGTTCTTCGGCCGTCGACGAGGGAGAGGAGAGGGAGAGATTAGGGTTTTGGGGTGTTGTAAAAGTGTAACCCTTAAACCCTCACATAAGCCTTTTATTTATAAGGCTAGATGTTACAGTTTAGTCCTTGGAGTTTAATTATGATTAATCTCATAATTAAACTTCCTATTAACACTTTAAACCCTTGGACTTTTACTAGTTAATTAATTAACTATTAATTCACTGTCCGTTAAATACTTAACCTAATATTTAACCATCCTCTCAAATAATAATTAACTTATTATTATTTATTCTCTTCTTCATAATTAACTTAACTAGTTAATTATTCCACACAACTTACTTTATTCGGTTGTCCATTATTGGGTGTGTAGTGGTGTGACCCTTTAGTGTCTTATAACATTGGACACGGTGACACGTGTACTTATCTGTGCACATAAATCCTTCAGACTCCCACTTGTGCAAGTTAAGAAACACTTTCTGATCATCGTTGGCCTAAAGCGGTCCCTAGCCAGACATTTAGGATAACCACGTCATAAGAACTCTTACATCTAGAGATAATATTCATAAGATGAATAACACTAACAGATTTTCCTTTCGCATCATGATATTTCTTAATTTGAGTAATAGACATGGAGCAGGGATCTTGTTCTATATACTCGAATTTTCTCGACTCTGATTTCGACTTTCTGCAGTAACGGATTACCGAATGATCTAATCATTCTCCGAGCGCGGCCACGCATTTCAGTAGTCTTAATCGTCGAGCGGCCATGAAATATCTCTTCTAGTTAAAGAAGGTGCAAATTCCATCTTGACATTTGCGTTATCTTGCCCACGACTTCCGCTGTCTTAGTCAAGTTCCTTATGATCACCCTTTTACGGTGTGACGGTAGATAAATGCTAAAGATCAGAAGTCATCGTGTCTCAAACCAAAACATCTCAGGTCAGAGGACATCTACTCGAAATTACTCATGCTTGGGCTCCATGAAGTAATCTCGATCTTTTGATCACGTCTAATGTTTAGCAAACTCTATAACATCTATGAATATTTATTTTAACAACCCTTGTTTCTCTATTCAATAACTATGAAATAGATAAATATTCATAATGGCATTAACTCTTGAATCTAGCTCCCACTAAATTCAAGCAACCACAGACAATTTAGATACTCAAAAACTTTGTGTATCAAGGATAGGTTTAAAACATGTTAAGAATAGACAATGTGAAAATATTACGTAAAACTTTCTATTTCAATCCCACGAAATGTTATTACATAATGTATCGATTTCAAACATGTCTATGATTCTAATCAAAAATACTAGCTACCAATATTTAGGTACTGCATGCCTATAGCGTGCGCATGTTTCTCATGCTTTGGTCCAACTAGTGGTTTCGTCAACGATCAAGCGACGTTGTCATCCGTTGGTATTTTCTTAATTACAATATCACCTTCTCTTACATACTCACGTATGAGTTGATATTTCCTGCGTACATGCCTGGTCTTTTGATGCTCTCTTGGTTCAACAGCTTGCGCTATCGTTCCACTATTATCACAGAATAATTCGATGGGTCTAGAGATACTGGCAATAACTCTAAGATCCTCGATAAAATTCTTAAGCCACATGGCTTCTTTCCCAGCATCATTTGCGGCAATGTACTCAGCCTCTGTAGTCGAATCTGCTATCGTATCTTGTTTCTGACTCTTCCAAGATATAGCTCCTCCGTTTAGTGTGAAGACAAATCCCAACTGAGATTTGTAATCGTCTCTGTCGGTTTGGAAGCTTGCATCTGTGTAACCAGTTACACGCAATTCTTCCATCGAACCTCCAAAGACCAAGAACATTTCTTTCGTCCTTCTCAAATATTTGAGAATGTTCTTGACAGCCACCCAATGGGGTTCACCAGGATTCTTTTGATATCTGCTCGTGAGACTTATGGAGTAAGCAATATCGGGCCTAGTACATAACATGGCATACATGATTGATCCAATTGCCGAAGCATATGGTACCAAACTCATCCTAGCTATTTCCTTGCTAGATGTGGGACACTGAGCTTTGCTCAGTGTAATGCCATGTGACATTGGAATGATTCCTCTCTTGGAATCACTCATACTGAATCTCTTCAGTACTTTGTCAATGTATGTACTTTGACTAAGACCAATAAGCCGCCTAGATCTATCCCTATAGATCTTTATACCTAGTATAAATGCGGCTTCTCCCAAGTCTTTCATCTGGAAACATTTACCTAACCAGGATTTTACTCCTTGTAATGCTGGTACATCGTTTCCAATAAGCAGTATGTCATCGACATACAAGACTAGGAAGATTACTATGCTCCCACTGAATTTTGTATAGACACACGCCTCGAACTCACTCTTGACAAAACCAAATTCTTTGATTCTTTTGTCAAAGTGTAAGTTCCAACTTCTAGATGCTTGCTTCAATCCATAAATGGATTTTAGCAATTTACATACTTTATTAGGATTCTTTGGATCAGTAAAACCATCCGGTTGTATCATGAATACGTCCTCATTCAACTCCCCGTTAAGGAAGGCGGTTTTAACATCCATCTGCCATATCTCATAGTCGTAATATGCTGATATGGCCATAAGAATTCTAATAGACTTAAGCATGGCGACTGGCGAGTAGGTTTCAGAATAATCCACACCATGTGTTTGCGTGAAACCCTTCGCAACGAGTCGTGCTTTGTAAGTATGCACTTTTCCATCCATGTCGGTTTTCTTCTTGAAAACCCACTTGCATCCAACAGCACGAGACTGTGGTGGCAAGTCTGATAACACCCAAACTTGGTTGTCATACATGGATTGCATCTCTGCTTGCATAGCCTCGAGCCATCTTTCAGACTCTATGCCGTCAGCAGCTTCGCTGTAGGTTAATGGTTCTAGTAGACTTCCATCATCTTCATCGATCATGAATCCAAGATACCTATTTGGTTCTTGGCGTGGTCTACTGGACCTACGCGGATTGCGTGTCTCTTCGTCCTCAACCGGTGGGTCTGGTTGGGAATCAACAATTCTTTGTTGAACTATTGGTTCGACTGAAGTCATCGGTGGATCTTCGTTCTCTTCAATTTCTTGAAGCTCTATTTCTTTTCTTGGAGTTTCAGTTCCTAGAAACTTCTCCTCCAAGAAGACACCGTTCCGAGCAACAAAAACTTTGTTGTCTTCTTGATGATAGAAATAGTATCCTAAGGTTTCCCTTGGATATCCAACGGAGATACACTTATCTTACTTGGGGTTTAGTTTGTCTGTGAAGTTACATGTAACGTATGCTTCACAACCCCAAATCTTGAGAAAAGATAATTTAGGTTTTCTCCCCGTCCAGTGCTCGAACGGAGTCTTTTCTACTGACTTGGTCGGAACCCTATTCAGTGTGAATGTTGCAGTCTCGAGTGCATGTCCCCAAAATGATAGTGGTAGTGGGGCGCGACACATCATTGAACGTACCATGTCTAACAAGGTGCGATTCCTCCTTTCTGATACGCCATTCATCTGAGGCGTATACGGAGGTGTGAGTTGTGAAACAATTCCACATTCCTTCAAATGATCGTCGAACTCTTGGCTCAAATACTCGCCTCCTCGGTCAGACCGAAGTGACTTAATTTTCTTGCCTAGTTGGTTCTCTACTTCCCTCTGATATTCTTTGAACTTGTCAAAGCTTTCAGACTTTAGTCTCATAAGAAAGACATAACCATACCTACTGAAGTCGTCAGTAAAGGTAATGAAGTAGCGGTATCCTCCTCTGGCTTCTGGAGTAAAGGGTCCACACACATCTGTGTGTATAATCCCTAACAACTTGCCTACCCTTTCATTGTAGTGATTGAAAGGGTCTTTTGTCATCTTGCCAGATAAACAAGCTTCGCATATTGCATATGATTCCAAATCAAATGGCTCTAGAATTCCATCATCGTGGAGTTTCTTAATGCGAGTCTCGTTTATATGACCTAAACGACAATGCCAAAGATAAGTTTGATTCAAGTTACTCTTGGATCTTTTACTTATATGATAGACGTCTCGTTCTATGTTATTTAGATTTAACGTATATAGACCATTATGAGAATTTGCGTTAAAATATAAAATGTCATCTTTTAAACACGAAATTGTTTTTCCATAAAACTCATAATAAAAACCACTGTCTATAAGTAAATCAAAAGAAATAACATTTTTAATAAGTCTAGGAACATAATAACAATCTTTAAGTTCCAAGACTCTTCCTGAAGGCAACTTGAGAAGATATGTCCCTACGGCTTCAGCTCCAACCTTGGAACCTTCGCCTACTCGTAGTTCAACATCCCCTCGTCCCAGCCTCCTGTTCTTCTTAAATCCCTGCAAATGATTGCAAATGTGATGACCACATCCGGTATCCAATACCCAGGATTCACTAGAAGTAACGAGACAATCAATCATAAAGATACCTGAATCGCTGACAAAGTCAGCGTCCAACAGGCCCACGTTCGACGTGTGCTCGCAAATATCCTTGCTGCCACGAGTTGGGCAACACAAATCCGCAAAGTCATTCAACCACTCATGAAACTCGTCCTCCTGAATCTCGGGGAGAGATTCTTCCTCTAGCCTTTGAACATCGCGTATACACAAGAGATTCTCATGTAGACCTGCGACACTCAAATCAAAGTTCCCGACTATTCGTACTACCTTGTCCTGATAGTACTGAGTGAGAGATCCAAACAAGAACAAGACTTGTTCATGCTCGTTTGATGTGCCAGTAACTAGGGTGAGACAATCTAGTAACCTCCTTATGTTAATAAGGTGGTCACTCAGTGGTTGATCATCTTTCATTTTCGACGAAATGATTTCTTGTAAAATGCATTGCTTGCTATCTTCAGTACTATCTTTAAACGTCTCCTCAAGATACTGGACAAACTCATAGCATGGTTTCTTACGTAGATTATCAGTAAGCTCTGATAATGAAGTAAGAATAAGAATCGACATAACTTGTGATTCATCTGCCAGATACTGATAATAAGCGTCAAGCTCATCATCCTGGGCATCTTGCCCTGGTTGTTCCTTGGGCACCTCGTCTATCACGTACAGTAGATTTTGTGCTTTTAGGTAACTCCTAAAGTGCACTTTCCAAACTTTGTAGTTTGGACCAGTAAGCTTCCATTTTCCAGTGATGAACTTTCGCGATTCATTTGGTGAATAAAACGGAATTTCTGACGGTACAGACATCTATAAGAAAACAAACAAACGGTTAGTAAGATAGATAAAATAAATAACTTCTAACATTATTACCTTTTAATAATAACAGTTAGACTAGGACCCATATTTCACGTCCTCTAATGCAAGGTTTGGGCACTTCCCATTAGAGCCACGCTATTTCTGGTAGGTATAGCCATACCGATCGCCTCTAGACTAGAAACAATTCCTAGATCCTCGGGATATCAAGTTGAACAACAAACTTGTACATGTTTTAATCCCTCTAGTGCATTTTGGGCCGGGACTCCCGATTATCACCAAAATAGATCGTACCATCTAAGACAGTGCGATGCCTTGCGCCGGGACTCCCGATTATCACAAGACCCTACGCACCCTAACACTCGCAATGATTTGAATCCACATCTAAGGTTCTTTCTCCTTACAATGTGAATATCGTTGAACAAGTGAGGTGTTCCATTAGATGGGTTGCACTCTGATCTAAGATTTTCTAAAAAGGATTTTCCTTTGTTCGAAAAGTTAGCCAGTTTTTAATTACTTGGTTTTATAAACTAATTGTTTATAAATTCCATCTTTTAATTTGTTTCATAAGACTTGGTTTATAAACAAACTGTTTACTTTACCATTATTAATTTTTTAAACTTGGTTTTCTAAACAAACTGTTTATAATTACCATCTTATTAATTTGTACCTTGGCTTTCTAAACAAACTGTTTATAGTTACCATCTTATTAATTTGTACCTTGGCTTTCTAAACAAATTGTTTATAATTACCATCTTATTAATTTGTACCTTGGCTTTCTAAACAAACTGTTTATAATTACCATCTTATAATTAAATCTTGGTTTTCTAAACAAACTGTTTATAATCACCATCTTATTATTTTATGTTATAATAAACGAAAAAATAAATAACACTTGCAATTTCGAAAAATTGCCATGCCATAACCCCAAAGACTTGGTTTTGTGTTTTTGTGTATTTTGAAAAATAAAAAACTTTTATAAAAAATTTCCAAAAAATAAATAAAATTCCGGAAAAATGAAATACACACGATATCAATCCTTTTGGGTTATGTCATTCTAATTAAATAGATAAACTGATAATTTAAATTACCAAACTGATAATTATTAAATTACCCAAAATTGGTTTCTTGTTTCCTCCTTAATTTCATAATTATCTTGATCTTAAACTAGCTGTTTAAAATCATTAGGTTTATTTTAAATGTTAATACTTATTATTATAATAAACGAATAATAATAAAAAAAATGAAACTTGTCAAAAATAAACTTTTTGACATCCGATTTGATCCCGTGCACCCTATGTGCCCGAAACTGAGCCTTAGGTTAATGAAACTGGATCAAACACACAACGAGGGAAAAAAAAACTGGATCGATTAAACGAAGACCGAACCGTGGCTCGGTTCGGTTCGGCCGTTCGGCCCCCTTCGTTCGAACCTTGCTCGACCGAAACTCGGTCTTGCTTGGTTCGACCGAACCCTACCCTTATTTTAATAATACCGAAAATTATAACAATGTTAGTAATAACAAATAAATAAATGTGTTATTCTAATACTAAGAATAACACAACTTTCCTTATTTTGTCTAAAGCCTAATTTGTCCATTGATTCACCATATCTTGGTTAATCAATTACTTGGACCAATTTTTCTAGGGTTTTTACTAGACAAAAAAAGAAACCTAATTCTTTTTTATCTTGAAACCTATTCAATCCAATTGTTCATAAACTTGAACAATATTCTTGGATTAAATTCACTAGGGTTCTTTCTAAGATAAAAAAAAAACTTAATATAATATATATATATATATATATATATATATATATATATATATATATATATATATATATATATATATGTACGAAATTCGAAAAAAAAAAGAAGGAAAAAGAAGCCTAATTTCTTTTTATCTAGAACCCTATTCAACCAATTGTTCATAAACTTGAACAATGTTCTTGGCCGAAAATTCTAGGGTTCTTTTCTAGATGAAAAGAAACTTATCCGAATCTCATTGAGATTAGTAGATCGCTCTGATACCACTGTAGGAAAACCTTGTAGTATTCACATGGCGGAACTTGAATACCACATTACTGGATCTCTACTAATCAATGAGATCACGAGAAAAGAAGAAGATGAACATTACCTTTAGATAGCTAAAGAAGTGATCAACCTCTACTGCACCACCTGGACACGCTGCAAGACCGCGTTGTACCAACAAAGTAACACACAAAGACTTGTGTGTGTGTGTGTTCGGTCGAACTCGAACCCGAAACCCCTTGGGGTTCTTCGGCCGTCGACGAGGGAGAGGAGAGGGAGAGATTAGGGTTTTGGGGTGTTGTAAAAGTGTAACCCTTAAACCCTCACATAAGCCTTTTATTTATAAGGCTAGATGTTACAGTTTAGTCCTTGGAGTTTAATTATGATTAATCTCATAATTAAACTTCCTATTAACACTTTAAACCCTTGGACTTTTACTAGTTAATTAATTAACTATTAATTAACTGCCCGTTAAATACTTAACCTAATATTTAACCATCCTCTCAAATAATAATTAACTTATTAATATTTATTCTCTTCTTCATAATTAACTTAACTAGTTAATTATTCCACACAACTTACTTTATTCAGTTGTCCATTATTGGGTGTGTAGTGGTGTGACCCTTTAGTGTCTTATAACATTGGACACGGTGACACGTGTACTTATCTGTGCACATAAATCCTTCAGACTCATCATTTGAGGCAGCACTTAAAGGACCCCCAGTGCCAAGAAACCACAGGGGGAGGTACTTCTGCTTCTTATAGGAAGAAGAGAGTATCTAAACAACCCATTTCATCACCAAGCAGTGATGAGGGTAGTTTGAAACAAATTGATTTGACGGATAGGATGGAAAACCTTAAAGCCAATGTACCAAACAAGCCCAATGATCCACCTAGAAGGAGTGAGGGCAGTATTGAACAAACTAAATTGATGGATAGGAAGGAAAACCTTGAAACCACTGTACAACATTGCCTGGAATTACTAAACAATCAAGGAAAGACCATGAGCTATATGAAGCACTATATCAATACATTGAACAGAAGACATAAGAGGTTTGATTATAGACTTCAAAGGCAATCTAATCTCATCAGAAAATTACAGAAGAAGATTGCTGATATTGAGGCTCAACAAGTTGAGATCACTAAGGGGGAGAAGGATCACATACAGGGTATGATTGATCATTTAATTGCAGCAGCAGCAGCCTCCCTCCTAAATCTTAGAGAAGCTCATGGTGAAACAGGTCAAAGTTTTGGTGAAGACTTGTATAGAGGAGTCAGAAGTATGGATGAAGATGTATTCATGTCTGCACAACAATCTCCAGCAGCAGAGCAAATAAATTCTCCAGTTACTACTGAAGTCATAAACACTACTGATCCTATGGATATTACTGAAGTTAAAGAACAAACAGATGTTGTTACTATTGATCCCATTGATGAAGAAACAACATCAGTAGTAAATATTTTAATAACATAAACAAACATTCCAGTTACTACTGATGCCCTAGTAGTAGTAACCACAGAAACAACCTCACCAGTAGTAGACTCCTCACAACAACTGGTAGTATATACAACAGCCACAACACCAGTGGAAACCACCTTGGTGACTACTGAATCTGAAGAAGAAATACCAGAACTACTTGAACCAGCTGTTATCATCCCAAGGCCTCCAACTTCATAATTGCAACCACTTATCATTCCAGATATTGATGATAATGTGAACTGGGATGAAGTTGATGAATGTGCTCTTCCTCCTCATCCTAAAATATTAACAGAGGATAAAGTACATATTTTTTCTCCTTCAATCAAGATTACACCAGTGAAAGATATGAATTGTATTCCACCTTCAATATGTGTTGGTAAAGGAAAAGAAAATTTTGATGATGATTACCCACACAGAGCTCTAGGTCACTATATGGTGAACAAAATAAATATGGTAAGACCTTTAAAAAGAGATGTCTGGAAGGTGAAAAGAATCAGATATCAAAGAAAGTGTGCAAAGACTCAAGCTCTTGAAGATAAAAGAAAAGTTGAAGAAGAAAGACTTAAAAATGCAGCAATTCAAGAGATTGAAGAATTACTGGTAGAAGATCAACACGCAGAATTTGATAAACAGGAAAAGATAGAAGAAGAACATCTGAACTGTCTTGAAGATCTTGTTGCAGAATGCAAAAGAGAAAAAGATGATCTACCAGATGAGATATATGAACAGAAAAACAAAATGATAGACTACTTAAAATCAAAAAGTCACAGTGCTAAATCATTTGGAAGAATGAAAATGTTGACCATTGTAGATAAATATTGTACTGCTAGAAAGAAGGAATTAGCAGAACCTGAAGAAGAAGAAGAAGAAGAAGAAGAAGAAGAAGAAGAAGAAGAAGAAGAAGAAGAAGAAGAAGAAGAAGAAGAAGAAGAAGAAGAAGAAGAAGAAGAAGAAGAAGAAGAAGAAGAAGAAGAAGAAGAAGAAGAAGAAGAAGAAGAAGAAGAAGAAGAAGAAGAAGAAGAAGAAGAAGAAGAAGAAGAAGTCAAAAACAAAGAATTAATTGATATTGATCCCCAACTAGTGATTACCAGAAAACCAATGACTGGTGAATCATCAAAAGCGTCTGTCAACAAAAAGAGGAAAGTCATAGAAGCAGAACAAGAATCAAGGAAGAAAACTAAACAAGAATCTCAAATACTTGATCTTCCAATAGCTCCTCTACAAGACAATCTCATTATAAACTGGAGAGTTGTAAATGAAGTAATAGGAGTAATTAGAGAAGATAAAACAACTCAAAAGTACAGTGCTTGGAAACCAATGGTTATGTCATTGACCAAAATTGACATAATTAAAGTCTTAATTATTGGTAAACCAAGAATGACAAAGAAGCCTTGGAGAAACTCAGGTGTTGGATACCTCACAGAGATGATAGATGCTGCATTCTATCCAGATAACTATCCTGAGAATTCACTAGCACAGAAAATGTTTATGCTTGGAATGTGCTACCAACAGTTAACATGTATTTCTTTGAAAGGGCAAGTAAGAAGTGTGAACTATTAGAATATCCACATTCTGAAGAAACAATGTATCAAATCACCACCTGTTCCTTCATGAAACCTCATGATGTTGCTATGTTTCAAGAAAAATACAACTATTTTGTGAAGAGGAACAGTAAATATATAATTGCACAAAGGAAAAGAATAAATCAACAAACACTTGATGGTGATCAAAGAAGAGCTAAACTGTTGGAGGAAAAGAAGAAGAAAGAAGAAGAAGAAAAGAAACTTGATTAATTCAAGATGAATTAATAAGTTTAAGGGGAGATTGTTGGGATATAAGTATTCTATTACTGATGTTGCAGTTGGTACTGACAAGGAGTTAATGCTAATATACAAAGTTAGTACTGATGGGGCATAATTACAAAGATACCACTGACAAGTGATCTACTACTGATGGGTGTAGTTACTACTGATGATCAAATTTGGTGCAGATCGTGTCCGAGATCTTAGTAGAATTAGTTTAGAATGCTTATCTTTTGTAAACTCAATTGTAATCATTTCCTAGAATAACTAGGTTAAAGTGTTAGGCTTCAAGGACTATTATATATAGTTCCTTATGAATTGTAAACATACGTGTGTATTGATCAATCATTAATATACATTGAAGCTTTTTGTGATAAAACTGTGTTCTTGTTTTTCTTATTCGATTTTCAGTTTATATTGTTCTTAATCAAATAACAAGAATGTTAATCCGCTGTAATTTCTCTTTGTTAGTAGATCTGTGATTCAATAACTTGTTAAATTATTCGATCCTGACAATTACACATTATACATAACCCAAATTTATACAACTTACACTTGTTTGGTTTCATTTAACTCATTGTGATCTTTTGTTACAACTTTAGACTGATTCTAACTACACAACACACCCATATATATACATTGTTTACAACACAATACATACACGACTTAGAATGGCTGAATCTATACATTCAATTAACGGGTGTTAAGCCAGAAGTTGCATATTCTTCTGGAACCGGAATATTCAACTCTGAGCACACAAATTGGATTACATCTCTACTCACAGACCCAAAAGACAACTTGTTAACAGTCACAGCAATAGCAAACCTGTTGCTGATGTCACAATATGCAGTGGACCCACCTAACCCCGCATGCCCGAACCCAATCAAAACCCCATCTTTCGAGCACACCCTCTTAAACCCTAGCCCGAAATCACCATTTGGAATAACTAGTTTCCCATAATCTCCAATACCCAAAAAGGAATCATGAATTGTAGCTTTTTGGGTATTGAAAATTTTAATATTTTGTCCATTGTGCTGTTGTTTTTCTGTATCGGGAGTGGATTTGGGGAGGTGGGGGTGGGACCCGAGGGGTGGTTGGGATGAGGAGGAGTGGGGTGGTGGGACCACGCCGCCGTCGAGTAGGGCGGCGTAGTAACGGGCCAGTGCTCGGGCTGTGCAGTGGCCGTTGGCGGCGGGCAGAATGGCCCGCCGCAGATTGAGTGTGTTGAATAATGGGACTAAACCGGATAATATATCGAATGTGAAAAGGGGGGAAGTGGTTGAGGTTGGGGAAGTCGGGCTGTTGACTTGTGAGAATCGGTTGATGTCAGTTGTGTCTAGTGTCAGTGTTGCAAGCCGCGATTCCACACCTGAAACAACCATATTAATACTAATTAAATACGGGGAAAAGATCTGAACTTTCTATATCTATAAGTGAGTAAATTACATAAATGGTCCTTTAGGTTTGTACCATATTACATATCTGGTCCTTAAGTTATATAAATTACATCGGTAATCCTTATTTTTAAAACTATTGACACGTTTGGTCTTTTACCTAAACAAACGTTAATTTTTCCCGTCAAGTATGGTCACGTGTGATGCACGAGGAGGTAAATCTGTCCTTTTCCCTTCACCAATTTGAAACCCATAAAAAAGCTGTTTGTTTGACGGGAAAAGTTAACGTCTGTTTAGGTAAATGACCAAACGTGTCAATAGTTTCAGAAACAAGGACTACCAGTGTAATTTATGAAACTTAAGGACCAA
Source organism: Calendula officinalis (assembly GCA_963853835.1). NCBI lineage: Eukaryota > Viridiplantae > Streptophyta > Magnoliopsida > Asterales > Asteraceae > Calendula > Calendula officinalis. The sequence continues at coordinate 53,097,659 of OY970825.1, forward strand.
ATATGTAATATGGTACAAACCTAAAGGACCATTTGTGTAATTTACTCATCTATAAATATATAGATATAGAAGATGGGTTGGGTTGGGTTGGGTTGGGTTGAATCATGCCTGGAGGGATTCCTATATAAAGCTCCCCTTCAATATTAAGAGGATGAATCAAAGCCTCTTCAAGGATTTCTTGAAACTTTTTCTTTGATGCATGCTGTACAACATCCAAATACACTTAGTTAGTTAGTTAATTAGTTAGTTAGTTAGTTAAATCATTATAAAATGACCTCAATAATCCCACCACAAAGCCAACCGAAGGACAAATAATGATATAACTGTTGATGACCAGGTTCAGTCTCGGGTGCAGCCATTGCAATGCGTTTTAGACACTCATCCCAATCGCATAATACCAATGGATTCTCTTGCACAAGGCTGGCAAGAGCATTTTGCATGCCAGATGTATGATTAAGTACATGATGAACCTGCACATTACTTAATTATATATATATATATATATATACAAATAAAAATATATATTATGAAATAATTGCTAAAACTTGGATCAGAAGGTGTTGAAATCACAAGAACCTTTATTTGATCTTTTTTGTTTGAACCAAACTCTGGCCAGATGTTTGCAACATTCTCATCAAATGTCACTTTCCTGCATATCATAAATTATTTACATATATTATATGCATATATATATATATATATAGATACAGATATATTTATATGTGTGTGTGTATGACATACTCTTTATCAACGAGCCAATGTAATAATCCGGCTGTAACACCTTTTGTAACAGAAAAAACAGGAAATAATGTATCTGGCCTAACTGGTGAAGGATCATAGTTTCCAACAACACCAGCAGCTGTATCAATGATCACCTTACCGTCTTTGTAGGCACAAACCTAACAAAAAATATAATACTAATAATCATTATCAGATAATTATAATAATAATATCTAACATTTTTAAGCAACTTTCAACCAATTTGATCCGTTTCCATTTTAGCTAAAAATATTTATTTTGCATGTTTGACCCATTAGATGTAAACATAACCTGAATCAACTGATATTATAATTAATTGGGTCAAAATTGCCAGAAAAAGACAAATTTGTGTACCTGAATTCCAAGTATTTTATCGAGAGTCCCCAACTTAATTAATAAGGTCCTCAATTTGGCCTCTATTTCAGAATTCACAGGGGTATCACATACCCATTCTGCACTACCAACTGGTACCTCATTTGTGTCACTAAAACAATACAACTAATAAGAATATATTCATGGAAGATAATATAAAACAAAAATGATGAAATTAAGAAAATGAAGCTTTGATAGAAACAAACCATTCGAGTGCAGATTCAGCAAACGGTCTAATGAGTCTGTAATAGCTGACACTCACATTCAATGCAGAGGAAAGTCCTGAAAACGTGTTAAGTAATTCAAATTCTCACAATATATTTATATATTATTTTATTTTATTTTTTATAAAAAGGTCTAGAAGGATTTGATAAACACCTGCCAGCAAATTAAGGACACGCAAGAACAGTATAATTTCACCTGAAAGAGCATCAAGCTGAAAATAGCTTCATTAGTTTCTCCAAAATTGATAAAAGATGAATGAGATTTAACCTTTTACAAAAATATGTTAAACTTATAGATAAAAATTATATATTTATACATAATGACAAGTATTATATAAAAATATTTGATTTAAATAGCTCTAAATGATCCAAATGGGACATAAGAACATCTCTTTTATTATCCCAATCAGACGAAACTTTGTTTGTACAATGACTATGCAGAGACTAATGTAAAAGTCCGTTGTTATTTTAGAGAAAAAAATAGTTATTATTACTGCAACATTAAGGATATGATGTCATAAAAAATGAATAATATATACAAACCTCAGCAGATGCTAGAAACATTTTTGCTACAGTATGTTTCATGGAGCCTGAAAGCAATTTCGTGAACCCAAAATCGAGCAAAATTGGATAATGTGGCCGTGATTTTGTAACAAGAAAATTACCTACAAACAATCAAGATGATAATTTAAGAAATTAAATAAGATTTTTCTATAAAAATGAAAGCATTACCAGGATGTGGATCAGCATTAAACAATCCATCAATAAATATTTGATGTGCATATGCACGTGTTATTTCTTCAACAATATTTCTTCTATTAACACCAAATAAATCAAGTGCTTGAGTATCGTTCAGCCGTATGCCGTCCATATATTCTAATATGAGGACTCTTTCAGTTGACTGACAATTGCACCAAAAGTATTATAAGAATAACTACCAATTTTTGCTATATCTTTATATTTTCTTTTTAAAAAAATTCATTTATATATAATATTCAGCATACCATATAGTTACAATTTTTTGTAATTTATCTATTTTACTATTTAACTTATCTTTTTAGGTTACAAATTTTTCCAACTATTGTAAAAAAAAGGAAAATAAAATTTAAAAAATAAATGGTCTTGACTAATAAAAAATGATACCTGAATAACTTCAGCCATTAATACTTTAACACGATGCTCAGACTTTTTGTCGGTACGTTCTTCTTTGCACCCAAGATTTCTAGACACTGTTCTTGTATTTTCTAAAATCAAAACAAATATATCATCAAAAATAAAAAAATAAAAAACAAAAAAATGTATAAAAAATAGGAAATCGTGTATCATACCAGCTTCTTTATTAAAGTCTAGTTCTTTAGGTGCTTCTTTACACCATTCATCAATTACAGGGTTGAAATTAAACTTAGGTTCTGCCCAAAGTATCCACTGAACTACTGATTTAGCATCTTTCAGGTCCTGTAAAACTTAAAATAAAATATAAAATATGGTACTTTTTTCCATATAAGAACTCGAAGGGTAAAAAAGTAATTACCTCCAAAATTATTGTTTTGATTCCTTGGTGTTGAACTTTAATAACCACTTCTTTGCCATCACGTAGAGTTGCTCGATGAACTTGTGCTATCTGCATAAGATACTAAGTTTAAAAAAGAGTAAGTTACATAAATCGTCCCTGTTGTTTGTATCAAATTATGGATTTTGTCCTTTGACTTTTTTTTATTACACATACAGTCAGAAATTTTGAAATTTGTTACATAATGGTCTTACTGATGCTGTTGCAAGAGGTTTCTCAATAAAAGATGTAAATAAATCATCCATTGATTTCCCCAACTCGTTTTCTATTGTTTTGCGAACCTGAAAAACAAAATCATTTCATTTGTTTAGTTTTCTAAAATATTGAAGATATACACAACTAAAGACCTGGTACAAGTATATATGCATATATGTAAATGTATACATACACCTATACCTACATAGTGAGCAATTATTTGCAGAACCCAAATTTTGGGTAGAACCCAGCAGAACCCAATCTAAACCATTGATTTTCGAAATGAACGGATTATGGAAGACACATGAATGGATTTGATGAGGGACCCACAAATATTGGGTTGCATGTATGTTATTCAATATTCATGCATGTATACATATATGTTATTTGCGCATGTATGTTATTCATGTATGTATACATAAGTGTTATTTGTGCATTTATTTTTTCTAGTATTTTTGATGTTTTTCTTAAAGTATATGTTTGATTTGGTTAAATGATATTGGTTTGCATATGTATTACTAAATACTGATTAGCTTAGACGGGTTCTGCTGGGTTCTCCAAGTAACTCGCCCCTTATACATATACATATAATGTTTATTTATAGACCCAACTAGAAGTGGAAATTATATATAAATAAAATAAAATAAAGAAATTGACAAAACATGTTATGGGTCAACCCGACCCGTTTCATCTTGTACCAAAAACCTACCCGTTTTGATCACCCACCCACCCACCCTGCCCGAAAAGTTTGTTTGTTGTGGAAATACCTACCTCTTTCAAGCAACGAGGAGGAAGTGAGTCCTGTAACTGCTTCAAATAGTGTGGGAAGGCTCCGGGCAGCCCTTCTGCCCGTACAGACAAATATTGGCCCATTTTGACCCACATTCCTTCCAATTCTATTATCAACCTTACAATACGGTTAGCATTTCGCTCATGGGCTTTTTCCCATAAAGCATCTTTTTCAGATTCATTTATCCATTTCTCCCTATGCTTTAAAGACTTCAATTCAAGTAGATAAAAGGTTAGCATTAGCTTTCTTTTTAAATGAAATACATGTACGAGTAACATTATATAATAATATGTACCTTATAATCTAAGTAGATTAGAATTGCCATTGAAAAAACTTTCACACGTCTAAAGTAGATGCTTCCCCAACCCATCGAATTAAACTTTGTTAATAGGGGTTTGAAGCTTGTGAAATAGGACAAAAAGAGTAATTAGATTATTGAATGCAATAACAAAGTGCTTGGACTCACATAATCTTTACTATATACAATGTATTTGGGACTTAATTTTCAGCCAACATGCTATTTCTGTAAGTTTGTGGGATTCCATTCCATCTTAAAACCAATTGGTTATAAAAGCAGTAGCCAGAACCCTTATAAACACATTACGGATTCATTGTTTGTCTAATGTGGGACAACACTCATCAATTTCAAAACGCAAATTTTTCTCGAAGTAGCGAGTGTCTTGGTTGAAAATTAAGGCTTGCTAATTTGGAAATGTCTCAAATGCATTATATATAAAGATTGACCACCAACCACCACCACTACTCACCACTGCCACCCACCACCTACCACTATTACCCACCAACCACTATTGCCCACCAACCACCACACCACCATCACCCACCACCACAATCACTACCGCTGCATTGCGCGGGTACCCTACTATTTATATTAAATCAGGTCAAATTGTGGTTATTATTAATGATAAGCATCAATTTATCAATTTGTTAACAGTTGTTGACTTGCCCTAATACATTATCACTCAACTGTTAATGTTCCAATATAGGGCAAATAAATTCATGAACTCTTCTGGAACAATAACTCACAATTCGTAGCCAATTATGATGAGCAAGCTTCTAAACAAAAATCTAAGAATACAAAAATCAATTTCTTTCCAAAAGCAATTCAGATTACCTCAATTATATACATGACTCGCCATGAACGATAATTTGTTGTTGATTGTTGAAATGTTCATCATAATTGGATACGCATTGCTCGAATATATCATCCAATAGCGTAATTCTAATGGCCATTGCATATGATCACGAAATGAAATCTAATCCAGCCTTGAAATTTGCAGAATCAATTTTATGAAAAATCGAAGGAAATTACCTGAAAGTAAAAGGCGAATTTGGGGTTATTTCTTCAATCGTAAATTTAAACACATTTTTGTGTTACGGAACGATGATTAGAGATGGAGATATTAATTATTAATAGTTCAAAATCATTTCAATTTTATCTTCATTAATATAATAAGGTAACAAAAAAAATTCATCCACAATGTATGAAATTATTATTTAAGTTTATTGTCTACATCCATATATCTTAAGTTTAATTTGATTAAAGCATACTAACTCGATGGGAGTCCGTGAGCAGCATTTCAGGTAACAAGATCCAGTGTGCAGCACTCATAGTTAAGGTTCGGCTGCCATATCAACTTGGAAATTTTTTGAGTTAATATTGTTGTATAAAAAAACACTTGGAATCTGAATTTAAATTTGAATTTGAAACCCAGTTCTTTTACCTGAAGAATCTGAGTTGTTTATAAGGCCATTTCTTCAAGGTACGAAATACGTAACACAAAATTCTTCGTTCCAAATATGGAGATTTCTTTAGTACAATCAAAATATGTTAGGCTGCAAAGCATTCAAAACAACAAATTTTTAAGAGCCTCATACCATGTACACATGTTAATTGGGACGGGTACCCACGTTTGCTTAGAGTTTGAGTCCAGCCACCAACATGGAAAAATCCGAATCTCTGTCTACTAACAAATATCAAGAATCTAGATTGTCCTAGTCAAATGGATCACTTTTTTCCTACATGTATAAGTTTTTCTAAAATTTTTATTATTAATCAGTATGTTCATGATATATTTTTTAACCACAAAATAATACTATCTCTATATTAAAATAAATGATACAGTTTCTATTTAAAGGTGAAACAAAATAAGTGATACATTCCTAAAACTTGTCTTATTTAGTAAAAAAGTGAGACTCTTTCTCCACTAATTGTATACTTTAATTAAATGAAATTACATTATTACTCTTACTTTTACTTTTAAACATCATTAATATTACTTTTAAACATCTCCAATAACTATCCACTATAATTTATTTTAAACTACTTTTTAATATTTTACCTTAAAAATCGTATTTTCTCAAATGTATCACTTATTCTGATACAAAGGTAGTAATTATATTAGAAATCGAGCACAATGCTATAAATTACAAAGAATTAGTCAACTAAGTATTCCAACATTGTACATTAGAACTCTTATATTTTAAAAGTTAAAAAGATAGACAAATAAAATAAAAAAATATTCCCTCCGTCTCACAAAAAAACTTCTCATTTCACCCTAAATTTTTATCCCATAAAAAATTTCTCATTTGCTACATTTAATGAGCTCCATATAATAAAATATTATTATTACTAAGGACCTCACAACTAATTATCCACTAACTATCTTTCTCTCTCTAAACCAAACTTATATTTTAATCAAATTTATTACCAATGACCCAACTACTAACTATCATCTTAATACTTATGCAAAAGTAAAACGAGAAGTTTTTTATGGGACGGAGAGTACAATTTTTCACATAAGAGTATTATAAGTGATACTTCCTCCATCCTAATTTTATTGTCCACGGTTCCTTTTTTGTTTATCCCAAAATTATTGTCAATTTGAAAATTCAACTAATCAAAAAATAATTTGGTAATTCCAAACCTTCCTTTAATAACATTTGACATTTGCACACCCTTTTTAACTGAATTAAAATTCGGTAACTGAATGACATACGGACCACAACCAAATTAAACTCCAAATCTAAATAGCAACTTTACAAGAGCAAATAAGTGTTCCTTTGATTACATACCACTATTACAAACCGAACACATAATCAAATTATCCATACCTCTTTTGGAAGGATACAACCAAAGCTATTGAATAAGGAAATTAATTTTCATACCACAATTTTTAATACATCTACCATAATATACAAGTCTTCCTGCACACTGTGCAAGCATGTAAAAGCACTTATTGTGGTAGACGGATCAAAAAATATGGTGTAAAAATCACCCCTATTGAATAAAGTAATTTAGGAGGTTATATAGATTAAACATACACGACATGTGACTTTTTACTCGTTTGGCCCATTTGACCCCATATATTTTGAAAAAGGGCTGAAGTTGCACTTTTACTAAATTTTGTAGCAGATAATACTGAAGATATCATCAGTTGTCTACACTTTTACAAATTCATTTGGTGGTGTGTATCAGCAACCAAACAGCATAGACAACAACATATTCCTAGACAATAATAAACAAACAAGGTGATAATATAATAAGACGCTGTTCAATTAAAGCTACCAAAATGCTTTTGAATAAACAAACAAGGTGATAATATAATAAGATTCACAACTAGAAGCTAAAATATATATTCCAAGTTTTGATTTCAAAAACAAAAAGGAAAACATAAAAATAATTTAGGTTATTAAATGGTTTCTCTCAGACAAATGCCTCGATTCGTCTTCATGATGAATGGAATGGATATATATCAGACTCGTCATCAATGAAATAATCACTGAGAAACCTTGATCAACTTTTTTGAATTTTTAAAAAACTACAAATATTAATTTAAAAATTAAAATAAAAAACTTCAGACATCCAAGGAAGGAGCAAAGCAGCATTAACTCTCAAGCCTGGCGAAGGCGAAAGCTCTTAGTCGGCCACTGCGAATGTTTCTGAGAAACAAGCCTTAAATTTATCATCACAAGTTCCATAAATCATATTTAAATGGAATACTTACAATAAAAATGTTCTTTAAAAAAATGAACCATCAGAAACCAAATATTATCCCCAAATGCAAATTAAAGCTGTACGGTCCGCATCATGGCTTGATCTCTCACAGAGAAATCGCATCACTTGGTTCATAGCTAATAACAAATTTTAGTGAATCACAAAAAGCTTGTTATAAAATAACATAAATTTAGTGAAGGGCTCAGAAATAAAATATGGGTTTGGAGAAAGTTTAACAATCACAAAGAAAATCAGAGTGGTGCATGACTTTCCTAAGTTCTCATCACAGCCCTTTTTACTCAAATTAATTTATTTGTTAATTTAATAAAATCATATTAATTTATGTGAACAGAAGAAAAAGTAACAGTAAGCTCTCGAATTAACAGCAAACTGTGTCGCAAAATTTGTTTTCATCACTATTTGCCTGTAAAAACGAGATGTGTACAACATTAATTAAGTCAAAGCATCAGATACCATCAGGCATTAGGATTAATAAAAATTAACATGAACACCAAAAGGAAATTAACAATTTAATCTTTGTATATCAGAGGAAAACTACAGGGCAATCTCAGCCGAAAGATGGTGATAAATTTATGTTAATCACAGATAAACATCAGTGAAAAATATTTGTTTGCATCATCGATTGCTACAAATCGATAAAAATATTATCAAACTATTAAAAAATTTACAAACTGCAAGTGAGAGATCAGATGGTAGTGCATGTATTATAGATCATCATTCGATAAATACAGACATAAATGGGTAGAATAAATCATCATATCAATCCTTGCAGATAGGAATCACCCCCAAAGTTTACAGAAATTACAAAACTAAAACATTCAAAAACTAATTCAGTATCTCATAAGACTGGGGCGACAATAACTCTCATCATTTTCGAACCTAAAGTATTTCGAACCTAAAGTAGTATTGGGCCGTGTATATTTAGGATTTGAAGGCTACTTGATAAGTTGATATGGGTTGGGCGGATTATATTCACCTCATGTGTTATGTTAACGGTTAATTTTATAAGGTAACTAGGTTCTGACCCATAAAATATTAGAGGATGTTAATAATTTTATTGAAGATATAAAAACTTATCATTAATTACATAATGATAAGAAAATATATAATTCTAAAACGCAAAGTAAGAATATGAGGTTCCAATTTATATAACACTAAACACAATGCAATGCACAATGAACAGTAGCATAACAACTTTAGTTGTTATTTTTAATCTTTATTTGTATTTTTAATTAGTTGTTATTTTTAATCTTTATTTGTATTTTTAATTAGTTGTTATTTTTAATCTTTATTTGTATTTTTAATTAGTTGTTATTCTTGATCTTAAATATCAACTTTTTAAGATATTTGGTTTGGGTTTTTTTTAAAATCTTTTCTAAAAGCTAAGGTTTTCTTAAACTTCCGCAATGAAATAAAGCTCGTGCATCGCATGGGCCATGCTGCCTCGTATAATAAAAAAACAAATTTAAAGTTTTGATGCAGTATTAATTACCGAGACTTAGATATTTATAACTTGAAACCAAAAACATTTCTTGATGTAGTATTAATTACTTCCACTTAATAAACATTTAAAACTTGAAACCCAAAAGGTTTTGTTTAAAACTTGAAACAGTTATATGAAACTTGAAATGGTTACCTACTAGAAACGAGTTTAAAAACCTTTAATGTTTAAACATATTCAATAAACCTTTAATATTCAATATTGAAACGAACTTAAGTTTCATGTGAAATTGAAACGTCATTCGGTGGGCAATTAAATTCATGGAAATACAAAGCTTCTCATTCATGGTGACAAATATAAAGCTTCCTTCATGGAGTTAGATTTCACATCTCATATTTAGACTTTTATTTATAGTAGCTTATCATTATTTTCATGTGCATGAATAATGTGATTATGTGTTCTTGAAGAATGGATAAGACCATCAGGAGGTACCCAAAACGAAAAGGATATGCACAAAATGAATAACCATGGAGTTAGATCTACTGAGGTACGTAAAAAAAATTATGTATATCTATTTCAAAGAAATGATAATATATATTATCCTGGTACAATTGTGGAAGAATGAAATGGATGAGATGAAAAAACAATCGACACATTGGAAACAAACACATAAGTATGGAATAAATTTAATTATGATTCGTGTATATATAATTTACAATAATAAATTATTTAATTACTAGAAAAACTAACTTTTTTGTATTATGTTTTGGTTTTTAGGCATTTGGCTGGAGAAGATATATCAACATTAGGAATGAAAAAATTGAAACAACTTGAACGCTAATTAAGGACTGGAGTTGATTGTGTATATTCTAAAAATATCGGAGTATGCAAGTTTATTGAAGAGAAATCGGAGTACGTAAGTTTTAGTTCATTCGCTTATAATTAAATAAAGAAATTTATATACATGTGTATATATTTATTTTTAGTGTTAAAAATTCAACGATTATTTCTACCATTTACAATAGTTTTCCTTTACATTTTAATATTTGGTATTTTTGGTTTGAGAAAAAAAGAGCATGTTCTTGAAACTACATGTTAATAACTATTTTTTTATTCCATTTGAGTATTATTGATATAAATGCCTGTTTTTTTATATAATTAGAGGTCAAGTTGCATGAGCTGCTAAACGAGGGCGAAGAAAACTTAAGGTCGAACTCATCTGATCATGACGAAATAAGGGTTCATAGAAAGTTTGTTACTTTCTTTTACGTACAAATTTTATTTTAAAGGTTGATTGATTAGGCTTATTTGTATTAGGCTTTTGATCATTGTTATACTTTCTTTTTCAATAATTGCAAATGTAATTAGGCTTTTGATCATATTTGTTATGCTAATATAAGCGCTCATATTTGTTACTTTACATTTTTCTTTGTTCATACTTGTAAGTGATACACATAACTCCTTACCCTGAACAAAGTCCGTGCATCGCACGGGCCATGTTATCTCGTATGTATTAAAGTTAGGTCGAATGAATCATGTGTTTGATTTAATTATATTACAATATCTAATATTCAATAAATTAAAACTTATTGTATTCCAAATGAATTAGATCGAATAAAAAATTACATTTAAAAAGGAAAGGAGTAAATTGGATTAAAAATTGAGAAAAAACTAATAAAATATTATATATTGATGCATGATAGAATTGCTATGTAGTTATCATTCCAAAAAGATCGCATTACATTTAAAAAATACAAAAAAAAAAAAAAAAAAAAAAACAGTTTGAATGATCATGTAAATGGATCTAAAATAAATAAAAAAGCCTAAATATGTACTACATCCGTATAAAATAAGTGATACATTTTCTATTTATGGTGGTACAGAAAAAGTGACACACTTATATAACTTACCTTATTTGATAAAAAAAATGAAACTTATTATCCACTAACTATCTATTTTAATAAAATGAAATTACCATTTTACCCTTACTTATACTTTTACGCTGTGTTCCATAAATTTTCACTAAAAGAAAAAAAAAAGAAGAGGGAAGAAAGGAAAAGAAATGATTAAAAATATAGAAGAAATATTTTAATTTTGTTGTGTTCCTGAATGGAAAGAAGGGAAAAGAAAGGAAGAAGAAAAATAGAAGAATAGAAGGGAAATTAACTTTCTCTCCAAATCTTCCCAACTTTGGGAAGAAATTTTAGAAAGAAATTTGGTAAAAAAACTTCCTTCTATTTCTCTTCTCTTCTCTCCATTAAAAGATTCGGGAACACAATTTTCTTTCTATTTCTTTTCGATTCCTTTCTTTTCTTTCCGAATTTTTTTTTTTCTGGAACACAGTGTTAAAGATCATTAATACTACCTCTGTATCAAAATAAGTGATACACTTTTTATTTAAGGGTGGAACAAAATAAGTACTTCCTTCGTATCAAAATAAGCGACACACTTTCCATTTTGAGGTGTATCAAAATAAGTGACACACTTTGAAAACTTTCCATATTTGGTAAAAATAGTGGGACCCATACCCACTAACTATCCACTTTAATAAAGTGAAATTACCCTTATACCCTTACTTTTACTTTTAAAACTCATTAATATCACTTTATTCAAGAAAAGTGGGACCCATTCTCCACTAACTATGTACTTTAATCTATTTTAACATCTACTTTAATCTTTTGCCTCAAAAAATGTGTAAGCCAATTTGTGTCACTTATTTTGAAATGGAGGAAGTAGTACACTTCTAAAATTTACTTATTTGGTAAAAAATGGGACACACTCTCTACTAATTATCTAATTTAATAAAATGAAATTACACTTTTATCTTTACTTTTACTTTTAAACATCAATATCACTTTATTCAAAAGAAGGGGGACTCATTCTCCACTAACTATCTAATTTATTCTGTTTTAATCCACCTTTTAATCTTTTGCCTAAAAAATCGCAAGTTCTCATATGTATCACTTATATTGATACGGAGTTAGTATCACTTTATTCAAAAGAAGTGAGACGCATTTCCTACTAACTATCAACTTTAATGCATCTTAAACCATATTTTAATCTTTAGCCTCAAAATCGTAATTCTTCAAACGTAACATTTATCTTGATATGGATGTAGTATTAACGTCTATACTATATATGAAACGGATTGAATTAATCATTTTTAATTTCATTATACAACAAAAAACGATTTATGAAAGAATTAATATAAATATAATTAAGGAATTATAGAATAAATTATGCTGACATAATTATAGTTTTAGTTTTCTGCCAATTTAATATAATAAATCAAAGCCTATATGACCACATGGTGATTTTCTAGACCACCAACTGGACACGTGGCAATTTATTAAGCAGCCTTCGATTTTGTTTTCCGCCAATTTAATATTCGTTTTATTAAGAGTTAATTACACAAATGGTCCTTTAAGATGATACCAGAATTGCAAGTTTGGTCCTAAACTATTAATTTCAACAAGTGTAGTCCTTTATGTTTACCAATTTTGCACGTTTGGTCCTTTAGGCCAAACGGTGTTAAATTTTTCTGTTAAGTGACCTCATGTGCAATGCACATAAGGGTATTTTTGTCTTTTCGCACTTCATCTTCTTCCCCACTTCAACTTTTTCGATTATGTTTAAGCTTAATCCGACTAAATTAATTTCGATATGAGCTCGTTAATGGCGTAATTGCAGCTAAGATCTGAACCTATTACACATAATACACACATCAACGAACTCACATCGGAGTTGACCGGCTATCCGACGGCTTTTCCGACCAATTTCGAAGCTTTTGGCGGTCAGATGGCGTACTCGTTTCTAGAGGAGGTGTTAGAGCACATGTTTTCGTTTCTAACAACAGAGAAGGACAGAAACACGGTTTCCTTGGTGTGTAAATCATGGTATGAGATGGAACGGTGGTGCCGGAAAAGGATTTTCGTCGGATTTTCAGTAAAATGAAATGCACAATCGAATTTTTCAAAATTATAACATGGTGACATTTAGGAGCTCTTCACCTTAGGATGCTCTTCACCGGATGCTCTAACCGGAGGGATTCAGTTCGAAGAAACGAGAGTAGTAAGAAGACGGAGAAACCCTAAAATGCGTGTAGGAGCGGTTAAGGACGCGAATGGGATCCATGAATACGGTGTTTGAACCTTCGAAATGATAAATTCCTGACTTTATAAACACTGATAGGTTATGATTATCGTCTGTTTTAGCTTATGTCATTATCGGAGTTCAATTTTTCCGGCTGCTACAAACAAGAAGCTGAAAGCTTTGATGCTGGTTACGTAGTAGGCCACCGGAGTCACACCCAATTTATAATTTGATTGTTCGTTTGAATATGCGACACTCCGGTTTAATCCGAACCAATTGACCCAGATAAACTACTTATTTTAGGGTTTTGATTTTGGGGCATACATTGCACAACTGCACAGTTAAGAATCAGACCAGACATGAAAATTAGGGTCTTGATTTTTAGGGGAAAAAGATGAAGTGGGGGAAGAAGAAAAAGTGCGAAAAGACAAAAATATCCTTATGTGCATTGCACATGAGGTCACTTAACAGAAAAATTTAACATCGTTTGGCCTAAAGGACCAAACGTGCAAAATTGGTGAACATAAAGGACTACATTTGTCGAAATTAAAAGTTTAGGACCAAATTTGCAATCTAGTATAATCTTAAAGGACCATTTGTGTAATTAACTCTTTTATTAATAACAATATTTATATAATGTTAATTGTTAATAACTTAAATATTTAAACCTGATCTCCAAAATATCCGCCACCATCTTAATTTAAAGTTCATAATTTTGGATAGATTTTAATTATCTATTATTTAAATATAAGATGATTGATTTCAAAGATTAAATTTCATATGAAAGTAGATGTGTTCACAAACCCTCTAAATCATCGACATCTTCATCTTCACCGTACCTTTTGTGTTCTTCGATCAATTTAGGTGATGTTTGGTAAACCTATTAATGATTCAGTTAAGAGGTCAAGCTCTTAATCAGACAGATTCAAAGCGTTTGGTAAGACATCTTAATCAGCCTCTGAATCAAAAATTCAACATGTCCTGCCTCTTAATCGGACAGATGTCAAGGGGAGTCTGGATCATTCAGACCGCATCATTCAGATATTAACCATTTAGATGCTACCAAATAGCACCTTAGTCTTTTTTCCACTTTCATTTTATTGCCGTTGGTGGATTCAAACGACGACTACAACATGTGCCTCTCCGCGTGGTGTGGGCATCTGCATTCACAAATGTAAAAGTACATACATGTATGTACTAATTTTATTTGTATTATATGTATATGTGTCGAATAAACTTATGACTTTATGTCATAGTGTACTTACCATATGTAAGTGTTGGTACTGTAAGAAATAGTCTAGTGGAGTCTTGGTGTCCAATAATAATGCCACCAATAATGTTTGTCTAGCAACATACGCATGTAATATTTGCCTATAAAAGGATCATTTGATCCTTGTAATAAAATCCGAACGTGGGGTGCGCATATTGAGCAACCTAAAGTGTACATCCATATGTTGTATGATTTGTTTTTTTAGAAAATAATATGGAATATTCATGCGTTTTGTTGTTTACTAGCAGGGTACCCGCGCAATGCGGCGGCGGGTACCCTGTGACTTTATTTTGTGGCATCAACTTGGTAAGCGGTGGGTGCGGTAGTGATGATGGTGAATGGTGGTGGTGGTGGTGGTGGTGATGATGGTAACTGGTAAATTTGATGTTAAGTATTCGAGTTAGTCACAGTTAACCACTAAATATAAAAACAAATTTAAATTCTACATTCGTAAGGACTAATTATTAAACTAACATTTTGCTAATTTGATCCATTTGACTCACTTGGCCAGTTTAGGATAATACTAATTCGACCCGTATGTTGAATCTGACCCAATAAGCCAGTTTCAATTATTAAGATTTGAAATGCCAAATAATACCAATTCAAATTTATAAATATTGTATTACTTTTTCTTAATTCAAACAAGAAACAAAATCAGTAGAGGGCAAATATGCTAAATTTAAAGATACAGTAGTTTACAAACAAAAGACAAAATAATATCCATAAGAGATAGCCAACGGTTAAAACAGAATAAACTTACACAACAAACAACTTATAAAAACTGCAGCCCACCTCAGATGTAACATCCCAAAACCCGTCCTAGTAGTTTATTGACCTTAAGGTATTTTATTAAATGGTTATCTGATTAAATGCTTAGTTAATTTAATTAGCCTGCTGTCTTTTGCGGTATTTTAACCAAGGGGTTAAAATACCCGACTTGTGTTATATTTGGAATGAAAACGTGATTTTTATATCTTTGGATTCCTTGTTAAATATCGTTTCCGGAAATTCTTTCGTTTTTAAAATTGGAGTCCGTTTGCTAAAATAAATAAATTAATTACGAAAGGGACTTTTCAGACATATACTGTTAAATTAAAAAAAGCCAACAAGGGGGGCCCATGCCCTTGTTTAGCCGGACGAGAGAGAGAGAGGGGTCACCCTCTCTTTTCTTCTTGCTTCCTTTTGAAAAACATTATCCACAAAGAAAATATACTATTTCATTGCTTTTGCTCTCCAAGCCATCAAACTTGTTCTTGAGCCATTCTTGGTATTTCTCTTGCCTGAATCCGAAAATCTTACATAAGTGGGTGTAGAAGGAGTTTAGAAGTAAGTTACATCTTTTCTCTTGCTTGTTCTTGGTGTTTTTGAGTTAGAGCTTGAACTAGGGTTATGTAGCTTGTTGATTTGTTGGTGAATCTTGATATGGAAGTTGTTTTATGTGATTATACAAACTTTTACATTATTTGTATGGTAGATTGTTGAAGGAATACAAGATTTGGTGAAAATCACCTTCAACCTCCATTAATGGTGGAAGTTGAAGGTGGGTTTTGACAAATCTTGGATTTCTTGATATTTGAATGGATGGAATTGTTTATTAGGTTGTGAAATCATGATTGATAAGTTATGGATGGTGAAATCATAGTATAGTTGATTGTGTGAATTGATCTAGTTGGTGTTTGGGTCAAAATGTTTAACTAGTGATCTTGGAAGTATCATACTTGGAATTTTGATGGTTATGACCTTGATGGAATTGTTAAATGATTGTGGATTGCTAGTTTAAAGACTTATTGCTAGTTGATGGAAATGTGGAAGTGTTAGGATCATGTTCGGGTTTTTGGCCCGTTTGGGTCAACTAGTTGTGAATACTTGATAAATGGTCATAATGGTCGATTGTATTGATGAATGATTTGTGCTAGTTGTAAATGTCATAAGATGTGCATTTTATGAGTCTTGTGTGGTTAGTTGTTGAAATTGTTGATTTTGACAATTCGGTGGATTATCATTAACTCGGTATATTGTTGACAGGAACCGGGAAGGATACTCAGTGATACTAGCTCACTGAGTTAAGGAATCGGAAGTTGAAAGGTGAGTGGATTCGACCGACAACTCGGGTTTCGGTTATTTTCCTTGGTATTGGTTATTGGTGAAAAATGCAGGAAATTACCAGACGTGGAGAGTTCGCGACGCGAACTTTAGTTCGCGATCGCGAAGTAGCTCCAGCGAAGTTGGTCGTTGGTCGCGAAGTAGTTCACGATCAGAGTTCACGTCGTGAACTCTAGTTCGCGATCGCGAACTAGAGTTCGCGATCGGGAACTCTGTTGTGACGTTTTCGCGGTGTTTTTCGTAGCTAGTTGACTTGTTATGTATGCCTAGTGTTAGGGAATACCATACATGACTATGTGCACATTCGGGACGAGGTCAGTGTCGGAAGGAGAACGGCTGGGCACAGGGTATCGACTAATCGGGTATCCGACTTTACCTGTATTGGTTACATGGTTAAGGGGAGGGAGTTGCCCGGGTGTTGGATACGAAACGCTATCGGTTACCGTGGTTTTGGCCGACCATGGTTTAAGGCCCGCAAAGCCGCCGATCCTCTAAGTGATTACCAACCGGAGATGTTTTTATAACTTCCGTGTTTAAGTGTTTAGTGTAGTTGCTAGTGTTAGGAATTCATTCACTTAGCTTTTGTGCTAATCCCTCCCTTATTGACACATTTCAGGTTGGATGGCTTGAACGGGTCGGTCTTGGACGGGAAGTTTGACCATGCTTAAATTATATGTTTTGTAAAATGAGTCGTGTTTAGTAATACCGTCTTTTTAACTAACTTTGGTTGTAATATTTTGTGGGACCACGTTTTGTAAACCTAACTAACTAGATGCTTCCGTACTTAGACTAATACCTAATTGCCTTTCAAAAAAAATGCGGTGTTACAACTTGGTATCAGAGCTTCGGTTTGGCGATGGATACATGGGGTTGGTGTTCCATTCCCAAATCGTGGCTCGTGTGTTGGTCAAACCTTCCGGTCAAAGGGGATTAGAGCAAGTGTGAATTGGGTTTAGTAGTTAGTATGTGTGTACTAACGAGTTAAACTAAGTCTTGGTTAAATGGTGTGTTTTGTAGCAGGAATGGCTACGGATGGAAACACCTTGGATAATGTCCCACCGAACACGAACCTTGGGAATGATGGAGCAATGGGCTCGGGGGGTGATGAAATACCGAATGAAGAGTATATCGTGTTGTTGGAGACACGGAATATGGAACTTGAGGATACCATAAGGGCTCTTCGCCAAAGCCAATCGACTGAGCTGCGACCCGAGGCTCGGTCTACCTTGCCACCCCCAACCCAAGCAAACCCACCCCCACACTTCACTCAAACTACTCAAAATCCCGTCTTTCCCCGAAATGACTCCTCATCTCCCAATGCAAGCATACCACAACCACCTCTCACCCACACCGAACCCATTGCCAATGCCCAACACCAACAATTCTTCTATCAACCTTTCCCGATAGAAAAGAAACCGTGCACTTAAAAAAAAATTTCGATTGTAAGCCAACCGAGTACCGTGGTAGTTCCGACCCGGCGGAAACTCTAACATGGCTTCGGGCCACCGAGAAGGCACTTATTGCCTGTAATTGTGAAGACCATTTGAAGGTCCGGTATGCGTCCCGGATGTGGGGGGGCGGCTATGGATTGGTGGGATGGGTTGACCGCGAATTTTAGTAATGAGATGATGGATGCGATCACGTGGAAACAATTTAGGGATCAAGTGGAGGCTCGGTATTGTAGCCCGTTTGAATTGGATAAAATCCGGAATGAATTCATGATGTTGAAGATGACCGATCGAATGACGGTGGATGAGCTTATCCTCCAATTTAATGGCAAGCTCCGATTTGTGACACAATGGGTGCCCGATGAGTCCACCCAAATCAAACACTTTGTTGGGGCGTTGTTGCCCGAGTATCAGAATGTAACGAGGCTTGCGGGAACTCTCTTGCAAGCTTATGATCTTGCCAAATCGGCCGAAAGTGATATTTTGGCACAAAAGGCCGCGAGTTGGGAGAAGGCCCCGTTTCACAGGGGAAGGTATGAACAATCAACCTCTAACAACCACAAGAAATCTCAAGGAAACCATAAGTCAAGAAATGATCACCGAAAGCAAATTCTTCAAGGTTCCAACCAAAGGAACCCGTGGTGCATACCGTGTAAGTCCTCCCATGACGGTCCGTGTACGGCACAAACTCGAAGATTTATTAAGTGTGGGCAACACGGGCATGAGTTTTCGGAATGCAAGATAGAAAATAGCGTATGTTGGACGTGTCAGAAAGAAGGTCACCGGGCCATGCATTGCCCAATGAAGAAGAGTTCGGGTTCGGGTTCGGGCGGGGGATCGGCTTCGTCGGGAAGTCAAAAGAGAAAGAGTCATCCGCCACCTACGGGTCGGGCATTCAAAATGACGGTGGAGGATGCCACCACTACCGACGATGTCATCACCGGTATGTTTCTAATAAACTCGATACCCGCTCGTGTATTATTTGATTCGAGTGCAAATAGTTCGTTTTCCTCAAAGAGTTTTTGTGACAAATTGAAATTACCTTTTTCCTTGATCGCGACACCTCTAGAGGTAGAGGTGGCCGATGGTGAAATGGTCCCGGTCACAACATCCGTGTCCGGGGCTAGTATTGATATTGATGGCGTGAAATTTTTGATTCTTTTACTTGTTATGCCAATATCCGGATTTGATGTGGTTTTAGGTATGGATTGGTTAAGTGCTAATAGGGCCAACATAAATTGCCACCAAAAGTTAATTACTTTTCTTTTACCCGACGGGTCACATGTCGTGGCCCGGGGAGACTGTGCGACCCCGACCATACCCATTATATCCATGATGAAAGCCCGTAAGTCCTTGACCAAGGGTTGTGAATCGTTTTTGGCCTATGTGATCGATGTGAAAAAGGAAAAGAAAGTGGTTGGTAATCTCCGGGTGGTTTCGGAATACCCGGAGGTGTTTCCCGAAGACTTGCCTGGGTTACCTCCCGTTCGGGAGGTAGAATTCAAAATTGATTTGGTGCCGGGTGCCAATCCCGTGGCTAGAGCACCGTATCGTTTAGCACCGTCCGAGATCCGGGAAATGATGACACAAATCCAAGATTTATTGGATAAGGGTTTTATTCGGTCGAGTTCCTCACCTTGGGGAGCTCCCGTGTTATTCGTGAAAAAGAAAGATGGTGCACTTCGTATGTGCATTGATTATCGAGAATTGAATAAGAGAACGGTAAAGAATCGGTATCCTTTGCCGCGTATTGACGACTTATTTGATCAACTTCAAGGGTCTTCTTATTTCTCAAAGATTGATTTGAGATCGGGTTATCACCAAGTTCGGGTTCATGAAAATGATATTCATAAAACGGCGTTCCGAACTCGTTACGGTCACTACGAGTTCTTGGTTATGCCGTTTGGGTTGACGAACGCTCCCGCGATATTTATGGATTTGATGAACCGAGTTTGTCGGCCTTATCTCGACAAATTCGTTATTGTGTTCATCGACGATATTTTAATTTACTCCAAGACCGAAGAAGAACACGAAAAACACTTAAGGCAAGTGTTAGAAAAGTTGAAGCGGGAACAGTTATTTGCGAAGTTCTCGAAGTGCGAATTTTTGCTTCGAGAAGTTCACTTTTTGGGTCACGTTATTTGTTCGAATGGGGTCAAGGTGGACCCGGCGAAGATCGAAGCGGTTATGAATTGGGTTGCTCCAAAGAACCCAACCGAGATAAAGAGTTTCTTGGGTTTGGCGGGTTATTACCACCGATTTATAAAGGATTTTTCGAAGATAGCGGGTCCTATGACGAGATTGACCCGTAAGGATGTACCGTTTCGGTGGGGTGAAAATCACGAGAAGTCCTTTCAAACTCTAAAACAATTATTGTGTCAAGCTCCGGTTCTCGTCTTACCCGAAGGCCCGGAGGATTTTATTGTTTATTGTGATGCTTCACTTGCGGGTTTGGTTTGCGTGTTGATGCAATGAGACCGGGTTATTGCTTATGCTTCGAGGCAATTGAAAAATCACGAGAAAAATTATCCGACTCACGATTTGGAGTTGGCGGCGGTGGTTTTTGCACTAAAATTATGGAGACACTACTTGTACGGTACTAAGTGCGTGATTTGTACGGATCATAAAAGTTTGCAATATGTATTCATGCAAAGGAATTGAATATGCGTCAACGAAGATGGTTAGAGTTGATTAAGGATTACGATTGTGAAATTCGATATCATCCCGGAAATGCAAATGTGGTGGCCGATGCCTTAAGTAGAAAGGGAGATTCGGGGCGGGTACAATTTATGCGGTTGGAAATTGTGTCGGATTTGGTGTCCCGGTTAAAGATTTCACAAATGGAAGCGTTGAATGTCGAACATTTGAAGGCCGAGATATTATTAAAGAGGAAGGATGATTTAGAAGAAGATTCTCGGGGTTTGAAGACGTATCAATCTCGGGTTTGGGTACCGTTACTCGGGGGTTTGCGGGAATTGATTTTAGCCGAGGCTCACAATTCTCGGTTATCGGTTCACCCGGGTAGCACGAAGATGTATAATGATTTAAAGGTTCTTTATTGGTGGCCGACGATGAAGACCGACATTTCCCGTTTTGTGGGCCAATGTCATATTTGTGCTCAAGTGAAGGCCGAACACCAAAAGCCCTATGGAACTTTAACTCAATCGCCGATTCCCGAGTGGAAGTGGGATCGAATCACCATGGATTTCGTGACCAAGTTGCCGCGTACACAAAGGGGTCACGACATGATTTGGGTTATAGTTGATCGTTTGACGAAGAGTGCACACTTCTTGGCTACTAGTGAGACCGCCTCACTTAGTAGATTGGCAAAATTATACATTGATGAAGTGGTATCCCGACATGGTATTCCTATTTCTATCGTGTCCGATAGGGATCCCCGTTTTGCTTCGAATTTTTGGAATAGCTTGCAACGAGAATTGGGGACGCGGGTGAATTTAAGTACCGCGTATCACCCCAAACCGATGGGCAATCGGAGAGAACGATACAAACACTTGAAGATATGTTGCGAGCTTGTGTGTTAGAGTACGGTGGGTCGTGGGATTCCCACCTACCGTTGATCGAGTTTGCTTATAATAACTCATATCACTCAAGTATTAAAATGCCACCATATGAGATGTTGTATGGGCGTCGGTGCCGAACCCCGACGTGTTGGTTGGAAGCGGGTGAGAAACAATATGCGGGACCCGATATTGTACAAATGACCGCGGATAAAGTCGCTATTGCTAGAGAAAAGTTGAAAGCCGCCCGTGACCGACAAAATATGTATGCCGATCCAAGACGTAGACCCGCTACGTTCTCGGAAAATGAGATGGTTTACTTGAAGGTATCACCTTGGAAGGGTGTTATTCATTTTAGAAAACGAGGAAAGTTGGCCCCGAGGTTTATTGGGCCGTTTCGAATTAGTAAGGTGGTAAATTCTCAATCGGTAACACTCGAGTTACCCCCGGAGTTGTCGGCAATACACAACACTTTCAACATTTGTTACTTGAGAAAGTGTAACATCGAAGATCCGAGCCAAATTCTCCCGGTGCAAGAGTTGCGGGTTGATACGAAGAAGAGATTGGTCGAAGAACCGGTGGAGTTATTAGACCGAAAGGTAACAAAATTGAGAAAGAAACAGATTCCTATGGTTCTAGTAAAGTGGAAGCACAGTTTGGGTGCGGATATGACATGGGAGACCGAGGCCGATATGCGGGAACGTTATCCCTCCTTGTTTGAGCGAGATGGGATTCCGGGGACGGAATCTTCCTAAGTGGGGGAGAGTTGTAACATCCCAAAACCCGGCCTAGTAGTTTATTGACCTTAAGGTATCTTATTAAATGGGTATCTGATTAAATGCTTAGTTAATATAATTAGACTGCTGTCTTTTGCGGTATTTTAACCAAGGGGTTAAAATACCCGACTTGTATTATATTTGGAATGAAAACGTGATTTTTATATCTTTGGATTCCTTGTTAAATATCGTTTCCGGAAATGCTTTCGTTTTTAAAATTGGAGTCCGTTTGCTAAAATAAATAAATTAATTACGAAAGGGACTTTTCAGACATATACTGTTAAATTAAAAGAAAAGCCAACAAGGGGGGCCAATGCCCTTGTTTGGCCGGACGAGAGAGAGAGAGAGAGAGTGGTCACCCTCTCTTTTCTTCTTGCTTCCTTTTGAAAAACATTATCCACAAAGAAAATATACTATTTCATTGCTTTTGCTCTCCAAGCCATCAAACTTGTTCTTGAGCCATTCTTGGTGTTTCTCTTGCTTGAATCCGAAAATCTTACATAAGTGGGTGTAGAAGGAGTTTAGAAGTAAGTTACATCTTTTCTCTTGCTTGTTCTTGGTGTTTTTGAATTAGAGCTTGAACTAGGGTTATGTAGCTTGTTGATTTGTTGGTGAATCTTGATATGGAAGTTGTTTTATGTGATTACACAAGCTTTTACATCATTTGTATGGTAGATTGTTGAAGGAATACAAGATTTGGTGAAAATCACCTTCAACCTCCATTAATGGTGGAAGTTGAAGGTGGGTTTTGACAAATCTTGGATTTCTTGATATTTGAATGGATGGAATTGTTTATTAGGTTGTGAAATCATGATTGATAAGTTATGGATGGTGAAATCATAGTATAGTTGATTGTGTGAATTGATCTAGTTGGTGTTTGGGTCAAAATGTTTAACTAGTGATCTTGGAAGTATCATAATTGGAATTTTGATGGTTATGACCTTGATGGAATTGTTAAATGATTGTGGATTGCTAGTTTAAAGACTTATTGCTAGTTGATGGAAATGTGGAAGTGTTAGGATCATGTTCGGGTTTTTGGCCCGTTTGGGTCAACTAGTTGTGAATACTTGATAAATGGTCATAATGGTCGATTGTATTGATGAATGATTTGTGCTAGTTGTAAATGTCATAAGATGTGCATTTTATGAGTCTTGTGTGGTTAGTTGTTGAAATTGTTGATTTTGACAATTCGGTGGATTATCATTAACTCGGTATATTGTTGACAGGAACCGGGAAGGATACTCAGTGATACTAGCTCACTGAGTTAAGGAATCGGAAGTTGAAAGGTGAGTGGATTCGACCGACAACTCGGGTTTCGGTTATTTTCCTTGGTATTGGTTATTGGTGAAAAATGCAGGAAATTACCAGACGTGGAGAGTTCGCGACGCGAACTTTAGTTCGCGATCGCGAAGTAGCTCCAGCGAAGTTGGTTGTTGGTCGCGAAGTAGTTCACGATCAGAGTTCACGTCGTGAACTCTAGTTCGCGATCGCGAACTAGAGTTCGCGATCGGGAACTCTGTTGTGACGTTTTCACGGTGTTTTTCGTAGCTAGTTGACTTGTTATGTATGCCTAGTGTTAGGGAATACCATACATGACTATGTGCACATTCGGGACGAGGTCAGTGTCGGAAGGAGAACGGCTGGGCATAGGGTATCGACTAATCGGGTATCCGACCTTACCTGTATTGGTTACATGGTTAAGGGGAGGGAGTTGCCCGGGTGTTGGATACGAAACGCTATCGGTTACCGTGGTTTTGGCCGACCATGGTTTAAGGCCCGCAAAGCCGCCGATCCTCTAAGTGATTACCCAACCGGAGATGTTTTTATAACTTCCGCGTTTAAGTGACTACCCAACCGGAGATGTTTTTATAACTTCCGTGTTTAAGTGTTTAGTGTAGTTGCTAGTGTTAGGAATTCATTCACTTAGCTTTTGTGCTAATCCCTCCCTTATTGACACATTTCAGGTTGGATGGCTTGAACGGGTCGGGCTTGGACGGGAAGTTTGACCATGCTTAAATTATATGTTTTGTAAAATGAGCCGTGTTTAGTAATACCGTCTTTTTAACTAACTTTGGTTGTAATATTTTTTGGGACCACGTTTTGTAAACCTAACTAACTAGATGCTTCCGTACTTAGACTAATACCTAATTGCCTTTAAAAAAAATGTGGTGTTACATCAGACCAATCTCACTACTTCCCGATGGTCTTTGACTAACGCACGGTGCACTTGAGATATGCATGCATCAGCAGTAGGCTGTTAATCAATAGACAAAAAACCATACATAAGAAATCAAAATACTAATCATAAATTTATAATATATTTCTGGTTGTGGGGAAGGAAACGCATGTCATGGAGGCGGATTATATTCTTTTGAACATGTGAGGTAATTGTGGTCTGAAATTAAGATGCCATCAAGTATTACTGTGGTAATGTCTTAAAAACAGAAAGATGAAGAGAATTCGAAGAGGTTGTCTGAAACTCGAAACTGTAAGCTGCTTAATTGGTTACCAAGACACCATCCCAACTTTCCTTTCCTCATTTGCACGCCAATACCTACACAATCCCAACACACCATCACAATTTGCAACGGAAAACATCCATCACAAAAAATTTAATTCCGTCACTAATAATAAAGAATGATAATTTGTTAATTGCTTACTATTCAGGTTCTTGTTCTTTAGTACAAACTTTTTCTTCCAATCCTTACTGTCTTCCGCATCTTCATCTACTTGAAAATAACAAAAATACCCATTTTGAGAACAATAAAAAGATTAGATATGATCCATGTGATTAGAACAAACCTTAATATATCAGTTTCAAAGATTAAGTGATAACCAATTTAACATCCAAGCAACTCAATCACAGATTCGTCGTTCTAATATATGATATCAATCATTATTGACAAAAATTATAAAACAGTACATCCAATGCCTTGACAAAAGCTATATAAATTAGGAATTAAACCTGGAGTCGATTACATAGCTTAATTTTCATGGTTCAATGCAGAACCCAGAGCTTCATCATCAAAGACGAACCTCACTGTATAGAAACATAGAAGAAGCCGTCGTATTTGTAGGCTGAAGGAACCGAGGTTGAAGGAATCGAGACTTAGGTGATGATGAATGAGGGAATCGAGGGTTCCAGTAATCGATGGATTTGGAATTGAATCGACGGGCTAATGAACGTGATACCTTGTAGGGTTGAAGGTGATGATTAATCAGTGGAGGATTCGAGGGTTTGAAAGAACCGAGAAGGTGAATGAATCGACGGAAGGTAAGGAGAGTAATTGATAACTACGTTGGTTAGGCAGAAGTCAATGTAATTCCTAGTAGTCCCACTGGTAGCGTAGTTATTTCTTGTACCGGAGGTCTCTGGTTCGAGCCCTGCAAAGGCTTTAAACAAAAAAAGAAAAGTATTTGGCTGAATTTTCAGTCTCCTATTTTAGGAAATATCCTAAATGCATTTTACAATCTCATTTTTTTAAGTTTCTTTCCGCCCAGGGGCCTACTTTTACTATCTGTCCACTTTAAAAATTCGAGTCCCATTTTGTTTCCGATATAAGTGGTAGCCTTAAGCCCAATTAACTATTGGCAAAAAGGTAATCCATTCAGTGCCTATTACAATTTCGTTCCTCGTCGTGTGTTCGTTTGATTCTGTATTGCCAAAAGAGATATTGGAATTGGAAACGGCGAGAGAAAGGGGGAAGACAACGGTAAATCGTTCCTGACTTCCTTCTCTCGACTCTCGGATCTTATTTGATACTGGATTTCTCAGCTAATCAGGTATGTGACGTCTTCCTGTTTTCATCTCTGACGTTCGTAATTGCTGGAATAAAGAATAGAAACGACTTCGTGTTGATAAAGAGCTCGGCAATATCCGTACTAACTTCAAAAATGCCAAGGTTTAGTTAGGGTTTCATTGGAGCCTGCTATATTATATACGTTGATTAAGTTCATTATTTGTGAAAACTGCAGTTTTTTGATGTACTCATTGTTGCTGTATCCGGTATTGTGAATGCTTAATTAGTTCAAATTTTAGGTGAACTGAATTTTTTAGTTAGGTTTAGTTGTGGCTGTGCGAATGTGTTTGAGTTGAGAAACGTGCTATCCGTAATGTTGGTGAGTTGAATTGCCACGAAATTTGGTTATATTAAATTATTAAGAGGAATTGTTTATGTTCAATTCAGAGATGGCTATGGCTGCTAGTAAGGTCCGTACAAGTAGTTTCTCACGAAATGTTTCAACTGCACCAACATCTTCAGTTCCTGGACTCAAGTATGGACCAAATGCCACTATCTTTCTTTCATCTGGCATACCAGATCTTGACAGTAATTCCCAATATACCCTTTCATCATCACAAACTGTACATCAGTATGTTACAAGTGATTTAATCCCTGATTGGTTAATATTTTTTATTAAAATGCAGAGATTTTAGGTGGAGGTTTTCATTTAGGAAGTCTGGTGATGATCATGGAAGATAAGAACGCGCCACATCATATGCTTTTTTTGAAGACATTTATGTCTCAGGGATTAGTTCACAACCAGCCTCTTCTTTTTGCAAAACCAGACCAAAACCCTAGAGATTTTCTTGGGACCTTGCCAGCTACATTAATGTCCAAACATGATAAATCTCATCAAAATGTTGTAGAACAGGTATTCATTCTCTTCTTTCCTCTTATTTTAGGGTTGGGTAATGGGTCAGAACGGGTCAGGATCAAAATGGGCCATCTTTTAGTATGGGTCTGGTCGGGTTGACCTGAAAATACTTTTATTGTTTGCTTTATGAGACTTTTTATGTAAAAAATTAATTTGTTAGGGGTAGGTTCAAATGAGAACCGCTAAAAAGTTGAGAATTGCCAGAACTACACAATTATGTGTTAATTCATGTTCATTCACATGTGAATATTCATGGTGATTCAAAATAAAAACACAAAAAAGTTAAGAAACAAAATTTTACATTTTAATTCACATGTTATTTGATTCAAATAACATGTGGATTAAAGAAAATTTGTTTAGTTTGGTAAACTTTTTGTGCTTATAAATTAAACCTTCAATAATGATTACATGTGAACAAACATGAATTAATATATAACTGTGTGGTTCTCACTGTTGTCAACTTTTTAGTGGTTTTATTCTGAACCTCCACTTAATGCGGTAAATATGTAACAAAATAACTACAATAATAACCTAAGTTTTTTAACAAAAGTTATAATTTTTTTTAATTATAACTGGATTATAAAAATTATACCTTTGGTGAACTTGTAGAAGGATTTGCGGATTGCTTGGCAATACAAGAAGTACCTTGGGGAAAATAAGCCACATATTGAGGACCGAGGTAATTTTGTGTATTCATATAAAAAATTTATACATAAATATTCTCGTGAATTTTTTAATAAAAAAATTTATTTCCTTTTATCGCGAAGCAGATGGGAAATTAGAGTACTGCAATGATTTTGACTTCAAGAAGCCCATAGAAAAGCATTTGATTATGGAAAACCGTGTGGTATGTGTTAGCCTTTTTGATAATTCAGGCCTTACTGGATTACGTGATACTTGTTCTAAGTTTTTATCTCAAATTCCAAGGTATTTTATATTTATTTTTACACTTATTTATTAGAAATTATTCTAGATGATTTACTTTAATACCTATAAAATTAATTTAACCTAGTTATCATTATTTCAAGCAGGTATGATGGGAATATTACAAATGCAGGACGAATTGCCATCGAATCTTTCTGTGTTTCAACATGTGAATACTCTGACAATGTGAGTAACCACATTTTTAAGCTGTATTTTCTCCAATTTCTGCATCTTTCATAAATTATTAACACGTTAAATATAAATCAGAACTATATTGCATGGATAGTCCCTTAAATTGAAACGTGTAATATCAACAGTCTCCAAAAACTTAACGCCTTACGGACCATTGCTGTTACAAGTTTCAAAATTAGGTGTAATAAAAAAAAAGTCAAGAGACGAAATCCAGTAATTTCATACAAACCAGAGGGACGATTTATGTAATTTACTGTTGCATTTTTTGACAATATTTTTTTTAATAACCGTGTAGGAATGGGAAATGCTTTCCTTGATTAGATCATTAAAAAGCATGGTACGGTCTTCAAATGCAGTTGCTTTTATAACATTCCCACCTTCAATTGTATCGCCACAAGTTTCAAAAAGATGGCGACATTTGGCTGATACATTGTTGTCCGTTAAAGCAATTCCGGGTAATTTTTTATTTATTTTTTCCTGTATTAAAGGATTTATTTTGTTACAGTTTTCTAAAAATGTAACACTTTAAACAGATGAAAATAAGGAGCTTGCTAGTTTACTAACTGGTTATCAAGATATGGTTGGGCTTTTAAGTGTACATAAAGTTGCACGTTTTAATACACAGGTATGATATACTTTTTTTTTTTTTACCTTTACTTGGATCATGGAATTTTACAACTAATTCTGCACATCTTCAGTTAATTATAATTTAATACTACTTTCTAATTACTAATTTACAACTAATTCCTGGCGTTCTTTCGAATTCTACGATTTTGTCCATATACTTTTAGTTTCGTTTTTTTTGTCCCTGTAATTTTGTGATTTTTTCCATATGGTCTTCAAATTTGATTTTTTTCGTCCATTTTGACCTAAAATGACCAAAATTCCCTTATTTTTAATTTTTTCGTCCACTTTGTTTTCCCTTTGCTTAAAAAAAGGTATTTTGGTCATTCTAGGTTAAAATGGGCGAAAAAATAAAACTTGAAGACCATAAGGACAAAGAAATTAAAAAATACAGGGACAAAAAAACGAAATTAAAAGTATAGGGACAAAATTGTAGAATTCGAAAGACCACAGGGACAATTTTTGTAATTTACGCTCATATATATAGAAATGATTCATAATTGTGAGCTCTAATTGTATCATGTATGATATTTTTGTTGTTTAGGTTCCAGTAATTCTAGATGCAACAACATACTCCATAAAGCTACAAAAACGAAGATCGATAGTTTTAGAATGTTTAAATCAAGCCCCTGTTGATGGGTCAAGTGGGAGTTCTTATGGCTCTTCTTCTGGTGGCTGTTCTGGTTCTTCAAAAACCGCTGCCCTTGATTTTTGATTAAAAACTAATTTGTGCTTTAGTTAGTATTTATATTAATCTGTTAAATTAAATTAGTAGGACAGTAATTTGCCTGATTTATGCATCTTTAATTCTGGCATGGTGTTGAAATGTTTTTGATTTCATGTTTGGTCTGACAGTTGCATTGCTCAATGCTGTTATTTCTGTTTTTACATTGAGGAATGATATTTAATCCTACCCGCTTGGTAGGTTGACATATGTACTTCACTAATTCTCTCTCTTAATAGCATCCTTTGATTTTGACACGTGTCTTCATCTAATGAGTAGGACCAAATGGTAGGACTAAATACCATTACTTTAAAATATACTATTTCCGTATCAAAATAAGTGATATACCTGAAGAATTGCGGTTTTTGAGGTAAAAAATTAAAAAGTGATTTAAAATATATTAAAGTGGATCATTAGTGGATAATGGGTCCCATTATTTTTGAATGAAGTGATATTAATTATATTTAAAAGTAACGAAGGAAGATAACAAGGTGATCATCAAAACCAAACCGTTAAAACCAACAAAATTTAACCGATAAAACCGAAATGATCTCAAAACTGACAGTTTAGTTTTCAAGTTTTGAAAAAACCTAATGGGTTGAGTTTGGTTTCAGTTTTAATCAGAAAGCGTCCCGCCCATTAAGAAATTGCCCCGCTAACTATTATTTATGTTATGATTATACGATACAAAATACGTTTATATGTTGAATTTTTGTGGTGGAAAATGATTCAAGTGTTGAATTATGTTATTAAATATTGAATTTAATGCAGGAAATTAGATATTGTTGTTGAAAATTGTATATAAATTTGGAAAAATGAAGGTTAGTGCGGGAAATAATATATTAATGTTGAAAACCAAGTGAGTTTGGGTGTTTAACCCGGAACCGAACTGTTTTTGAAATTTTTTAAACGAAATTAACAGATTGAGTTCGGATTGAGATTTAAACAGATTCATACACCTCTAGAAGAGAAGGTAAATATAAAGAGAGAATAGAAGGGTAAATGAAATGCGGGAAAATGGGTTAGTAGGATCGGGTTATATATTTTAACTATAAACTCTTTTATAGTTTCTAATAAAATATTAAAAATATTATTTTCTTTTTTAATCTCCTTGATATTTTTATAAATTTTTATATATTAAGTTTTGTGTTTAATTAACAACCGATGATGTTATAAAACTAAGGAAGGAAAAAATTGTTTGTAAGACGGACGTGATGTGGTAAGACGGAGGTGATGTGGACCATGCATGTGGTGCTAATGTTCGAAATTGAATAGAAGCGGAATAGGCAACTGTCATAAATGAATAATTATGAACTTTTTTTCCTGTGACAAATTTAAAAGCTATTATAAGATAGTCATACATTAAAAATTTATGTATCAATCCGTAAATAACTCTTTAATTTTAAAAATTATTATAACATAACTTATTATATAACTTTTTATTCACTTAAATCTTATTATCAAAACTTTTTTTGTTTTGTTTAGTGATGTAGGAATATAATGGTCTCCAAAATCAAATTAGTCCAGAAATCATATACTGTCCCTGCCGAGAACCTTCAACTATTTGCTTCAGTTTTTTACACCGCTTCTGTGCGTTTTTCGAGTACAAACGAAGAGTTATGTCTCGTTTAATCCGTTCTAGGTTAACGCTCTCCAGATTCTAGTAAGCTCTTCAATCCCATCACTCTCTCCCGATTTCACAAAGCCATTGTTGCTCATAAAATCCCCAATCAAACATCGAAAGCCAAGATAAAACGTTGCTGTAAATTGAATTAGGTTTTCTTTGTCATTTTATGTCAATCAAGCAAATTACCAACTTCAGTTTGTTTAGTGTAAATTCACAGGCTGTTTATGTCGATCATGTTTCATTTTGAGGGAGTATTCTGAGTTTTCATGTATGATATAACTAGCATTTGCTCGAATTTAATTTGATTTTTTTTTTTTTTTTTGCAATATAAGCGATATCTTAGGTTCAACACGGAGAGGAAGATGTTTATCGACTGAATCAAACAAAATTGATGAACCACTTAAAGTAGAAGAAGCTGAAACAGTAAATTTTCCACCTCCTCCGGCAGATAAGGTAGTAAAAATGACTTGTTAAACTGTCATTATATAAAAATTCATTCTGTTAATTATGTGTGTTTTGATTAATTGTTGATCTTTTTTTGTAATCAGTTACTTGTTCTTGGTGGAAGTGGTTTTGTTGGCTCACATGTTTGCAAAGAAGCATTAAATCGTGGCTTATCTGTTGCTAGTCTTAGCAGGTATGCATTTGTTAGTGCTGTTTTGGATCATTTTGATGAATATATACTTGTTTTTATCATTATACAGTTACATCTATGAAATCAGTTTTAGTGCATGTTATGGTTTCTTATAATAATGAAATATGTGATCATTTGATTTCATTTGTACACTTTATGAATGTTAATTCTTCCTTAATTGTTGGTAACTTATGTTCATAGATCTGGCAACACATCTATTCAGGAACCATGGGCTAACAATGTGCACTGGCATCAAGGTATCAATCTTTTTATGTGTGTATACACACACACATACACATACACACACACTTGGTAATTGAGCGGATGTTTCCCGGACCTTTAGTTTATAATGATGTAAAATTTTATTTTTTTTCATATTAAATCAAAAAGTATGATTCAAAACTTTGTTTAAAGATTGGTTAATTCTAGATCGAGCCTCTTGCAAATCGAGTAAAAAATAGGGTTCTTGGTGACATTGTAAACCAAATGAAAATCAACCAATGCACTCAAAATCTGACTGTAATATGTAAATTGATGATGATATAAATTTATTAGATCGTTAGATGTATTTATAAGGAAATTGAACAATTTTTTATAAATCTTATTAAATCTCAATGGACCTGTCTACATGCAAAGTGATTTTGGTAACATGCATACGTCTATTTTCATATAGTTTCATCAAAAGAGTATTCTTATAAATCTCCTTAGTGAGCGAGTTGGAAAATGGAGGTAGGAAGTGTAATAAATAAGTAGCAGGTTGGAGTTTTAGGGTTCATATTGTAATTTTTTTAAATCAGGGGGTTCATATTGTAATTTTCTTAAATCAGGTATTTTTTCTAGTATCATAAATTGTTGTGCTAAATTGCTAATTTCTAGTCTTTATTTCTCAGGGGACTTACTGTCTGGCGACTTATGGAAGGAAGCATTAAATGGAGTGACCTCTATTGTATGTACTCTGTTATTACTCAATTTTTTAATAAAAAAAAAAATCAAGTTCATAATTCTAGTTATCTATAAAGAAATCTTTTTGATAAAGAATATAGCACATATTTAAATCTAAAAATTCTTTTATAGCAATGATTTCCTAGACCTTCAGATAATTATTGCTCATGCTTTTAATGCATATACCTGTTTTTATTGCTTGAAATATCTGTTTTGTAGAAATATAAAATTATGATATTTAGTTTAATTGTGTATTTAAAATGTAAAGGTGTCTTGTGTTGGTGGTCTTGGTTCCAATTCCTACATGTACAAAATCAATGGAACTGCAAATATCACAGCAATTAGAGCTGCAGCTGAAAAAGGTTAGACCTAAATGGATTAACGGGTCAAATGGGTTAATTTAACTATAAAGGAAACGGGTCATAAAATTCATCATTATGGAACTCGTCTCTACCAACACATCATATACATAAAATGCTTCATATTTATTACGTATTATATTTTTGTAAATTCTTTTTGCAGGGGTTAAAAGATTTGTATACATGTCTGCTGCTGACTCTGGTGTGATTAATTACTTTCTACAAGGATATTTCGATGGAAAGGTAATGTGGACTACAAACCAAGTAATAAATATTATTTATATTTATAATTAGTACTCAACTCTTAGTCTAAATTGTCCTTAATCTGATTTTAAAGCTGGAATGTGTTAATCAGATTATCCATTTACCAACTTTAAGATATGCGATTTAAAATGTTGGTAATTAAGATTTCAAGATCTGCGTAGATCCCTAATTATTAAAATTATTGGTAATTAAATATTTCTGATTAATATAGGCTATGTAATATTGATGCAGAGAGCTGCAGAAACAGAGTTACTGGTGAGATATCCATATGGACGTAAGTTAGATTAAGTTAATTTTAGTATCATCTAAAATATAATTTCGATAGTTCAAAATCTATATCAGTTTTCTGTTTAAAAACTTTATCTGGGATTATCCCTTTAAATTTGTAATAAAATAAAAATTTATTTTCAGATGTGATTTTAAGACCTGGATTCATTTATGGAAACCGTCGTGTTGGCAACCTGGAGTTACCTCTTGGTGTAATCGGTTCTCCACTAGAAATGGTACAATAAATTTTTCATAGTTTTGTAATTTATTTATTGTTAGATGACATATCAATCAAAGGTTGAAAAGACATTTTTACCCTTGTAGTTTGATTCATGTCACATGTTTTTATTTATTTATATAAATAAAAATGCAGGTTCTCCAACATGCAAAGCCGTTGAGTGAGGTCCCACTTGTTGGTCCACTGTTGACCCCGCCAGTCAACGTGACAGCTGTAGCAAAGGTAGCGGTTAGAGGAGCTATTGATCCTGTGTTTCCACCTGGCATAGTCGATGTGCATGGATTATTGCGTTATAGCAACCAGAAGTAATATTTACACAAGACTTTGCTCTCGTTTTCCTTGATTATTTATTTTTCTCATAATAATGCATCTTTATAGTGTTGTTAGAATACGTATATAGTTGTGTTGTGTGCATGCTTTTAAAATGACGTTGATAAAAGTGCTCCTAAAATAGAAGCTAGACAAGTACGGTTTAGCTAGGCTCGCTTTAACATGGATAATAAGATTATTTCATGTTTACTTTTGTTAGTGTGGATTATCCATTAGTGTGAGTGCATATAGGAGAAATAGTAGAGTACCTGCACAATATGGCAACGACTATGGCGACTATCTTGTGTAACTATGTTTTTTGGCCGAGCAAAAGTTGTTTGATTAAATGTTTTTTTCTTAACGATTATTTTATAAATGAATGGTAATTTATATAATAATAAGTGCAAAATTTTCCAAATGATGACCTGAAATCTGCTGCGGAGAGTGTGTTGTTAGAGTATTAATTAAGGTAGAATGATTAATGTGAACAGTTGATATATAGCAAGTAACAGTATAGTAAAAGTCATGTAACCAAGTAGATTAATTGGTTAGTGCTCTTGCCTCTCTTCTAAAGGTCTAGTGTTTGAGTCCCACATATCTCTTCGATTTCTGAAAAGAAGGAATAAGGACTTTTCTAAATTAGTGAGTTGGTGTGTTTGAAAATTTAGATTGCTTATCTAAGAGAGTTTTATTGTATCATATATAATAAAGATAACGTGTATTCCGGACATTTTTCCATGACTTGCTTTTGAAAATTTGACAATCTTTATGTATCTAGAAAGTAATTTTGAGTGTCACACCAACTAGGGGTGTTCAGTATTTGGATATAACTGGATTGTTTAATTGGACCATTTGGATTAGTTACTTGGTTTTTTGGATTGGTTTGGACTTCAATCGAATAAATATATTTGTTTTCGGATTGGTTTCGGTTTCCATCGTAATAACCGGATTGTCCAAACAAACCGAATAGTAATATATATATATATATATATATATATATATATATATATATATATATATATATATATATATATATATATATATGATTTTTTAATAATCTTACAACTATTCGATTCATTTATATGGGTTTTTATAACTTTCCAATATCTCATAAGTACAAAAACAACAAACTTAATTACTTTCTTTCAAAGTTGTTCAATATTTAATACGATTACAGAAAAAGTCTCAAACTTAGTATTATTAATGTTATGTAATTTTGAACTCTTCTACTAATCTTCAATAAAAAAATATAAAGGAAAACCAAATTATGAAAACGGGACAACCGAATTGTAATTTGGTTCAGATTGGTTTGGTTTTTAAAGTAATTTGGACGGTTTGGTTTCAACTATTAAAAACTGGACTTTATTTGGTTTCATCTATTTGGTTCGGTCCAATCCATCCAAACGAACACCCCTAACACCAACAATGATACCTAATTTTGTCAAGGGTGGGGTATAGGAAAGTGCAATGTAGACAATCATACGTATACTTGAGAGTAGAGAGCCTGCTTCCTATAAGGTCTCCGACAAAAGTATGTGGTGGACGAAAGCATGCGTGGTCGTGATGAAAAATAATGTGAAGTGTATGATATGTAAAACATGAAAAACATGTGAAATACATCAACCTGTAATTTTAAAGGAACATGTAAAACATATAAAACATATAAATCAATCTTGAAGCATCAAATGAGATCGTATTTGGTTCACAAGCTCGAACTGAGTTCTGCCAAGCTCAAGCTCGACTCGCCAACTAAAACTCGAGCTCGATACTTGACGAGCTTCCATTTTTAAACCCGAACTCGACTCAGTGAAAGCTCGATACTTTCGAGCTCGACTCGGCTCGAAAATATTGTTTTTTTTAAAAAGGGCACTTTTTGTTGTAAAAATGTATATAGAAAAGGGTAAAAAAGTAATTATGTATATGGAAAAGGGTAAAAATGTAATTAAATAAAAACTTGATAAGGCTCGCGAGCCTAGCGAGCTGTGTACTTTGGAACTCGAACTCGAACTCGGCTCGAAGCCCTGCTCGAGTAGCTCGAGCTCAGCTCGACTCGGTTCACAACGAGTTGATTCCGAGTATTCTTCGAGTCGGTTTCAAGTAACTCAAGAGGTGTCTCAACTCATTTACACCACATCAAAGATTGTAGCACTTACAAAATCAGGTGTAGTTACATATGCACGGAAACTGTTTGATGAAATGTCTCAAAGAGACTTGTTTGGAGCACATCACTTGTTATACTCATCTCAATTTATACCAAGAGGCCCTTTCCACCAAATGACACAAATTAGCACCATCAGCAATTTTGAGCGCTATTGCAGGCTCATGTGATCTTTATTATGGACAAAATATGCATGGTTTGATAATGGCTACTGGAACAGTTTTACGTGCATCATGCATGTTCTGTTATTGCAACATTAGGGCGTGGAAAAATGATTCATAGTTCTGCAATAAGTCATGGTTTAATAGTTACGCTTATGTTGGAATGGGGTGGTTAACATGTATGCAAAATGTGGAGGGTTTTACGGTTCCGTTTAATCTTGTAGTGATATTATTGAAAAAGATTTGGTTTTTCATGGAACACTATGTTAATTGCGTACTGTCTTCATGGTTGGGTGAAAAAGCCCTAAATTTTTATGATGAGATGGTATTAGGTGTGTAAATGAGCAGAGCCGAGCCCGAGCTCGACTAGGTTCGAGCTCGGTTCGTTTAAGTTTTAAGGAGCTCGAGCTTGGGCTCGGCTTGTTTCGAGCCTTATATGTAAAGCTCAGGCTCGGCTCGTTTAGGTTTTTGCAGGTTCGTGCTCCGCTCGATTAGGCTCATTTAAGCTCCCATATACACAAAATATATAAGAAAAATTATTTAATTATAATAATAATATACTATGTAAGCACTTCATTTTTATATTATGTTATATACATATACTTCCTCCGTATCACAATAAATGATACACTTACAATTTATGGGTGTTTCACAATAAGTTATATACTTTAAAAGTTACCTTATTTGGCAATAATGTGGGACCCAACCTCCACTAACTACCCACTTTAATAAACTGAAATTACCCTTATACTCTTACTTTTATATTTAAAACTAAAGCCTTACTTTATTTAAAACTAATTAATATCACTTTATTTAAGAAAAGTAGAACCCATCATCCACAAACTATCTACTTTAATATATTTTAATCATACTTTAATATATTAAACCTTACTTTAATTTTGTGCCTCAAAGTCCGTGATCTTCTAAATGTATCACTTATTGTGATACGGAGGAAGTATATGTATAGTATACATACAGACATAAGTATAAAAATATACTAATAATTAATATATATTTGCTCGTTTAGGCTCGCGAGCCTAATCAATGGATCAAGCTCGGGCTCGAGCTCGTTTAATAAACGAGCTCTTAGTTAAGCTTAGACTCGGCTCATACTCGTTTAAACTCGGATCGTTTCAAGCTTTTAAGCAGCCAATCTCGAGTAGCTCACGAATAACTCGGCTCATTTTCACCCCTAGATAGTATCATTCGGATTGAAAAATATATAGCTTGTATTATTGACAAGAAGTTGCATGGTTTAGATGAAAAATACGTTGGGTTATTAATACAGGTAAGGAACCCAAAAAGTAATGATTAGATCCCTACCAAGGGTTACACAAACTGATACTGTTAATTGTTGCCAAATCAACGTCACATCACCCCACCCTCCAACCGACATGAAACTGACGTACCCATGCCAACAATACCTCTTCCCTTTAATTTTTTAGGACCCACCATTACAAAACACACACATAAAATACCCCTTTGGGCCCACCCACCAACTCACGAACATCACTCACTCTCGTCTCCACACTGGCGAAATGGAAAGTGGCGAGGCAACTCATGAGGTGGTGCCAACAGTTTGGCAAACTGGCAGAGGGAAGTGGCAGACCACTCATCTCCCGTTGGGAGTGGTCTATACATGTATTTTGAGATTGGTTTGACGTATTGGTTTGTTATCTTGTTGAACCAACATGTAAAACCATGATTTTTTTTAAGAATATTAGGAAGCAAGAAAGTAAAATTAGAGGTGTACATAGTGTTCTGGCTCGATTTTAGATTCAAATCAAAACCAATCCACTAATTTCAGTTTTAAGATTTTTAAACTCAATGTTTCGATTTAAACATTTTTTATTTTAGCAGGTTCAGGTCATTAATGGTTCGATTTTTAAACCAAACTCACCTGTTTTCAACACTAATATATAATTACTTACACTATTCTTTATTTTCTCAAATTTGCATACAATTTTCAGTATCAACATCTAATTTCCGTATCTAATAACAAACATACTTCCTCCGATTCAAAATAAGTGATACACTTTCCTTTTTGGGGTTATTCAAAATAAGTGATACACTTCGAAAAGTTTCCTT
Organism: Calendula officinalis; assembly: GCA_963853835.1. NCBI lineage: Eukaryota > Viridiplantae > Streptophyta > Magnoliopsida > Asterales > Asteraceae > Calendula > Calendula officinalis. Next base: position 53,136,420 of record OY970825.1, read on the forward strand.
ATTTGGCAAAAAAAATGAGACCCACAACCACTAACTATCTATTTTAATAAAGTGAAATGACCCCTTTACCTTTACTTTTTACTTTTAAACATCATTAACCTTATTTTATTCAAAAGGTGTGGGATCCATTCCCCACTAACCATCTAATTAATCGAATTTAATCATCATTATAATATTTTGCCTCAAAAACCGTGAAACCCCAAGTCTATCACTTATTTTGAATCGGAGGAAGTATTTCAATACCAACTATAACTTTAGCCCAAAAATTCAAAATATAAATATACTTAATCATAACATAAACCATAATTAATAGGATCATTTCTAGTTAAAATCAATCTAAACCGAGCCATTGGTTTTTTAAAAATTTAAAACAAAATCGTGAGTTTCAAATGGTTTTGATTTTATCAGTTAAGTTTTGTCAATTTAACAGATAAGTTTCAGCTTTTCAATTTTTATGTTCAAACCCTAATTAAAATGATGAGGAATTGCCCAAAAGAAAGATTTGAAGGTGTAAATAATTAGGTTATGTGGGATTAAATTCTTTTTTCGTTTAATTCTTCTCATGCCTGAAGCATTATATCTACAATATAAAGTTCATGCGTATACATTTTAAAATCATTTGTGTGATAATTGCAAACGATCATATTTCTCAATCAAACAACTTAAAACACAAACCACATCCCTCATAAAAAGAGAATCGATACAAACTTACATGACAACAAGAAAATCCTTGTTTATATATGTGCCTAAAAAAACTAAGTTAAAGACTATATTCAGAAAGCATATTTTCATAATTCATATCCAACATGATGTCAAAGCTATTTATATCACTATGCATGACTCGTTATTATAACCACGAAGGATTATGAACGCAAACTAACCCACAAACATCACCAATGAATATCTTGACTCAACAGATTCTCACGTGACACAAGTGCAACCAGATCTTTGGACACACAAGTCTCATGTGAACCGATAACTCAAGACATGCATTAGAAATGTCAGTGGGCTAGACTACCTTCATAATCCTTCGTAATTAAAATTTAAGAGTCATACACCATGACATAAAGAGCTCAAACATCCTACTAGATGAAAATTAAGAAAATATCGGCATCCTTTTTATTCAAGACTATCCATCAAAACAGGATGCATGACCATTGTTGACCTCCAACAAAATCCATCAAAAAATCTTTATTGAAAGATAATCCAATATCCAAATAGTCACAAATGGCAGAGTAACTGAAAAAAGAATTATAAAAAAAAAACTTTAATTTAGTAAACTAGTAACAGCTTAAAAAAAAGTAAAGTGGTATTAAAACCATACATATCATTTCAGACACCACAATGTACAACACATTAAAGCATTAAAATTGGTACTTAATGTGATTTTTGTGGTATTAATATAACCTCCCAAAAAAAAAATAGCATGCTACAGCCTACAGGCTTTACAATCTCTACTCCTCAAAATTGATTGGATTCTTTAGATTAAAATGGAAATATGATTTAGTTATTTAATCTCTAATTTGTAAGCAGATCTACAGCTAAATCAACATAAAACAATAATAGATCTTAAATATAATAAATTAAGAAATCTGTGACTAATAACACATACAATCAAAGCACAAAATTTCATCAAAATGTCACTTCTTAACTTTTGACCTCAGGATCTAGATGTCAAGAAATTAAGGAAAAAATATTTTTATAAGAACTTCGCAACTCTGTTCTGTAATAACTAAAACTTGATTTATATACTGAAAACATATACTACTACAAAGACAGATAGAAGATGATGTACCTATGCTTGGATCGAGAGATATGGATCTAGGGTTTTGCAAGATACGGCCATTTCTTCGACGGATCAAAAGAAATAAGGCGATTGTAAATCATCTAGGGTTTGTTGTTTTATAATGGTCCGGTGATTTTTATTTAATCCCTTTTGTAGTTCCAATTTCTCAGTTTCATCCTTCATTTCGTTGTAATTTATAAATCCGATCCTTGCAGTATAAGCCTTGATTCAGATGTGTTTGCAAATAAGGTCCTTTTGGTTAGATGTGGCAAACGGGTCGTGTCGTGTTGGGTTCGTGTCGTGTCGAGACCTTAAACGTGTTGAGATCCCTAAACCCAAACCCGACACGTTTAATGAACGGGTTCAAAATGTTGACCCAAACCCGACAAGGTTAATTTCGTGTCAACCCAACCCAACCCATTCAACCCGTTTAAACCGTAAAAATTTGCGTATAGCGATTAATCATAATAAAATTCCAACAAAAATGTATTAAAAATTAATAAAAATCCAACAAAAACGTAACATAAGTAGATATTAATCTAAATATGAAACAAAAGCTCAACGTTTTCTATTACAACTACTATATATTTAAAAAATATAAATTTTTTAAAATATATACATACTTAAACGGGTGATTCGGGTTACCTTCGAGTTGAAAATGTTGACACTAACCCAACCCGTTTAACTTTCGTGTCGTGTCGTGTCGAGTCAACCCATTTACTTAAATGTGTTGAAACCTCTAACCCAAACCCACTAATTTCGTGTCGGGTTCGTGTCGAGTTGTCGTGTCGTGTATGATTTTGCCAGTTCTACTTTTGGTCCTTAATTTTGTAACTTTACTAAACTTACTAGAAGTTGAATGCAATTAAGTCAGAAGATGGAAGTAGGTATCTACTCGCTTAGAGCATTCGGTGTCGACTGTTAAATGACTGCTGAAAGGGATTTGGCGACACCAAAACCATAAATGTTATGACACCTAGATCCACAAATGTTGAAAATCAACACGTGTTTATTCTTTTTGCATTTGATACTTTTGATTTCCTTACACCTGAGGTGGTGGAACTTTCTCAATAGAGTCAAACGTCTTATGCATAACATTGTTATGACACCTAGATCCACAAATATTGTTTTAAAGATATTTATCTCTATATTAATGAGAAATTTGGGAGAGAAAAAAGTTAAATGAAATAGATCAATTTTAAGATGAGTATTAAAATCATGTTGAAGAGACAAAAATACATTTAATACTCTAATACCTTGTGATCTTAAGTCATTGTATCTTATTCATTCCATAACGTGTATGATATGTATTCTTCCTTATAAGTTATAGTAGTTTCTTTAGGCTAAACGGTATGGGCCACTTTGCGTGGCCGTGGTGCTGAGGTGGAGTGGGCTAACGGCGTGGTGGCAAGAACGAACACCGCCCCCCTACACGGCGTGGGGGCGGGTGGTGGACACCGGTGGTAACGAGCACAGGCAATAACGGGGTGGGGGTGTTGCTTTTTCGACCGTTGGAGCATGGGGGAAGCGAGATTGGAAGCTGAAAACATACCTGGAAGGATGGAGATGTGAAGGAGCCATGGAAATTTTTGGTGTCGTCTGCACCAAAGGAAAAAACGAACGAGGAAGAAGGAGCAAATGAGTTTTGGGTTTTAGGGTTTTTTTTGGGCTTTAGATTAACATTAACTTTAAAATTTTATTTGGGCTTATTGTTGGGCTAGTTATATTAAAATTTAAAATGTATATTAAAAGTTTAATTTTAATTAAAATTTGGTATTATAATTTAAATATTTAGCATTATAATTTAATTATTTGGTTTTTGTTTTATAAAAAATAAATGAAAAAGAAATGATGAGATGGAAAAAAAATGGTGTGGTGTGGTGTGGTGGGTATTCCCTGGAAAAAATGGTGTGGTGTGGTGTGGTGTGGTTGCTGAGGTGGCAGATGATGTGGCAGAAAAAATGGTGTTATGGTGAGGCCCATACCTAATAGCCTTAGACAAACCAAATGACGACTTGGTCACGGTTACATACTTTTCTAACACTTTATTTGAGAATTGCTTGGAAACTACTTACAATGAAAACATATGTCGCATTTCAAGAGTTATTTAGAATCATCGGTTATTTAGTGACAACACTTAGAGCTATCATTAAGAAGTAGTTACATGCATAAAACATGTGTACTTTTATTAAAGGGGGTTTATTCCAAAAATGAAGTGGCGGTTATTTATTATTATACAAGTTTTTGATGCATGTCGGGATCTTATTGACAACTTTAAGGCTATCATTATCATTTTCCTAGAAATTATTTACTTCAAAATAAAACATTCACTTCAACTATTTGGCGATTGCTTTGTAGTAAAAGCTCTCGAATTAGTAGCTAAACATTTTACCTAGATAACGAGAGGAAGGTCCGGAAACAATTACGACAACGATTAGATCTTGTACACCATAAGCAAAGCTGGGCCACCAGAGGTACCCATTTTAACAGGAATATATACCTTAAAAATAAAACATTTACCTTGTTCAAGAGTTAACATTCTTTAATAGGGTTAAGAGCATCCACTACGCCTTGTTGTGGTGCCACGACCACGCAAACAATGTTTTCATCTGTTATCATGGTGTCGACGATCGTGATGGGGTGACAGAGACAACGAAGGGGTGGTTTATGTATGTTTTGTACGTTTTTTTGGTTAATATGTTAGTTATGAAATGTCATGGGACAGCGTATGCGGTTAGTTATTGGTATAATGAAAATGAGATAATGGTTTGATGATGTGGCAATCATACATGTCATGATGTATATGACTACTCTAAGAGGGGTGGTGGTGGTGGTGGTGGTGGTGTTGGTGGTGGCTAGATCAAGCCACTTCTTCATCTCAGCGTCACATCAATATTTCACATTCAATTCCCCCATTAGTTCGAAACATAGTTTGAAAAATTAGTTCGGAACATACTTGCACCTGCAGGTTTGAATCCAATCATTTAGGTCGAAATATCCAATATCTGGTGTGGGAGATGAGGATGATGGTGACATGTTGGCCATGGCGGTGGAAGATGAACGTTGGTCTAACAAGCAAAATTAAGAGAGAGGGGTGCAATCACGAGCATGACATGCCGCCGGATGCCACATCACCTCAAAAGAGCTCGCCACCACACCGCAAGTGGTGTGAGTGGTGGCCCAAGTCGGACCAGTGGCGGAAGCAAAGACCCAACGGGGAGGAGAGAGGGTGTTTTTGAGGTGTTTTTATTGGATAAGAGGTATTTTAGTTAGTCCAAAAAATATATTTTAGGTTAAGTTATGGTAAAAGGAGTATTTGGGGTTTTGAATGTAAAATATTAAATAATGATGTGGCGCATAGGTGGCGCGGAGGTGGCACTCCGACTTGGTGTGACCACACCTAATGCTCTAAGACCGTGCTTCGCCGTGGTATTATAAAATCTCAGATTTCTATTTATCTAATTGTAAACGTGTTAGGAATATTCTAGATGATATTCTTTCAGATTTGATGTGTCAAAACTTGGAAACTACAAGGAACTAAATTGAAGATATGGAAGTTCAAATTCAAATAAAGATTTAGGAGATAATCACTATTGTAAAAGATATAGTATATCTTGTTTAATTTAAAAGATTTAGTATTATCTTTTCCTTGTAAATCTCTAGGTTTTCTAGTATATAAAGAAACCTAGAGGTATAGAATTAGTCGTTCTTGAAACCCACATTTTAACGTGTATGTGTGTGTACTCTAAGCCTCAAGGTCGTTTGATCCTGTTAACCAAAACCGTTCTACATATTTATATGTAGAATTGGGGCTTTTAGTAATCATTGTATATAAAGATGATGATGAAACCTTGTTTAGCTATACAAATATGTTTATCTAACTCCGCAATTTTATGATTTGTATATGCTTATTCCAGATCAAGAACTAACTATTCTTGAGCCTAAAGATCTACGGTTATGAAGAGTTGTTCTAAACTCAGCAATTGGTATCAGAGCATGGTGGCTCCAGATCTGGAATGAAACAAGGATATATCGGTGATCACATTAAGATATTACGGTACTTTTATAAACCCATGTTATTGCTTAATCGCTGGTACCGTAAAAGAAATCAACTTGGTTGTAATATTTGATCACCAAAAGAACAGCAACAAAACCCTCGTTCCCATTTGCCTATTCATGAAACTTTTTCAACCAAAATCTTCACACAGAAATCAAAACCTGCAATTCTAGGTCATGGGGAAATCAGAACCTCTTCATAATTTCAATTTACCTCCAGAATTGACGTGGGGCAGACAGAGGCTCTTGAGGTGCAGGAACATCAATCCAATTCGTGCAATGCCGGCCGTTGATGGTGATAAATCCGATTCGTTTGAGAATAACGAGAACCGCCATACTTACCGTCGTTCTGAACCGGAGTCTGAGAGGTTACGAGTAGGAACATCAATCGATGATCAGCCAAAGACGAAGCTGGATTCATTGCTGCCGTCTCAACTGCAGGAGATCGGAGACGATGATGAGATCTCGGCTACTAGAGAGAAATTGATGAAGGAATATCGGTCGGAAATAGGTACGATGCAAAAATTGATTCCGATAAACATAGCTCCTCTCATTATTAAATACTACTGATCAGTAGGAGTTTATGTTTACTACTGATCTCAATTTCAATTTTACTACTATTCTCTCATTATTACTGGCTCTAAATTGGTTACTGATCCTATTCGAAAAATACTACTGATCAGTAGTAAATGAAGAAAACACTACTGATCAGTAATAAACTGCAATTTTTACTACAGATCAGTAATATACACGTTACTACTGTTGCGTTTGCTGATCAGTATTAAACAGTACATGTTCCGAATTTGTTACTTATCAATACTAACCGAAGAAATTTTTTATTACTGATTTCTTCCTTACAACCGATACATCATACTTTGGAAAGCATGACACACACCATGTTCATTCCATACTACGGTTTATTGATTGTATTTGGTTAATCACTTGTTAATTTTTATTCTTGATAAAAAGAGAATAAAAGTAACTTGTGATATTAATGTGAAACGAATCACATTATTCACACACACAGGTTGAAGGCTTGATGAAGATAAAGGAAGATGGTTTGTTTGTTACATATTTAATCTTTATCAGTTGATTACAGAAGATAATTGATTATATTTTATTTGAAGAAGAAGTTGAAAGTCTTACTACATAAGATGTTATGTATTGTTGTAACTTCAATTCAACACTCTTAACGAAAAGATCTGTTGAAGACTAAGATAAGCAAGTCCCTCATACAAGATATGATGTTGCTGATTACTATTTTTAGACGGAATGTGATGCTTAGTTTGAGTTTCTACTTCAACTTCAAATAGAAGATAGTTGGTTTTCAATGTGATTGATATAGCCTTTAAGAACACAAGAATGATATCACACTTTTAGAGGAAGAAAAAGTGTTGATCATTCAAGGGGAAGTTCAAGTTTCTCGGATTTATTTGATTATGTCAAAAAGGGGAAGAGACTTGAAGATTCCTAGCTAATTCTACAAGTTATAAGTTTTGTCAAATCAAATAGGGGAAGATTGTTAGGAATATTCTAGATGATATTCTTTGAGATTTGATGTGTCAAAACTTGGAAACTACAAGGACCTAAATTGAAGATATGGAAGTTCAAATTCAAATAAAGATTTAGGAGATAATCACTATTGTAAAAGATATAGTATATCTTGTTTAATTTAAAAGATTTAGTATTATCTTTTCCTTGTAAATCTCTAGGTTTTCTAGTATATAAAGAAACCTAGAGGTATAGAATTAGTCGTTCTTGAAACCCACGTTTTAACGTGTATGTGTGTGTACTCTAAGCCTCAAGGTCGTTTGATCCTGTTAACCAAAACCGTTCTACATATTTATATGTAGAATTGGGGCTTTTAGTAATCATTGTATATAAAGATGATGATGAAACCTTGTTTAGCTATACAAATATGTTTATCTAATTCCGCAATTTTATGATTTGTATATGCTTATTCCAGATCAAGAACTAACTACTCTTGAGCCTAAAGATCTACGGTTATGAAGAGTTGTTCTAAACCACCACGCCGTTTGGGGGGGGGGGGGGGTGTTCCTCCAAACCACCACGCCGTTGCCCCTCCACCTCACCCCCCACGCTGGTCCATTTCGGACCCATCCGAGCAGTTTAAGGCTTTAATACCCATCGAGTGAGCTGTCATCTCCATATTAATCTGAAGGTGTTGCGTCATCCACTCATCCTCAAATATGAATACGGAACTGAATAATTTTATAAACGCCGTTTTAAATTGCTAATGAATAGTGATCTTGTATGGAAATTGTATATATACGGTAATGTTTAATGTATACATCTGTAGAACTTTTTGCATATATTATGTAAATTCATAAACAATTTATGTTCCTACCCTGTCTTTTTTGTTTGTGGGTTTTCCAAACTATTGTATTCGGGATCCCCAGTCTCAGATTTAAGAGAGAGAATGTGTAGATCCGGGATTCCCTAAATTTAAGAAAGAGAAGGTAGGGGATCCGGGATCTCTAATCCCGGATTTAAGAGAGAGAATGAGGACATTCGGGATCCCGAATCCCGGATATACTAGTCTTGAAAAAACAAAGAAAACCAGGGTAGAAACATTAATTATTTATGAATTTGCATTATATATGCAAAAAGTGTTGAACATTGAAATGAGAAATGTATTTTGATTAATTATGAATTGATATCCTATTTATAGACTACAAAGCTTGATCTTAATAAATCATAATGAGCCCTAATTGATTTACACAATTGGGTTAGGCCATATTAATTAACTTAACCCTAATTCATCATCTAATATTCCCCACAATTAGAGCAGTATAAACACGAACGGTCAAAATGTAGCAACTTTTTGTGTAAGATTAACTCCTTTGGCAGCAACTCAACGCATTTGCAATTTATTCAGCATCAACCAATGATTTTGTGATAAGTGGTGTGAACATCTTGGATATCAAGATTAAAGGCAAATAAATGACAAAATTGCAAATAAAAAAAGTGTTGCTTCCAGGATTCGAACATAAGACCTCTTGTGAGGTCACCTCTTGTGAGGTCTGACTGTGTGTTAACCAATTGCTCTAAATGACACTTTGTTTTATCCTAATTATCTTACTCCTTTATAATGTGTTTAGGACTACTAAACATAGCAACTCCTTAAACTTAAACTTAAGGATATTTCCACTTTTAGTAACATCTTCAACACCACAAAAATAAAAAAGTGTTGCTTCCAGGATTCGATCATAAGACCTCTTGTGAGGTCTGACTGTGTGTTAACCAGTTGTTCTAAATGACACTTTGTTTTGTCCTAATTAAACAAACTACATATCACTGCAAAACCTCGAATTTGTCCCCTCTTTTATTTCCAATACAATTAAATTTTCCGGAAACGTCTTGACTATTCAACACTTATTCAATACTAATTTTTCGGAAACGTCTTACCACCCAATTAATTTACTTCCTAAATTGACTATACTACCCATAACGCATATCTTAAGAAATGTGAAGTTTTGTTCATCTTTCAACATAACACATATCTTATTCAATTACTTGGATTCTGCAACGCCTCCACCACAACCGTAAAATAAACACGATGCTACAAATCAGGCGACGTTTACCCGCCTGCGATTTCCGGCGATATACTACCCATGATATATATATATATATATATATATATATATATATATATATATATATATATATATATATATATATATATATATATATATATATATATATATATATATATATATATATATATATATATATATATATATATATATATATATATAGAATATGGATCAAGAAAGAAGCATCCTTATTTGAAGAAGCTAGAAAAGGGTTGCATTTTCGTAAAATATACATATAAACACACATATACATACATATATGTACATATACATAAATATTTAGACCATAGAGATATATATTTTCACATGTATACCCTCGATATGTATATATATACACAAATATATATACGGTATGTATATGCATTTTCATAAACGAAAATGCAAGTTCCGATATGAAAATGCAAATGCAAGTTATGTAAAATGCATATGTATATATATGTGTATATATACATATATAGGGCATGAATATGCATATATATAATATATATGGTCTAATTATATATGTATATATACATACATGTATGTATATGTATACATATATGTATATTTTACGAAAATGCATTGCTTCTTCAACTTCTTCAAATAAGGACCCTTTTCTATGGATCCATACCCTATATATATATATATATATATATATATATATATATATATATATATATATATATATATATATATATATATATATATATATTTGAACGACAAATTTAATCTACTCCTAAATAACCACTTATGTCCACTATGGGCCTCGAACCTTTAACCACTACGTTGGAGGGCAAACACCTTACCGCTAGGCCATTGACCCTTTGGTAAAAAAAAACCTATATATATTAACTATCGATTCTTAATTTCTCATACTAATTTTCTTTAACTTTGCATATTTTGACTGTCATTGTGTAAGGAACTTCTGCATATTTCATGGCTTCAACCACACATATTGGTAGTTCAGTGCTCACTGCACCACCCCATCCGGATGCAGGGGATTCAACTTTTGAGGCTCAAGAGGTACAACTTTCATAACAAATTTTGAAATAGTTACTAATTTGCAGTGATGATCATGAATACTATTATTTGACATGGTGATCAATAGGTGTATAAATCACAGGTATTTTAACTTAATGGAATTTTTTCATTCTATTTTTTCTAGGCTTTTGGATCATACGAGACAATTGAAAAATTTCAAGACCTGTCGAAACCTCAGTACTGGTACAAATGCAGATGCGTGCGCGTTGAATATGTTTGGTTTGACCACGAACAAAAGAAACTATATTTGTTTTTGCTTGAAAGATTTGTAAGTAACGATGTTAACTACATATTGTGCGCGTGATATGTATTACTAATAACCATTTCTTTTTAGAGACACAAATTTTCGGCGGTAATTCCCTCCACATTAGTACCTGCCTATCAGGGACGAAAATTACAAGGTGGCCTGTTTGCACTGAAACATTTCAAGATTGATTACAACGATGTCGATGACTTTCCACGACTAGACAACTATAATTTTGTTCGCAATGAATGGGCTATACAATTCAACATAAATACCGTGCTTACCGAGACTACGAATATAGAAGATGCCTTGTTTCCCAAGTACCCGTTGGTCAGATCCACCTAGAGGTGCACAAAGCCCGGGCCAAGCCGGGCTTAGCCCGGGCCTTAAAAAGACCGGGCTTTTTCGGAGTAAAAAAGCCCGGGCCTAAAAAAGCCCGGGCCGGGCTTAGCCCGGGCTTTAAGAAAAAAACTAGGCCTGTTTAGGCCTGAATGGGCTTAGCGGGCTTAGCCCGGCCTTTTTCGGGCTTTTTTTTTTCTTTCTATTATATCTTTTATATAATAATATAATTATAAAAATATATAAATAATCAAAATATTCTTTATAACTAATTAAATAAATCAACAAACTATTACTTTCGGGCATTTTCCTACCCTATCATCTATATGGCTATATCATTAAGGTAGAAAAGACAAGAGAAACTCTAGATTTTTCGGTCATTTAGAAATAGCACAGGCTTTATAACGCTAAAAAGCCCGGGCTTTTGGGCTTTTTCAGGCTTTCGGGCTTTCAGGCTTTTTTTCGGGCTTCGGGCTTAGCCCGGTCTGGCCCGGGCCCGGGCCCGGGCTTTAATGGGCTTTCGTGACTAAAGTCAGGCCCGTTTAGGATTTCGGGCTAAAAAGGGCTTCAGGCCGGGCTTTTTCGGGCCGGGCTTTTCGGGCCTTGACAGGCTTTTTTTAGGCCCGGGCTCGGGCTAAAGCCCATATGTGCACCTCTAGATCCACCACATGGCTCTTGGAGGATCACTCACGGCGACAAATGTTGATTGGTACAACTATTTTATAGACCTTTTTACATTTAAAAATAATATTTTTTATAACTTGTCTATATCTTATACTTAACCATCTTCTTTTCATTAATACCGCTATCATAGTTGTTGCTGGGAACATGTCGAACGGTTGCTTTTTTTTTTTACATCCGGTCGGATATCGTGCGCGTGTCTTTTACATGATTGTCGGTAAGTGTTTATACATACTTTACATGAATACATGACCTTGGAATTAACTCATTGTAATTTTGTATCCCCAGGGGCAAATACATAAAGATAATCTTGTATCATATACCAGCCTCCACAGCCACCATGATTGGAAGATCAGCTACATAAAACATAACCGTATACGCAGCGCGTGTTAAAATGGTTCGAACAGATGGAGGTATTAAAAAAAATTAATCGAGTGCTCATTTTACTCTACATTTTACTACTATACATTTAAAACGTAAATTCCAAACATAACCGTAATGCCAAAAAAGGAAAGTTTATAGACGATAAACTCATTAAAGAGTGGTTTTAAATAAGCCTTAATTCAATCAGTGGTTTTTTATTAAAGGGAAATGATTTTCTATAAGGAAATCGTTAATTATCCAAGTCAAATTACATTTCTTTGTGTAACGCCCCAAAATTTTATAATTAAATTTAATTACGTTTATTTATAATTAAACTTTATTGTATTACTTATTTGGTGAAATAAATATGTGACATGTCATTTTATGCAATTGTGTGTGTATCAATTATTAATGGGGTGCAACGTTTCGTTAGTACGAGCTATTTAATTACGTGACATTTAATTCCGCGGCGTTTAATTCCCGAGAGTCTAAACGTCAGGGTTAAGGTCGGCCGGAGGCCAAGGCCGAGACCGACATCTAACACCTCGAAACTCAGAGTACGCTTATATAGTTTTAGGGGCTGGACTTTAATCAAATTGTGGTGCTTATTCGGTACAAAAAGGGAGCTCCATGTAGCTAGAGTGGACCGATCACCATCTTATTTTTATTCTTTCTTGTGTGGTTTAGCCCAAAGCATCAATTAAGACCCAAAGCTGTGGGCCCGATCAATTCTAGAACGTCAATTCCCATTGGTCATGATATTTAAATAACTTCTACCTTAATTCTCCCAGTTAAATCCCATACGAAGCAGTACTCAATCGTTTTTCTGTTCATCGGCGTCCATAGAAGCAAGCAAAGATTTTCCGAGTGGTAAGCCATACCTTTTTCGTTTTTGAGCCAAGTTATTCTTTTTCCCGTTCTTCCTTGGTTTTCTAATCGATTCAGTGTATTGGTGTTGGGTTGCGGGAAATCTAGCAGCAACTAGGGAAGATCGAAGGAAGCAAGTTGGTAGAATTGGTCGAGTGGAGTTGATCGAATAACCAAACCGGGACAGGAGCATCGGGGTTCTATTCGGTAGGATTTTACATTTTCTGATTGGTTATTTTTATTCCCATGAAACTGATTCAATGTTCTCTGTATGGTGGAAACGATGTTGGTAATGAAGCTGTATGGTGGAATCGATGTTGGTAATGAAGCAGGGGGAGTCGAGCAGAAACTTCTTTGGTGTCGGGTGTTGATCGTTATCGAACCGGATCGTAGCATTTTCTCGGTAGTCCCATTTTTTTCCTAGTTTCACTGTTTTGATTCCTAGTTCATTGTAGGGGCTGCATGGTTCATTAACTGGGACAGAACCTAGTCGGGGTTTGGTTGGGCTGATTCGTTATCGTTACCTCATTTTGCTAATCGATTGGTGTTTCTTATTTTGTCTTGATTTTTCCTAAAGGCTGTGACTTGTTAGACACTACCCATAATTTGAGAAATCAACATTTTTAAACTTTCGGGTAGCCAACTTGGAGTATTCGGGTTCTGCGGGTTGGGTCGGGTTTGCTAAAACGGGTTTTGGGGTTAAATACTTTTAGGCAGGTTCTGGCCTTCTGTTTTCGGCTGTTTTTGACGAGCTTAAAATGACCTTTTGGATTTTTGGCCTGCGATGGGACCTAGGTTTCTGAATTAGATTTCCGATGCCGCAAACCTCTCGTCAAACGGATTCCCGGTCTAAAAGTTATACCCGTTTTAATATGTTGCTGTTAGGAACTCGACCTGTGCAGCATGTCTGTCTCGTGACACCATTTTGAGACCCTTAGAATCTGTTTTGGCCAGCGACCGTCTCACAATGAATTGTAGTTCTGATTGTCTAATTTGTGCGGTAAAAAGATGGGAACAATCTAAGAGCCGTTTAGGAGTTATGGCAGTTTCCGTGAGACTGACGGGTGCTGCCAACTTTTCTAAAATAAGTCCTTGGGTAGAATTTTTAATTCGGGGTTTCGTTTTATGTTTTAGGATCGTCTAAGAGATAACTTGGTGTGCCTTTGACTGTCGGGAACCCTTTGGAGCTTACGTTTTCTCGAGGTGAGTATTCTCACCGTGTATTCAGTTTTAACGTTATACATGCATGACTTATGTGTTTCGTTACTTGCACCATATTTGCTATCTGAGTTATCTGTGATCTGAGTTATATGTGATCTGAGTTATCTGTGATCTGGGTTATCTGTGATCCGAGTTATCAGGGCTATCTGAGTTAATTATGTTAAAGAGATAAAAACATAATAATACACATCTGGGTTTTAGGCTATATGCCTACTAGGGATCACCTCCCGCCTGAGTTTTTTTGGGATCACTCCCGTCTGGGTTTTTGGCTTTACGCCTATCTGGGGTGTGAGGAGGGGCGATCGACCCGAATCACACAAGCGCGTTATATAAATTAAAATATGAGTAATAAAATCCGAGAAAAATAAATCTGAGTAATTAATTGAGTAGATTCTGAGTAGGAGTACACCGATGTGCCCTCATGTGTTGTATGTTATGATCGTATGCATTTTGGGACTATTCACTCAGCTTCCCAGCTGACCCATATTTTCCCCCACTGTTTCAGGTACCAGCAAAGAAAAGGAGAAGGTGGACGGTTGACCGTTGTATCTCCCCAATGCTGATGTGGACAACATTTACTATTTTTTTAAATACTTTTACTTTATTAAACCATTTCCGCATTAAATACATTTTTAAATGACGACTTTACTATTTTGGGATTTTAAACATTTGAATTATTGGGACCTTTTATTTAAAATCTTGTACTCAAATTTTTTTAAAATTTTGTGAATTTTTGGGTGTTACACTTTGACTTCTATACACTGCATTACTTTTACTCTTCTCTAAAGTCAACGGTTAAATTAAAGTGTAGTCGGTTTTTATACAAAATTTATTGATAACCTTTTTTGTTTTTTTACATTTCATGCAACATTCTTATTTCTACCGACGTCACAAACATTGAATTCAATCATGTAATGTCGGAAACATTTGCACTTCAACTAATCCATCCGATAGTACGGGACGTCGTCGATGATGTCGTTATGAGTGGTGAAGAACCCGAAGTGCCACCTGAGCCTCAACCAACAAGTTATTTCAGCCGCTCAAGAACTCCGTTGTTTGGATCTAACGTCTTCGCATTTACCCCCGCAACATCTAAAAACACAATCAATTAATTCAGTACCAATAATAAAATGTACCCCAAATGCATTTATGCAACAATAAAAACAAATTTTTTATCGCTCCTGTTTTAATAAAATTATATAAAATTCGACACCTTTCCCAATTACTGTTATTTGGTTACCAAAAAGATATCCTTCAATTATGTGATATCCTTGCATCTAACTCGAATTACATCAAAACGTATCTACTGTATTTCATTTTCATATTAAATGGTAACCATCTTACACTTTTATTACCTCAAAATTCCCAAATTTAAATGGTCAACGGTTTTTTATACCATTTACGCCATTACACGGAGTTATGATTTGGGGATACCATACAAACTTCTTTGACTTGAGGATGCCATACAAAATACCAAATTAAATTAGTGCTTAATTATAAAAAATGAAAATCGGCATGTCTACAACCATTTTTTCATACACCTTATATACACCACAACAAAAACGTACATATACTTTTAATACTACCTCCGTATCAAAATAAGTGATACACTTTCCTAAAAGGGGTGGAACAAAATAAGTGATACACTTCAAAATCTTTCCTTATTTGGCAAAAAAGTGGGACCCCTTCTCCACTAATTATCTACTTTAGTAAAGTAAAATTACTCTTTTACCCTTACTTTCACTTTTAAACATCATTAATTTCACTACATCCAAAAGAAGTGGGTCCCATTATCCACTAACTATCCACTTTATACTATTTTAAATCACTTTCCAATCTTTTGTCTCAAAAACCGTAATTTCTCAAATGTATCACTTATTTTGATACGGAGGTAGTATCTATTTTTTTCTTCTGATCTTAGAAAGAAACCATTGGGGATACCAATTAATGGTTGTATTATTTGAGCACCTATTTAATGAAATTAATGTCATTCAATACGTTTTCCTTTTCAGTTTTTATGGTTACTAGGCCTGTAAGCGAACCGAACGTTCAACGAACCGTTCGCGAACCGTTCGGCGGGAGTTCGTTTATACTCGTTTGTTTAGCTGAACAAACGAACACGAACAAGATTTTGTGTTCGTTTAGTTAAACAAACGAACACGAACAAAGGCCCATTCGTTTGTTTACGTTCGTGAACATCCGTTCGTGAACATGTGTTCGTGTTCGTTTGCTTATGTTGGCCAGCATGTTGGAAATAGCCGTTGGCCAACATGTTGGAAAAAGGGTTTTCTTGCCAAGAATACCTCTATCCCCGTCTGAAGCCGACATGTTTCCTTTCAAGTTGAAAAGAAAACAGTTTCCGGTTAGGCTAAGCTTTGCCATGACAATCAACAAAGCCCAAGGACAGACAATTCCAAACGTGGGCGTTTATCTTCCGGAATGGGTGTTCTCGCAAGAGCAACTTTACGTTGCCCTGTCAAGAGGAATTTCACGTCACACAACAGAAGTATTAGTAGCTCCAGTAAAAAACTTTAATCTTGATGGAGTTTACACACGAAACGTGTTGTATCGAGAGGTTCTACATGATGAGTAAGATGCATTATATAGTGGTAAGATTTTTTATAACTCTATTTGTACTTTTTATTTTTGGAAACGGCTTTGAATTAAACATAAAAAACTAGCGAGAAGCTAGAAAAAAAAACAATTCAAATGTTACAAGGTAAAATAAGCCATTCGGCACAGCTAACTTTATACTCAGGCTTACGACTACAAATCCAATTATATGACACCTCTTTAATCGAGTCAATAAGAATATCCCTCAGGAAATCACCATTGTTTAACGTCAATGCATTCATGTGGCTCCAAATAATCCATAATGTCTTGAAAATAACCGCGTCCATAATCAGCTTCGTCTTGTAGTTCATCGAGCTAGAATCAAGATTGTCGACCATCTCATCCAAGCTTTCAGCATCGATGTCTAAAACTTGCAACCAACTCCCTATACCACGCCAAACACTTTTTGTAATATGACACAACCAAAATAAATGATCCGTATATTCGACACCATCACCACACATACCACAATTGAGATTATCAAACATAATGCCTCTCAACGACAAATTAACTTTTGATGGAATCCGATTCAAATTAATTTTCCAAAATAAGTGTTCAATTTTCGGGGTACCACAACGTTCCACCTTGTATTAAAGTTCGAAGACGGAAGCAAGAGATGATCCAACCACCTTCTCGTGTTCTTCACTTCATACACCCCATCTAAACCAAGCTCCCAAATCCATTTGTCCGGTTCATTCGATAAAACAAACCCATAAACTTTCCGAGTTATCTCCGCAACTTGAGCTTCCTCTCGACCTCCCCTGATTTCATGAGTCCACGACCACACACAAGAATTATGGATCAATCTATCCACCACCAAGCACTTGTTTACCTCCTCTAGCATAAAAATCCGAGGATACTTCACACATAACGGAACCTGAGTTGTCTAAGCATCCTTCCAAAAACGAGTACCCCTTCCATCACCAATCTTTTTCTTCAAAGGAGACATAATATCTATCCCACTCTCTTTGAATTTATGCATCATTTTCAACATTTGACTCCAAGGAGCAGCACCCGATCGATTATATCTAATATTATCCAAACCGCCACCTCCTCCATATACACCTTTTATCACTTTAGCCCACAACATGTTGCCATTAAGCTTAAACCTCCATATCCACTTAACCAGCAAAGCCACATTAAAAGCATGCAAACTACCGATGTCAAGGCCTCCATTTTGGCGAGACACCAAAACCGAATCCCACTTCACCCAGTGAATTTTTCTTTTAAGCTCGGTACCACCCCAAAAAAAGAGGCTCTCAACTTTTCCAAATTTACTTCTACACTCTTTGGCATAACAAACAAGGACATATAATATATCTCCATACCACCGAACACCATTTTTAAAAGCATAGATCTACCTCCAATCGACAATGTATTCACTTTCCACATTGACAACTTACTTTTAAATTTATCAATCAACCCCTCCCAATTCGTTTTTCTTGACATGCAAGCACTAACTGGAAGCCCTAAATAAATAAAGCGAAATTTTCCTCTACAAACCCCAATAGTCTCCGCCATATGACTTACCTCCGCGTCCAAAACTCCAACTCCATAAAGATTAGATTTATGAAGATTTATCTTCAAACCCGACGCCATATGAAAAAAATGCAAGATAATAAGCAAATTTTGCATATTATTTAAGGACCAGTCACCCAAAAAAATAACATCGTCAGCATATAAGAGGTGAGAAATAGAACATCACTCATTGTTTATTTTAACCCCGTTGAACAAATGACGAGATGCCGCTTCTTCCATATCCACATGAAGCCCTTCCATAGCAATAATAAGTAAGAAGGGCGATAATGGGTCGCCTTGTCTCAAACCTCTTTCCAAACTAAACTCCTTAGACGCATTGCCATTTAAAATAACTAAAGCCTTAGATGATTTTAAACTCGCCATAATCCAATTCTGCCACACTGCCGGAAACTCCATAAATTCCATCATCCGATCAAGATACTCCCAACTTAGAGAACCGTAAGCTTTTTCAAACCAATTTTTAACACCATCGCACGTTTTTTTTCTTTTTTTTATCACGCTACGATCTCATTGACAATCATTGGCCCATCTAAAATTTGACGGCCCTGAATAAATGCCGATTGCTCCGTACTAACAATTGAGTCAACCACCAATGATAAACGAAGAGCTAAAATTTTAGCAATAATTTTGTATTGCACCCCAATAAGGCTAATCGGCTTGTACTCATTAACTGATATAGGGTTTATCACCTTAGGAATTAAGGTAATAAACGAAGAATTACATCCTGACGGAATGACTGCCGTATCAAAAAATTCTCGGACAAAATTAAAGATATCAATCTTTAAAATATCCCAAAACCTCTTAATAAAAGCAAGCGTAAACCCATCAGGTCCGGGAGCCTTGTCATTTCCACAACTCCAGACTGTGTTTTTAGCCTCGCCCATCGTGATCGGTCTAACCAACATATCCGAATCCGAACCAGACAGCTTTTTAAACTTGTCGCTTCATGTTGCAACTTTAATCACCGGAACGCGTTTGAATTTCTTAGCATAATAATTAAAAAAAATATATTTAACCTCCATCGGCGAAGAAATCCAACTTCCTTCATGTTTAACCCCACGCATCAAAGAGTGTCTTGGTTTGCTATTAATAATACCATGGAAGTATTTAGAATTCTCGTCACCTTCAATACACCACTTGATTTTAGCTTTTTGAGCGAGATCCTTCCACACTTTTTCATCAAGCTTATACAATAATTGCTTAGCTTGCTGTCGAGGCACCAAATCATCATTAGGTTATATAACATCCGTCATCACCTTTGCTGCTAAATCCGGACAAACTTCAGACACACCTTCATTCACGAAAAAATGGTCTAATTTACTCATTTTTCGGCCATCCGGACTTAATCTCGTATACGCCGACCCCCCATAGGGACTTCGACCATACCCGACGCACCTATAAAGGCATTGAAATCAGCTATTTCTCTATCGTTTACATCACAACCCCATCTTTCACCTTCCTCCCGAACTGCATTAAAATCCCCAAAAAGAAAATACAACCCTTCATTCACTCGCATATATTCTGTAATATCTTCCCACGATCTTCTTTTATCAACATTACTTTGCGGAGCATACACGTTACCCATGATACATTTTAACTAATGCATCTTCCATTCCCCATGCACGAATAGCACGTTCCGAAAACTGACAACCCAAGAACTACTAAACATAGCCGGGTCCCAAATCGACAGAATACCACCCGACACACCAACTGCACTACTTAATGCAAAATCGAACGACATATTACCCCATATTTGCTTTATCATAAAAAAATCAACCTTGGAAACCCGCGTTTCTTGAAATCCTATAAAGGACACCTTATATTTATTACAAATTACACCGATTCTATTTCTTTTTACCGCATCGCCTATTCCACACGTATTTAAAGACCTAATATTCATAATCTATGTCTTTCTTCCCCCATACTACTAATCAATTGTTCAAGAGAAGATTGGAACCGCTGCATGTCATTGCCTATGGCCTGACCAATGTCAATGTATTTATTTAGATCATCTGTTAAAGACACCGTTTGCACACTTTTCTTCAAATATCCAGAATTTGAGACTGAATTATCAGAAAACGAACCTTTATCCACCTTTTCTTGAGACGCCGTACCCTTTTCCTTATTCACATACATGTGTTCAAAACCTGGAGGTTTTGAAAACGAACCGTCTTCCCCATTTTTTTCAATTACTGGACCCGAACCTTGCTTCCCTTCTTTATTAGCCTGACCCACTGGTTCAGTCACTACATTATCCACACATGCATCATTAACACACACATTTTCATCAACCTTTTTAACAACCTTAACCAGGTTAACATCTTCCATAACATTATCATTTTTACCCGCCCTTTCTTGTTCTTCTTCTTCCTGAGATTCCATTGATCCTTCCGGAGACAAAGAATCAATATCATCTCCCTTACTAACTACATCCGCTTCTCTCATAGAAGGCTGCCACAAAGCTATTTCGTAAATGCACACATTATATGTAACATTTTCAAACACAACCTCCATTTGTTCGTCAATCTTCCCACCTAAATTTGTTTTAATGCAAACCTTCCATGTTCCTCCTTCCCCATCCACAAACATAACCTCTCCCCAATCATGTATCATCTTTTTTATCGTACTCACCATACCTGCCAGAAGAGGCAAGCCATCAATGCGAGCCCATATCACTTTATCATCAACTACAAACTTGTCATCTAGCATGCGAAGTTGAGTAAAATAAAATTGCATATCCTCATGCAATTTAAATTTTTCACATGCCCTGGTTGACTCGAATTCCAACCATAACCAAGACCCGCCAATATATTCAATATCCACATCAAAGAAACCTTCTTTAGCACATACCACTTTGATGTTCTCTATTAGAGACAATTCTCTAACCTTACGGATCAAAATAGTACCGTCACTATTTATCAGCATGACATCTTGCTTCTCCAACTTAATGCTCTTTTTCTTCTTAATAACCACCTTTTCTACCACATTATGTGATTTAGAGTTCTCCCCAGAATTTGACACTGGTTTAAACAATTCCGAGAATTCCACACCTGCACTAACTTCTCGAGGCTTAATCACAACCTGTTCAGGAACACGAGTTCCTATTGGGGTAACCACATTACGTGATTCCCGATCAAACCTAGATATGGAAGCAAACAAATGAAAATTACCATACCATGCAGCATTTAACCGATCAAGCAGAGTTTCCACATTGTCAACACGAATAAATCTTACAAAACCAAACCTTCATCCAATTTTTGAAAGTTTCTAGGGGATAAAAGCGTCAACAACTGTACCAAAAACCATCATAGATTTCCAAAGGTCATTCGCATCCCAAGTTTTGGGAAAATTGGTCATGTAGAACGTTTTTGCGATCCGCTTCAAATCAATCTGCTCTTTACGAAACAACGAATTTTGATTTCGGCTGTTAAACTTCCAACGCCATTGTGCATCATCCTTTTTCATCGTATCGCCCTACCCTCCCCACCCTCGGAAGAGAGCCGCCGTACCAAAAACCATCATAGATTTCCACAGGTCATTCACATCCCAAGTTTTGGGAAAATTAGTCACGTAGAACGTTTTTGCGATCCGCTTCAAATCAATCTCCTCTTTACGAAACAACGAATTTTGATTTCCGCTGTTAAACTTCCAACGCCATTGTGCATCATCCTTTTCATCATTTCGCCCTACCCGACCCACCTCCCCACCGTCGGAAGAGAGCCGCAGCAGAAACCCTACTCTATTTGTACTTAATTAGGTTTTTTATTTTAAATGCCAGTAACATTGGAGATGTATCATTTGTGTTATTATATACCAAAGCATGTAACCGAACAAAATTTACACGCCGATGATCATTCTTGATTTATATCTCTACTTTTATACACAATTATCATGATGTTGTATTATAATCGTTATAAATAAAATGCAACCAAACAACATTTTGATTACCTGGAAATATAGTTCGCAGGGTATCCGCCGTCGCATTGCGCGGGTACCTTACTAGTCTCCCGAATTAATGAACATATATAGATTTAATTTAATCGACTTATATGATGATTATCTAATAAAATAACTTTTACGCGAGTATATTGTAGTCTCTACTAATATATGAAACATCTAGCCTTCTCATACTTCAATTTTGAAAATGTAATTTTGTTAAATTACATCTCTTTCCTAAAACCAAATTAATTGGACAAGTAAATGAAATTCGGTATTTTTAAAGTAATTTCTTTAATATATTTATCATTAATTACACATCACATATTCTATAAACATTATTTTATAATATTAAATATAAATTAATTTTAATATATGAACCATTTAACATTCTCACTCATAAAATATAGGAATATGATTTTACCAAATTACCCCTCTTCCTTAAAATCAAATTAACCAAACAATTATTCATCAAACAATTCAAATTTAATAGGAGAAATAAGCAAGTTGCATGGAGCATATTTTAAAGTAATTTCTTTAATATATTCATCATTCACTATATACTATATATTCCATAAAACAAAATCTTTAAAAATATAAATTATAAAATAATTTTACAACAAAAACATGTATAATTAGACACAACATTTTAAATAGCGTAGAATTGTATATAACATGAATTGAAAACACTAAAAAACTGTAACCCATAAGCAATAAACATTTCTAAATTTAATTTCAATCGCTTATAACTAAGGGGTTGTTTGTTTTTTCACAAAAGATCTTCTAGAGGTCTTCTGTCTGCGCTGCGCAGAACACGGTCAGAAAAGCCCTTCAGAAGATGTTTGTTTTTTAGAAGCCCGCAGACATTAAATTGTCTGCCCTACATCTTTTCCACACAGACTTGGCCTAGTGCTTCTTGGATCTGCACGTCTGAAAACAAAACATAACCCCTCCTCCAAAAAATGTGTCTGCTTCAAAAGCCCTAACCCTTCCATCATCAAAATCTCGTCGTCTCCTCCAAGCCCGCCTGAGCGTCGCCGGCAACCGCCTGCCTCACCGTCGCCAGCAAACGTCTGCCTCACCGTCGCCGCCTCCTTCGCCGCCTCAACCGTCGCCGTCCTCAACCGTCGCCGCCCCCTAGTGTGGATTTCCTACCAACTCAGGTATCTTTTCTGGTCTCTTTCTCCAGTCACGATTTTCATATAGAATTAATTTATATGGTATGTGGAAATGGATTCCATCTTATGAATCTCTAAGATTCATACCAACTCAGTGTTAATTTCCTACCAACTCACTGTCGATTTTTATGAATTTTATATGAAATTGATTTATGCATAAGGGTTTAGACAAGCTGATTTTATATGAAATTTATTTGATACATATACATTTGTTATGAATCTGATTTATATGTGTAACGACCCGAAATTTGAATAAAATAAATTATGGGGAAAATATGATAAATAAGGATAAATCGTTTAAAACACGTAGGAATTGGTTTCGTGTCATTTGGACATCGTACGAGGAAGTTATGGGCGAAACCGGGTCGAGATAAAGTTGAAAAAGTGCAGTCCTGCTGCTTTGGAAAGTTCGCGACGCGAACTAGTGGTAACGATCGGGAAGTCGGGCCAGGTAGTTTGGCTTTGGGTCGCGAAGTAGTTCGCGTTGGGTTAGCGATCGCTAAGTATGCGTACGATATGCAGAGTTAGCGACGCGAACTCAGTTCGCGCCGTGAAGTCTGGTCGAGCAGCATTAAAATCGGGTTTGAGCTAGGGTTTGCTCATTTCACCCCCAATTGTGGTGCAGCCAATCCTAGAGAGAGAAAGAGGCGATTTTGGTGTTCTTGAGCTCAGATCTTCACCATCTTGAAGGATCTAAACATCAAAGGTAAGATTTCTTGATTGTTGATGTTATCTAGCTAGTTATGAACTTTATTTGGGGAAATTTGGTGGTTTGGGTAACCTACCAAGTCATCTTTGGAGAAGATGACTAAGATGAGTGTAGAACACTCTTTGTAAGTTTAAGAACCTTGTGTTCTTCTTGGGTCTGGGTTTTGTTGATAGAAATCTTGAGCTAGGGTTTTGGGGTTTCACCAAGTTGGATGAACTTAGTGTTAAGAATTATGTTATGGAGTTATTGGTAACTAGTTGTGGATAATAACTAGATTTTATGATGATATGGATGATAGGTCAAGAAGACCTAAAGATTGGTGACATTTCACAAATTGGATAGCAAGGATTCGTGTTGATAGACACAATTTGGAGTTAGCTTGGCTAAGGTGAGTACATGTGACTTTTAAACTGGGTACATAGCCAGTAAATGTTTTTATGATCTAATGATTTTGTCGAGTCTTTAAGTAATTTAGTCATTTGTGTGATTTATGATGAATTGCTTGTTTGATAACGAAATGTTTGATTGATTGAGAAATGATGGAGCTATGAGCTCATAACGATAAAAGATAAGTAATGATGATGATGATGATGATGTCCCTAGGGCCGTAGTAGATTGGAGGCATTCCGGTTACTACGGTACCTTAAGGTTAGTGGTAGATTGGAGGCATTCCGATTACCCAATACCTATGAGTCCCGGTAGATTGGAGGCATTCCGGTTACCGTGGATATGATGGTCTTGATAGATTGGAGGCATTCCGATTATCTTGACATTGGCCAATGATGAAAGTGATAAAGTGACCCAAAACAAACTTAGTAATATTATTTTAAGATTGAATGATATTATTTGACTAATTGTTTATCGGGTCTAAAACCCATGTATCTCACGAGACTATTTTGTCTCACGTACTACTTTGTTTTTGGCTATGTACTCAGGATTCAGGATCGATGGATTAGAGGGTCGCGTTAGAAGTGGCCTTGTGTTGATTAGCTCGAGAGCTCGTAGGTAGTTCTCGTTTATCCTATGGCTATGATATTGTTTTTGTAACACCGACTTTAATACTCTGATAAACCTTGATGGTTTTGTTAAACCGTATAATTGGGGAATATCGGAATTGTAATGTTTTTATTTAAAAATATGTTTTAAAAAGTGTTTTGAAAATTTTGGTGTTACAACTTGGTATCAGAGCTATAGTTTAAGTGAATTAGGTTGGATGTCCATCCTAGTCTTAGACTGTAGCAATAGGAATGTAAGATTCCTTGAGATCGATAGGTTGACCTTGAGACTTTATGTTAAGTTTAGGGTTGAACCTTGGGGACCTATGGAAGTTGTTATGCAGTGTGCAATATGAGTCTTTTGAGACCGTAGGGCATTTGTATGATAGGGTCGACCCCTATGATAAGTGCCATGTTTTGATCTAATCGTGTTGTTTTTGACTGTTGAGCTGACCGTTTGAATCTTGTTTGTTGAATACGTTGGTATGGCGAAAGAATGAATGTGAAAAGTGGACGAGCTCCACTAAATTGGGAAGAGTTATGAATGAGAACGTGAACTAGACTATTGATGACCGTATGATTAAGGGTAGGAGGAATGATTCCAATACCCGTATGAAGGAAGAGTCATCGAATGGCGAAACCCGTAGTGAGAAGTAGCTACATAAAGAGGTAGCCAGACCTAGTCGGAAGAAATGGAAGGATGTTGTATAAGGTTGTCATAGCATGTAAGACCGTTGGGTAAATCGGAAGTTCTGAACCGGAGGTCACGATTGGTGGATTCGGTGGATTGAGCAAGTGCTAGAGAGTAGCAAGCGAAGAAAGAAAGATAGGATAAGTTTGACATCCATATAATTAAAGGGTGAGGCATCGACACGGTGGAATGTGAGTATGAAACTTTTGGAAAGAGAGTGCGGTACAATATGTTGTGAAAGGAACTCACGAGTGAGTTGAAAGGGGAAGTCTTCCCGGAAGGAAATCTAGAGGGGGGGTCCATGATGCAGCCTCGGAGATCTTAGGTGAAGATTGATGTTATGTGATTATGGCTTAATTGTTTGGTTGTTGCACGAATTGGTGCATTTAGAAATTGGAGACGAGTTGTACGACATGGGCATTTATTTTTGGGAATGGTCTTCCCGGTTAGTGATGTGTGTGGAAGCATGTATTTGAAAAGATTATAGACAGGTGTGTCGCAGGAAGTAAGGATATAAGGGTTGACACTATTATGTAGTACCAGGGGACGAACCACGTGGATGGTAGATGTGTTTCAACAAAGGATAGAGGTACAAGAAGTACTAAGTGTTGGTAAGAGCGTTAGTGTGGATTGAAATTCTAGAAATGGAAACCTTGGGAAATGGAACTCGGATGTTGGTGAGAAGCCGGATAAGTAACATAATGGTTGTTACACGTGAATGGTAAAGACAAGAATGACTAAGGTATAGTGATGTCTTAGAACTCGTAAATGGGAAATATGTGGAAATGAATAAGTGTCGGGAACGACGAATTTTGATTGTCAAAGGTGATTGAATAAAAAGTTGGCATATAGCCATGTCAAGTTTTGTGACAATTATGATGAATTCGATATCAACGGTAAGGAAATAATTATTGGTTACATGTCATAGTAATGGCATGACGGTATGGGACATGGGGTAGTGTGAGACTACGAATGGAAAATAAGTATTTTAAGTATCGCGATGTATAAAGACGAGAGTATGGAAAGTTGGGCCAATGTGTGCCAAGTCATGAGTTACAAATGTAGGCCGGGGTCGATTGGTTGACTCAAAGGTGACCGGGTTGGCCGGTGAACTTTGGTTGAGGGAATAGATTGATAGTTACCCCGTTGGTGACAAAGGATTTAGAAAGTTGATTAATAGGGAAATGAACCGTTTAAGGGTGATTAGTGTGTGAGTGAGACGGTAAATGGGAATTGGAAATTTTATTGGTTACCAGCGAGGTACAATGCTTGTGCATTATATGATGGCCTTAAAGGCATGTGATAATGAAAAAGGTAATGTTATATTAAACGTATTAAGTAGTATGTCCGACGAGAAATGTGTGAATATGGAAGAAAATGATAGCGCGATGTTATGAAAAATCTGCTGAATTGCATGGTGAATAAATGGACGATTAAAGGGGTAAGATAGGGGTAAAGTAAGTGATATGAAAAGGTGTATACTAGTGAAGTATGCATGGTAGAATAAGGAAGAAATGCTGTGATTAGCTCGGGGGATCCCCGGCTACTATGATGTTTGGGGGTGGAATTGGCTGGGCGAATCCCAACGGTTCCATTCCGAGATTGGAGATGTTCCAATCACTGTGACAGCTTGGATCTTGATGGATTGGAGGCTTTCCAGTCATCTTGATGTGATAGTTGAATTACTGATTGTTATGTCCGTATGATAATGTTTATGTATTAATGAGATGAATGTAGGACCATGTGGTTGAATTGTATTGTTATAGTTCTACGTGTTATATAAGAAGTTGGTTTGCTGGTGCGGGTTGCATTAGTCATGTATGGGTAGGAGATGCCTACGGTTTATAGAATATGAGGAAAGAGAACTCCTAGAGACCAACTTATTACTTGGTAACCAAGATATGGTAAAATTTCGTGAAAAATTGTAGAATGTGTTGCGGTAGAGGATCTAATACCGATGTTTGAGAATAAAAAGTTATGAAGTTGATCGGTGGGGTACAAAGATGGTTGAGGGAATACTAAGTGATAGTATGAGTGACCAAATGAAGGTCAAGAAACGGTAAATGTTAGTGTGACCTTTAAGTAAAGGTGCGAC
Source organism: Calendula officinalis (assembly GCA_963853835.1). Lineage (NCBI taxonomy): Eukaryota > Viridiplantae > Streptophyta > Magnoliopsida > Asterales > Asteraceae > Calendula > Calendula officinalis. The sequence continues at coordinate 53,164,370 of OY970825.1, forward strand.
TCTCGGATTTTTTTGGGAGGACCTTAAGTAAAAAGGAAACGGGAACAATTATTAAGGAAATAATGATGAGTAAAACCGGAAGTGATAAATTGCGGGTAGTACCTCGTGATTAGAGAATTTGTTAGTTGGGAGAAGTATGGTTGACTTTATGCAAAAGTCAAGATTTATCAATTTGTGATTGGTTGACTCATGATGACCGGGTGAAAGAAAAGTTAGAAGTTTTAGTAATGATAGAATGGATCGAATAAGGACGGTTGATAAATGAGTAGATTGGTGGGAAACACTAGAAATGATTATGTGTATACCGTGTGGTATAATGTATAAGTTGGAAAATTGAAAGTAAATTGTGAAAGAAAATGATAGCATGATGCTAAGTGTAATAATGCATACATGAATTGTATGCAAGATGGAATAGTTTTGTATGAGTCACTTTGGATTGGAGGCTTTCCGATCATTGTGACAGTTTGGGCCCTGATGGATTGAAGGCTTTCCGATCATCTCGGTGGCATAGTTAAAGTATGATTTGATGTATCAGGAATGTGAGGTTATATCTGTTGTATGTAGAACTTTATGGTTAATTATCATTATAATTTTATGGAAAATGAGAATTTGTGTTGAAATCGCGGGTCGTGTTTAAGTAGAAGTATGAGGAGGGGATACCTACAAGTTAATGGTTCATGAAAAAGGAATGCTTTAGGAAGCAAAGTGGTTAGTAGCCAATGAGTGGTGAAAGATGTATATCGGGTGGTTAGGCCACAATTGGATATGATTGAGGCTCTAGAGCCGGTAATCGGGAAATTCAAGTATGGTATAAGGATGTTTGAAGGAAATTATAAAAGGTATAAGTAATTGGATGAAAGTTAAAAAGTAATAGAGATTTGGTATTGATTTAAATGGAAGTTGTTAATCGATTGTGGAAATCGAAATCGAGGAAAAAGGGAACAATTGAGAAAGGAAATCTAAATAGGAAACCGGGAATGAAAAGCTTGGGAAGCGATGCCTTAGTAATAAAGAATATGTGGAATTTAGCAAGGTAAGTTGACCTTATTCATAAAGTCAAGGTTAGTCAACTAGTAGATTGTTGACTTTGGTCAAAAATTGGATTTTTACTTTCGTTTAAAATGATTAGTCAAGGATAAGGGCATAATGTATCACATATATGTGTGTTTGATAGTGGTGGATTGATTAATGGAAATAATTGTAGTCAAAGGGTGCGACTTTGACCATTGGGTATTTCGAATGGAACCTAGAAATCGAGGATGATTGTTGTTGGACCACGAGTGTAAGATTGATGGTTAAGGAATTGATGATTAATGGAACCACTAATGGATAGAGAAAGGTTCCAAGGTATTGTTGACTTTGTGCTTAAGTCAAAGATGGGACAACGTTGACAATTTGGTCAAAGTGAGGGGTTGACTATCATTTTGGTCAAATGGTTATTAGTAATGATTGGGTCACATCATCCCAATGGGAGTAAGGAGTTTGGTTAAATGATGAGAAAGGTTAAGGTCAAATTGTGAAATTTTGACCCGTTCGGGTATTAGGAACTCAAGTTTGGATCTTTGGCCCGTTTGGGTATAACGGGTCGAGTGGGCGATTAAATGCATAAGTATTATTGAATCATAATTTGGGAGTGGAATGAGGATTGGAAATCCTTGAGTTGATTCCGAGGACGGAATCCTTTTAAGGGGTGGATAGTTGTAACGACCCGAAATTTGAATAAAATAAATTATGGGAAAAATATGATAAATAAGGATAAATCGTTTAAAACACGTAGGAATTGGTTTCGTGTCATTTGGACATCGTACGAGGAAGTTATGGGCGAAACCGGGTCGAGATAAAGTTGAAAAAGTGCAGGTCTGCTGCTTTGGAAAGTTCGCGACGCGAACTAGTGGTAACGATCGGGAAATCGGGCCAGGTAGTTTGGCTTTGGGTCGCGAAGTAGTTCGCGTTGGGTTAGCGATCGCTAAGTATGCGTACGATATGCAGAGTTAGCGACGCGAACTTAGTTCGCGCCGCGAAGTCTGGTCGAGCAGCATTAAAATCGGGTTTGAGCTAGGGTTTGCTCATTTCACCCCCAATTGTGGTGCAGCCGATCCTAGAAAGAGAAAGAGGCGATTTTGGTGTTCTTGAGCTCAGATCTTCACCATCTTGAAGGATCTAAACATCAAAGGTAAGATTTCTTGATTGTTGATGTTATCTAGCTAGTTATGAACTTTATTTGGGGAAATTTGGTGGTTTGGGTAACCTACCAAGTCATCTTTGGAGAAGATGACTAAGATGAGTGTAGAACACTCTTTGTAAGTTTAAGAACCTTGTGTTCTTCTTGGGTCTGGGTTTTGTTGATAGAAATCTTGAGCTAGGGTTTTGGGGTTTCACCAAGTTGGATGAACTTGGTGTTAAGAATGATGTTATGGAGTTATTGGTAACTAGTTGTGGATAATAACTAGATTTTATGATGATATGGATGATAGGTCAAGAAGACCTAAAGATTGGTGACATTTCACAAATTGGATAGCAAGGATTCGTGTTGATAGACACGATTTGGAGTTAGCTTGGCTAAGGTGAGTACATGTGACTTTTAAACTGGGTACATAGCCAGTAAATGTTTTTATGATCTAATGATTTTGTCGAGTCTTTAAGTAATTTAGTCATTTATGTGATTTATGATGAATTGCTTGTTTGATAACGAAATGATTGATTGATTGAGAAATGATGGAGCTATGAGCTCATAACGATAAAAGATAAGTAATGATGATGATGATGATGATGTCCCTAGGTCCGTAGTAGATTGGAGGCATTCCGGTTACTACGGTACCTTAAGGTTAGTGGTAGATTGGAGGCATTCCGATTACCCAATACCTATGAGTCTCGGTAGATTGGAGGCATTCCGGTTACCGTGGATATGATGGTCTTGATAGATTGGAGGCATTCCGATTATCTTGACATTGGCCAATGATGAAAGTGATAAAGTGACCCAAAACAAACTTAGTAATATTATTTTAAGATTGAATGATATTATTTGACTAATTGTTTATCGGGTCTAAAACCCATGTATCTCACGAGACTCTTTTGTCTCACGTACTACTTTGTTTTTGGCTATGTACTCAGGATTCATGATCGATGGATTAGAGGGTCGCGTTAGAAGTGTCCTTGTGTTGATTAGCTCGAGAGCTCGTAGGTAGTTCTCGTTTATCCTATGGCTATGATATTGTTTTTGTAACACCGGCTTTAATACTCTGTTAAACCTTGATGGTTTTGTTAAACCGTATAATTGGGGAATATCGGAATTGTAATGTTTTTATTTAAAAATATGTTTTAAAAAGTGTTTTGAAAATTTTGGTGTTACAATATGCACCAATTTGTCAGTTTGTATGGTGAAGATTCGATCTAGACAAGCTGTAGTTATTATTTTTTTTTTTCATAAATGCTTATTAGTTAATTTTAGTTGTAGATGTCTAATTTGTTCGTTGCAGATGTGTAATTTGTATGCATCAATGTGTTAAATTTGATATGTATATGGTTTTTTGGTTTTTAGAAATGGAAAGAAAAGTTCTTTGGTCTAGTGAGCAACAAAAATGCTTATTGGAAACTTGCATTGAAGAAGTAAGTAATGTGGGTAGAAAAGGTTCAAGTTTACAAAAAGAGTCATGGATCAAGATAGGAAGAGTTCTTAAGGAAAAAATTGGAATGGATTTGACAAAAAAAACATATTGTAAACTGCTATGACTATCTCAAAGTCAAATACACGGCATGGATATTCTTGAAAAACATAAATGACAATATTTATAATCCTCAAACAAATACGTTTAACTTAACACCCGAGGAGTGGGATGAATATACAAAGGTATATATCTATATGTATTTGAACATTTATGTAAAATTTGGTAAATACATTTATACTAGTTTTTCCTACACTGTGTTAAGGTACATCCGAAGGCCGCTTCATTAAGAACTGTCACGTTGCCTTTTCCCGAGCTTTGTGCAATTCTCTTTGATGAAATTGTTGAGTAGTTGATGCAAAATATGGAATGAGTTATTTTAAATTGTATTTTTATTGCAAGACTTTGTTTTATGGATTGTTTCAATGTTGTAAGACGGAGAATATATATTAAGTTTCGAATTATTTGTGCAATTCTCTTTGATGAAATTGATGAGTAGGTGCAAAATATTGAATTAGTTATTTTAAAGTGTATTGTTATTGCAAGACATTGTTGTATGCATTATTTCAATGTTGTAAGATGAAGAATTTTCAGATTATATAAGCAGTCTGCAGATGTTAAAAAACAAACAACAGTTTTCTTGCAGATTGCAGACCTTTGGTCCACCTCAGAAGCTGCAGCAGTTGGCAGATGTGGTCCGCAGACAGCAGATCTTTTTGATCAGAAAAAACAAACAACACCTAAGTTGAAGTGTAAGACCGGTGCCAACGGCACGTCGGTAGCCCACGTTGTGGGCATTTTTTTGCCGTCGCCCCACGACGCCGTTGGCACGGCCGCGTCGTGGGTGGCGTCACCGGAGCTACGTCGGGGTGAGGACGGGGGCGAGAATGCGTCATGGGAGCCAGAAGAGAGAGGGGAAGAGAGAGAGAGAGTGGGAGGGGAAGAGGAAGAGGGGTAGGGGAGGGGGTTGGGGTTGTACATCATGCTTACAAACTTGTACACTTTTCATTTTTTTAATAAAAGATTGCTTTTTGCTCAGTTTTTTTTATATTTTTTTTTTCAATTTTAAAATAAATTATATATTTGTTTTAGGAATAAAAATATAATACTTTTTTTCAGAAAAAAATAAGTTTTTTTAAAATTTTAATAAATGTAATTTTTTTAATTTAATATCATTTTTTACTTAAATAGTGTATTTTTAAATTAATATAATTTACTTATTTTATAATTATTTAATTTAATTAAAAATGATGATGTGGAAAGGATGGGTTAGTGATAGGTAGGGTTGGCACGACTGTGTCAGTAGCGTGTTAGTAAGGATGTGATGATGTGGCGCTACTGATGGGTTTACTGACGCCCAACTGTTAGGATAGGCCTAATAATTATCCGTTACTTTGCGTGGGTATCCTCAGTCCCGGCCTTGAGGGGAAACATTGTAGGCCCATGCCTACAAAAAAAAAAAAGGTTGGGACCTGACGAACAATAGCAACAGTTGCTATTTAACCCAAACATAACATTGATTAAACTATGTTGCTATTTAACCCAAAATACAAATCAAGGCAAAGTGTGTACTTCTTCTGCGATCGGAATGTTTTTCGGTTCTGTCACAGGGGAGCTTTCCGTGTCAACAATGTCTGCAGTGGTCTCCTTCTTGTCTTCTTCTGCAGATTATAGTAAGAAAGACCAAAAATTCGTCATTAGGAACTGGTTCTAATTTGTCGTGATCAATTTCAACATGTTTTATCTCATGATCGCGTTTAAATGAGTAACGATTGCTTGAAATTAACTTTTTCTTAACATTCTAACACACACTTTCTAAACTATTTATAAATCTACAGCATATTGTCTACAACGGGTCTCAAAACCATGACCTCAGGTCAATAGGGAACATCTTTCAACACCTTATACTGTTAGACTACAAGCCATCTGGTGTCTGAAATTAAGTTTCGTACCTTTGTCTAATTCCAATGTTGTTGATTCTTGGGTTGGTGCAACATCCTCCTCTTCCTCAACTTCCAAACTTCCGTCCTCGGGAATTGAAACATCCTCAATGATCACATCCTTCGCTTTTTCTTCTTTGAAGTCCTTAATCTCTCCATCTTCCACGACTTGTACGGGTCCCACACAATCCTCGCGCAACCTAGGAGTCATATATTCGGTATTCGCGTTGTTATCTCTAATTAAGTTAGATTCCTTAGTCTTCACCATTTTCGTGGGAGGCAAATTGTCGGTTTTTGCCTTATTTTCCAATGTTAGGTTGGATTCTTTCTTCTCTTCATCTTCTTCAACAACTTCTGTGACCCTCACACCATCTTCACTCGGTGTGGGGACCACGTCATCTTTGCTTGACAACGTGGGGGCCACATTGTCTGTTTTTGCTACGGCGATAGGGTCTTCTACTTTTGTGGTGCTGGTCTCTTTCTTGGTGTCTTCAGTAACCAAACTTTTTGTTTCGACTTGTGTTTGTACCAATGATGAATCGCCTTTCTCCGTGACCGTTTTGGTGGTGCTCGTTTCTTTGCTGCCATCGGACATTGACGATTTCACAATCGTGGTTTCCGTGGCCACCGCATGTTTGGATTTCCCACAACCCATTTTCCTTCTTTTTTTGGTGGGAAACAAGTTTGGGAGAGAAAGAGAGAGAGAGAGAAAGAAGAGGAAATTCAGAAACTCTCTCTCTGCCTGTTCACAAGTGTGGTATATGTTGTTAGAACTGCAGGGGAGGGTATTTTAGGAATTTCATGCATAATTAGTTATTTCCGTTGGGGGTAGCGATTTGCAGGCCTAAATGGAAGCACAAGATTTGTGGCATCTAGTGGTTTGCCACTTTCTTATAAGCTTAAGCTGGCAAAGGAATATACCCACGTATTATTTTGGAAAGTTCCATTTAGCAAGAAATGTCGAAATGATGGGTCCAATGGTTTAACATTAGCGGCACATCGGATTTCTCTCTTCAAAGTAAACATATTATGACCAAACTCTCGTATTGGTGGCCAAAGTCACTGACCTTATGCATAATTCAACACACACCCACTCACAATAAGTCAGGCTGTCTGAACGACCAAACGTGCACGAAAATGAAAGGGGGGCACGTCGGCTGCACGGGAAGGACACGTCGTGACAGTTCATATATCTATGTATTAATGTTACATAGACCGGAGTTGAATTTTAAATAATACTTCCTCCGTTTCAAAATAAGTTATACACTTTAGTTTTTACGTTTTTTGAGGCAAAATATCATAATGGATGTTAATTAGATTAAATTGGATAATTAGTAGGGGATGAGTCCCACAAGCTTGGAATAAAATGAAGATAATGATTTTTAAAAATAAAAGGTAAGGGTAAATGAGAAATTTTAATATATTAAATTAGATAGTTAATGGGTGTATCACTTATTTTGAAACGGAGGAAATACATATATTTAATCCACCACTAAGAGTGTGAATATAATTCAGATTGGATACGTGGTTCAAAATTGATTGAACTAATAATGTGTGGTCGGGCGACCTGCGTATACCAATGCAACTCTGAAATTCAAGACTAATGCGAGTTTATTTGTGCAACAGGTTCATCTCCTCGATCAGCAGATGCCTGAATGGAATACTCGGACTAACTAACTCAGCTTAGTCTCAGACACGGACTCGGTTTCTGACTCACACTGACTCGGTTTCAAACTGACGAATCTAGACAGCACCAATCTAGACAGCGCCTACATCCAGATTCATTGCAGTTGTTACGAATTTGGTATTTAATTTAGATTTCGGTTTTGATTTCTTGTTAAGAATTTGTATTGAATGAGTTTAATATTTTCCTTAAACAAGTTTTACAATTATACACTATAAAATTAAACATTTGGTTTCATTTGTAAACACACTTGACACACCTTAAAATAGAAACTATTAATAATCATTCTCTGGTTCATAAGCATCTAGAAATTATTTTTTAGTTTTTCGGGCAATGGATCATATTCGGTATTACAATATTACTCGGTTGTTGTACCATGTGAAATAGACAACGAATCTTTTATAAGAGGATCATGTTAAATCACGAGAGCCAACCAAACTCGTATTTACTTCTTTCTTTACATATTATGTTTTATTATTTTTAATTTAATTGTAATTTTTAAAAGGCTATTTTAAGCACCTATCATACGAAATCTTAAACACCCTTTAAAATTAAATCTTAATAATATGGAATCCTCCGCTAGGCGGCAGCTTCAACTCAATCTTAGAGGGCCCTGTTTTTTTATTATCAAGAGCAGTTGGAGTTGGACAAGTGGAAGGGTTTACAACTACAATATCTTTTGTTTTTTCTTTTGGCAACGAAGTTAGGCACAGTTGAATAGGGCCGGCTCAATGGGCAGGGCAAGTTGGGCGACCGCCCCGGGCCCCCAAACGTCAAAGGGCCCTTATTTTAGTATTTCTCTATATATTTAGCACAAAAAAAAAAAAAAAATTAAACCTTGCTAGAAAGGCCCAAACTTAGCCAAAAATAAAAGTTAGATTGATATTAAGGAAGAGCCTCATTTTATATTTTAAAAATGCAAATTTATTTAGAGTTTTATTTAGTTATTATTTTTATGTATTATGGTTCGGAGCATGTTAAGGGCCCCATTTTATATTTCGCCCCGGGCCTCAAATCGGCTTGAGACGGCCCTGCAGTTGATAGGATGAACTAGTGTGATATTTCTATGTTGCTCGGAATATCATTTAATTACAAACTTTTTTTTGTGTGTGTATAAGGGATTAATCTGATAAATTATATTAATCGCAGAAATTTAAGTCTATAAAAATGTGTAAAATACCATAATAACCTCGAATAAAAAGCTTGGACCATGACGTGATGGTATAATCAAAACTCGAGCCTTTACCAGCCACAGCGGGAACCAATGTGAGCCTTTTACAACCATGGTTATGATTCATGTTGTTACGACACTCATGTTGGCATAGGTACTTGAATCGTCCTTTAAAATTCAAAAGTTACCGATTAAAAAAACTTTTTAAAAATAAACGGGGTTTGCATGTCGACCCGAACCTATTTAGGCCCAACCCTAACTCGTTTTATTCCAGTGTCGGCTTCTGTTGTGCTTTGTGTCGCTCCTAGTTATTGTGATACATTTCAACTTTTTGAAGATAAAATTAATAGTTGTGTGTTTGATTACACTATATCTATGATTCACATTGGGCTACATAGTCAAATTCCATCACCTATGGGCTCATAGTAAATTTATTCACCGTTAATTAGGCCTAGTTGAGCCCACACCTGAGTCATAATACTTTATCGAAAAGTATGAAAATTTCTCTAATAAATTTCTCCGAAAAGTATGAAAATTTGGAGAGAAAAACTTCTGAGTTAATTAGAAATAATATTCATTTACCAATTTAGTCTTGATATTCCTAAATTATTTACATAATAATGGTACAATTTTATATTTGTTAATATTGTTTCCTTTCTCCGCAACCCAGTAATACAAACAATCATTATTTCTCTTTTTATATTTCCAACTTGTGAATACGAAAAAAATATTATTTTTTTAAATATCATTCTTTCTTCATCTAAGTTTTATCTTCTTTTTATTTAAAATCGGACACAACAAGGATTGCATTCAATGACCAGACCTTCTAGTAACCCAACTGAATCTTGGTAGAACTAGATTTTTTACATTTTTCAGTACTTACCATTAATCTAAACGCTATAGGAATAAACTAAAAAAGGTTCACTATCATAATTTATTTTGGGAAAAGTTGTAATCAGGAGCAAACATATCGATCGAGAACTCTAAATCAAATTTCCGGGTTCGTTTAATTCACCCGATATATAAAATGACACAATGATAATTAGATGATATATTGAATGTCGTCAATAAATATCAAACGGAAGAAAAAAACATAAAATACTATGACATCAATGCTTGTACACACCTTCATGAAATTCGTCGATGCAATGATCATTTTATTCAATTTATAAATGGAAATTACATAACAAGAAAATCCAAAGAATCCTAATTACACAAATACCATAAATGTTGATCGGAGTCTAGCAACGGTATACAACAAATTTCCGTGGGCGTGGCTGAGGAAGGCAGGCAGCCATTAGCACAAGAGCAAGAACAAGCAACAACAGAATCCCTTTGATGTCTGTACTTTCTTCATTTTGAGAGGAGCAGCAGCAGCTTCCCATCTCAAAAGGTCTTTTGTTATTGACAAAGTTTGGTTATTTAAAAAGGGTTCCACACACAACTTGTTGTTTAAAATAAAAGGACAGTTGACTGATTATTCTGTTTAATTTCTAGTGGCATATTAGGTATTCTTGTATTTTTTTAAATTGTTTTGGTAACATTAATGGTGTTGACATGATTCATATATATGTCTGAAAAACTGAGAGAAGACATACGGTGATGTGAAATTATACTACTTCATTTGAATTTCTTTTATAAACATATACTGTATATCACGCCAAACTTATAATTATTGTGAATTTAAACAAAACATTGTAAGAGTGTTAATTTTGCAAAATGAATACATATAATTAAAAAGAATCAACTCTTCCTCCAAACCATAAACTTTATAATATGTATTAAGAAATATTATTTCATTTCAAATCGTTAAAAGATATATTCAAGAAAGTGTCGTGATTTTATAATAATAATTCTATTATAAAACATAATTTTTATTTGTATAATTATAAATATAAATACAAATAATCTATTTCAATATAAACGTTTTATCAAGAAAACCTATTATATAAATTTGTGTTTTATAATATAATGGAAAGTAATAAATTATATGATATTACGATATAACCTTTTAACTGTAAAACTTTTAAAAAATAAATATTTCATATGATCTAAATAGAAGTCAAATTAAGATTATATTTCTGTAGTTATTGGTAATAGTTGGGGTAAAAAAAACTAACTTTTCTTTTTATAAATATTTACAAAATTATACTTCAGGGGTTATTTTTAGAAGGAAAAAAAAAAATTAAACTTTTGTTCAAATTGTTAATTGTAATTAACTGTATATTGTATTTGACAATCCTACCCTATATATGAGGCCTAAATTTGAAGAATGTTTGACACCATGGCAATTCCAAGCATTCCTATTCGTCCATAATGCCACTTGGAATTCCCTGATTGGTCCACGTCATTTGCACTAATACAAACGAATCTGGTACAGCTTACGGTCTACATTCATACGCTCCATATACGGCAAACGAATCTGGTACGGCTTACGGTCTACATTCATATGCTCCATATACGGCTTCCTACATACAAGGAAACAAATAAATAACTATTTAAAAGATCCTACATACAAGGAAACAAATAAATATTTAAAAGATCAATCAGCGACTCAATCGTATTTATTCAGAAGTGATACACGACTCAATATAATTTCCATAAAACCGGCATTCTATGATTACGGCATAAAAAGCTGGATTGTGCAACGGAACCAGACTTCAGATATTACGGATTACGGCATAAAAAGCTGGATTCTTCATTTAATAAAATGCCCGTGTAACATTTCATCATTTACCGTTTTTTTGTACAAAATCATCATCACATCTATCGATTATTATGTCATTTAGAAATATATAAAGTTTTTGGACATTTTTCTACATACTAAAATTTACAGCATACCCGCCCATCGGGCGGGTTTTGTAGCTAGTAGTATTATAAACGAGAATATTTCCGTCCTCACGTTGCGACCGGTTTTGATTTTGCTTGGTCTTTTATTTTCCTCACCTCCAACCACTAAGACAACTGCAAAGTTGATTTTGTAATATTTTAACATATATATGAGATATATAATTAACTTTAGTGTTTATTTATTATGAAGAATTAGATTTACCATGACAAATATAACAATGTTTTGCTACAAACAAATAATCATTACCTGCAACAAAAATAAATAAAACAAAATAAATTAGTTAAGTTGATGATATGTAGGAAAATAATAGCGATAATTTAAGAATCATTGTTTAAGATTTAAAATATGTAGTAGAAATTTATACATCAATTAATAACCATGCGTTTATGGTAGTATGACGTATCTCTTCATCATTGAAAATACATATTACTACTAAATGTAATACTTTATTAAAGACACTATCATTAATAAAACTCTAATTCATAGCTTTCTAAGATAAAATTAAAATAGTCTTGATTTTACTACAATTATGATTTTATTAATAGAAATGATATTAATGCTTTTTTTTTTTTTATCTCATGTTGCAAGTCACCTAAAAGATGAAATGTTAAATTCACTATTTTTCTTTCTTAATATCACTACTTGATTTTGACACATAAATTAATTAAGTGAGTATGCACATCATTAAATACAAAAGATAAACATCAATTATACCATTACTTATTTTGGTTGTACTAGTTTCTTTCGCTAGCTTCTTGCTAGCTTTAATAAAGTTTTTTATGTTGGTGCCTTAAGGGTGATGGCAATGCCGAAACTCTTAAGACCACCTGTAACGGTGTGGTCGACCGAATGGTCGATCAGACGTGGCAAGCCTCACTCGACGCGTCCCCCCCTTACGCCTACACCACCCCGACGCGTCGACCGATCAATTTTCAAAGGGGGAAGGTTTTTTCAAAGGGGAATGATTTGGTCGCCTGATTACGTGTGTTTGGTCGGGATTTTTTATGTGTTTGGTCGGACTGATGTGGCGCAGAGGTGGCAGCGGTGACCAAACTGGGTTTGGTCACCCATTACGCCCAGTCTAAGGTTTTTCCCTTGCCGTTAAAAAAAATTTACCATTACTTATTTATAATTTCATCCACCACGGTCTCAAACTCTTAACGAATCTTGTTATTATGTTTTTGTTTTCCAAAAGTAATTTGACTTTTTCTAATAACTATAATTTCAGAGACTTTAAATTATACAAATAGACGAGGCTTGAATATATGTGGTCATCCTGGTGGGTGTAACCAGGTTAGGTGAACCCTTGTAAATATTAGGTGCCCACATATATTAGACCCTCACAAGTTTTGAATTCAACATTCGTTGAATTCTCAATGAAAAAGCGCTCTCGGAATCGAATGTTAAAGTTGTTTTTCCATCAGCCTACTGTTCTCGTAATAGATAAATATGAACAAACAACAAAAATGCTTAAACTTAAATATATCGTTTATGAAGAAAAAAAAAATCCAATTATACTTGCAAATTAAACAAGAGGGCTTATTTTGACGTTTGGGGCCCTATTTAATGTAAAAAGGTTTATTCATTATTATTTTAGACTTAAGAATAGTACAAAAAGAAGAGACTTTGTTTATGGTCGTCCTAGTTGACAAATTATTGCAACTAAAGTCATAAATGGCAAATTTAGAATCCAACACTTCATATGCATATTTGTATACGTGCTTTACCGGAAAAACTGTTAGGAATTGTGCCTATTAACTAACATGATATATGCAGCGGAAAAGTAAATAAAATAAAAACATAGTTAACGACAATCCCATGAGGAACCGATATATCTATAAATCTAAAGCAACTAATTAACAATAATAAATGAAGTTGAAGAGTTACAGTGGCAGTGCTCGGCAAGAAATATTGTGATCTAGTTCTTGCCAGATCTCCGTGATAACAATAGGATTCAAGCAAGAATACATCTGTTGGTTTACACCAAAAACTTACGATCGAACGGAACGATGTATCATCCAGTAGTACAAAGCACCCTCGAGGATAATACACCGGAAACCCGAAAACCCGAGGCCGAAAACAGTAGCAATCGGCTAGTGTTCCTATCATTGTTTTGCAGCAGTTCGTGACGGCAGGCAGCGATAGCAAGTGGCAGCAGAACGGCAAGGTCGCGACAGCGAACGGCGGCGGTAGGCAAGTGGCGGCAAGGGGCAGAGGAACAAGGGGTTCGGCCGAATGGGTATCGCGCAAGAACTATTTATTAACTCTATTAGAGTTTGAGTCAAACTCTAATTGGTAAAAACTTGTTAGCTCATTAAATTAATTAAGTAATTAATTAATTTTTTAGCTCGTTTAAGGAGATCCATTAAATAAACTCATTAATCAATATCTAGCTAGCCCATTTCAATTAATTAGACTATTAATTAACACCGACCCGTTTATTCTTGTGTTCGCTTGCGTCTTGAGGCCAATCCGAGTAGGAATTTTGTTTACACTATACATCTAACCCGTTTATTTGATGATATTAAACACTTATTTCCAACAAAAACTTCACTTAAGAGGCTTTGCATCACAAATATATTGATCTTCACTTATAATTTTTACCTGTCTTGTCAAGATTCCATTGAGACGTTGAACCATTGTTTAACTAGTTGTAGGATAGCTAAGAAAGTGCCAGGAATAGTTTTCGGTTGGTGGAATTCTAAGGGTGGTAATTCAGGTTGGATTTTTATCTATCATTGAGGTTCGTGAGTTGGCGGGTCAGAACATTCAACCTGAAACCGACATGTGTATATAAACATTTCAAACATCTTAAACCTAACATGCTTATTATGGATAGTACCGTAAATACCTCTAATATCCCTCAATCATCTCCACATTAATATATTCCATAGTTAGTTAGTCAAAGATATAAATGTATAGCATAATTTCCTCCCGCTCATTGTAAAGGCTATATATTGGCATCATATTCTCAATGTAAATCACTCGATCAATATTCATTATATGGTATCAAGAGCCATTTTTCTCCTCTGAGAAACTTTAATCGTTTTTTGTCTTCCATCGCATCTCAAACCTCTGATCCCACTGATCCCACTCAAATAATGCCTGACAAATCGAATTCTTCTACCACCATCATCCATCTCACTGCTATTAATCACTTCCCTATCAAACTAAATGCATCCAACTTTCCCGTTTGGCGAAAACAAGTCATCTCCACCCTAATCGGTCTAGACCTTCGCCACTTCATCGAAAGTTCTTCAAAACCTCCCACAAAAACCAGTGCCGAGTACTCTCATTGGTATAGACAAGATCAAATCTTGATCAGTGCCATACTCGGTAGTTGTAGCGACGCTATACAACCGTTATTGTCCTCCGCTGAAACATCTCAAGAAGCATGGTCTCGGCTTACTACAAGCTATGCCAATGCTTCCCGTTCTAGAATCATCTCGCTTAAATCTAAACTCACAACCAATCCAAAAGGATCACGCACTGTTGCTGAATTTCTTTGTGACATGCGATCGATTGCCGACGAGCTTGCGTTGGCCCAGAGCCCGATTGATGATGAAGACCTGATGATTCATATCATTAATCAACTAGGAGATGAATTCAAAACCATTGTTGCCGCTATAAAAGTCCGTGAAAACCCAGTCACCTACTCTGAACTCTATGACAAATTAGTCGATTTTGAAAAACTCTTAAAAGAAACTGAAATACCACCTACAGATGTTCTCACCGCAAACTATACCCACACTACCCGAAATGGATCTAGTCAATCCAACCGATCCATGTACCCTTCGGCTTCAAATCAGCGACCAAACCATTGGTCTCGCTCGGGGTCACGCAACCCACGTTCGCAATGGTCAAAACCACGAAACTCGTCTCCCGGTAGTCGCACCAATCGCTCCAACACTCATTGCCACTATTGCTCGATAGATGGCCATGATACAAAGGAGTGTCGCAAACTCTCACTTTTTTACGCGACAATCACATTGAAGTCAACACAGGGCCACTGGTTAATACCACAACAACTAGAACCAATTTGGTTCAACCCAGTTGGCTCTTTGACACCGGAGCATCACACCATGTTGCATCAGAACGATCTAACTTGCAAGCTCCAACGGAATACGGAGGGCCTGATGAAATTATTCTTGGCGATGGTAGGGGTCTTACAATCACTCACACCGGTGACAGTAGCATTGCTACCTCGTCCCGCTCTCTCACCCTTCCACATGTTTTATGTATTCCTAAACTAAAACGTAATCTAATTTCGGTTTCTAAACTATGCAAAACTAACAAAGTTTCTGTCGAATTTTTTCCCTATTGTTTTCTTGTGAAGGATCTACTAACGGGGGCGCCTCTACTTCGGGGAGTGAACGACCATGACGTGTACTACACGTTGGCTTCATCTCTTCCACAAGTAAACACTACGGTCACGACATCAACAATTCATGATTGGCATCACTCTCTTGGTCACCCATCTATCAAGACTTTTAAATCTCTTGCAAAGTCCATTGGTTTTCATTCAAATAAAAATTTGAACTCTAAGTTTCATTGTGAGTCATGTTCTATGAATAAAAGTCATAAACTTCCATTTAATGACACATCCATTGTGACCACAAAACCTTTGCAACTTATATATACCGATGTTTGGGGACCAACACAAAAGTCAATTGATGGTTATCAATACTACGTAATCTTTGTTGATTTTCACACTAAATATGTATGGCTTTATCCCATGTGCCATAAATCTGATGTCTCTACCATATTTCCTCGATTTAAAAAGATGGTTGAGAACTATTTTCAAACACCTCTCGTATCCATCTTCACGGATAACGGGGGGAATAGGGCTGTCGAAATTAATCGAAACCCGTTCTACCCGCCCGACCCGTTTTGAATTTGGGTAGATCGGGTCGTGTAGTTCGGGTATCGGGTAGAAACATTCGGGTATCGGATAACCCGAAAATATAACGGATCGGGTATTGGTTATTATTTTAAGTCGGCGGGTATACCCTGTAACACCTCAAGTTTTAAAACACTTTTTAAATCATATTTTTGAATAAAATATTACAAGTCCAATATTCCCAAAATACGGTTCAACAAAAACCTTTGAAAAGATTATCAGAGTATTAAAATCCGGTGTTACATAAATAACATCATAACCATAGGATAAACGGGATCTACCTACGAGCTCCCGAGCTAATCGACACTAGGCCACTTCTATCGCGACCCTCTAATCCAACGATCTCGAACCTGAATACATAGCTAAAAACAAAGTAGTACGTGAGACAAAATAGTCTCGTGAGATACATGGGATTTCGACCCATTCTCAAAATAATAAAAGTCATTACTATTCATTTCTTTTCTTTAATCACTTATTAATTATTATCTTATATTCTTACCGCTTATTCGTATTTACTAGTAAGCTAACCGTAAGCTTACCCATCACATAGTCACATACTTGTAAGCTATCCATAGCTTACTAAATCTTTATCACATACGCTACGGACCTCTCCGTAGCAAACTCCCCCGATGTGGGTTAACTAGGTAAACTCCCCCGTTTCCGGGTTAACTGAAACTCCCCCGTTTCCGGGTTAACTAAAACTCCCCCGTTTCCGGGTTAACTATTTCTCCCCCGATTTCCGGGTTAACTATTTCTCGACAGTCTACTCTTGCGCAGGGTGGTACCTCCCCAAGTAGGTGTCACTAACTCCCCCAACTGTGTGGGTTATCTGTGATCCGGATCATTATCTCAACACATATTGAAATTATCAAATACGGGCCTATTCCCCGATAATACATACTCAAACATAAATTAGAATACATCTATTCTAATTATCATATTATTCTCGTTTCTTATTCAATTTCAATATTGACTTTACCAATTCCTTTATTTAATAAAACATATTTATCATTTATAAAAATTATATCACTTTAACTTCTCTTTGACTAGAATGCATATTTATTACTAGTCACTCTCTATCTATTCTCTTAACAATTCAATCACTACCTTTAATAGTATAATATACTAATCAATTCTTGATACTTGAAAATCATTGTTATTAGCTTTATTAATACATATTATTAATAAGCCAATTATCATACTTTCTTAATCGTTACTCTGAGTCAAACATCATATTAATAAAAATTATTAATTACTTTTCATTATCATAATCTCTTTCAAAAATCATTAGGCATTTAGACATACTTAGGTAGTCTAATATTTGCATTTTCTTATCTTTTCAGTCATATCTTTATTAAAAACATTTATTAATAAAGACTCAATAAACATCATAGTTTTCAAAATCATTTGCTATGTACTCAGTAAAAGTCTCATGTACTCACCTTAGCCAAGCTAAATCCAAATCGTGTCTAACAACACAAATCCTTGCTTTCCAACTTGCGAAATGTCACCAAACTTTAGGTCTTCTTGACCTACCATCAATATCATCATAAAATCTAGTTATTATTCGTAACTTGCTACCAATAAACCCATAACAACATTCTTAACCACCAAGTTCATCCAACTTGGTGAAACCCCAAAACCCTAGTTCAAGATTTCCATCGATAAACCCAAATCCAACTTGTACACATCATTTACAAGCTTACAATGAGTGTTCTACACCCATGATTAGTCATCTTCCCCAAAGATGACTTGGATGGTTCCCCAAACCACCATTTCTACCCAAATAAAGTTCATAACTAGCTAGATAACATCAACAATCAAGAAATCTTACCTTTGATGTTTAGATCCTTCAAGATGGTGAAGATTTGAGCAAGGAATCACCAAAATCGCCCCTTCTCTCTCTAAAATCGGCTGCACCACAACTTGGGTGAAAAATGAGTAAACCCTAACTCAAACCCGTTTTAATACTGCTCGTCCATAGTTCACGATCGCTAACTAGTTCGCGACGCGAACTCTGCGTGTCGTGAATACTTCGCGATCGGTAATGGGTCGTGAACTCCGATCGTCAAAAGCCCCAATTCCCTGGACGGAGTTCGCGATCGCGAACTCCACTTCGCGCCGTGAACTCCACTAGTCAGCTAGGCTGCACTTTTCGGTCTTTGCCTCGACCCGGTTTCGTCCATAACTTTCTCATACGGTGTCCAAATGACACGAAACCAATTCCTACGTTCTTTAAATGATTTATCCTTGTTTATCATATTTTTCCCATATTTTATTTTATTCAAATTTGGGTCGTTACAACTATCCACCCGTTAAAAGGATTCCGTCCTCGGAATCAACTCAAGGATTTCCAATCCTCATTCCACTTCCAACTTGTGTTTCACTAATACTTACACAATTAATTGCCCACTTGACCCGTTATACCCAAACGGGCCAAAAATCCAAACTTGTGTTCCTAACACCCGAACGGGTTTAAATTTCACAATTCGACCTTAACATTTCCCATCATTTAACCAAACTCTTTATTCCCATTGGAGTGATATGACCCAATCATTCCTAATAACCTTTTGACTAATATGATAGTCAACCCATCGCCTTGACCAAATTTTCAACATTGTTCCATCTTTGACTTAGCACAAAGTCAACCATTTCTTGACAATCTCCTTACCCACTAGTGATTCCATTAACCATATATTACTTAACAATCGACCTTACCTTCATGGTCCAACAACAGTCATACACGGTTCCTAAATTCGACTCGAAATACCCAACGGTTAAAGTCGCACCCTTTGACTACCATTATTTCCATTAATCCATTACCCACTATCTTACACATGAAGATGATACATTACGCCCTTATCCTTGACTAACCAATTTAAACGAAAGTCAAAACCCAATTTTGACTAAAGTCAACAATCCACTAGTTGACCAACCTTGACTTATGATTAAAGTCAAACTTACTTTGCAAAATTTTCCATATTCTTTATTACTAAGGCATCGCTTCTCAAGCTTTCATTCCCGATTCCAATATCTAAATTTCCTTTCTCAAATGTTCCTCCTTTCCTCGATTTCAATTTCCACAATCGATTAACCATTTTCATTTAAGGCAATACCAAATCTCTATTACCTTTTTAACTTTCATCCAATTACTTATATAATTTATAATCTCCTTCAAACATCCTTATACCATACTTGAAATTTCCGATTACCGGCTCTAGAGCCTCAATCATAACCAATTTGTCGTCTAACCACCCCTTATACCTCTTTCACCACTCATTGGTTACTAACAAACTTTGCTTCCTAAAAGTATTCCTTTTTCATAAACCATGAACTTGTAGGCATCTACTACACCTATTTATACTTAAACACCACTCGTGCTTTCAACCCAAGTTCTCACTTGCCATAAAAATCGTAACAACAACTAACCATACGGTTCTTCATACGTCAGATACAAACATTATATCCCTTATAACAAATTATACTTTAACTATTTTATCGAGATGATCAGAAAGCCTCCAATCCATCACGATTCCAACTGTCACAATGATCGGAAGCTTCCAAATCCATAGTGACTCATCAAATCTCGTTAACCGGAAAGCCTCCAATCTAACAAGAACCATTCAATACCATTCTACCTTGCATACGATTCGTGTATGCATCATTCATTTAGCATCATGCTATCATTTTCTTTCATAACTAACCACATTCTCTATCCAATTTACATCCCCCCACATTTCACATAATATTACCTTCCTAAAATCATATATATATATATCTTTTTTTTTATTTATAGATCATTACTCCCACTTATCCCTTTATACCACCCGGTATACACATAACATTTCTCATGCTTTCCACCAATCTACTCTTTTACCAACCGTCTTTAGTCGATTCATTTTCTCATTATTAAAATTCTCAATCTTTCTTCCACCACCTAGGTAACCACCATTTCATTCTATTATCCATATTTTACCGAATCACCCGGTCAACTCGAGTCAACTAATTGACTCCAATCCATAATCCAAACATAACCTATCACATTATTTACATGTCCTTTTTCCAATAATTAATACCCTTGACTTAGCATACCATTTCTAGGACATTTTACCATTAATTAACCTTTTACCCTTAGCATCGAATTTATCATCCATGTACAAACTTTTGTCATGACCAATTGTCAATTTGTTTACTCAACCATTTTCGAATACTAAGTTCTGTCATCCCCGATGCTTATCCCTTCCAACATATTTTCTATTCACGAGTTTGAAACTTCACTATATTTTTCATCATTCTCTTCCTTACCGTTATTATATGGTAATACCACAACACTTATCTTTGTTCCCGCCAAGTACTACAACTTTTTTGAACTTTTTCCTTACATGATTTCCCATCCATATATCATTCTCACTGAGTCTTAGTACTTTCGCGTACTACCACCCTTTCATTGGAATATTTAATATTCCCGAGATAATATATCCTCTAATATCCTAATTATCCGCGACGTACCAATCGCCAACTCACCTAGGCATATTATTTCTTTACACATAACGAACCGGGGAAACCGTCCCCTGTGTACAGTTCCACACCAAACGATTTACCCATACTTATACATACCATTTCACTTAAGCACCAAATTGTGCAACAATTACCCAACAAACCACGAACCTCATACCATCAATTTTATAATTAAGGAAACTCACCACACTTTTGCACCTTTCACAACAACATGATTTGATGAACTCTGAACGAGTTTTTCTTCCTTTGTTGACTCCAAGCTACCATCAAACTTCCTCTTTTCTCCACTTGATGACGATTCATTGATCTTTCGTTAAATTACCTTCTCCACATTCCTAGCAATAAATTCTCTTAGAATTTCTTCCAAGTACTCTTTCGGGACAAAACTTCCCTATCAATCTAATCGCGAACTCCTTCCACGACATCTGGTACCATATTCTCTTTTCCAATGCTTCGAACATCGCATTCCGCCGCGACCACACACCACTCTCCCAGTAGGCGAGCTGTAGAAGTCACCGTATCTTCCTCCTAACACTTGCTAATCTTTAGCACTTGCTCAATTTCACGAATCCACCGAATCACTGCCTCCGGTTCCATACTCCTCAATTACACATCCAACTTTACACGCCATCAATGTCTTGAATGAACATCATTCCTTTTCTTCTGATTCGGAATCACTACCATCATCACCGCAACATGACAAACTCAATTATAATTTCTCTTCTTGTCTTAGAGGAGCTTGTCCTCTTCTCGCATTCACCCTTTTGTTATACCAATATATTAAACCATAAAAATTCAAAGATTGACTTATTAGTCAACCATAACCCATAAAGCTCAAAACATTATCTTCCTTCTTAGGGTTCGACCCTAATATACCCATACTTTACGGTCTCAAAGGACAAATCATGGACATCCTATGGAAAACATATGGTCCTACTTAGCATAGCTTAAGACTAGGGAGGTCAAACCTACCTAATTCACTTAAACTATAGCTCTGATACCAAGTTGTAACACCTCAAGTCTTAAAACACTTTTTAAATCATATTTTTGAATAAAATATTACAAGTCCAATATTCCCAAAATACGGTTTAACAAAAACCTTTGAAAAGATTATCAGAGTATTAAAATCCGGTGTTACATAAATAACATCATAACCATAGGATAAACGGGATCTACCTACGAGCTCCCGAGCTAATCGACACTAGGCCACTTCTATCGCGACCCTCTAATCCAACGATCTCGAACCTGAATACATAGCCAAAAACAAAGTAGTACGTGAGACAAAATAGTCTCGTGAGATACATGGGTTTTCGACCCATTCTCAAAATAATAAAAGTCATTACTATTCATTTCTTTTCTTTAATCACTTATTAATTATTATCTTACATTCTTACCGCTTATTCGTATTTACTAGTAAGCTAACCGTAAGCTTACCCATCACATAGTCACATACTTGTAAGCTATCCATAGCTTACTAAATCTTTATCACATACGCTACGGATCTCTCCGTAGCAAACTCCCCCGATGTGGGTTAACTAGGTAAACTCCCCCGTTTCCGGGTTAACTGAAACTCCCCCGTTTCCGGGTTAACTAAAACTCCCCCGTTTCCGGGTTAACTATTTCTCCCCCGATTTCCGGGTTAACTATTTCTCGACAGTCTACTCTTGCGCAGGGTGGTACCTCCCCAAGTAGGTGTCAATAACTCCCCCAACTGTGTGGGTTATCTGTGATCCGGATCATTATCTCAACACATATTGAAGTTATCAAATACGGGCCTATGCCCCGATAATACATACTCAAACATAAATTAGAATACATCTATTCTAATTATCATATTATTCTCGTTTCTTATTCAATTTCAATATTGACTTTACCAATTCCTTTATTTAATAAAACATATTTATCATTTATAAAAATAATATCACTTTAACTTCTCTTTGACTAGAATGCATATTTATTACTAGTCACTCTCTATCTATTCTCTTAACAATTCAATCACTACCTTTAATAGTATAATATACTAATCAATTCTTGATACTTGAAAATCATTGTTATTAGCTTTATTAATACATATTATTAATAAGCCAATTATCATACTTTTTTAATCGTTACTCTGAGTCAAATATCATATTAATAAAAATTATTAATTACTTTTCATTATCATAATCTCTTTCAAAAATCATTAGGCATTTAGACATACTTAGGTAGTCTAATATTTGCATTTTCTTATCTTTTCAGTCATATCTTTATTAAAAACATTTATTAATAAAGACTCAATAAACATCATAGTTTTCAAAATCATTTGCTATGTACTCAGTAAAAGTCTCATGTACTCACCTTAGCCAAGCTAAATCCAAATCGTGTCTAACAACACAAATCCTTGCTTTCCAACTTGCGAAATGTCACCAAACTTTAGGTATTCTTGACCTACCATCAATATCATCATAAAATCTAGTTATTATTCGTAACTTGCTACCAATAAACCCATAACAACATTCTTAACCACCAAGTTCATCCAACTTGGTGAAACCCCAAAACCCTAGTTCAAGATTTCCATCGATAAACCCAAATCCAACTTGTACACATCATTTACAAGCTTACAATGAGTGTTCTACACCCATGATTAGTCATCTTCCCCAAAGATGACTTGGATGGTTCCCCAAACCACCATTTCTACCCAAATAAAGTTCATAACTAGCTAGATAACATCAACAATCAAGAAATCTTACCTTTGATGTTTAGATCCTTCAAGATGGTGAAGATTTGAGCAAGGAATCACCAAAATCGCCCCTTCTCTCTCTAAAATCGGCTGCACCACAACTTGGGTGAAAAATGAGTAAACCCTAACTCAAACCCGTTTTAATACTGCTCGTCCATAGTTCACGATCGCTAACTAGTTCGCGACGCGAACTCTGCGTGTCGTGAATACTTCGCGATCGGTAATGGGTCGTGAACTCCGATCGTCAAAAGCCCCAATTCCCTGGACGGAGTTCGCGATCGCGAACTCCACTTCGCGCCGTGAACTCCACTAGTCAGCTAGGCTGCACTTTTCGGTCTTTGCCTCGACCCGGTTTCGTCCATAACTTTCTCATACGGTGTCCAAATGACACGAAACCAATTCCTACGTTCTTTAAATGATTTATCCTTGTTTATCATATTTTTCCCATATTTTATTTTATTCAAATTTCGGGTCGTTACATACCCGAATACCCGAATTTTTTAGAAGGGGCTTTTTAGAAGATAATCATAGATTTTTGGTAACAAAATTAAGTGGAATCTCTCACTTCACCACACCGCCTCACACACCCGAACAAAATGGAACCGCCGAAAGACGTCACCGACATGTAGTGGAAACCGGACTAGCTTTCCTACACAATGCCGGTCTACCTTTACGTTTTTGGTCACATGCGTTTCAAACAACGGTTTATTTAATTAACCGATTACCAACACCCATTCTCAACCACCAAACACCTTATGAAAAATTGTTTCAACAGCCACCAAACTACACCAAACTTAGACCGTTCGGTTGTCTTTGCTATCCATGGCTCAAACCGTATTCTCCATCTAAACTTCATCCAAAATCCTCCCGATGTGTCTTCCTTGGCTACTCCACATCCAAGTCCGCCTACAAATGTCTTGACATCGTCACAAAACGCCTTTATCATTCTCGTCATGTTCAATTTTTGACTCACATCTTCCCGTTACGTGACCCACATGCCACCAACAACCTGCCCAATGCTACCACCAACCTGCCCAATGCTACCACCAACCCACCCACTACAATTGACAATTTATCTCAACCAAACATACATCATTCACCCACAACCCACACTACCGATGCATCCCCTACTACAATTCACATTCATAACCCCACTTTCTCCACAACAACTCTTCCTCAATCTATTACCAACCCATCTCCAACCTCCATTGTCCATCCCTCGGCACACAACGCCCTATCACCGTCTACCATCATAGACAACAATTCTGATCAACCTTCTACACCAGCACATGTCACTCCCACATCCTCCTCAACACCTCCTATCTCCCCTATCGTCACGCCACCACCACCCAATCCGAACCCACCTCGCCATACACGAACTCGAAAACCCAATTCTAAATACTATGGCACAAATTATGTCAACCACACCACCGTCCATCCTATCCCTCCCTCCGTAGAACCAACATGTGTCTCCCAAGCCATCAAAGACCCTTTATGGAGAAAAGCCATGGATGATGAGTACAATGCTTTACTTCACAACCATACATGGCAGCTTGTTCCATCATCACCATCACATCCACCCATTGGTTGAAAATGGGTATTTCGTGTCAAACGGAAACCGGACGGCTCCATTGATAAGTACAAAGCGCGTCTAGTGGCAAAAGGCTTTCATCAACAGCCGGGAAAAGACTTCTTTGAAACATTGTAGCCCGGTCACTAAACCGGTCACCATTCGAGTTGTTCTCTCACTTGCCCTTGCTAATAATTGGAACCTCCGTCAACTTGATGTCAACAACGCTTTCTTACAAGGCACACTACACGAGGATGTTTACATGATTCAACCCCCGGGGTATAAAAACAAAGAATTTCCAAATCACATTTGCAAGCTTAGAAAGTCCCTCTACGGTCTAAAACAAGCACCACGAGCATGGTACATGGAACTTACAACCTTCCTCTTAAGTTACGGGTTTAAGAAGTCACAATCGGATGCCTCGCTTTTTATCTATAATCATAAAGGGATACGCATGTACTTTTTAGTGTATGTAGATGATATTGTTTTGACAGGAAATTGCACACGCTTCATGAACGACTTTGTGGATCTCTTATCTAAAAGATTTTCTATCAAAGATCTTGGTACTCTTCATCACTTTTTGGGCATCGAGGTTATCTCCACCAACCAAGGCATGTTTTTATCTCAACATAGACACATCAATGATATTCTCACCAACTTTCACATGGATGGTGCAAAAGACGTGGTCACTCCGCTAAGTTCATCTGAATCTCTTTATCCGGAAGACGGCTCATCAAAAATTGACCCAACTATCTACCGGAAAATCATTGGCTCCATCCAATATTTAGCATTCACTCGCCAGGATATTTGCTTTGCGGTTAACAAACTGTCACAATACATGCATGCTCCCACAATGAAACACATGCAAGCTCTAAAACGGGTCATGCGCTACTTAAAAGGCACCATTCATTATGGGTTGTTTTTAAAGCTAGGAGCACCGGCCGTCAACATTACTGCCTTTGCTGACTCCGACTGAGGCGGTATCAATGATGGCGGGCGGTCTACTTCGGCATATCTCATTTACCTTGGATCAAACATCGTGTCATGGAAATCTACACGACAGAAAATTGTCTCCAGATCCTCAACGAAAGCCGAATATTAGGCCCTAGCCAATGCGGCGGCAGAGGTCGCGTGGGTTGAAAATCTGTTACAGGAACTTCACATCACAACTTCAACAAAGTCGACGTTATATTGCGATAACACGGGTGCGACGTATCTATGTGTCAATCCGGTCTATCACTCAAGAATGAAGCACATAGCACTCGATTACCACTTTGTTCGGGAAAAGGTTGTCGCCGGTTTGCTAAAAGTCTATCACATCAACTCAAAAGATCAACCGGTTGATGCTCTCACTAAACCGCTCGCTAGACGTCTTTTCCTAAAATTCAGATCCAAGATTGGAGTCTCCAACGGACCTCCATCTTGCGGGGGCGTATTATGGATAGTACCGTAAATACCTCTAATATCCTCAATCATCTCCACATTAATATATTCCATAGTTAGTTAGTCAAAGATATAAATGTATAGCATAATTTCCTCCCGTAGTTACTCATTGTAAAGGCTATATATTGGCCTCATATTCTCAGTGTAAATCACTCAATCAATATTCATTATTTACCTTTAACCCGAACCTGACCCATATAAAACGTTTAATTAAACGGGTTAAACAACTTAGCAAGTCAATCGGGTTAAGCGGGTTAAATTGGTCAAGCAGGTTGTTGTTATTCCACAATTCTAATAAAATAGCAAAACACGAAAATTACTAGTAGTTGTTTAATTTTTATCTAAGTATTAGTTACATTTAAACTAGTAAACTATAAACTATGTATAAATATATATTTTTCAAAATATATTTTAATAATTAAACGGGTTGACAGGTCGACCAAATTTAAATTATGATCGACATGAACCTAACCTGTTTAACAAATGGGTTAGTCAAGTCGACCCAAGACTGACCCACAACTTCTTTACTTCAACTCAAACTTGTATATTTCGTACGGGTTTCAGGCCGAGTTCTGTTTCGGGTCTCAAATTGCCACCCCTAGTAGAATATGGGCATGCATAGTCACGACTGATCCTAGAATTGCCACCCCTAGTGGATTAAGGGGTCCAAAAGAAAAAAATAGACATATCTTAAAGAATGTGGGCGGAACTTTTAATTTGACAGAAAAATATGACTTCGTCACTAATGAACTTGAAGGATTGAGAAAACACTTCTTTTGGGGGAGCACAACCGAAGGAATAAAAATTGCATGGGTAGCTTAGAAGAAAGTCATAAATCCTTTTAATAATAGAGGGCTCAGAATTGCCGTTAAAAAAATGGTTATATGTCTCATTGTCTTAAAAACATTTTTACTGATCTGGTACATACGGAAAATATTTGATCTTTTTACATGATTGGTTACTTGAGTGTGGACTCAACAAATCAATTAATACTTCTATTGGATGTGTAAAAAAGGAGCTGATTCGTACAGAGCGATTATTATCCATACATAGCAATTTCATATTAAAAGACGATTATATCCCCCTCTTATATTTTATCATATTTTACAATTTACCCCCTTTCAACAAAACCATTTCTCCCCGATTGTTTTTGTAAAATTAGGTTAAAGCCTACAGAGATAAAAATTCTGTTGCCTGCAACTTTTCCGGTAACAATGGTGGTTCTTCAAAATATTTGCCCAAGATCACTGAATTGCTCTGTCTTTTCCTTCTTTTTACCTCCATCTCCTTCGTCGCAATCACCAAACACCGTAATCTTACGTCATATATCTTCGGAGCGCAACGGCTCATCACAAGCAAACCAATTTCTCAATTTCAGAAGAGGAATCTCTTGGACTCGTCATGGTTGTTGGCTCTTAAGATTTTCTTTTCTTCTTTTAATACGAGTAAATTACATGAACTCTGAATTAGTTATTTTAGATATAGTAAACTTTTTTCGTGGCTAGTTTTCTTTGAAATGCATCTGCAATTGGAAGTGAGGAATAATTCTTTCTGAGCACAATTGTCAATTTCATCAAATTGGAAGTGAGTAGTAATTATTTCGCTACATGGATAAAACTTATGTTTTTGGAAGAAAGGGTTTTTAATAAAAGGTGGATAAATGTAAATTGTGATAAAATAAGAGAAAGGGTAAAATTGACTTTTAATGTAAAATTGCACTGTGTAACACCTCAATTTTTAATACAAAATATTTCCGTAAAATCCTTTTAAAAACATTAGAGTAATTGTCCCAAAATATAGATTTACAAAAACCTTTGGTATAAAATAAAAGTCATTAGTTCGTGTTACAAAATATATCATAACCAAAGCGAAACGTAAATCCACCTTGCTATATCTACTTAAAACCCGTGCGCCTTCACTAGCATACACACCTAATCCTTAACTCCTGAACCTGA
This sequence comes from Calendula officinalis, assembly GCA_963853835.1. NCBI lineage: Eukaryota > Viridiplantae > Streptophyta > Magnoliopsida > Asterales > Asteraceae > Calendula > Calendula officinalis. The sequence goes on from OY970825.1 coordinate 53,192,783, forward strand.
GTACATAGCATTACAAACAAACATAGTACGTAAGACAAAATTGTCTCGTGGGATACATGAGTTTTAGACCCGACATTAATATATAAATAATCACATACATTAGATATATAAATATAAATATACTTTAGTTACCTCCGCGGTAACCCTAACACATTCATATACATCGATCACCTCCTCGGTAATCCTATCACATTCATTCATAGCCTATTCGACCCGTCAAGTTGTTCGGAATGCCTCCAATCCAACGAGACCCATTTTTGTCCTACTAACCAGAATGTTTCCGATTCAGTAGAACCCCCTTTGTCACCTTGTCCAAGCAAGGTGACCCATCTTATCTTACTAATCAGAATGCCTCCAATTCAGTAAGATCCAACATCTTGTTGGGTGATCGGAATGCCTCCAATCCATCGGTTTAAAGATACCGTGATAACCAAAATACCTCCGAATCTATCACGTACCTGTCCTATTTCAGTCTACCCGTCATAACTATTACATGTGACTATATGTCACATCTATCATCAATGCCATAAGGCAATCTGTAACACCCAAGATTTTACAAAAAAAAAAAAAAATTAATACAAGATATTAAATTAAAAAGCCACAATACTTGAATTATTAACTCCCAATAATAATCTCTTCATTTAAAAATGTATTTAATATGAAAATAGTTGAGATAAAATAAAGTGTTTAAAAACATTAAATGCTGCCACATCAACACAGGAAAAATACAACAGTCAACCGTCCACCTTCTCCTTTCCTTTGCTGGTACCTGAAACAATGTGGGTGAAAGGTTTGGGTCAGCTGGGAAGCTGAGTGAATAATCTCAAAATGCAAACAATTAAAACATACAACACATGAGGGCACATCGGTGTACTCCTAATCAGAATCTACTCAGTTAATTACTCAGATTTATTTTTCTCGGATTTTATTACTCAGATTATAATTTATATAGCGCGCTTGTGTGATTCGGGTCGATCGCCCCTCCTCACACCTCAGATAGGCGTAAGCCAAAAACTCAGACGGGAGTGATCCCAAAAACTCAGACGGGAGGTGATCCCAAGACAGACATATAGCCAAAAACTCAGATGTGTGTTATTATGTTTTTATCTCTTTAACATAATTATCTCAGATGCCCTAGCAAGTAGTAGCACAGAATGACTCTATGCCGAGCTCAGTTACCCATGCACAATGTATCAGATCAAAATAAATAAACAGATGCTCAGATACTCAGATAACATATCAAACTCAGATAACAAGTATGGTTCAACTAGTATAACACATAAGTCATGCATGTACAACGTTTAAACTGAATACACGGTGAGAATACTCACCTCGAAAAACGTAAGCTCCGAAAGATTCCCGACAGTCAACGGCACACCAGATTATCTCTTAGACGATCCTAAAACATAAAATGAAACCCCGAATTAAAATACACCCCAAGGACTTAATTTAGAAAAATTGGCAGCACCCGTTAGTCTCACGGGAACTGCCATAACTCCTAAGTGACTTATTAGACTTTTCCCATCTTTTTAGCGCATAAACTAGACAACCAGAACTACAAATTACTGTGACAAGGTCACTGGCCAAAACAGACGCTAAGGGTCTCAAAATGGTGTCACAAGACAGGCATGCTGCATAGGTCGAGTTCCTAACAGCAACATATTAAAATGGGTATAACTTTTAAACCGTAAATCAGATTGATGAGAGGGTTGCGGCATTGGAAAGCTAACTCAGAAAACAAGGTCGCTACGTTGGCCAAAAATCTAAAAGCTATTCTAAACAGGTTAGAAACAACCGAGAACAAAAGGGCAGAAAACTGTTAGAAAAATGTTGACATAAAAACGATTTAGCCAACGCGTCCTGATGTGGACTCGGTTTCAGTTGGCCTAAGACAACCTGAAGCGAGCTATATACTCTACACAAACAGATAGTATGAGCTCATTACTACAACGCATAACCAAAAAAATAGAATACGAAATCAAGGCTCGAGTAATATACCCCAGGTGGTCGATATGCTAACCGATGAATTGCTACACTAACTCATCTTCTGCTCAGCTTGGTTTGATCAACCAACCTGTTCGATCACTACCTCTGATCTTCTTTGACCGCTGCTGCTTGATTCCCGTACCCAGTTCCCGATCAAAACGCACGGCTGATTAGAAACAAATAGAAAGGAAAAAAAAAGAAAGAAAGAAACATGGGATATAAATGAAATAGGATAGGGATTACCAATCGGAAATTCTGCTTGTTTCTCTACCCGTCGATGAACAGAAAGTGATCGGCAAGATGCTCTTGGTGATCAGATGTGGCTCAGAAAAAGAAAATGATGGAGATATTCCTTGGACGGTGGCTATGGGATCTCGACCAATCACCATAATTTAGCTAAAACCCAACAATTGGGCACCGCCATTGGTAAAAAGATACCACCAACTCAGTCTTGTGATCCCCACGTGCTCCCCTTCCATTTTATATAAAAACTCCTCACCGGTACACCCCTTTTGGTTGCTGCGTCGCTACTTGCCGGAAGGAATGCACAAAGTGCTCTTTGCGTTGGCTAGAAGAAGAAAATATGGAGAGAAGAAGTTCTCCTATATGACGGCGGTAGGGTAGCTTATGAATGGAGATGCTCTAGTTCGGCGCTGAAGAAATTAGGGATGGGTTTAGGAGATTTAATTTAAGTATGACACCAAATGGGTTTAAGGCATTGATAATAGATCAGGCAAAACTATATTGGGCTCTCCTCTCTTACACGAACCAAATTCCAGGGAACCAAATTCCGGCTCAGCCTCGGCCCATGGCCGGCCTCGCCACTTACCCAGTCTTGGAGACACACTTCATTGGACTAAAGTTTGGGACTTAAAACCAGCTACGTACGAACTTATTGCACATAATTAATTTAAATACAAAGTGACACATATTTAATACTTAGACACTTATAAATACATATACGAACTGTTATAATATAAATCTAATACACATGATCACGAAACGTCACACAATTTATTATCTAGAAAATTAATGAATAGATATAATTTAAATTAATTTAAAATTAATGTTTAATTACTTTAAAATTTTGGGATGTTACACCATCACACAAACTATCCATATACTAATCTCACTTAGTATTCACACAATCAAACCAACTAGTTAATATAAAAATTAAATAACTAGTTTATCATTAATAGTCACATATTAAAAATATTTCTTTACCGCTATGTACCCAGTTTTTAAAGTTCACATGTACTCACCTTAGCCAAACTCAATCCTCTTGTGCTTCTTGAACGAAATCTTCACTTCCCAATACTTGTAAATTCCAAGTCTTTCAACAAATGCCCTAATCATGAAACCATACAAGGTTTAACATCAAACGTCACCATTGACCCCATATTTTACCACTAGTTAACTACTAGTATCGTTTTCCCCAATTTTACAAAAACCCTAGTTTCATAAATCTCCATATTATCATAAATCCATATTATGAACATGTTTTTCTTGTCAAAATACCATAGATATAAGTTAACTAGCTTTATTTAACCATTTGAAGTAGTTCATCAAGCTAAGGTTAACAATAACCCAACCAAATTCCACAAATTTCACATCTAGAGGTTGAGAAAGAAGAGATTTACCTTAATCTTCAACAATGGAAGCAAAATCACTTGATTTGGACCCCAAAATCGGCTCCAAACGACCTTTTTCACTCAAAATATGTATAAGAACTTAGAGAGAGAGAGAGAAAGTTAGGGTTTGTGTGTGGAAGAAATGGTTGAAATCTGCTTCTTATCGTGTGTCTGCGCCATAAATCGCATCGCTAACCCATAAATCGCGTCGCTAAAAGGGTCCCCGTGTTAATTCGCGACGAAGATAGCGACTCTATCTCCGTCGCTATTCCATTTTCGCGACCACTCAGACGCTATTTCGAACCCCTGTTTGGAATTTCCGTCGCTATCCCAGATAGCGATGCTATCTGGTCAGGCTACAAGTTTTGTTCTTCTTTTCGACACGGTTTCGTCCGTAACTTTCACATACAATGTCCAAATGACACGAAACCAATTCCTACGTTCTTTAAACGATTTATCCTTATTTATCATATTTTTATATAATTATTTATTTACAAAAATCCGGGTCGTTACAACTAGGGGTGTTCAGTATTCGGATAAATCCGGATTGTCCAAATGGACAATTTGGATTGGATTGTTTGGATTGGTTTTTTTGGTTTTTTGGATCGGTTTGGACTTGATCCAAATTAATAATTTGGTTTTCGGATTGGATTTGGTTTTCATTGTAAAATCCGGATTGTCCAAAAAATCCAAATAGTATAAATATATAAAATATGAATATATAAAACAATTCTAGCCCATTTCTAGCAAAAACTAAATATAGTGACTATGAAAATTAACGAAATATCCTATGGCCCAAAATAATTCTAAAGCTATTAACTTCCTAATTGGCCCTTTCTAAATCTAATTCCAAAATACAAAATACATGACCTGTGATCTCATCGACTCTCCAGTTTCCACACACAATCTTAACCCTGTCAATTCTTACTTTAATCCCAATTCGTCCCTTCCCATTTGATACGTGAATCACCCACAACCCACTCGTATCAAACAACAACGATTCGATGACATATGTGATTTTGCCCGCATGTATAACACCCTACTTGTTCATTTACATTGTATTAGTTGGCAATGGAGCAATCTTTTTGGAGCTTTTGAGAAAGTTGATGTCAAGACTTTTGCGTATATTATTTTAAATGTCACAAGCTATGAATTAGACTTGCACTTATGTATAAAGTAGTTTATCGTTTTGAAATTATATATATTAAACTTAATATTAGTTATGTTATATATTTTTGTAGTCTTGTGAATATATATTAAGAAAAAAAAAACGGTTTGGTTCGGACAAATCCAAACCATCCAAATTGTAATTTGGTTCGCAGCGGTTTGAATTTAAATTAGTTTGGACGGTTTGGTTTGAACATTTGAAATCCAAAATCCATTTGGATTCACCTATTTGGTTCGGATATATCCGGATTATCCAAACGAACACGCCTAGTTACAACTATCTTCCCCTTAAAAAGGATTCCGTCCTCGGAATCAACTCAAAGATTTCCAACCCGAGCATTCCACTTCCATTTTATCATGTTTATTACATCCGAACTTTTCCAATTATGATCCAATAACAGTTATACATTTAAAGTCACTTAACATTGTTATGCCCAAACGGGTCAAAAATCCATAACTCGACTATAGCACTTTCAATCATTCAACTAAATCCTTTTATCCACATAGGAACGATATGAACCTGTCATTACTATCATTAAATCAGTCAAAACGAAAGTCAGTGTCTAGCTTTGACCAAGTCAACATATTATGTCTATTCTTTGACTTAACACAAAAATCAATCACACCTAACAATTTCCTTTTATCTAAAAGTTCCATTCGACGTTATTTCCTTCATAATCGACCTTCGATTTGTGATCCATCAACAATTATATGCTTGATTCTCAAATTCTACTCGGAACACCTAAACGGGTCAAGGTCGTATAATCCGACCATAATTATTTCCATTAATCAATTATCCATTATCATATACATGTAGATGATACCTTATGTTCTTATTCTCGTCTAATCTTTCTAAGCGAAAGTCAAAACCTAATTTTGACTCAAGTCAACAATCTACTAGTTGACTAACCTTGCCTTATGAATAAAGTCATACTTACTTTGCAAAATTCACATACTCTTTACTAGTGAGACATCACTTCTCAAGCTTTTCGTTCCCGATTCCAATATCTACACTTCCTGTCTCAATCGTTTCCTCTTTTCATCGATTTCAATTTCCACAGTCGATTAACAATTTCCATTTAAAGCAATACCAATCTCTATTACTCCTTTAAACTTTCATTCAAGTACTTACACCATTTAAAATCTCTTCTAAACGTCCACATGCCATACTTGCAATTCTCGATTACCGGCTTTAGAGCCTCTATCACCTCCAATTGTGGCCTAACCACTCATCAGCTACTAATAAACTTTGCTCCATGTAAGCACCCCTTTTCATAATCTATAAACTTGTAGGCATCTCCTACACATACTTACACTTAAACACAAACTGTGTTTTCAACCCAAGCTCTCATTTACCATAAAATCATATCAACAACTAACCATACGGTTCTACATACGTCAGCTACAAGCATCATATCTCTGATACAACAAATCATACTTTAACTATCTTATCGAGACGATCGGAAAGCCTCCAATCCATCATGATTCCAAACTGTCACAATGATCGGAAAGCCTCCAATCCATAGTGACTCATCAAATCTCGTTAATCGGAAAGCCTCCAATCCAATAAGGTCCATACAATACCATTCTATCTTGCATATAGTTGATGTATGCATCATTTATTTAGCGTTGTCACACACAAACTATCCATATACTAATCTCACTTAGTATTCACATAATCAAACCAACTAGTTAATATAAAAATTAACTAACTAGTTTATCATTAATAGTCAAATATTAAAAATATTTCTTTACCGCTATGTACCTAGTTTTTAGAGTTCACATGTACTCACCTTAGCCAAACTCAATCCTCTTGTGCTTCTTGAACGAAATCTTCACTTCCCAAGACTTGTAAATTTCAAGTCTTTCAACAAATGCTCTAATCATGAAACCATACAAGGTTTAACATCAAACGTCACCATTGACCGCATATTTTACCACTAGTTAACTACTTATATCATTTTCCCCAATTTTACAAAAAACCCTAGTTTCATAAATCTCCATATTATCATAAATCCATATTATGAACATGTTTTTCTTGTCAACATACCATAGATCTAAGTTAACTAGCTTTATTTAACCATTTGAAATAGTTCATCAAGCTAGGGTTAACAATAACCCAACCAAATTCCCCAAATTTCACATCTAGAGGTTGAGAAAGAAGAGATTTACCTTAATCTTCAACAATGGAAGCAAAATCACTTGATTTTGACCCCAAAATCATCTCCAAACGACATTTTCTACTTAAAATATGTATAAGAACTTAGAGAGAGAGAGTTAGGGTTTGTGTGTGGAAGAAATGGCTGAAATATGCTTCTTATCGTGTGTCTGCGCCATAAATCGCGTCGCTAACCCATAAATCGCGTCGCTAAAAGTGTCCCTGCGTTAATTCGCAACGAAGATAGCGACACTATCTCCGTCGCTATTCCATTTTCGCGACCACTCAGACGCTATTTCGAACCCCTGTTTGGAATTTCCGTCGCTATTCGTGTCGCTATCCCAGATAGCGACGCTATCTGGCTATCCCAGATAGCGACGCTATCTGGTCAGGCTGCAACTTTTGTTGTTCTTTTCGACACGATTTCGTCCATAAGTTTCTCATACGATGTCCAAATGACACGGAACCAATTCTTACTTTCTTTAAATGATTTATCCTTATTTATCATATTTTTATATAATTATTTATTTACAAAAATTCGGGTCGTTACAATCTGTATGGATAGAAACTGCTTTGTATGAATCAGCTCTCCTAAAAATATGGTTATTGTTAAATCAAGGACTACACATTTAGAGTAAGTAAAAATGGAAGGACACATGGTTATAGAGAAAGTGAGAAACTAGTATAGAAGACCCAATAAACCAAACCAAGTATTTGGTTAAGTTAGTTTGGTTGTTGCCCTTTCCAAGAGTAAAACAAAAAGTCGGAATTAAGGCATGATTAAAATGAAATATCCTAAATGCATTATATATTAAGAATAAAGATACTAATAAGGTTATAAACTTATAAGCACAAACTCGTTATATAAGCTTTTCTAAACAGCCCTAATGGCAAAAAAAAAAAAAAAAAAAAAAAAATGATACTCACAAAAATGGAGTTTTACATGTTTCAATCATGCACAACCTATTGCTACCAAGTTTAGGATGCCCATTTGTATAGAAGCCATCCATTTCAATATAATTGTTAAATTTTAAGAAAACAGTTTATTTTATTTTAAAGATTCATCATGGCATAAAAGAAGTCTCCATTCAAAACACACTCAAAATATAATCCGAGCATTCAGGGAATACTATTATTGAACTGCGAGTGACAGACAAACCATACAAGGAATTATATAGATTTTGAAGAAAGTAAGCCTCAGTATTCCCTATCATGGAGATGAGCACACCAGAGCAGATTATCAACCCTGTAACCCAATGATACCTGCATACGATAAAACACAACAATAAAACGACTGTATGATAAATATTCAAAATTAAAGATTAAAAAAAAGTGGTAAAAAGGGAACCGATATTTGGCTTACCACATGCAACTCTTCCACCAGCATTTCCAGTGCTTTTGCTGAGTTCATGGCCTCCTGAAAGATAAAACAAGTCAAATCAAGATCAGTTCCTGTTATAACAAAAAACAAATAACACACACACAGATACATACATATATATACATATATATATATATATACATGTATATGTAAAATGTTTCTAACACATGTGTGTTGTGTATGTATTATCTTAGGCAGTTGAATTGAAGTTTACCCTTTCCAAGATCATCAGCATCAGCATGAACAACTACAGCCCTTCCAATGATGGATTGAGCTCCAATTAGTGGAATCTACATAAATTAATTAATTAATTAATATATATATTAGATTATACAATCAAACCTTAATTACAAATCCTGCAAACAACTTACCTGATTATCCTCAATGGTGAATTTTGCAGTACCTGAGTTTATAACAAGACAATGACAAGTTATCATTAAAGCTTACAGTATAAATATAAAAACATGGGATTAATTATTTTCGAGTGACATGAGTTCCAAGTCAAACATGGTTTACATCGTTTTCATTTTCCATTCAAGGTTTTGACTTTTTTTAATAAAGATGAGACCAAGACTTGTTGTATAAACTATAAAAAGATATTATTCTCCCAAAAAGCTTGCTTGAGACAAAGATTATAATGATATAATTCTGTAATTTAAAAAATATATATATACCATCTTCGCCAACTGTGACATTTCCAAGATCACCAGCATGGCGAGTCTCATCATCTGGGGCACCATGTTCCTTTCCATGAGGATTGTAATGAGGACCTACCATAAATAAAATATAATTTATTTAAAAATATATAAATAAATCACAGTTTAGATACAGTTTTAATGTTTTATTGAGAGGAATAGAAATACATACCAGTTGACATGCAGCCATTGGTTGTGTCACCAAGTGCATGAACATGGAACCCATGTGGGCCAGGTTTAAGTCCAGAAAGTTCTCCAGTAACAGTAGTGGGAGCACCTGAGAAATCAGTTAATTAAGATTGTTTAATCCATAAAAACATCAAAAATTAAACTTATTAATTACCTTCTGCCTCTTGAGTGAAGAGGATGGTGCCACTAACACCCTCACTGCTGTTAAGAACTGCAACACCCTTCACCATTTTTCTATGTGATCTAAACAATTCAACAACCAAATCACAGATCAGGGCTCTATTTGTTGTGTCTTGTTAATAAACGTGAACAATGGTTAAAAATATGATTTAAAAAGTTATGAGCATCTGCTTTATCTTCCAGGAAATGTTATAATAATTTAATCAATTTTCATATGAGAGAACACGTATTGGATTATCTAATACAATCACACAACAGCCCTAAATGATTTGTTCTTCTGTTCTACAGTATCCTATTTCTCAAAGGCACCAATTATTTCTTAGTTGATCTATATATCAAAAACTCAATCAGCAGATAAAACCCCCAATTTTCCGCTTCCTAAAAACATAGCAACCGATCATAACTCAAAATACGAATAATAGTATACGTTAATCACTATTATCCCTAAATTCACTATAGTTGTTTAGTTTTGCAATTGGATGAACGATCACAACTCGCTCAAATCAACTTTTACAAGCACAGCATCAGAGTCAAATTCATCACTATATGACATCAATTGTATACAAAATCGCGTGAAGATCAAGCTGAGCCAACATTAGAAATGATGAAACTCGAAAGAGTATAACATCTCTATCAACTTACGATCAAATTATTTCCGATCAATTCGGATCAAACATAGAATACAACGATCGGAAGCAAACAAAATAGATAAAAAGGTGATTGAATTTTACCTCAGAACACCCCTGCACCGCGCGTCTGTATGTGTGTGAGTAAGCCGTCGATACCTCTCGGGATAGGGCACCACGTATATTAATATATAGATCAGCAGGTCGCCATTTATGATTGACTTATTAAATCTACCACCTACCCCTTTCTGCCCACGCGCTATTTTCACGCGTGTATTTTAAATGTGAAACTTTTAGAAGATTATTGGTGCGTGAAAAAAACGGAAGTATCATCGTGCTTATTTTAATTTTCAGTTTTTGATTTTTTTGGAACAGACCATTTGTTTTCGACTGGACTTGAACTTATGTCCAATAGATCGTGGACAACATCTTATTCTTTTCAACAATACTAATAGACTAAAAGACTTATATATATATATATATATATATATATATTCAGTTATCATGCTATTTTTTTGTTTTAACAGCAAATCCTAATTTAAAAAAATATCAACTATGAGACTTGAAGGGGTGTGTATAGTGCTTGGGCCAAATGCCCACATTAGTGACACCTCAAAGTCATATTATCATTTCATATTTTACATTTAAAATTTCAAATATCCTTTTTACTATCACTATTATAGTCACGAGTTCAATTTTCTTTGTAGACAAATTAAAGTACGTTAAGAAAATGTTAATGATGTTAAAATTTAATTTAGTAGTAGAGTTAATTACACAAATGGTCCTTTAAGATGATACCCGATTGCAAGTTTGGTCCTAATCTTTTAATTTCGACAATCTTAGTCCTTTAAGATTACCGATTATGCACGTTTGGTCCTTTAGGCCAAACGGTGTTAACTTTTTTCTGTTAAAACCCCCATGTGCAATGCACGTTAGGGTAAAATAGTCGTTTTATCATTTATGTACAACAATTCAAACATAATATACAAGCATTTATCATTGTACAATTAAAGTTGCACAATGTACAACCAATCTCCTCTCTCTCCATCTTCTTCTCCATTATCAAGCATTGCACAAAACCGACAAATCAAACCTCTCTCGTCTGCATCTGATCCTGCAAATCGAACCTCAAGAAACCCCTAAGCTTCGAACTCACTTCTGATTCGAAACCCATTTCTGAATCAAAACCCCCAAGCTTCGAAACCCACAGCTTCAATCTCATTCGCTATCAATTGGGGTTTGTTTGAGCAATTCGAATAACTTCACTTCTCTCACTTGTAATCTCTGCTTTCAAATTTGAATCCAAATGTGAATAACTTCACTTCTCTCGTGATTCTTGAAGCCCAAAGTTGTTCTTTAACATAAACTTTTATTTTCAGCCGAGATTATTCACAAATTTGAAAGCTCCCAAGCGTTATATTGTGTTGGATCCCAACAACACAAATGTGTTGCGTTATGACAAGTAAAGACGATAAGATAAAGAACACACAAGTTTTTCAATGATTAAGAGTTTATTAAAACAACTTAATACAGTACAAAGTTTGCGGAAATAGATAGTACACACTAACTAAAACTTTATACTTGAAGTGACACTTTTGCTCGCTCAAACTCGAAGACTATGCAAGGAGAGTTATATCAGCTGATACTAACAGCTGATATTGAATGCCTGTGTAATAACTATGGAGAGTTAATACCAGACAATAACAAACTCTCAGAGAATGTTCTTGTGCTATGAATGCTAAAAGGTGTATGTAAATGTAAGCATTTACGTCTCTATATATAGCCCAAGATCCATGTTCCTTTGTCCACAAGTTAATCGACGTGTAAACATATCATTCGTCGATGTAGACTTATCCACGGAAACATTTAATGCACTTGCATAGGTTATAGTCCCAATTGCACTTTGTGTCAACTCCTTTTGCTACATTTTCTGACGTACAGTGAAAAGGTGTACTATGATAGTACAAAAGTAGATGACTTTCCCTTTACATGCTTGGAGGGACAAACGATGATGTACTGACATATTATCTTCTATTCCAAAATAGAAGATCTGCATCGTTTTCTTCTTTGAGCGGGAAAGGAAAATGTTCAAAGTGTCAAGAACATTTTCCGCTAAGTCTTTATCTGCAGCAGGTACCATCAGCTGATTCCACTATCAGCTGAATGGTCTTCTTCTGGTCTTTGTCCTTTGGCCATAGACTTCGAATGAACACTCTTCTATAGCCGCTGATTTGACTTGTTTCCTAGAGCTAAGTACGTACTCAGCTGAAGGATTATGAATATACTTGTTCTTCAGCTGAGATACATACTTCAGCTGATATTATTCTTCTTAGCTTTCGATCATCAAATTTTATTTACTTATTCTGGGGACTAACAATCTCCCCCTATTTGATGCAATCGAATAGTTGTATAAGTATGAACCTGTAATGATTCAGCTGTTTGGATCAGCTGAATACTTATGTGCTTTGACCCTTTGGGTTCTTTTGTCTATGTTTATCTTTTTACAATATTTTTACAAGTATATTACAAAATAATGATTTTCTATTGATGGAAGCTGATTGAGTACAAGGAAAATTAAAACAAAAAAAAATTACAATGTCGTAGGCATGGCTTCCCTTACGACACTTTGATATATTGAGCTGATGGCTGAGTTGATTAGTTTCTTCATTTCTTTTCCCTCTTCAGTAGAGGAACTCAGCAGCTTGTGATAGACCATAAGTTGTTCAACATCGCATAGGTCTAATTCATCAGCTCGTTGATAGCAAGGCTTCTTGTTTTCCAGATAGCAAAAGTCATAGATGGGTTCTTTGACAATCAGCCCAGGGACAAAATTTACTCCCATGGGGATGGCTCTTGTGATATTGAGTCTTGGTCGTTTTGAAAAAATTATTGAAGACCCAATATCAAGTTCTGTGGGTTCAGCGAAGGGCTTGGGGAGAACGGACTTACGTTTCTCCCCTCTTGCTGAGGAGCTTTCACCAGCGGGTTTTTTGACAGTAACAGCTTGAGACTCACGCAATTCATCTGGTATGCGATTTGCCAAGTCAGGAGATTGTCTCCTGATCTTGTCGCATAGAGTCTCGAAGGAGATGGTTGCGACTTTTATCTCATTTTCCAGATCTCTTATAGTAAGCGATGGTCTTGCAGATCTGACAGCTGCTAGCATCTCATTCCATTCATCATAGTTGAATTGAGTGCTGATCTTGTTCAGAGGAACCCTTTCAGGAATGAAGACCCCTCCAGCTCTATATATGATGACTTCAGGTGGAGAGCTGGATGTTGTTTTGGGGCCTCTGACGCTGGTGATTTTATGATTTTGCCTTCGTTTATAGAGAACCTTATTGAACAACCTAATGTTCTTAGTTCTGTCTGCTTCAGCTTTTTGAAACAGCTCTTCTTAAGTTTTCCTTTGAAGAGCAAGAACTGTTTTGACCTCAACAGTGGTTCTGACTTCCTCTAGGAGGCCATCATTAAATGCGGCAAGATTTAGCTCCCCCTCAGCAGGTTGAGGATTCACCTGTACAATGGGCTGAGGGATTTGGATTTGCGGGTTCGGACTTGTGGGACCTCAATTGATTTAAATGAATCAACGATCTTAACATGATCAGCTGAGGTTTCTTCAGCCCTGAGACCTTCAGCAGATATGAGTGTTGATTTCATTGTTGTCTCATCTGCTGAAGCAATTACCTCAGGTGTTTGAGTAGGGACGAGTGTTGTTATAATTGGTGTCTCGTCTACTAAAACGTCTTCTTCTCCTTCTTGTATTCCAGAAGTGGTGAGTGGTGGAGAAATTGGAGTCTCACCTGCTGGAATGTCTTCTATATTGGCTCCAACAACAGAGGTGACTATAGTTTGTGAAGCATTTTGTTCACCTGATTGTTCACCTGCTGAAGTAGCTTGATCTTTCTCCCCCTCAGAGAGTGCCTAAAGAAGTAAGGTACTCTCTGGTGCTGAAGCAGGATGTACAACTGCGACACCCTCATTTAGCTTTTGTAGAATGAGGTTAAGGGTGCCTTGGAGACCAGCAACCTGGGAGGTCAAAGAACTAACCTCAGTCTCCAGTTTGTCCATCCAGGTGGACACAGCAGAAGCAGACTCCTCAATAGCGTTAGAGAGATGGCTATGAGTATTGGTCAGCAGAGATTCTTGCTTGGATTGTGCAAGACCAATACCATCGACAGTTGATGAGAGAGGAGATACCTTGGAGTGCAAGGTATTCAGCTGTCTTTCGACTTCTGCTTCTGTTGCCCGGGCTTCGGAGAGAAGCTTTTCCTTTTCGACTATGTCAGATTCGCGAATGGAGTTCAACTCTCTATGAATGTAAGCTTTGAGAGTGTTGAACTCGCTGGTGTTGCTTCGAATCTGATCAGAAGGAAGAGCCAGCAGAGGAGTCTGAGTATGAACCTCAGTATGCAGAGAAGTGATGCTGGAGGATAGATTCTCAGCAGCATCAGCACACTTCTTTGGAACATCCCTGTGAAGGGTGTTCATCTGCTTCCTCAGCGTGGCCATCCCAGGTCGAATATGGGATTTCACAACTCTAGACATCAGAGCAACAATGACTCTGATGGGAATGCTTTCTCCAGCTTTGCTGGATTTAGCATGGGATACTTGGACGCTTTGGGGGAAGGGGTCCGGTATGCCTCCAGCTTGAGGGGTAACCTCAGCTGTGGAAGTGGGTGTTTCTGAGTTAGGAGGAATGGCTCCTATGGGATGCTCAGAAACTATGGGGGCTGAGTTTGGTCTAGCTGAAACTTCTGGGTTTCTGTCAGAAGTGCCGACATCAGCTATCGAATCAATTTGAAGCCAAGGTTCATTTACTTCTTCGTCTGGAGAGGAATAGTAGGGCTGAATGGGTTCATCAGCAGAGTCAAACATCACGGCGTATGCTGTTTGATAACCTTGAGCTTCAGTCTCACCAGTCGGCTGAGCTGGTATAGAGACTGGAGGAAGAGTTCCTCTGGGTAGTGTGTCAGCTGCCTCACAGCTCAGTTGGCGAATACGTTCGCGATCACTAGTAGCTTGGGTGGATGCCTCAGTAACAACTGGGTCTACAGTTGTCTCTTCATCGGCGGTGGTGGTTTCCTCGATCTCCAGCTGGTGTAAGCTGGTGACGTTGTGGGAAACAGTAAGAACAGTTTCAAGAATGACTTGGTTTCCAGTCAATCTATCATCAACTGCTGACTCAGAAAGTGATGAAGAAGTTGGTGTTGGTGTGTGTGCAGCTGACTCACGGGTGGCTTGGGTTGAGCCACAAACTTCACCAGCAGTCTGTTGAGACAATGAGGTTTCTTGTGGAGTTTGTTCCCTTGTTACAACGGCTGATAATGAATCAGTCGAGGAGCTACGCAGAGGGGTGGAGCCGATACTAACTCCAAAAGAACGAAATTTCCGTATTGAAGTCTGCTGACTTGTTGAGATATCAGTAGGTGGAGGAGAAAGAGGAAGAGAAAGAGAGAAGTGATCAGCCAGGAGTGTTTGACTAGGAGCTCCGATTGTTGGTGGAGTTCCTTGATAAACACTGTAAGAGTGAAAATGAGAAGGATTATTCTCAGACGCTGACATAGCTTCTGATCGTAATCCTCCTAATCTGGGGCTCGAGTGAGTACCCAGAGGATCTTGCCTGAATCCTGATGATGCTGTTGTGGCCAGGTCAGCATTATCAGCCACCACACTTTCTCCACGGGTAGCAGGCCCTCTAACCCTCAGCTGAGGAGAAGAAGGAGCACGTGAAGTGGGAAAAGGTGGGGGAAGGACAGGAGAGGAAGTGGGAGACCGATGAGCCATTCTTTTGACTCGTTTCTTCACCACTAGAGGAGCAACCTCCTCATCCTCATTTTCCACATCAATGGGCACTGAGGTCCCTGTTGAAGTGGGAGTATTTTCATCAGCAGCTAGCGGACGACTAGGAGCTGGAAAACACTTTAGATGAGAAAAGGACTTACCTTCATGTAGGGCAGATTTCTTCGTTGTGATGCCATGTGATCGATCCATTTTGGATATGGTCCGATCATTAATGATCTTCAGCATGTACGAGGATAGGGGAATATCCTTACCAGCTTCCTTCTTGGAGTTGAAGACGGTGTTAGATAAGGTACGAACTTCAAAGCATTCCCCCTGAAGGTCATCATAATCGATCTTCAGCTTCTCAAGCATCACATGAGCGATGCAAAGAGTGAAGAATCGAATATAGGGAATGTGAGTTCCCTTGGCCTTGAGCTTGGTCTTGACCTCCTCGAAAACCAGTCTCCCATAATCAATCCGCTGACCGGTGATTAGGGCTTCAACAAAGACCTGAAGGCTGGAGTTGCACTGGTTGTGAGACCCAGAGTTGCCGCTTATGCACTGAATGATGTGCGTGAAGAAGTAGGCCCATGGTCTCGACAGCTGAGAGTTCTTAAAGATTTGCACCATGTCGTTGTCCTTTTCTAATCGATATCTGGTGATACCGATTAGGCTTGCTTTTGCCTCATCAGAAGATTTCATCTCCTGATAGAGTTCGACAGGGAGCAAGTAGTCGAACCCGCAAGCAGTTTGGAAATCATCAACAGTGATGTAACACCCGAATATGTTTTTTCAAAATTTTTAAAAAAATTTAAGTACAAGATTTAAATAAAAAGGTCCCATAATGGGCAAAAAATCCAAAAACATATTTTAAACAGACTAAAAACAGTCGAGAACAGAAGGCAGATTCTGCCAGAAAAGTATTTAACTTTAAAACTCGTTTTAATAACCCGTCACGTTACCGAAAAGCTCGAGCTTCCTGAAAATAAAAACCCGACACTTTGAAATCTTAGTTTTCTCCAATTATAGATGATTTTCCAAAACCCGATTCAATTTTACAAAAAATATCCCAATTGGGAAACCGCGAACCCTACGGGTTCGGTTTACCCTCCCGGTTTACAAAACGGTTTAAATCAAAGGAAATCCCCGGCATAATTTCCGAGTTTCAATTATAGTCGTCAAAACTGTTTTTATATAATTTACTCTTTTTAGAAATCAATTTACAACATCATCAAAACCCGAACAAAAGACAAGAAAACCCAATACGAACGGAATAGGTTAAAGTGATACAATCATTCAACCATATCGTCACCAATATGGCTCGGAAAAATCCTGAGCTTCACAGCCCTGCTCAATAACAGAAATCATGTGTACGGAAATAAGTATGGGAACACAATATTAGACGGTGCCAAAAACTACCTACAAGATGACGGTTTACGGCTCGGCGACAGAACCCGACAATTACCACCTCCGCTTGCTCAATGCTCAGAAAGCTCGTTACACTTGGTAACCTTCTCCCCTATTCAATCCTGGTCACTCTTATTTGCTGCTCGAACCCGTACCAAACACACACGCAAAACCGATTAAAATCTGCTCAAGGTGAGGAAATGAAAGGAACAAAAGAGGCGAATTACTACCTATAATTGAAATCAGTGATGAACTCGAACCCGTAATTTATTTGGCGAATTACACGATCTGTTTCCCTCGATTCAATCTGTCACAAGGACTGCCCGATTACAGCTACAAAGCTACGAACATTTAGAACTGAATGAAGTGGAAAACAAGAAATAAACGAATATGAAAATACAGATTACCATTCGGATTTGTAACTAACTCGAAACTCTTATGTTAAATCTCAATTTCGATCAACCATATAGACTCCATGCTGCCTTTTTGTTTGAACAAAAGAAACCGGGAGAAAAAAGGAAGAAGAACGGCTGGTGATGTGCGAAGGGAGAAGAGCGAGTGAAGATTTGTGGGCGTGAGGATAGATGTCAGCAATTTAGGGGTTGAAGGAAAACTTAATACACTGCACTCAATTGGGCTTGGATGAAACATGGGTTTAGAAAAGGATTAGACTTTTAATTGCTCCCTAATTGTCTAGAGGCCACAAGCCCGAAAGTCTTACACTTCGGCCTGCACCCAACAAAAAGAAAAATGAGGGGCTTCGGCCCTTCTTTTTGCCCAACCGATTATTATCTCATTTATATGTCGGGTTTTTGGCCTTGGCCTTCGGCCGGCCTCACCCGACACTCAAACTCCCAGGATTTAAATAAAAAGAATTGATTATTTACCAACTCTAAAATATAATAAGATTCGATTGATAACGTTATCATTACTCAGATTTCTCATATTCTCTACGTAGTCGAAACGTCACACACTTAATTAATAATTCCTGATAGGGATCACTTAATCGTGTAAACGAAACGTCACAAAATAAATCTAACACCCATGATCACGAAATGTCACCCAATTTATCACATAAGAAATTAATGGATAGATGTAATTTAAATTAATTAAGATAATATTCAATTACTAGAAAACTCAGGGCATTACAACTGATGGTGATTTGATGACCTCCTACTTGCGCAACAATGTCGTCTCCAGAATTGGAGACAGACATCCAGAAATCACGCAAGAGTTCGTAAAAACTCTTGATGGAGCGAAAGAAAGCACCCCTGATAGGATATTGGCGCAAGAATTTTCCGACCGGACGGTAGACATCTATGAGGTTTTCCGGTGGAGATGTGTTTGCTACCAAGTTCGAGTTCTGAGTGAACTCGATGGCAGCTCTAGTGAGAGGAGATTTTGATTTCTTGGACATATTTGGGTGAGAAGAAAGCTAAAGGCTTTGAAGAAGAGAGACAAAATCTTGAGAGAGTATGGGGTTCTTTAGAGAATTTTGGGAAGAAGTTTAGAGGGTAGTGAGGTGAATGGGGTGAGAAGAATGGGTATTTATAGGGGATTGTAGGACGGTTTGGGTAAATATTTGAATTTAAACCGGGCTATAAATGGATAGTTAGAAACCAACAATGGAAATGTTGGTATCCGTGCGAAAAAGGAGGACGGATGTGACAGTGAGGGGTTAGTGGAGCTGTTTCGGTGTCAGGGTGTCATGTCCTTCATAAATGCCAAATATTTTCACTTGAGTGAAAATATTGGCCACGGATATCGTGTGGATAGGGATGAAAGATTCTTTTTCAAGGGAAAAACCAAACGTTTTTACTTACAAAACTTGATAAGTTATCATTTTGAGATGTTTTATTCGGCTGACTGATAATAGAAAGGTTTTAGTCAGCTGAATGTACTAAAGGGACAAGGTGATCTTATCAGCTGCTGATAGTACTTCAGTAGATGATTTAAGCATTTAACATACCCATCTCGCTGATTAAAAAGTTGAAACGTTTTTCATCTAAAGGTTTAGTGAACAAATCAGCCAGCTGAAGGTCTGTTGAAATGAAATGAAGTTCAACGTCACCTTGTTCAATGTGATCTCTAATGAAATGATACCTGATATCGATATGTTTGTCTGGAATGAAGAACTGGGTTGTTGCTGATTGCGATAGCACTTTTGTTATCGCAGTAAATAGGAACCTTGCAAAAGTTCACATCAAAATCAACCAGCTGATTCTTCATCCAAAGGACTTGAGCACAACAACTTCCAACATCAACATATTCTGCTTCAGTTGTAGAGGTGGAAACAGTATTTTGTTTCTTGCTTGTCCAGCTGACTAGCTTGCCACCTAGCAGCTGACATCCTCCAGTAGTGCTTTTTCTATCCATTTTGCAACCTGCAAAGTCTGAATCTGAATAGCCAATTAGATCAAACCCGGAGTCTTTAGCATACCAAAGACCTAGGCTTGGAGTACCTTTAAGGTACCTCAAAATTTGCTTAACAGCTATTAAATGAGATTCTCTAGGATCAGCTTGATACCTAGCACACATGCAGGTAGCAAACATAATATCTGGTCTGCTGGCAGTGAGATAGAGCAAAGACCCAATGATTCCTCTGTAGAATGTGATATCAACTGATTTCCCCGTTGTATCAGCATCTAGATTATTTGGAGGAGCCATTGGAGTTTTAATAGATGATGATGAATTCATATCAAATTTCTTTAAAAGATCTTTGATATATTTTTGTTGATTTATAAAAATTCCATTTTTAGATTGCTTAACTTGTAAGCCAAGAAAATATGTTAATTCACCCATCATACTCATCTCATACTTTGTAGACATAGTTTTGAGAAACGTCTACAAAGGTTTTCATCACTAGCACCAAATATTATGTCATCCACATAAAGTTGAACAAGAATGATATCACCTTTGACTTTACGAATGAATAAGGTTTTATCAATCTTTCCCCTGGTGAAATCATTTGCTAGAAGGAACGTGGAGAGAGTGTCATACCATGCACGAGGAGCTTGTTTCAACCCATAAAACGCCTTGTCCAACTTATACACATAGTCTAAGTACTTAGGATTTTCAAAACCTGGAGGTTGCTTTACGTAGACTTCCTCTTGTAATTTACCGTTTAAGAATGCACTCTTCACGTCCATCTGGAAAAAATGTGAAGTTTTTTTAGGCAGCATAAGCTAAAAATATTCTTATAGCCTCAAGCCTTGCTACTGTAGAAAATGTTTCATCAAAATCGACTCCTTCCTCCTGTCTGTATCCTTGTGCAACGAGTCAATCCTTGTTGCGAATAAACACACCTTCTTCATCCATTTTATTCCTAAACACCCACGTGGTACCAATTATTGTCTTACCAGCTGGTGGAGGTACCAGCTGCCACACCTTATTGACCTCAAATTGGTTAAGTTCTTCCTGCATCGCTTGAATCCAGCTGGAGTTTTCTAAGGCAGCTTTAATATTTTTTGGTTCTTCAGCTTCTAAGAAACACGACCATAGGTAAAGATTACATGATGCCTTACTTCTTGTGACCACTCCTTGTTGTGGATCTCCAATGATTAATTCAATAGGATGTTCTGAGGTCCACTTGGATTGAGGAGCGGCGAAGTGGATTCAGCAGAATTGGATCCTTGTTGAGCGGCTGAATGCTCAGCAGGATTGAGTACTTCATTTTGAACTAATCTTCTTGAAGTATGAAGAGGTGGCTTAGAGTTGGATCTAGCCTTGGATGATGCTCTTGCTGTTGGAATTTCTTGTTGGACAGGTGCAATATCTACAAGATATGTGGGAGCATCATGAAATGTATCGTCTGATTCTTCCAATGTTTGTCTTCTTTTGTTGAAACCTCTATACGCCTTAGACATAGTGGAGTACCCCAATAAAATTGCTTCATCAGCTTTAGAGTAGAACTTACTCAGCTGATCTCGTGTGTTTAACACAAACACACACAACCAAAGACATGAAAGAATCGATATAAGGTTTCCTCTGACGGAGAATCTCATAAGAAGTTTTCTTGTGTCTCTTCACATAGATAAACCTGTTTTGAGTAAAACAAGTTGTGTTAACAGCTTCTGCCCAAAATTGTTTTGGCATGTTTGACTCAACAAGCATTGTTCTTGCAGCTTCTATTAGGGTTCTGTTTCTTCTTTCAGCAACACCATTCAAAAAGTTTTGTAAGATCCCAACTTCTGAGCTGAAGTCTTCCAATGTACGATTTCTGAATTCAATACCATTGTCTGATCTTAGCTGCTTTACTCTTGACCCATTTAGAAGTTCCATCTTCTTGATGAATTTGATAATTTCATCAGCTGCATCACTTTTGTTATGAAGAAATATAACCCAAGTATATCGTGAGTATTCATCAACGATAACAAGTGTATACTTCTTTCCACCTAGACTTTCAGTGCTCATAGGACCAAAGAGATCCATATGGAGCATGTGCAGGCACTTGTCGATGGAAAAACATTGCTTTGATTTGAAGGGGATTTTATGTTGTTTGCCTTGTTCACAAGCTGAACAAAGCTTATCTTTTTCATACTTGATCTGTGGCAAGCCATTTTCCAGCTGACCTCGGGAGAGCTTCGATATATTTTTAAAATTTAAGTGAGATAACCTTTTATGCCACAACCAATTCAGCTCTTCAGTGGAGTGAGAGAATAGACAAACTTCTAGATTTTGAGGATTCATGTCAAGTGTATATACATGGTTGTTTCTTGGTGCGATAAGCACTACTTTTCCACTTTTATCAGTCACCGTTCCTCTGTACTTATTAAAGTTCACTGAGAACTCTGCATCACATAGTTGGCTAATGCTGATTAAATTATGTTTCAGCCCGTTCACATAACCAACTCTTGTGATCTTTATAGATCCATTTCAGACGGATCCATAACCTTCAGTTGAGCCTCTACCATTATCACCAAAAATACTGGAGGACCACCACAACCTTCGAACTCTTCAAGCAAGGATTTGTATCCAGTCATATGTCTTGAGCAACCACTGTCTAGGTACGAGACGTGTTTGCTTTGATCACCCTGCACATAAGTTTAAAAGAGTTAGTTCTTTTTGGGAACCCACACCTCTGTGGGTCCTTGTGATTTCTTGCTGGAACTCACAGGGGTTGGGTTCTTAATGGACTCACAAGCTGAGGTTGGAGAGGGTCTCAAGCTTGTGCTGTCACACTCATTTGCCATATGCCCACGATCTCCACACTTATAACATTTTATGTTCTTTTGTAGTGGAGTGAAGGGCGAAGCAGCGGGGCAGGGTACTGGACCCAAAATCCCTTTCTGTTTATCTGAGATAGTCAGAGTTTGCACGAGTGATGTCAGCTTGCTGACCTTTCCTTTCAGCTGTTTGATAGGACCAGTTGAAGAAGGACTTGGAGTGTTTTTGAGAACACTCTTACCTTTGTTCTTTGCAGCTCGAGTACGAACTCTAGCTGTCTCACCCTTGAAGGGTGTAAGAACAGTTTTCTTTCCTGTTGTCTTGCTAGTCTTCCTTTGAGGTCTAGCAGAAGAGACAGTAGGTGCTGAGCCCAGAATAGACTTACTTGGCTCAACAATAACTACTGTGGGTGTCCTAACAACTATGGCTGAAGAGTCAGCTGATGACTCATCACCAATGGTTTCAGAAGATTCTTCCTTGGACATTTCAGTAGCGTAGGTTTTGGTAGACTTAACAAAGCAACCCAACACCAACTCATCAGCTGGCACAGAAGCATCAGCTGATGAGTAGTACGGATCATCCGTACTGCTGTCAGGTACAGCAGCTGTAGCAAGGAAATCTCCTCCTAATACAGCTTGTACTTGACTAGGAATCTGTGAGTTGTCACACTCACTCACACGTTTGGATGAACGAGACCATGATTCACAAATCTTTTTAATTGCTTCAAGTTCTTTAACTTTCTCATTGAGATCGTGTTGAAGAACTGAGTTTATAAATTTTGTTTCAGAAAGTTCTTCTTTTAAAGTTTTGTGATCAATTAATCTTTCTTTTAGAAAAGCATTTTCACGAAGAATAGCACTGTGTTTATCTAAACATTTACCTTTCAGCTGATCAATGAAGTGTAAGTCACAGATAATGGAATCAACAATATCTTTGGCTTTAGAAGCCTCAGCAGAGATTAGAGAAGATAACTTTTTGTGAACTATGTTGACCCATTGATACAAACCAGCATTATCAGCGGTAGTGCTTTCATCAGCACGAGCCATCAAACACATTGTGGCCATTGGTTCATCATCATCAGATGAGCTGTCACCAGAGTCAGCCCAGTCGTGAGTTTCAGCTACGAGACCCTTGTCAGCAACTTTGCCTTCAAGTGCCTT
The DNA here is from genome assembly GCA_963853835.1 of Calendula officinalis. Lineage (NCBI taxonomy): Eukaryota > Viridiplantae > Streptophyta > Magnoliopsida > Asterales > Asteraceae > Calendula > Calendula officinalis. The sequence goes on from OY970825.1 coordinate 53,216,313, forward strand.
TTTTTCTTCTAGGATCTTTTTGGTGAAGGCTTGTAGCTTTTTGTACTTTTCTTCAATGGACTCACCACTTGAAGAGGATGAACTAGATTTCTTTTGCTTGCAGTCGTTAGCATAGTGTCCCTTTTTGTTGCAGTTGTAGCAGCTTATCTCAGAGATATAAGTTGTACCTCGAGAAGATCTGGAAGGTGCAGCTGACGAGATAGGTCTGCTACTTGAGCCTCTAGCTGAGGAGCCAGATTTGCCTTTGAAAATTTTTCTATTTTTGACAAGTAGGGCAAGCTCAATTATAAGGGCTTCATTATCTTCGTCTTCATCGATCTCTTTGATGCTGACCTCGGGTATGTTGAACAGATCAACAACTGAAGTTGTGTCAGCTTCATCATCTGAGGGAGGATATTCAATCATGCTGGGTTTGTTTAGAGAAACAAGAGCAGCTAAAGATCCTGAGGAGCTCACTTTAGAGTCCTGTGGAGGTTGAAATTTGTTGAGTACGATTCTCTCATGGCTTAGAAACATGCCGTAGAGAGAAGAAAGAGTGTAACCTTTTAAAGTGGGAGATGTACTCATGCAAGTTATAATGGTAGCCCATTTAGAGGGTAAGGCTGCCATAAACTTACACATTTTGGACATATCGTCCTTTTCAACCCTATGAGACTTCAACTCGTTTAACAAAATGTTATAACGATTGAATGTTTGAGCTATAGTCTCACTAGGCTTGGCTTTAAACAACTCGTAGTCATGAATGAGCATGTTTTTATTGTGTTCACGCACAACGGATGTGCCTTCATACACTTTAACCAACCTTTCCCATGTATATTAGACACATTATTACTAACTATCAGTATTATTATTTAATTCAGTAGTCATGTATATTGAAAAGCATGAGCATAAATTCATTATAAACACACAAATAAATGTTAGTGTGACCATACGTGTAACACACAATTCTCTTAAGACGTGACCATACATTTAGACACACATTAGTTATTACGTGACTAAAAGTTAGCTATACTCATAATTTTTTTTTAATTATCATGACTACTATTTTTTTAGACACACATAATAAATTAAATCATTACCACAAAATACTTATAGGTACTTGTTTTATTGTTGTTACAATGTGGCTAATAAACGCTACCTACCATATGGACACGTAAATAATTAGTATGACCATATAGTATCTTTTAGCTACTACGGATTCATGTGTCTAAATTCGCTCAACGATACGGATACATAAACAATTGGTTTATGTGACAATATATTTAACAATCGCCTCTTTTAGAAAATATCACAATGTGTTTTCATGTATCAAACAAAATCAGTGGCACATGGTGACATTTGGCCACACGATTTGAATGTGGCTCGTAACTGTCACATTTTTTATCTTTAAGCATGGCTAAACATTTTCATTTCTATATAATAGTCACGCGAACCAAATTAAAATGTAGCTAAAACAATGAAAAAATTTTATAAGTGATATTTAGTTACACTTTTAATCAGAAGTGTGGCTGAGCTATTTTGGCAAAAGTGTGACCGTAGGTCATTTTTGTACTAGTGCCACATTTCTTTGACTGGGTCACAAAATTGAATGTTGTGATGTAGTTCATCACCAACTGCTTGAAAAAGCATATCACTTCCTCTATTTTCAAGATGAACAAGACGTTTTTCAGCGTCTGTCCATTGAGCTTCAGATTTCACAACATAATGTTTTGGTACTTCAGGGGTACCAGGCATAAGCGTTTTGGGAATGTATTTTCCTATCGTTATATTGTCTTGAAGTTTTGGGTGATAGGTAACCATGTGGGATAACATACGAGTTTTCCACATTGGGTAGTTGGTTTGAGTAAGTTTGGGAGGTTTTCCAGATGATGGAAGATCGGATGTTGTAGGTTCAGACATAACAGATGCTCAAAGTTGATTGAAAACAACTTTGACACTTGCTCTGATGCCAGTTATTGGATCCCAACAACACAAATGTGTTGCGTTATGACAAGTAAAGAAGATATGATAAAGAACACACAAGTTTTTCAATGATTAAGAGTTTATTAAAACAACTTAATACAGTACAAATTTGTGGAAATAGATAGTACACACTAACTAAAACTTTATACTTGAAGTGACACTTTTGCTCGCTCAAACTCGAAGACTATGCAAGGAGAGTTATATCAGCAGATACTAACAGCTGATATTGAATGCCTGTGTAATAACTATGGAGAGTTAATACGAGACAATAACAAACTCTCAGATAATGTTCTTGTGCTATGAATGCTAAAAGGTGTATGTAAATGCAAGCATTTTTTTGGAAACAGTAAATGCAAGCATATCATTCGTCGATGTAGACTTGTCCACGGAAACATTTAATGCACTTGCATAGGTTATAGTCTCAATTGTACTTTGTGTCAACTCCTTTTGCTACCCTTTCTGACGTACGCTGAAAATGTGTACTATGATAGTACAAAAGTAGTTGACTTTCCCTTTACATGCTTGGAGGGACAAACGATGATGTACTGACATATTATCTTCTATTCCAAAATAGAAGATCTGCATCGTTTTCTTCTTTGAGCGGGAAAGGAAAAGGTTCAAAGTGTCAAGAACATTTTCCGCTAAGTCTTTATCTGCAGCAGGTACCATCAGCTGATTCCACTATCAGCTGAATGGTCTTCTTCTGGTCTTTTTCCTTTGGCCATAGACTTCGAATGAACACTCTTCTATAGGTGCTGATTTGACTTGTTTCCTAGAGCTAAGTATGTACTCAGCTGAAGGATTATGAATATACTTGTTCTTCAGCTGAGATACATACTTCAGCTGATATTATTTTTCTTAGTTTTCGATCATCAAATCTTATTTACTTAGTCTGGGGACTAACATATTGTTCTAGGGTTTGAGATCTTATAGGGTTTTTAAAAGTGAAAGCTTGGAATTAGCTACAAATGTGTGTGGTTATGGAGATCTGGTTATTGTGAAACTTGAAGTTTGTGAATGTGTTATCCTAGGGTTTCTATGTTCTTATCAGATTCTTCATAGAGCCAATCCATGGCGAACACAAAGCGCTTTAAAGCTACGTATCCTTTCTCCACAAATTCATATATCATGAAATTAACATCAATGTGAACACAGGTTGGGTACTTATGTGTGATGTAAAAAGTGGTCGATTTAGGTGGGGTGTGAAGAAAGAAGTTGATCAAGTGTGTGTTAGGTGTGTGTTCAATTACTAACAATTTATGAACATGAAGAACAATTTAGGGTTTTGATTTTGGACAAGAAGATGAAATGTATATGTTCAAGTGGGTGTGTACCTAATGCATGGATAGTTGTACATATATTTTATTTTTATTTTTTTGTAAAAAATAAATGGGAAAAGACGAAAATGCCCTCATGTGCATTGCACATGGGGGGCTTTAACAGAAAAGTTAACACCGTTTGGCCTAAAGAACCAAACGTGCAAAATCAGTAATCTTAAAGGACTAAGATTGTCGAAATTAAAAGATTAGGAGCACACTTGCAACGTGGTATCATCTTAAAGAACCATTTGTGTAATTAACTCTTAGTAGTATATATAAGTAATAAAATGGTATTGCCATTCTAGACAAGATTATCCTTTTTAATAAAGAAATCATTTAAATGGTAGCAGGGTTGAGCATTTGGATCGAAAAAACCGAACCGAATCGAAAGCCGACCGAAACCGAACCAAAACCGATAACATGTTATCGGTTCGATTTCGGTTTTGAAAATCCATCGTTATCGGTTATATCGATTCGGTTCGGTCCGGTTTTCGGAAAACGATGAACATTTGGCCTAAAATAACCGAACCGAACCGAAAACCGACCGAAAACTGAACCGAACCAAAACCGAACCGAACCAAAACAAAACAGATAACATGTTATCGGTTTGGTTTCGGTTTTGAAAATTCATCGTTACCGGTTCTCTCGGTTCGGTTCGGTTTTGGACCGATAATCACCCCTAAATGGTAGTGAACTCATATTGGCACACAACTCAGGTTATCACACCTCTCATAACTTGCATGCTGCTTTTGCAAGAATTACGCATGAGTCACGCACTATTTAATGGGTGACGCATAAATTCGGGGGCTCATTGATCTCATGTGTGACTAGTAATATTATAAGCCGTCCACAAATTATCCGAAACTGGAAACCGAAACCGAACCGGTTAAACCCGGTTTTAACCAAAACCGGTTCGGTTTTTGTCTAACCGGTCGGTTCGCAACCGGTTTGGGGTTCTTAGGGTACGAACCGGTTAGTAACCGGTTTTTAGAAACGGTTTTGACCAAAACCGACCGCAAATTTGGTCAACACACCGGTTTTGGCCGGTTAACCGGTTTGTAACCGAACCGAACCCGTTACAATACCAATTACACCGGTTAAAGTTTTCGAGTCCCAAAACCGGTTAGGAACCGAACCGGTTATTGGTCGAACCGGTTTTAATTGAACCAAATTACTCTCCCTTTAAAATCAACTTATTTCCTTTTAATTCACACGACCTACAAAAGGTCGCTGGAACGACCGAATTGGCAAAGGAGACTCCTCGAAGCAGGGGTGTCTTTGAGGAGGTGTGGCCGCAATGACCCAATTTTTTTTTGTATATATCTTATATATAATCTTAAAGTTTTATGACAACTTAATAATTTAATAGAAATAAATAGAAAATTCAAAATTTATATAAATCATGTATTTATGGGGCCATTTTTGTCTTTTCGTACAGGGCCTTCAAAATCTCGTATACGCCCTCTCGTCGGAAGAAGCTTGCATACGAGGAAGAATGTGTCAAAGGGGATGCGGCCAAAGGGCAACGAAAGGGGGCGATACTTCCGTTACGGATAGTCTTAGCGTTATAAAGTTCGTGACTGGCTATTCTTTTACTACACGTTGCGATTTCATTGTCTTTTTAAAAAAATATTAAATTGGTAGAGTAAATTACAGAAATTGTCCTTGTAGTATTCCCGATTCTGCATTTTTGTCCTTGTACTTTTTTCGGTTTTTTTTTTGTCCCTGTTTTTTTTGTCCCTGTTTTTTTTTTCTTCATTTTCGGCGTTTTTGTCCTTCCGTCCAAAATTCTCAATTAACTAACCTCACATGCCAAATATGTGAGGGTGTTTTGGTCATTTTACATTTCTTCATCCCCAACCCCCAACTGATAAACCAATAATCCTAAAAATCAATTAATCCTCGTTTCAAATGATCTGTGTGATGTTGTTTAATCTTTGTCACCAGCATAAATTCATACACAATTCCAATAATCTTCATTCGTTAAACTGTCTTATATCACCATCCAAAATCCCAAATATAAAAAATCTCACTCAGTCATAGCTTGATCGGAACTGCCTACGGAAGCCTCCCGACGTTGTTTCCGTTGGTGGCCGGAAATCGTCGTCGCCACACATCTAATCCTCACCATCGCCTTCAAACTCGAACACCGCTATCTCCGACGACTTTCAAAATCGATTTGTACCCCAAGCTTGGAATATAATTTGCAGGTTCAAAATCGACCACCGAGTTCAAAATCGACCACTGAGTTCAAAATCGACCACTGCCACCATCGATTTTTAGGTTAGAATCGCCGCTCTTCACCTTCGTTGATTTGTGGTTGGTCGATTTGTGTGGGTGAACCCCTTCCAGACTTATATCGATTTGTGGTTGGTCGATTTGTGTGAAAGTTGACTGGATGTTCAATATTGATAACTGAATGGTTTGTTTAAGATTTGGACGGGTGATTTTGATCGAGATTTTTGAATGAATTGTGAAAGTTGACTGTAACTGTAACACCTCAATTTTTAAAACAAAACATTTGGCCAAAATATATCATTTTCATAAATAGAAGAACGGTCCCAAAACACGGATTTACAAAAACTTTTGGTATGAAAATCAGAGTATAAAGTTGGTGTTAGAAAATATATCAAAACCAAAGCTAAGCATAATTCCGTTCTAGTGCTCTTCTATTCTAGGCCCCGCACATTTCTATCCATGCGTACCTAAACTTTTGATCCCGAACCTGAATACATAGCAAAACAAACAAGGTGTACATGAGACAAAAAGTCTCGTGAGCTACATGGGTTTAGACCCCAATAATAATAAAAATCATATAACATGTAAACAAATATATAAGTAACTCATCCATCTATCTAGTCACCTTATTGTGACTCTATAATCCTTACTTTCCTAGCAATCATATCTAGTTATCGGGATGCCCTCGAACTAACTAGAACCACATTAACTTATTAACCGGGGGATCCCCCGCATTAATAAGCTTCAAGGTAAAGGCAAGAGGGAATCACCCAATCTACCTATACCTGCCTTACTCGCCGGACTACTTCCAGTTAGCAAGACTACTATCATCGAATGGGCCGATGGGGATCCGCCCAAATGCTCCCCATTCCATATCCTCATGACCGGGGTCCCCCGCATCATCACATCGTCTCATCCTTACTATAACTCAACAGTTATTTCAATCAAAGCCATTAGCTATAACATCAATCATCAAACAAGTTAGTTGACTATATTCAACAATATATAGCTAACTCTATATACTTAATTCTACACAATAATCAAATAGACTCGACATATGTAGTAAAAGATATTTTCATGGCTATGTACTCAGTAAAGTCCACACGTACTCAACTTAGCAAATATTGCTCCAACCGTGTTCTTCACACACAATCCCTTTGCTTCAACAATCGATCAACTTTCCAAGACTTAACCAAAAGCCTAATATAACAATCACAAGTTGTTCAGCATCAAATACTACTAATAATAAGTCTATTTATCTCTAGATACCCTTTAATAATACTTTCCCCCAATTTTGGTGGTGTACAAAACCCTAGGTCTAACCAACCCTTATGATTCTTACAAATCTTCACCATACACTTGTTTCCTTTGTTAAAATACCATCTATTAAGTGTATACATCATTTATTTCACCATTAACCATAAATCCAAGAACTAGGGTTTCAAACCCAAGCTTCAAGATCCATAGATCTAAAGCTACAAAGATCAAAGACTGAAGATTTACCTTTAATCTTCAACTAGGAGGGAAATCTATCAAGCTTTAGTGAAGAAATCGACCCCAAACTGCTCTTGCACTCGAAAATCGCCAAAGAGAGAAACTAGGGTTTGATAATGCAATAAATGAGCCAAATCCCGTATTTAATATTGTCTGACGGACTTCGCGTTCGCGAACTGGAGTTCGTGCCGCGTACTATGCGTGTGCGAACATCTTCCCGATCGTGAACCCGTCGTGAACTCCGATCTCTGAAACTCTGAACTCTTTGTCCCAAGTTCACGAACGTGAACATGGGTTCGCGTCGTGAACTCTACAGGGCAGCAGGGCTGCAACTTTCGGTCCTTGTCTCGACCCGGTTTCGTCCACAACTTTCATACGATGTCCAAATGACACGAAACCAATTCTTACGTTCTTTAAACGATTTATCTTTATTTATCATATATTTATATAATTTATTTATTTACAAAATTCGGGTCGTTACAACTATCTACCCCTTAAGAAGATTCCGTCCTCGGAATCTCATCATAGTTCACGTAATCCGATTACCTTTTTCCGAATCTCGTCTTTGACTTCCCAAGTCAAATTTGGTCCAAGTGAATGCTAACATTTGACCAACACCAACTCGATCTCTTTATTCCGTAGTTTCTTTGTCTTCGTCTCTAGTATCGCCTCGGGTTCCTCGATCAACCAGTTCGGGGCGTCAACCCGCAACTCTTGCAATGGAATAATATTTTCTACCTCCCTAATAAACTTCTTTAAATAACTAACGTGGAAGGTGTCATGCACACCTTGAAGCTCGGGTGGAAGTTCCAATTGAAACGCTTGAAGCCTAATTCGCTTCAATATTTTAAACGGTCCAACATATCTTGGACTTAATTTTCCTTTCTTTCCAAACCGCATTACATCTTTCCAAGGTGACACTTTCAACATTACACCCGTGAGCTTCGTCTCTCCCGCTTCAAGCCAACAAGATGGAGTTCTACATTTTCTCCCATACAACGCCTCATACGGCGTCATTTTAATAGTCGAGTGATAACTATTATTATACGAGAACTCGACTAACGGTAAATGTTCGTCTCATTTACCACCAAAATCTAACACACACGATCTCAACATGTCTTCAACCGTTTGAATCGTTCTTTCACTTTGACCGTCGGTTTGCGGATAATGGGTCGTGCTCAACCACAACTTTGTACCCAACTCGTCTTGCAACGATCTCCAAAATTTCAAGGTAAACCTCGCGTCTCAATCGGACACAATCGATAATGGAACCCCGTGTAGTCGAACCACTTCATCAACATATAACTTAGCCAACCTCTCAAGTGGCTGTTAAGGCAAAAAGCCTTGCCCCTTTGGATCTTAAGATAACAAAACAACCTAGACTAGCTTTGATTAATATGTAGAATAATATAGCTAAGTTTAGGTCTGATACTGAGTGATCAGTATTGGAACTCAGTATCAGTACTCAGTATCAGATAGTGATACTGAGTAGAAGGACTGAGTAGAAGGACTGAGTTACATTGTATTATGTAACGGACTAAGATCAAATCCCTTGATCTTAGTCATTTTCCTACCTTAGTCCTTCGGTTACTCCTTTGCTCTTTATGTAAGATCTCTATATCATTATAAATAGAGATCATCTTGCAAAGTAGAACTTACCAATTCACTTTACACTTTCATACCTTTTGTAATTGATCAGTGGTCTTGTTATTCCGCAACAAGCCACACTTAGTGGAATTATACATTTGACTCATATCTTGTTTGTATACAATATTTGTCTTAGAGTTATAATTAACCAATCAATTAACCAACTAAACCAGGGTGTTGTGACCTAACAACTGGTATCAGAGCAGGCTAAATAAACTCTTATTTAGTCGATCTATAACCCTGGCAGCCATTCCTTATACTTATCCTTCACTTAGTCCAAAATCAAAAATGTCTACCATTGTTGCACCAATTATGTCTGGAAAGGGAGTACCCATCTTTGATGGTAAAGACTTCCATCAATGGAAGCTAAAACTTAGATAAAACTTAGACTTCCATCATTGTTGATCTTAAAACTTATGTACAAAAAGAAAAAGCTTTAAAATTAACAATTCAAGAACTTGAAAGGGTAGATAATGAAAACTTAGATAAATTAGCAAAGTATAAAGATTTAGAACTAAACCTTTCAGATTTAAAGGACATTAACCAAAGATTAGCTGATAAAGCTCACTTACACAAACTTGAAAAAGAAAAATTTGAAAAACAGTGTAAATCTTGGGGAAATGCTTCAATAAAATTAAATAAATGTTTATATCAACAATTTCCAGAAAATGTGAGGGCTGCACTTGGTGTTGATCCTCAATTTAAAAATAGGAATAATTTTGCTGATTTATTTGAAGAATTTTCTAATATGAACCCTATTAAATTTATAAAAGCTAAAACGTTTTGTGAAGTTGGATGTCAAACCGAGTCAGATGATGAGGAAAATGAAATTTTAGAAAAACCTATTGGTCCCTCCATCTGCTCAAAGTGCTATACTGAGCTACAAGAACCCAGTATTGAATTTTCTATAAAAGAAATTTCTGATACTGAGCTCCCACTAGATCGGTATGACACTTCTGCTGTTCCACCTTTTGAATTATTATTTAATACAACAACTTTTGAATTATATAATGATAATAAGACAACTTCTATCTCCAATGTTTCATCTAATACAGAAGTTACAGGAACAGAAACATCATATACTGAGAAATCTAAAGAACCTGTTAAAGTTGTTTCTTCAAAACATGATAAACAAAAAACAACTTCAACCTGGTCCACAGTTGGTAGAAACAAGAAGTCTTACACTAATAAAATTAGAAAGCCTTCTATGCCAAATAAAAAGAAGCAATCAGATCCACCACCCTTTAAACCAGTAAAACAAAATGTTAAAACACCTATTAAAAATGACAAAAATAACATTTTAAAAACACTTGGTGATCAGGTCAAATCTTTAAGTAAACAATTTGCAAAACTTGTTCATACCGATCTACCAAAAGTGCAACATTTTTCTAAAATACCTTATGAAAATATGTTTAGAAATAGACCTAGAAAATGTTATAGGTGTCATCATACTGGTCATAAGGGAGATGAATGCTGGACTGATCTCTCAAGTCCTAGGTACTCAGTACCAAAGAAAAGGAGGGAAACTAAGTCAGTATCACCAAAGAAAACCTCAAAAGTTTTCACCGAAGTGATACTGACCTCTCCACATAAAGAGATCAAGTCAAAATATGTTTATCCCACCAAAGGTCCCATTCAAAAATGGGTTCCTAAAAAGAACTAACTCTTATTTTGTGTCTTGTGCAGGGTGACAGAATATGGTATTTAGATAGTGGCTGCTCAAGACACATGACAGGCAGTATGGAATATCTTCTCAATTATACTCCAGAGAAGGGTCCTTCTGTTAAATTTGGAGATGACTCGGTGGGAAAGACAAGAGGTTATGGTGTGATCAAGGCAGGCAACATAACTTTTAAAAGAGTTGCCTATGTAGAGGGTCTTAACACAATCTGCTCAGTATCAGCCAGATGTGTGATGATGACAATGAAGCTCGATTCAGGAAGGTTGCAGGAATCATCTACAATGATAAAGGCCAGCCTGTACTCATTGCTAGAAGAGAAAAAGATGTATATGTGGTCAACCTATCTGAAATAGACCCAACTATTCGAGTATGCCTGCTTTCTAAAGTCAAGCCAGAATTGCATTGGCTATGGCACAAGAAACTCTCTCACATCAACTTTAGAAATATCAACGAGCTCAGTATGAAGAAACTGGTGAGAGGGTTGCCCACTATTACTTATTCAAAAGATAAGTTATGCTCAGCATGTGAAATGGGCAAGCAGAAGAAGAGTTCATTCAAGTCCAAAGTCAATCATTCCATTAATGAACCTCTTACTATGATACATATGGATCTTTTTGGCCCCATCAGCACACCATCTTTGGCCAAAAAGATCTATACTCTAGTCTTGGTTGATGAATTTTCAAGATATACTTGGGTCATCTTCCTCAAGACTAAGTCAGATGCAACAACAGAAATCATTGCCTTTATAAAAAGAGAGGAACTTCAAAAAGGCAACAAGGTCAAGCAACTTAGAAGTGACCATGGTACTGAGTTTAAGAACTCAGTATTAGCCGGTTTCTGTGAAGAAAAAGGAATCATTCAAAACTTCTTTGCAGCCTACACACCACAACAAAATGGTGTTGTAGAAAGAAAGAATAGAACACTGATTGAAGCTGCAAGAACTTTATTATGCCATGCTGGACTGGCACTGAGTTTCTGGGCTGAAGCTGTAAACTGTGCAAACTTCACTCAGAATAGAGCCACTATCGTCCAAAGACATCTGAAGACTCCATATGAGTTATACAATGGCAAGATTCCTAATGTGGAATACTTCCACATCTTTGGGAGTAAATGCTTTGTACTCAGTACAAAACAAAATCTCAACAAATTTGCTCCCAAAGCAAATGAAGGTGTGTTCATGGGCTACTCTCCACACTCTAAAGCCTTCAGAGTGTATATCATCTCAACCAAGGTGATTATAGAATCTATTCATGTTACCTTTGATGAAGATCAGAATGAGCATTCTACCTCAGCAAGTGAAGACATAAGTGGCTTAGATATTCTATGCAATCCAGAAAACTCCATTGCTGAACAGCCCAAGTTTCATCCACACTTTATTCCCAATAAGTTTAATGAAACTGATCAAGTCAAACTCAGTATCACTCAACTGCGACTAATACTGAGGTTCCCATAACAGAGAACCTCCATACTGAGTTTCCAACTAATGATCTGAACCACTCTACCTATGAAGAAGGTGAAACATCCAACACTTCACAAGAATCCACATCAACTCTGCAAAATGAAGATGAACAGCAACCTGCGCTGTCTAATACTGACCAGAATTCCACTCAGTATCAGACACAAGACACACCAAATCAACAAGATATTGTTGATCCTATTTCAAATGCTCCTCTAGGAAACAATTTAAGGGAACACAGAGACCATCATCACTCAAACATTATTGGTCCTATTGAAGAAGGTGTCCAAACAAGAAGAAAATTAGAATTTCCAACCCAAGCAACTGCAAATTTTTTTTTCTTCTCAAGTTTCCTATCTACCATTGAACCAAAGAAAGCTGATGAAGCTTTATTAGATGAAGATTGGGTAGAGGCTATGCAAGAAGAGCTCACAGAGTTTGAGAGAAACAAAGTTTGGAACTTAGTACCACCTCCTACTGGCAAAACTATTATTGGTACTAAGTGGGTGTTCAGAAACAAGATGGACAAGGATGGTGTTGTCATCAGAAACAAAGCAAGGTTAGTTGCTCAATGTTACATACAAGAAGAAGGCATTGACTATGATGAAACTTTTGCACCAGTTGCAAGAATTGAAGCTATTAGGTTGTATCTTGCATATGCAGCCTTTAAGAATTTCAAAGTTTATCAGATGGATGTCAAAAGTGCTTTTCTAAATGGAAAACTACAAGAAGAAGTTTATGTTAAACAACCTCCAGGTTTTGTTAATCCTAAATTTCCTAATTATGTTTTCAAGCTTGATAAAGCTCTATATGGGCTAAAACAAGCTCCAAGAGCCTGGTATGACACCATGTCTGAGTACCTTATTGAAAATACATTTACAAGAGGTAAAATTGATAAAACATTATTTTCAAAACGGAAAGGTTCTGACATCTTACTCATTCAGATATATGTAGATGATATTATCTTTGGCTCCACTGACAAGTCAATGTGTGACTGGTTTGCTAAGATAATGTCAACTCAGTATCAGATGAGTATGATGGGAGAACTTACTTACTTTCTTGGTTTACAAGTTGAACAAAAGCCTGATGGCACTTTTATAAATCAAAGTAAGTATGTGCATGACATGTTAAAGAAATACAAATTTGAAAATTTATCTTCCATGCACACTCCTATGGGTACTCAGGATAAGATAAGTAAGGATGAAACTGGTAAACCAGTATGTCAATCCACATACCGAGGTATGATTGGTTCCTTACTTTACTTAATTGCTAGCAGGCCTGATATCATGTTTGCCACATGTTTGTGTGCTCGGTATCAGGCTGATCCTAAAGAATCACACATGAAAGCAGTTAAGCGCATCTTTAGATATCTTACAGGTACTCCTAACCTGGGTGTTTGGTATCCCAAAGATTCAAACTTTCACCTTGAAGGGTACACAGATGCAGATTTTGCAGGTTGTAGATTGGACAGAAAGAGCACAAGTGGAGGATGTCAATTCCTAGGTGGAAGACTAGTTGGTTGGTCATCCAAGAAGCAAAATTCGGTAGCAACTTCCACAGCAGAAGCAGAATATGTTGCTGCAGGAAGTTGTTGTGCTCAATTATTATGGATGCAGTATCAACTCTTAGACTATGGGTTCAACTTTCATAAGACTCCCATTCATTGTGATAACAAGAGTGCTATTGCTATCACAGAGAACCCAGTCTATCACTCCAAAACCAAGCACATTGATATCAGACACCACTTTATTCGAGATAATGTGGAAAAAGGTAAGGTTGAGGTAGATTATGTACCAACAGATGAACAATTGACCGATGTGTTTACTAAACCTCTCCCTGAGGAAAGGTTTATGTATTTACTAGGGCAATTAGGTATGTTGAATCCTTAATCTTTCTTAATTTTCTTTAAAACTGAACGCTTAGTATCACTCCTGTTGATACTGACCACTCAGTATCACTAGTCTGTTATCATCAAAATTTAAAATTTTTATTTTTTTTATTAATTTCAAGAGTAAATTAATTATTTTTATAATTTTAAAATTTTTTTTAAAATTAATTTTTTTTTTAAACTCAGTATTGGGGTATGACGGCGTTCACACCGAGCTTAACCCTCATACTGCCCAACGGTAACCTTTCTTAATAGGAAAGTTACCGTTTGCACAGGATAAGGCAGTCAAATCAGCCGGTTTAACTTCCCAATACCTTCATTATCTTTCAATCACCTATAAATAACCGTTTTTTTTACTTCAAATATCTTTTAACAGTTATTTCATTCTTTTATTTTAAATTCTCTCTGCGATTAACGATTTCACTTTCTATTAGCAAGCAAAAACTTTTAAATCAAAATCACAGATGGCGAATTACACTTTCGTTGCTCCAGAGGTTGAATCGGAAATCAAATTCCGAAATGATGAACTGCCCAGGTTTACGAGGAACAACATCACAGCAAATTTCACTATTCCTCAAGCCTGTGTATGCCAAGAATTCACAAACATTGTGACTTTTATGAAGCATTGCCCAATTGCTCGTGCACTGACCTTGTCTCCTCGAGCAATTTACCCAGAAATGCTATGCGAGTTTTGGTACTCTGCCACACTCGATTCTCCAGATATGATTGCTGGGTGGGTAATTAGAGATCAAAGAAGGGCATTTGTTTCGATTGCCATCATTCGTGAAACACTGAGGCTTCCCGCTCAAGCTCAGTATGACCCATTCGTTGATAGAACAGAGGCACGTGCAGTATTGCCATTCTTGGGTAGAAGAGGAACAACGGGAATCATCAAAAGAAACGAGTTTGGTCCTATGTGGGGTATTATCATTACAACAATTATTCGGTGTATGACCCACAAGACGGGTGCTTTGGACCAAATAAATGAATTTGGGATGCAAATAGTACATGCTCTGTACTATGGAAGAAACATTGATTATGCACGGCTCATTTTCAATGAATTAGCTACTTTGGTTCGGGCTAACACAAGGGAATGTAATGTCCCTTTCTGCAGATTCTTATCACTCATCTTTCAACACTCAATGCCCACACATTCTTATGATGAGTTTCACAGTCCAAGGGTTGATCTTCCTCCTCTTAGTGAGAAGATCTTCTTTTACAGGCCAAGACAAGGAGAGCCTCTACTGAGTCCTTATATGTGGGCCATTGTTCAAGAACACATAAATGAGGAAGCAGACATGTCTGATTCTGAATCAGACAATGATGATGATGATGATGATGATAATGATGATAATAGTGGTAATGGAGGAAATGCTGGTCAAGATGTTGAGATGCCAGATGTGCAGGATGTTCCACAAGTTCAAGAACCGACTCAACCACATTCCTCTCCTACTGAGTCGACTGAAGCCACACAGCTTGTCCTCAGAAGAAGAAGAAGAAACCTCTCACCAGTCATTATGGATGTGTTATCATCTGAGGAGGTGCAGCCTGTAAATGTTCCATCATTAACTGCTCCTCTTCAAGCACAAAGCTTAGTTGTAGCCACCGCTGACCTTCCAGGTCCAGAACTAGTTCCAACTGCTCAACCAATTGAGGAACCTCATGTTCCTCTTGATGTGGAGATTCAATATGAGCAAACTACACTGGAAGGTGCTCATCAAGAAAGACAAGTCGGTATTGAAGATGTTGGTGCTGCACATCAACAATCACATGATCCTGCACCGACCTCTGCAGATGCTAGAAGGGAATCTGACAGAGTCTCAGGTATGAATTTCTAAAAAGCCTTTAAACTTCTATATATATATATATATATATATATATATATATATATATATATATATATATATATATATATATATATATATATATATATATATATATATTTCATTCCCAAATAGAGACTAAGTATTGGCCAGTACCAACTCAATACTGACCAAAGTCTCAAACGATCTTTCAAATATATATCCTTTTATGGCCAACATAGCTAGCCCACTGCTGCTATGAAAAATTCATATACTGAGCACTTTCAATTGATCATTGTCAGTCTACAGTTGTCTCAACATTTAAAGAGACAATGGTGGTTGATGTCACACTGACACCCACTGGTGCTGCTTGAATAATGTCCAACTTCTTTTTGAGTTGGGTAGCATAATTCAAGAAATGATCACAAACCCTTAAGCCAAAAAATCCAAAAATTTTCCATGGGGTTTAGCCACAACTCTGTTATCACTCTAATACCGAGTGATAAACATTGAAAATAACAAGAAGCACATCCCAGGCTTCGAATTCCCAAACCCAAACCTTTTAGTAAATGTGACTTATCATATACTGAGCTACTTAAATTTTCACACTCACTTTTACTAAAATCTTCTTACACATGCTATACACAAGTCCACAATATTTCATCATAAACCAGATGAAATACAGACTTCACAAACTCTGTTTATATGATTTTAGAATTAAACAACACCACAATTCTATTTGATAAACCTTTCTTTCTAACCAATTTTATATTTTTTTTGTTTCTTTAGCACCATCTGTGCAGGGTAATCCAGCATCACAGGCTGCAGAAGAACAAGTGACTCTCCAAGCAATCATGCAGAATATTCTGGCCATTCAACACACTCAGAATACAATTTTGGCCAGAATGGACACTATGAGTAGGGACATTGACTCCATCAAACAGTCAGTCTCACTACTCCAACAACAACATAAGCCTCCATCTCCTCCACCATCCTCACATGGTGGACATAATGAAGAAGGAGAAGGCGATGATGATCCTGCACATATGCAATCACCCTCCCATGCCAATGCTGAGGGTGATACTGATGCTGCGACTGAGCCCATGCCATCCCCTACCATTGAAGCACCACAAGGGGACATGGGTGGTGATACTGATCCTCTTCCCTCCCCATCCAATGATAACAATAAGGGGGAGAAGCGACAAAGAGATACTGAGGTTGATCAACCTGAGCCATCTGCTCAGGGGAGAAAAGATAAAGATTGAATGAAGACCAACCTCCACAACAAGAACAACAACAACAACAACATCAGCAGAGTCCTCATACTGAACCACTTCGATTTCAGTATGAGAGAAGAAGACAAAGAAGTAGGTCAGTACCACACTTTGAAGACCCACTTGAGCCATCTGCTCAGGGGGAGACTCACACTGACCAACCACAGCAAGCTTATACTGAGCCACCTGTTCTAGAAGAAAATAACTTGCAAATTGTGGTATATAGGCCTTTCATCTGGACTATTGCTGATGATGAAGATGAAGAACCAGGTTTAGTGAACTATGCACTGAATATGGTAGAACAAGAAAATTCTTCATCATCATCCTCGGATGATGAAGAACCAGAAAATCTGGTGATTAGAAGAAGGAGTTCCTTATCAAGAAGACCCATCAATGCAGTTCTCACTTCTTCTGAATCAAGTGAGGAACCTGCTCCTTTGGTAACAAGACAAAGAAGACTTGTTCATACATTGGACAGTGATACTGAGCAGGCTCCAAGACTGACTTCTCAACAACTCTAGGCAGAACAAGAAAGATTTTTATATGAGCAAGAGTTGGGAATCAAAGCTGAACCAGAATCTGACCCAGATACTGATACTCCTGGTCCTTCACATAGAATCTCAAGAAAGGGTCCAGACCATATTCAACATTATTGGAATATGGTTGCTGCTAGGACTCAGTATAAGGAGGAAAGGAAGGAGTTCTTGAGGACCAAAACATTTCCAAATGTAAGGGGGATACATTGGTTAAATCTGGATGTCAATAAAGTAAAAGTGAAGCTCAAAGAAGGAAGAATCACTATCACTTGTACTGGCTTAACCAGTCCTCCCATGAAGATATTTATTCATGATATTCAAAGAATTGGTCTTCAAGACTGGGTGAAGATCACAAGACTGATCAAAGAGCTTCCAAAGAAATCAACTTATGATCAAATAGTCTTGGATGAGATCTGTGCAGTAGCTGCGGTATGTTATGAGAAGGACTTACTTCATGAAATAGAGTATAGAACACTCAGTGTGATGACTGAGGCTTACTCAAACAACAGACCAGAATGTCTTCATACATACAAGTATCTTAAAAAGTACCCTCTTCCTCCTAACCTTATTTTTCAAGATCAAAAGAGTGTCATATATCCAACTTCTGGATATATGTATACTGACTCAGAGGATAGAGAGTGCTTCATTACTGAAGAAGATCTACCAAGAGCTCAAATCAGTCACCTTGTTGGACTGAAATGGATGATCACCAAGAAAGAAGACTCTTGGTTCAGAAAGAAGATTGTTGCAGTTCTGAATTGTAGAAGGGATGAACTCAAAAGCAGAGAAGAGTTTGTCCACATCAAACAAGAAGTCTTCTATGAGAATGAAGCCATCAACAGCAAATGAAGAAGAAGATGTTGCTACCTATGCTGTTGTATTTTTTTTTATCTCTTTGTAATTGTTTTGTTATCATTAGATAGGGGGAGATTGTTAAGGCAAAAAGCCTTGCCCCTTTGGATCTTAAGATAACAAAACAACCTAGACTAGCTTTGATTAATATGTAGAATAATATAGCTAAGTTTAGGTCTGATACTGAGTGATCAGTATTGGAACTCAGTATCAGTACTCAGTATCAGATAGTGATACTGAGTAGAAGGACTGAGTAGAAGGACTGAGTTACATTGTATTATGTAACGGACTAAGATCAAATCCCTTGATCTTAGTCATTTTCCTACCTTAGTCCTTCGGTTACTCCTTTGCTCTTTATGTAAGATCTCTATATCATTATAAATAGAGATCATCTTGCAAAGGAGAACTTACCAATTCACTTTACACTTTCATACCTTTTGTAATTGATCAGTGGTCTTGTTATTCCGCAACAAGCCACACTTAGTGGAATTATACATTTGACTCATATCTTGTTCGTATACAATATTTGTCTTAGAGTTATAATTAACCAATCAATTAACCAACTAAACCAGGGTGTTGTGACCTAACAGTGGCAAAGTTTCCTGAATGGCTAGAAATAACGCACTCTAGGTCAACCCGTCAACGGGTCAACTATGACCCAAATGTCATCATGACCCTTACTCGTCTTTGGCAAACCAACTATGAAATTCATAGTTATGTCTCCCCACTTTTCGGCCAGTACTATTAATGATTGAGCTACCCCATACAGTACTTGATGCTCGGCTTTCACTTGTGCACACATGGCACACTTCGAGATGTACTTGGCTACTCTCGCCTTCATTCCGGTCCACCAATAAACCCATTTTAAATCTTAGTACGTATTTGTACTATCGGGGTGAATCGTGTAACACACCAATTTTTCAAAACAATTTAAACTTTTTAAATTAATAAGTTTGACCAAAAAATCCATAACAACCAAATCATGGTTTAAATAAAACATTCGGAATGATCAACAATTACCAAAATTCGGTGTTACAAACATATCAAAACTATAGTCTAGGGAATTAAATAAGTACACCGAGCTTAATCATCCAATGCTAACACTACGGCCCGCCTAATCCTTAGCTCCCGAACCTGAGTACATAGGCAAAAATAAACGTAGTACGTGAGACAAAATTGTCTCGGGAGAAACATGGGTTTTAGACCCGGTTAGAAATAACTGCAGTAAAATAATAATTAAATAATTATCAAATTACACATAGTCAAACATACTCTAAGGCTTGCCATAAGCCCAACACGTACGTAACGGGCCTCCCCGAAACAACTCCCCCGATATAGGTTATCTAGGTAAACTTCCCCGTTTCCGGGTTATCTATTTGCTCCCCCGATTTCTGACTTGTCTCAAACTTCTCCGCTTTCCGGGCTATCTATTTCTCGACACACTACCTTGCGCAGGGTGGTACCGCCCCAAGTAAGTGTGACTAACTCCCCCAACTTGTGTGGGTTATCTAGGATCCAATTGTCTAGCTACCACATAACAATTCAACAACTTGAGCCAATGCTCCAAATCATAAATCTCAACATACTAGTGGTAACCAAAGCAAGTCAATAACAATTCAATTCATACACTAACTATTCAATCTTTTTCTTTATTAAAATGTTTATCTAATAAAGACTACTAAAAACTTATTTAATCATTTAAACCACAAAATCGTTTACTATGTACTCAGAAAATCTCATGTACTCACCTTAGCAATGCTAATCCAAAATTGTGTTCAACAACACAATGCATACTCCGAAATTCAAGGAATACTTCAAATCTCAAGGTCTTCTTGACCTAATATCAATATCATCACTAATTAACCCCTATTAACATTCCCAACCACCAAGTTCATACAACTTGGTGGAATCTCAAACCCTAGTTCAAGATTTCTATCCATAAAACCCAAATCCAACTTGTACACAATGAATGCAAGCTTACAAGGAGTGTTTTACACTCACAATTAGTCATCTTCGCCAAAGATGACATGGTGGGTTTTCCAAATCACCATTGATACCCAAATAGAGCTCAGAATAACAAGGAGATGCATAAACTAACAAGGGTTCTTACCTTAGATCAATAATCTCCAAGAAATGTGAAGATTAGAGCTCAAGAACACCAACAATCGTTCACTTCTTCCAAAATAACGGCTGGTTGGGTTTTTGGGGTGCAGGTGTCCAAACCCTAGCCTACAAACCCGTTTATATAGGTCTGACGAAGTTCGCGTTCGCGAACTAGAGTTCGCGTCGAGAACTCGTCGCGATCGGCAACGGGTCGTGAACTCCATGCTTCAAAACCCTGAACTCTACGCTTGATCTTCACGTATGCGAACCATAGTTCACGCCACGAACTTCCCCAGGCAGATAGGCTGCAACTTTTTGTTGTCTAGTTTATCTAGGTTTCGACCTTAACCATATCAAACGGTGACCAAACGACACGAAACCAATTCCTACGTGTTTTAAATGATTTATCCACATTTATCATATTTTTACACAATTTATTTATTTACAAAAATTCGGGTCGTTACAACTATCTACCCCTTAAGAGGATTCCGTCCTCAGAATCGCATCATAATCCACAAAATTCGGGTAGCGTTTCTTCATCTCATCTTTGACTACCCAAGTCAAATTTGGCCCAAGGGAATGCTTCCACTTGACCAACACTAACTCAATCTCTTTGTTCCTTAATTTCTTCGTTTGGGCCTCCAATATGGCCTCGGGTTCTTCAATCAACCGGTTGGGTGCATCGACCCGTAAATCTTGAAGTGGGATTACATTCTCCACTTCACCCAAGAATTTCTTCGAATTGCAAACATGAAATTTGTCATGGACACCTTGCAACTCGGGTGGGAGTTCAAGCTTGAAAGCTTGAAGCCCAATTCTCTTCAAAATCTTAAATGGTCCAACATACCGTGGACTCAACTTTCCTTTCTTACCGAATCTCATCACGTCTTTCCAATGCGACACTTTTAACATCACCATGTCACCAAAATCCAAATCATAGGGTCGCTTTTTCAAACCCGAATAACTCTTTTGGCGATCTTGTGCGGCTTTCATATTCTTTTGAATTATTTCGATTTTCTCGTTTGTTATTTTCACAATCTCGGGACCCGTGAGTTTCATCTCACTCGCCTCTAACCAACAAGAACGCGTTCTACACTTTCTCCCATACAATGCCTCAAACGGTGGCATTTTAATTGTGGAGTGATAACTTGGTTCCCAATTCTTCTTGGAGTGATCTCCAAAATCTCGAGGTAAACCTTGCATCTCGATCGGACACAATCGACATCGCTACCACATGCAAACGCACAACTTCATCAACATATAATTTTGCCATCTTCTCGAGTGGCATAGTTTCCCGAATAGCTAGGAATAACGCACTTTTCGTTAACCTATCAACAATCACCCAAATGGCATCATGATTCCTACTCGTCTTTGGAAGACCAACAATAAAATCCATAGTGATATCTTCCCATTTGCCGGGCAGCACTTGCAACGATTGTGCAACACGATAAGGCACTTGGTGCTCGGCTTTCACTTGTGCACACGTGACACATTTTGAGATGTACTTTGCTACTATCGACTTCATCCCCGGCCACCAATAAACCCTCTTCAAGTCTTAATAAGTCTTTGTACTTCTGGGATGAATCGAGTACTTGGCCTTGTGAACATCATTCAACAATACTTTTCTGTTTCCACCGAATTTCAGAACCCAAATCCGACCATTTACGGTTTTTCAACCCTTGCACATTTTCCTCAAATAATTGGTTCTTTCCCAATCTCTCTTTTCTATATTCATCTTTTCCCATCACTTCGGTTTGAGCGGTTCTTATCTCCTCAACAATGCTAGATATCACTTCAATCTGCATCAACTTAGCCTTAACCGGCTTCTCATAAACATTTCTAATCAAGGTGTCGGCTACTACATTAGCCTTTCCTTCATGATAAACGATTTCACAATCGTAATCACTAATCAACTCAATCCACCTTCTTTGTCTCATATTCAAATCCTTTTGTGTAAACACATACTTAAGACTTTTGTGATCCGTGTACAATGTACACCTTGTTCCATACAAGTAGTGTCTCGGTATCTTCAAGGCAAAAATAATCGCCGCCAACTCTAAGTCATGAGTAGTATACCTCGTTTCCGCATTTTTCAATTGCCTTGAAGCATAAGCTATCACTTTACCTCTTTGCATCAAAACACAACCAAGACCCTTATTCGAGGCGTCACTATACACTACGAAATCTTCCATACCATCGGATAGTGTAAGGATCGGTGCACTGCACAACTTCTCCTTTAATAAGACGAATGCATCTTCTTGCTTTTTCCCCCAATCAAACTTCACATCATTTCTTGTTAACATAGTGAGTGGGACCCCCACTCGGGGAAAATCTTCAATAAATCTTCGGTAATACCCGGCTAACCCAAGAAAACTTCTTACTTCGGTTGGAGTCTTCGGTGCTTCCCAATTCTTTACCATTTCGATCTTAGACGGGTCAACTTTTATCCCGCTTCGAGATACCATATGACCAAGGAATTGAACTTCCCGCAACCAAAATTCACACTTTGAGAATTTTGCATACAATTTCTCCCGTTTCAAAACTTCTAGAGTTTGCTTCAAGTGTTCTTCGTGTTCTTCCTCGGTTTTGGAGTAGATGAGAATATCGTCAATAAACACAATGAGGAATTTATCGAGAAAAGGTTTACAAACCCTATCCATGAGATCCATGAATATAGCCGGGGCATTCGTCAAACCGAATGGCATCACCAAAAATTCATAATCCCCATAATGAGTTCTAAAGGCCGTCTTCTCAGTATCACCTTATTTAATATGAACTTGATGGTAACCCGATCTCAAATCAATTTTGGAGAAATAATAGTCTCCTTGAAGTTGGTCAAACAAATCATCTATCCTTGGAAAAGGATATAGGTTCTTAATCGTCATCTTGTTAAGCTCTCGGTAGTCGATACACATCCTCATCAAACCATCTTTCTTCTTTACAAATAAAACTGGTGCAACCCACGGTGACGAACTAGGACGGATAAAACCTTTATCAAGTAAATCTTGTAGTTGAGACATTAACTCCCGCATTTCGGTTGGAGCTAAACGGTACGGGGCTCGGGAAATCGCGTCGCCCCTGGAACTAAATCAATACGAAACTCAACTTATCTCTCCGGTGGCAAACCAGGTAAGTCATCGGGGAAATCCCGAATAATCTTCACATTCTCAACCGTCTTCTTCTCTTTTCTTCCATCTAGGACATAATCTATAAACGATGAACATCCTTTTGACAAACATTTTCTTGCTTTAATGGCGGTTAAAAGATTTCGCATATGATGCCTCCTTTCCCCATAAACATACACCTTCTCATTATCGGGCGACTTGATCGACACTAACTTATTTCCACACAAAATCTTGGCTTGGTGGATTCCCAACCAATCCATTCCAATGATCACATCAAAAGCCTTAATTCCCATAGGCATTAAATCGACCTTAAACTTCTTACTATCGATCTCTAATTCACAATCTCTATAAACGTGTTGAACCATGGATGTTTTCCCATCAACTACTTCTATTTCATACAAATCATCAAGTAACTCTAGTGGAACCTTAAACTTAGCACCAAATTCATGAGAAACGAAAGAATAAGTAGAACCCGAATCAAACAATATATGAGTAGGTATGGAGTTTATGAATAAGGTACCTGGGACGACATCATGAGCCTCCTTAGCTTCTTCACGCGTGAGTTGGAAGGCACGCCCTTTGACTTTCAACGGCTCCGGTTTCTTGTGAGCGGTTGACACCAATGTTTCGGTTCCCTTCTTTGGGCTAACATTACTATAATGCCCTTTCTCATGACATGAGAAACATTCCACCTCTTCAAGGCTCTTTACCTTGCAATCGTTAGCTTTGTGGCCAAAACGTCCACAATTGAAGCAACCATTCGAATCCGCCTTACATTCACTTTTGTGGTCCCTACCACACTTTCTACAACCACCAACACTTCCTTGCTTTGACCCGCTTGGGGTGAACTTTCTCTTCTTTGATGGCCCCGAAAAACTTTCAAACTTTCTCTTCTCATTACCAACCGACCTCTCTTGAACTCTTCTTTTCCCTACTTTCTCAACACTTCGGGCGACATTGATCGCCTTATCAAGAGTGGCCGCCCTTTTCACCTCTAGCTCATACTCCCATGGCCACCCATTAGCAAACTGAACCACACGACTACGTTCGGTTAGGTAGGTACTTGACACAAATGGGAGATATCCAGTGAACTTCTTGGTATATTTATCCAAGGTCAAATTGCCTTTCCTGAAATGAAAGAACTCTTCCAACAATTCTTCCAACTCCCTTTCGGGACAAAACTTCTCCTTGAGTCTCCTAGTGAATTCTTCCCACGACAACTTGTAAACGGCTTTCTTTCCCAAAGTCTCATACACGGTGTCCCACCATGTGAGAGCATCATCCTTTAGTAGATGTGAAGCATAAGTCACCATGTCTTCTTCCTTGCACTTGCTACTTTCAAGTACATGTTCCGTCTCCCGAATGCAACGAACGTTCACTTTCGGTTCCGTAATCCCGAGATAGTTGTCGGGTCGGCATGCAAGGAATGTTTTGTAAGAATATCCTTCACGTTCAATATTTCTTTCTTCACCACTCCCCTCATTGGAGGACTTCTCGGTCGGGACACTATTGTCTGTTGACTTAGTCTTTGTGATAGGTGGGGAATCTTCACTTTCCTCCCTCTCCTCTTCATCACGACGTTCCTCTTCTTCCCTTTCATCGTCACCCAAGTTCAACCAATCATTTATGATCCGGTTAACATCTTGTTGCATTACGTTCCTCATATTAGTGAGCATGGACTGAGTAGCCTCCATTGTTACCGGGGTATGGTTGTTCCCAATACCCGAATTGGCCAATCCATTCCCATTTGATGCTTGTTCTTCGTCCAACAAGACTCGACCACTTCTCGTTCTAGCCATCTTACTAAAATAAGATATCAACCCAATTAGAATCCAATTATTTGACTAAATAGTCACAATAATACATAAGAAAAGCTCAATTCAAAACAATTCCCTTAATGGTCAACCCTAACTCTCAAAGGTCAACCTAACTTCCTATAGAACATAATGTCCCAAAAGCAAAGTATAAGTCAAGGGTGGGTAAACCAACCTAATTCAAATAGACTAAAGCTCTGAAACCAAGTTGTAACACACCAATTTTTCAAAACAATTTAAACTTTTTAAATTAATAAGTTTGACACATAAAATCCATAACAACCAAATCATGGTTTAAATAAAACATTCGGAATGATCAACAATTACCAAAAATCGGTGTTACAAACATATTAAAACTATAGTCTAGGGAATTAAATAAATACACTGAGCTTAATCATCCAATGCTAACACTACGGCCCGCCTAATCCTTAGCTCCCGAACCTGAGTACATAGCCAAAAATAAACGTAGTACGTGAGATAAAATTGTCTCGTCAGAAACATTGGTTTTAGACCCGGTTAGAAATAATTGCAGTAAAATAATAATTAAATAATTATCAAATTGCACATAGTCAAACATACTCTAAGGCTTGCCATAAGCCCAACACTTACGTAACGGGCTTCCCCGAAACAACTCCCCCGATATGGGTTATCTAGGTAAACTCCCCCGATTTCCGGGTTGTCTCAAACTCCCCTGATTTTCGGGTTATCTATTTGTCGACACACTTCCCTTGCAACCACCAAGTTCATACAACTTGGTGGAATCTCAAATCCTAGTTCAAGATTTCTATCCATAAACCCAAATACAACTTGTACACAATGAATACTAGCTTACAAGGAGTGTTTTACACTCACAATTAGTCATCTTCCCCAAAGATGACATGGTGGGTTGTCGAAACCACCATTAATGCCCAAATAGAGCTCAAAATAACAAGGAGATGCATAAACTAACAAGGGTTCTTACCTTAGATCAATAATCTCCAAGAAATGTGAAGATTAGAGCTTAAGAACACCAACAATCATTCACTTCTTACAAAATAACGGCTGGTAGAGTTTTAGGGGTGTAGGTTTCCAAACCCTAGCCTACAAACCCGTTTATATAGGTCTGACAAAGTTCGTGTTCGCGAACTGGAGTTCGCGTCGCGAACTTCCGCGTCGTGAACTCTTCGCGATCGGCAACGGGTCGTGAACTCCATTCCTCAAAACCCCGAACTCTCTGCTTGATCTTCACGTACGCGAACCATAGTTCGCGTCGCGAACTTCCCTAGGCAGCTAGGCTGCAATTTTTTGTTGTCTAGTTTATCCCGGTTTCGACCTTAACCATATCAAACGGTGTCCAAACGACACGAAACCAATTCCTACGTGTTTTAAATGATTTATCCACATTTATCATATTTTTACACAATTTATTTATTTGCAAAAATTCGGGTCGTTACAAATCGAATACTTTGACTTGTGCACATCATTCAACAACTCCTCTCGGGTACCTCCGAACTTAAGGACACAAACCCGACCGCCTACGGTTTTCAACCCTTGTGCATTTTCAACAAAATGTTGGTTCTTACCCAACCGTTCTTGTCCTAATTCTTCTTTTCCCATAACCTCCCGTTGGGCATTCTTGATTCTTTCGATAATACTCGAGACCACTTCAATACGCGTTAAAAAAATCGGTTTGGCTTCTCATAGACTTTTCGGCTCAAGGCATCGGCTACCACGTTCGCCTTCCCCGCATGATACACAATCTCACAGTCATAGTCGTTGATCAACTCGATCCATCTTCTTCGTCGCATGTTGAGGTCTTTTTGTGTAAACACATATTGAAAACTCTTATGATCCTTGTACAATGTACACCGAGTGCCATATAAATAATGCCTCCACAATTTCAAGGCGAACACAATCGCCGCCAACTCCAAGTCGTGTGCCGTGTATCTCTTTTCCGCATCTTTCAATTGTCGCGAGGCGTACGCGATCAATTTACCCCTTTGCATCAACACATAACCGAGCCCTTAATTCAACGCGTCACTATAAACTACAAAACCTTCCATACCATGCGGTAATGTAAGAATCGGCGCGTTACACAACTTTTTCTTCAATAAACCAAACGCCTCTTATTGTTTCTTATCCCAAATAAACTTCTCACTCTTCCTAGTTAACTTTGTTAGTGGAACCACAATTCTCGAGAAGTCTTGTATAAATCTCCGGTGATATCCGGCTAACCTAAGGAAACTTCTTACTTTGGTGGGAGTTCTCGGAGGCTCCCAATTTGACACCGCTTCAATTTTAGAAGGATCAACCTTGATACCATCTCGTGACACCACGTGACCTAAGAATTGAACTTCCCGCAACCAAAATTCACACTTCGAGAATTTGGCATACAACTTTTCTTGCCTCAAGACGTCTAACACTAGTCTCAAATGGCTCTCGTGTTCTTCCGCGGTCTTCGAATAAATCATGATGTCGTCAATGAACACGATCAAGAACTTATCGAGAAACGGTTTACAAACCTGATTCATCAAATCCATAAAAATAGCCGGCGCGTTCGTAAGACCAAACTGCATCACTAGAAACTCATAATGACCATAGCGTGTACGAAAGGTCGTTTTCTCAGTGTCGCCTTCCTTCACCCGAACTTGGTGATAACCCGACCTCAAATCGATCTTCGAGAAATAACTAGCACCTTGCAATTGGTCGAACAAGTCATCATTTCTCGGAAACAGGTAATGGTTCTTTATAGTTACCTTATTCAACTCACGGTAGTCGATACACATTCTCATCGAACCGTCTTTCTTTTTGACAAATAACACTGTGGTGCCCCACAGTGACGAACTCGGACGAATAAAACTTTTATCTAACAAGTCGTGCAATTGAGTCATCAATTCCCGCATCTCGGTGGGAGCTAAACGATACGGAGCATGAGCAATCGGCGTCGCCCCCGGAACTACATCAATCTTAAACTCAACTTGTCTCTCTGGTGGCAGACCGGGTAAATCTTCGGGGAACACCTCGTGAAAATCCCGAATAATTTTAACATCACCAACCTCTTTCTTCTCCTTTAAGCCATCTGACACATATGCAATAAACGATGCACAACCCTTCGATAAACATTTCCTCGCCTTAATGGCGGTAATCACAATAGGCATGTGATGTCGTTTCTCCACGTACACATACACTTTCTCATTCTCGGGTGTCTTGATCGACACGATTTTCTTACCACACAATATCTTGGCTTGGTGCATACCCAACCAATCCATCCTGATAACTACATCAAATGCTTTTATCCCCATGGGCAACAAATCGACCTTAAACTTTTTACCATCTAATTCTATTTCACAATGTCTATAAATGCATTCAACCATTGAGGTTTTTCCATCGGCTACCTCTATCTCATAAATCTCATCTAACATTTCGGACGGCACATTCAACTTACAACCAAACTCATGAGACACAAACGAATAATTGGAACCCGGATCATATAATATATGAGTTGGCAAGGAGTTAATGAATAAAGTACCTGACACCACATCGTGTGCCTCCCTCGCCTATTCCCGAGTAATTTGGAAGGATCGCCCCTTCATCTTCGCTGGCTCCACCTTCTTTTGAGTCGTGGACACCATTGATTCGGTTCCATTCTTCGAGCACACATTGCTATAGTGTCCCTTCTCGTGGCACGAGAAACATTCCACCTCGGCCAATTATTTAGACTTGCATTCCCGGGCCATATGCCCCAGCTTTCCACAATTAAAGCAAGTCTTCGACTCCCCTCTGCATATGCCGGCATGATTTTTCCGGCACTTCTTGCACGAGCCAAAACTTCCTTGTTTAGAAAAGCTCGATGTGAACTTCCCTTTCTTAAACGTACCCGACCCGCTCTCGGCTTTCCTCTTCTCGCCCACATGGGCCCTCTCGGCAACCCGTGCCTCATTGACCTCCTCAACACCCCGAGCGGCACTAATGGCCTCATCAAGTGTGACCGCCCGCTTAACCTCCAATTGGTAATCCCACGGTAACCCACTAGCATACCGGACCACCCTCAACCTCTCATCCGAGTAGGTTTTAGCAACAAACGGGAGCAACCCCGTGAACTCCCTCGAGTACTCTTCAACCGACATATCACCTGTATTTAGGGTTACAAACTTCTCATGCTTCTTTTCCAAATCCCTTTCTTGGAAAAAACTTCTTTTTCAACCTCGTGGTGAATTCATCCCACGTCATAGCCTCAATCACCTCCATATCGAGGGTTTCATAAACAATATCCCACCAAATCATGGCATCTTGTTTCAACAATTATGACGCATACATCACCATATCGGCCCTCTTGCACTTGCTACTACCGATGACCCGCTCGGTCTCTCGGATCCACCTCATAGTTATCTTCGGGTTCGAACTAGCCTTGTACACATTTGGCTTACAAACCATGAAGGACTTAAAAGAACAACCATCTTTTTCATCGGGCCTTGCCCTAGCATCACTTGGGCCACCCGTGGAGTATTTCCCTTCACCGGTGCCACTACCCCCGGTTCTCTCATCCGACCTAGCCTCGGATTCACGATCCTCCTCCGACTTATCTCGGTTTCCGATAATAAGGTGCACTTCCTTGGCCACCGTCCCTTTGATTTGATCAATAATAGTTTGGAGGTCTGCCATGGTTACCGGAGTCTTATTAGCTCCGACCTCCGATTCATCCACTCTATGCATCGATGGTTGAGTCCCTTTTTCAACCAAAACCTCGACATGAGGTATCTCTTCTTCCCGCGTTTCCGGGGCTTTCCCACTTCGATGAGTGTTCACCATTTATTTCGTTCAAGACTATACGAAAGACATCAAACATTTAGTACCTTATGTACAATCCATTAGTCGCATAAGACTCAATATTCATAATCATATCAACTTTCATAGGTCCCCTAGGTTCAACTCTAACTTAACATAAAGTCTCAAGGTCAACCTTAAATCTCAAGGAATCTTACATTCCTAATGCTACAGTCTAAGACTAGGATGGTCATCCAACCTAATTCACTAAAACTATAGGTCTGATACCAAGTTGTAACACCTCAATTTTTAAAACAAAATATTTGGCCAAAATATATCATTTTCATAAATAGAAGAACGGTCCCAAAACACGGATTTACAAAAACCTTTGGTATGAAAATCTGAGTATAAAGTTGGTGTTACAAAATATATCAAAATCAAAGCTAAGCATAATTCCGTTCTAGTGCTCTTCTATTCTAGGCCCAGCACATCTCTATCCATGCGTACCTAAACCTTCGATCCCGAACCTGAGTACATAGCAAAACAAACAAGGATTATGTAAGACAAAAAGTCTCGTGAGCTACATGGCTTTAGACCCCAATAATAATAAGAATCATATAACATATAAACAAATATATAAGTAACTCGTCCATCAATCTAATCACCCTATTGTGACTCTATAATCCTTTCTTTCCTAGCAATCATATCTAGTTATCGGGATGCCCCCGAACTGAATAGAACCACATTAACTTATTAATCGAGGATCCCCCGCATTAATAAGCTTCAAGGTAAAGGCAAGTAGGAATCACCCAATCTACCTATACCTGCCTTACTCGTCGAACTACTTCCAGTTAGCAAGACTACTATCATGGAATGTGCGATGAGGATCCGCCCAAATGCTCCCCATTCCATATCCTCATGACCGGGGATCCCCCTCATCATCACATCGTCTCATCCTTACTATAACTCAACAGTTATTTCAATCAAAGCCCTTAGCTATCACATCAATCATCAAACAAGTTAGTTAACTATATTCAACAATATATAGTAAAAGATATTTTCATGGCTATGTACTCGGTAAAGTCCACACGTACTCACCTTAGCAAATATTGCTCCAACCGTGTTCTTCACACACAATCCCTTTGCTTCAACAATCGATCAACTTTCCAAGACTTAACCAAAAGCCTAATATAACAATCACAAGTTGTTCAACATCACATACTACTAATAATAAGTCTATTTATCTCTAGATACCCTTTAATAACACTTTCCCCCAATTTTGGTGGTGTACAAAACCCAAGGTCTAACCAACCCTTATGATTCTTACAAATCTTAACCATGCACTTGTTTCCTTTGTTAAAATACCATCTATTAAGTGTATACATCATTTATTTCACCATTAACCATAAATCCAAGAACTAAGGTTTCAAACCCAAGCTTCAAGATCCATAGATCTAAAGCTACAAAGATCAAAGAGTGAATATTTACCTTTAATCTTCAACTAGTAGTGGAATCTATCAAGCTTTAGTGAAGAAATCGACCCCAAACAGCCCTTGCTCTCGAAAATCGCCAAAGAGAGAAACTAAGGTTTGATAATGCAATTAATGAGCCAAATCCCGTATTTAATGTTGTCTGACGGACTTCCGTTGCGAACATTCTCTCTTAACCTTCTTGTTCATTTCTCCATAATCGTATCTAAGAACGAATTCAATTCTTTACTTTGATTCGATAAACAATTCCGTTCGTTTCATCTCCATTTCCAATCTCATAGATTCAACCTCCCTTACCATGTCCAGCTTCAAACTATCTATCCTCACAAACCGATCTGCTAAATTTTTTATAGCTGACACCCTCTCCAACCACCGGATTATCACCATATTCGGCCACCTCCGCCCTCCTCAACCCTCCTCTTCCCTCTGCCACCTCCGCCGCCGCCACTTCTGTGTTTTCCCAACTCCAAATCCTAATTTCACGTACCCATATATCATATCCTTACCTGATCCATAATTTGGTTTGATCGAATTCGTGTAGTCCGGGACACGACCTGACATTTTGAACCGGAATCCGTTTTTGTTTCCGGCGAAACCGTTGTTGATTGCATTGTAAAATCATTGGTGTTTGGGGATTGGGATTTCCTTGTTAATTCCTCCGGGAGTATAAAATAAGTGTTTCTGTTTGTTTGAATTATTGTGTGCGTGTGTGATTTTTAGTGTGCTTGTTCTTTGGTGTAGCGATTGGCGTGCTTGTTTTTTTGCTTGTTCTATCATATTTTATCTGAAAATTTTCTATTTGGGGCTTGACGCAATCAGCCAATTACATTAGACTACTCCCATTGGTAGTATGAGGGTTGAGTCACCAAATATTATATTGGAAAATAAAGAGAGAGGGTCACCAAAAGAGGTGACCTAGGTTGGTGGAGAGGACTAGGTCACCAACAAGGGTCGCCCTCTTTTTATTATTGTTATATTTTTTAATAGGTTGTGGAATATTGTGATTTATTGGTTTGATTGGGTTGGATTGAGTTGTTAATGAGTGTGAAAAATAAGGTTGGATTGGGTTGTGTAGGTGAAAGAGAGAGAAATTATTTTGTATTGTGAAAGTTAGGTTGTTTGAGTTGCTAATTGGGATAGTCATAAGGTGAGAAGTGCATAATTGTCTTTTCACTTGAAATTAATGTGTATTATTAAATTGTGCTCTGTACGAATCAGTTCCAATATTTTAATCACAGCTCTTGAAATGTTATTTTTAAAACTCCTTTAATAATTAATCTTCACTAGTAGGGTACCCGCGCAATGCGGCGGTGGGTACCCGTAACTATATTTCAAAGTGACGACAGTAACGGTGGTGGTGACAATAGCGATGGTGATGAGTGGTGGTGCGCAGTGATGGTAGGTGCCGACATTAGTGATGGTCAAATGTAGTGATGGTAGGTGCCGACATTGGTAAGAGTTGATGATTTACACCGTCGTATATTTAATGTTATTGGGATAAATGGTTATAATAACAGCCTAATGTATTAAGTGTGAGTGGTTTGAAATAAAGTGTAATGTATAGCAAGTGGTTAACACATAGTGATAACTTAGGAGAGGTCCTGGGTTTGAATCTTATAAGCCGCGATTTATTATTTTTTAAGGTAAAGAACTAGCTAACCAAAGTGGAAAGGTCCTTAAAATTAACTTTAAGAAGCTCCTTAAACTTGCTTAATATGATAGGCCTAAATGCTTTATATAGTAGTAAGATTAATAAAATTAAACGTTTTTCTATATATAATATTTTTAAGAAAATAACTTTTAAAATGTTCGTTAATAAAACTCTTTCCTAATATGGATGGCATGACAAACAACATCCCTCGAATTGAGTAAATAAGAAAAGCTTGTCCGAATGGAAAAAATTATGCGTTTCATGTGTGGTATATTAATTTTTCCTTTCGTTCTATTACGGAAGAATGAGAAAAACAATATAATAACCTTTTTTTCTAATGGAATCTTGAACAGCCGCAAACTATTCAGCATTTTTAATACTATAGTCAAATAAATTTTATTCTTAAATAACTAAAATAATTATCGTTCGCTTGTTTTTATATATTTAATCAATTAGCTCATCCTGTGTTTCGTTTTTGTAAATCTAAGTTTATAATCTTTGAAAGCAGTCTCTTTAATTCGTACTACTATATCTAAGCCTAATATAGTGGTAATTGGTTCTTATTATGTGTAATGTGCAGGTTTCTAGGTTGAAGAGCTGAAGTTGTAGCTGTATTGCTGCCTTGCTGGATGTGATGTCTTATAGCTGTGGAAAAAGTTATATTAGCCCAAGGTGTTTGGGTATAACATTGGCCAACATTTTCTAAGCCCACCAGCTGTCCACCACGTTTTGGTTGTAGCCCAATTTGTTCTTATAAGGCTCGATTTCATTAGGTGTGGATCTTTCACCTAGCTGCCTTTATAAAGAAAGAAAGTGCTCTATCAATGTGATGTAGTGTCTATTAAGGAGGTGTGCAGTTGCATATCAACCACGT
The DNA here is from genome assembly GCA_963853835.1 of Calendula officinalis. Classification (NCBI taxonomy): domain Eukaryota; kingdom Viridiplantae; phylum Streptophyta; class Magnoliopsida; order Asterales; family Asteraceae; genus Calendula; species Calendula officinalis. The sequence continues at coordinate 53,250,262 of OY970825.1, forward strand.
CTTAGAGTGACTCGTTTTTATATACTTAGTATATATATAATTAGGTTATATCCCGTGAAATTCACTGTAACTTTACTAAACGTAAATTTTATATAATAAAAATATATTTATTAATATTTAATCATATCAAAATATTAAATAAGAAATTATAAAATATTTCTATAAGTAAATTATTTTATTAAATTATCAATAACGCTATATATATATACATGATATATACGATTACATGATAATAACATCAAAAATATATAAAAAGAAATATGAAAATCTAAAACATAATGATTATGAAATTATGTTTAACAAAAATAAAGATAAACTAAATAACAAATATGATGACTTAATATATATTTCTAAAGAATTCTTTAAAAACAACATTTTAATATTTTATTTGTTATACTGCTATCTTTATCTTCTATTTATATTTTCAAACATTTTTTGCTTTTTAGTATATATAATGTTACATATAAATATGAATAAAATTGGCTCTCTCAAATACATAGCAACCTTTGACAATGATTGTCCTTAACTCTTATTAATAGTTATAGCAAAACAAATTGCTAAAACAAATTGTGTTCTTTTAAACTTAAATGGAAGATTGTTGTCAGATGGTATCAAATACGTTCTTGATATAAAAGTACGATACCTAACACTATTTCAGATATAATAACTACTTTGATAACACGAGTACTCAATGCTAGTTATTATATGAAGTCTAGTTCCATTATATAAACCACTTTTCTTGTCAATAGTTATTAGTAACACAACAGGAACACCAACTTTTAATTTATTTTTATGATTTAGTAACTATTAACCTTAAGTTTAAGGTTAGAGGTAATAATATTCATAACTAATTTATACCATAATCACAAAAAAGAACTAGCAACTTAAAAATAACCAACGACTTTTAGTTCTTATGTGTAAAATTTTGTACTTTAACCATTTAACACTTTTTAACTATTATCTTAAAGGCATTCTTTAGCACTTCATTATTCTTTTATACGAGGCAGCATGGCCCGTGTGACTTTGTTCATGATAATGGGGTTTTGGTATCAATTGCAAAGTATCTACAAAGAAAAGTGTTTTGGAGGAAAATATAAAGTAAAAAAACATGAGTGTTTATATTAGCATAACACTAAACGTGTTATTTATAACACATAAGTGCCACTATAAAGATGTTCGTTCTTTTAATTAAGTTTGCTTATTTTTGTGGTTCCACGTAAATGTCTAGAATTATAGGGTATTTTAAAATTTTAGATTATTAATCTTAACATTTTTTCAATATCTTCCCAATCAAATATTCAATTGTAATAAACATGTTTTGACACAAAAATAAAATACAAACTTAAATATCAAATGACATTTGACCTAACGATAAGGTGTTTGCCCTCTTCTTTGTGCCCGGGGGTTCAAGTCTCATAATGAATATAGGTGGTATTATGAGTATATTAGAATTTGTCGTTCAAAAGAAAATATTAACTTAAATATATCGTATAAGAAACTATACAATAAAAGAATTAGTAAGACACGTGAAGGACTTAATTTTCCCATTGATTATAATCCACTTAATACAAAGTTTTCTTTCTTTTTCTTTCTCCTTTATCTTATTTTCTCATTATTTATGTTTGATAATAACTCAATGCCCTTTACAACTGCACTTTGCAATGGCTTCCTTTAAGTATTTCTACTCAATTTTATCATTTTTCTCTTTGTACTCATGGCCACAACTCACCACCACAATCAACATAGCTTAGGATCTCTTAACTCTAAAAACAATAGCGAAAATTCAATGAATGTGTCAACGATCAAACTTTAGGGTAGTAAATGTAAAAATAGTCAAAATTCAGGTAGCTTCATCTCCGGTTATGTTACTCAACCATATTATTGGCCTCCTTGTGCATCTAGTGAATCGTAAAAGCTGTCCCAGTAACGTATTCCTTAACTTGGTGGTTATATAAATCTGTTTTGGAGGGAAGGCATGAAAGATACATAAGACACATAAAACATATAAATCATATTTCATATATAACATATAAACGATTTGTTTAACATAAACTCTGTTACGTAACCATTACTAACCATCGAATATGTTGTTTCAGGTATCAAAATCATCATCAACTATTTAATAGCTTACCATACAAATTTTATACGAAGATAGGTGCCGTCATTTATCTCCTATATTAAAAAAAAAAAAAAATACACCAAACACATAATCAAATCAAGAATAATGACATGAAAAGTTAGATTTTCATAAACTTATTGTATAAGAGAGGGAATAATTATAGACACGTTACTGTTTGAAGTGTTTGGTGCTAACATGTTTATAAGCATGTTCATATACAAATTCATGTTATTGGGAGCACCTGCTATAGCCACATAAAAAATAAAAAAAATACATACCAGTTGCTTAGCGCAAGTCATCCCTTTACTTTTTATGGAAATTGCATGTGCCAAGTTTGGCTGAACGGTTTTTATGCAATTGCAGGCATGGAGACTTGTTTTGGTAACGACTGGACATTAAGGCATGAAACGTGTCATGCTTCTCAACTTCTGAAACAACTATAATAAAGATTGCCTTAGTAGTTATTGTTGGGGTAATGATGGAATAACGGATGGAATAATGATGCAGTTAAATGAGTTGTTATGTGCTCCTCTTCATCTTCGGGAGTTAAATAGATATTCAATGATGGTACTTATGATGCAGGGTATTAAATGCTACATCGAAATTGAAACTCGTTTTTTACGTTAATATGAATATGTTGTAAAATAAAGTGTTAGTCCCGGACAGGTGAATATTTACACCTATACACTTTCACTGACCAATTTAAATTTTACGGAGACATTTAACACTTTTTTTAAACTTTTCTTTATTAATCAATAATGATACAATAAAGATGCAAGCAGTTTGCGGAATAGCTAAGAACAAATCCTAACTAAAGTGCTTGCATGTGATAGACAACCACAGATATTATCTAAGACAAGTTTATGACAACAAATGATCAAGCACAAGACCAGACACTTTCGTTATACAGATTCAATTCTCGAATCAGATAACTAGAGTTAACTGGTGGTTTACACTCTGCTTGAGGAAATAATGTTCTAGAGTAAATTCAGCAGCGTGTAACCTTATTGGGTGCACACAAAAATCGATCGCTCAAGTCCTCAATTTATATCATTGGGAAACGTAGAACCAAAGGAATATCGATCGATTCCACGTGTGAGAATTCCGTTGGTGCAGAGGATATTTCATGGGACGAGCACAACTAACGGAATTCTGACAGTACTTTCTGTCGTCTTGTGATCGTCGATATCTTCTAGAAGATTTGCAAGATATTATCATTATCAGCGATGCACAAACTTGTGCTTTACTTGTATCTTTCTGTGACGCTGAACCTTTGGGCCTATGTACACTTTTGGCAGCCATGAGTTTTCGGATACTCATGCTTCTTCAGATGGCCTTCAGCGTCAGCGACCTTCACTAAGAGTTTTGCTTAGAGAAGTATATGTTCAAAGCTTTGTTAACCAGTATCTGATTCCGCACGGGGAATTGGTCGTTGTTTCAGGTAGTGATCAGATATTGTATGTAACGCCCTAAAATTTTAAATAATTAAATAATAATTCTAAATTAAATTTAAATTACATTTTAATGGTCTATGAGTTGACCATATAACTATGTGTAACGTTTGGTGATTATTCGTATTAAATGTGTGGCGATATTTATTTTACGTGTTAATTAATTATCAGAGATTATGTGATTTAATGTGTACTTAATTGAGATAAGTAAATCTGTGACGATTTACTTAATAACCAGAGTGTTACTAGATGGGTGATTAATATTAATTATATATTTTAAGTTGTGACGTTTTAAATCTCAAGAAAGTAATATCACTTCTTCTAGTCGTAATGATCCCTAGTTGAGCAAGTGGCGAGGCAGGCTAAGAGCCGAGGCCAAGCCTGACCTTTATCCCTTTTGTTTTGAGTCTGGTCCAAATTAAGAGCCCGATAGTTGAGCCCTTCGATATGTAAGGCTTAGAGCCCGAACCTAATAATACTTAAAGTCTAAATTAAAATGTTAATTCTTAAATCCCCCAACCAATTCCTTCCAGCCGGCCCTACACCCCAATCCGTCATTTGCCGTCGTTGAAGGAATCTAGTCATATACTATCACCGTTGTAGTAGGAGGAAACAGGTCACGTTGAAGATTGGACGGAAAGCAGGTAAGCAATTGAATTCTTTTGTTTTGGAGCGTGGAAATCGGCAAGCAGGAGACTTTAATTCACTCATGATGTCATGCCTTGTAACTCGATGAGTAAGCTGCTTGGTTGCTTGATTATAAATTGATGGTGTTAAATTATTCTTCTTCTTGTCGGCAAAACAGGGACGCAGCAAGCTTTTTATCCTTTGTGTATTTCTGGTTCGTTGGCAATCGTGTAAGTCAGTAGCATCTCCAATCCTCTAATCTGATTTCGACAATGAGCATCCATTGAACCATAGCCTACGGGATCGAGAAGGGTGCGGTGTTATTCGGTAAAAACTTTTCTTTTTCCCTTCATGTCTTTCCTTCCGATTCATTATTGATTTGTGATACCTTGTTCCGGATTTGTATATAATATCAAAATAGTCGGCGAGGAGAGGTCTTCGAGCAATAATAGTCCGCTAATTGCCATCGGATCGAGCTGTGATCAAACCACCCGCATGAAGTGTTCGAGTGGGTTCGCGCCTTGTTTTGATTCTTTTAATTCGTTGATCCATTATATCGTATCTGATTTGTTTCTGCGTAGGGGCTGTAAGCATCGACAGGTTTTACCGAGCCCGAGCCGGGGTCGAGTTGGTTCGAAATTGTGGTTGTTGTCGTACCGTTTTCAAATCATTGTTATTCCGTTTTATTGTAGTCAATGGTTTCTGCTAATATAGTTGAAGTATCGAGAGTTTTGCTTGTTTTGTTCGTCAACCGTTTTGTTTAAGTTGTCTCGAGTTATTGTCAGTTGTTCACTGAATGTTAGAGTGTCGGGTTCGGATTGGGAAAAATCCTTTACTATTACATAAGATGTTTTATTAACCGAAAAGCCGGAAACGGAACCTTTAGGTTCTTGGTTTCCTAAACCGAGAAAGAAATTTAAAAGGAAAGGACTAAACTGCTTATAAATAGTATTATGAGTTAAAAGTGAGTTCCGGGGCTGTCGGGTTCCTCGGGAATGCACGGGTTGTTGTCGGGGTTTAAAACGGGTTTTAAACGTTATGCTGATCTGTTGGTCGTGTTCGAGCCGGGTTTTGGCACACATAAAATACGTTTCTAAATTTTTGGCTCGTGTTGGTCCCTATATTTCTGAGTCCTCTTTCCGTTGCCGCTGACGGCTCGTCGATCTGAGTTACCGTTTAAAAGTTATGTCCATTTTAATACGCTGATGTTAGAATTTCTACCTGTGCAGCTATTCTGTTTTGTGAGCCTATTTTGAGACCCTTAGAGTCCGTTTTTGGGCAGACACCACTTGAGAGTGTTTTGTAGTATTCTGAGTCTAGTTTCCGTGAAAACAATTTGAGACAAATCGAATGAACGGTTTTGGCTTTATGGCCGTTTCGGTGAGAGTGCCGAATGCTGTAAAGTTTCTGCTGAAACTACTTTCGAGTCAAATTCTAATTCGAGCTTCCTTGTGCTATGTAGGACCTTCTAGGAACTGAGTTGTGACTTGTACGTGCCGAGGATACTTCTAGCAGCATACGTTTATCGAGATGGGTGATCTCACTATAAACTTGCATTTACTTTCGTTTCATGATTTTGTGCTATGTGTCATGAGCTGCTATTGCTTGAGCCAAGCTTGTTTACTTGATGATGTGCTAAGTGTTGTTTATTTTAAATACATCCTGAACTGAGATATGGATACTGCGTAACCGAGCTGGGTACCATATCATTATGTGTTGATCTGTGTACATGAGTTATGTTATGAGCTATATGCATGTGAGATGTACTAGTTGATTACATATCTGTTGAGATGATATATGTTGAGTATGAGATGGTTTGTTTTATATGAGTACATGTTGTATGATTCAACACGTTAATAAAACTAACATAATAACTATGAGATTTTAATTACCAATCGCAAGAGGCGACGGCGATAGCCAACTCTTCCCGTTTGAGTTGCCAAGGTACACTACACGAATGTCAGCGTGGTACTGCGGGGCACCTAGAGGACAGGTGTTGGAAGAGGGTGTTGTGACGAGCGTATGGCGGTGGGCGTACGTTGTGTATCGTCACAACCCACGGCGAACCTAAAGAGAATTAATAAAGGCCTAATAACGAGAAATGAGTAGAGTCTTTTAGGGAACATGTATGTGGCATGAACTGGTTGTATGTGTTTGTTTATTTTGATTTTATCCACTCAGCGTGTGGCTGACCCCAAACACTTCCCCCCATTTTCAGGTACTAGCAAGGGCAAAAAGAAGGTTCATGGCTGATGGGTTGCATCTCGGTTTTATTGATGGATTTGGATTTTCACTTTAATGTTTGTCGAGTCAAACTTATTTTTAAAACTTTATTTATTCCGCATTAAATACCACGTGATGGTTTATTTTATGAATTTATGAGTGGGACGGGTTTTTATTTACTTGTACTTTGGGAAAATACTTATTTTATTACTTTAAAATATTTTTTATTTTCCCTGATTTTAAGGATGTTACAGTGTAACTGGGTAACTGAAATCCGAACTGATCAGATTCAATTACCCACAATTTGAGGAACTAATCTTTAGATTCTCTTCTAACTATTTGTCTTTTTGTCTTCATTAAATCTCTTCAGTGGGGGATCTTTTCAGCGACCCAACAATCTCCACCTATTTGATGTAGACAAATAGCTAGGCAACTCCCCTGAATATGTGAAGGTTTTATATTTAACCTTGAGTATTATTCACAATTCAAATGGTGTTCGACGTACCTAGAAAACATTACAATATATGGTGATCTGATAGAATCTGATCACATTACAGCTTATAACTCATATTTTCTTTTTGAGTTTTTCTAAGTATCTAGCAAGCGAGTAAACTCAGGTATGTCAAAATTATCATCATTAACTGATGATATTCATCCATAACATCCAAGCAATAAAAAGAGAGTTAACTGTTTAGTAGCATGCAACAGAAAAAAAAATTGTTTTAAGGTACAGACGATTGTTCATGAAATAGAAAACATCAACCAGCATCATCTGATGATCACCATCATTCCTTTCTCCTTTTTTGACTCCCTAGCTCAGACACCTGTTCTTCTTTCTCCTTGGCTTTCTGAAGCTCTGCTTCAGACTCTTCAATTGCTTTTGCTATCATCTTTGCCTTTTCTTCGATTGGAACACCTGGTCCTTTTCTTTTCTTCATTTTAGGTTTTGGAGGAGCAACATGACCCTTTCCATTATCACGAGAGGATGAGTGGGCAACTGATTTGGGAGCAAGATGAACATTTTCTCCAAAGGAGATAGACATGCGGGCAGTTTTCTTTGGAATGATAGAGATGCCTGAGAGAACGGTTGGAGTTTTGGAGAAACATTTCAAAACTTTGTCAATGAGGAGTTAAGTGGATGCTCTCATCCTCACTATTTGAATAGGAGACAAACTTCTTAGACATTGATTCTTCCGCCCTTTTTCTTTTCATTCCTTTGATGAGAAGCTCCGGCCGGTTTACAAACAGCCCTCTCTAGAGCTCCTTGTTGAGGTGGTGTGTTCTCCCTCTGAAAATGTGGAGGAGAGCGGGTGGCGACAGAGAAATTTTCATGCACAGCAGGGGAATCAGCAGAACGGTTTTTAACCAACTGGGTAAGGGTATCAAACTGGAATGAAGTGCAGTTACAGAATCAAGTAAGGCAGTCTGATTTTCACTGATGTTTTTGACATCAGACTCAAGCGCCTCGATCTTATCAGAGTGGCCCGAGACGGTATCGTTGGTAGTTTGCACATTTTTTGTCAGAATGGCTTGATATTTATTCAGAGCCCTCTGAGTTTTGTTGAGAAACTGGATGTTAGCATTGATCGTCCGCAATAGTTCATGAAAGTACCACAACGTTTGAAAGTTTTGAGAATTGTGGACTTTTTACGTCTCCTGGAGCTTTCAGGAACGTCAGTGGGAGCTAAGCTTGGAACTTTTGGAACTTTTGGAGATTTTGCGGCGGGTGATTCAACGGATCGTTCAGGAAAGTTTGTGGCATCAACTGGAGATTTTTGAAATGTAGGTTGAGGTGATTTAGAAGTTTCAGCGTTGTGTGGGGTTCCATCCATTTGGTCATCACTTTCTTCCAAATCCAGGGGATCATCGATCGACCAACCTTTGACGGACCCAGTCAATGGTTGACGAGCCCTGGTTGTTGAGTTTCTGAATGAGTAGCGATGTGTTTGTGGAATTTGATTTTGGGATCGAGCTGAAGGTTTTTGATGTGGTAGAGAGTGTTGGGAGCTATGTTGTTCAGAATCGGAAGGGTGTGTGTGTGAGGCACTGCTTACTGAACCTGGTGCCTCTTCTCGAGGAGGACTGGGTGGAGGAGAGCTGATAAACATTAACATACATGGAGGAAGATTGGGAGCCTCCTCTCATCCTTGACTGGTGAAGTTTGAGTCACCTATTACACCTGATGTGAAATGATGCCCAACGTTTGCATAGAAAGTCGCTTCCCCTTGAGATTGTAAGAACACCATACAGAGAAAGCGAGGGAAAGGTACCAGACTATCCCTTTTTGGAGCACTAACTTTTTGATACAGCTGCAAAAAGACACGAGATGCATAGTCGATCCTTGTATCTGAAAATAGGGCAGATCCTAAAATAAAGGCATGTTCTGAGACGGCATCAAATCCCCCTGTTTTGTTGGTTAGGCATTGTGAAACCGTCATGAAAAATGCAGACCATAGGGGACCCAATTTAGTTCTCGATACGCCTGCTGAGAATGACCCTCGGTATTTTATATGTGAAAGAACAAGGGCATTGGCTTTATTAATTTCAGGAAGATCGTCGAAATCTTGATTCGGCTCGAGATAATCCATTTTTGTGGTCGTTCGGAAAAATTCAAGATCAAAGGATACCTGATGACGTCCGTGCATAATTGTTCCTGAGATGGAGGTTTTTCCATTTGCATATGAAGCCGTTCACGTATACCAGAACTCAAGGAGCATGCTTTTGGACAAGGGAACGTCATAGTCAAGAGCCTCCTTGAGAGGATGGTTGCGGAAGAAGCTGACCAGTGCCTGAAATTCTGGTTTTAATTTACCTTTGGGATTTAAGTTGCAGCGTGAGTTATTTTTTGTGTAGTATAGATCTGTGTAATGGCATCGTACTGCAGGAGCTGGTTTGACTGTTGCTGGTAAAGATACATTGAACAGAATTCGTAAGGAGGATGCCATGAAGAAGATGATGAATAGAGAGATGGGATGAAGAGAGACGATTTGAGAGAAAATTTTGGGAAGAATGAGACGGAATAGAGAACAGGGTGTGTATCAAAATGGGTGAGGGATGCGATCAATGGTTGAATGTGAATCGATGCATCATCTAACGGTTAGGGTGAGTGTAGAATAGGAGTGATGATAGAGGTCAATCAGTAAGTCAGAGATAAACTGGCGGGAAAAGACCTCAAAGGGTCACCATTAATTAGGTACCAGAGATGATGACTGATGGCAGTGGAGTATGCTTTTTAGAGGAGGTCTTACGAGAATCTGCCACGTTGATGTTCAGTGGGAATGAAGTGGACTTCAACATCACCTTTCACAACATGATCTCGAATAAAATGATATCTGACATTGATGTGTTTTGTTCAAGAATGAAATACTGGATTATTGGTGATTGCTATAGCACTGGTGTTGTCACAGTAGACGAGAACCTTTTCGTAATGCTAATCGAAATCTGAGACTTGATTCTTCATCCAGAGAATTTGAGCAACGCATGCCCCAGCAGCAATGTATTCAGCTTCACAAGTGGAGGTTGACACAGAGGATTGTTTCTTGCTTGACCAGCTTATCAACTTTCCTCCTAAAAACTGGCACCCACCACTTGTACTTTTTCTATCCTGATTACAGCCAGCATAGTCTGCATCAGAGTATCCGACAAGATCAAATCGATTGTCTTTTGGATACCAAAGACCTAGGTTAGATGTGCCTTTCAGATATTTGAGAATTCATTTCACGGCACGCATGTGAGATTCTATTGCATTTTCCTGATATCTTGCACATAAACATGTGGAGGACATGATATCAGGTCTGCTTTCCGTCAGATAGAGTAGTGAGCCTATCATTCCTCTGTAAATTGTTGGATTTTCAGCTTTTCCTGAGAGATCTTCTGTTAATTTTAGATTAGTTGCCATTCGGGTTTTCATAGAGGAACATTTTTCGAGATCAAATTTCTTCAGAAGTTCAGAAACATATTTTTCTTGATTTATGAAGATTCCATCTTCAGACTGTTGATTTGTAAACCCAAAAAGTATGTTAGTTCACCCATCATGCTCATTTCATAATTGTCTGTCATGAGTTTGGAGAACTTTTGACACATGCTCTCATTTGTTGACCCGAATATGATGTCATCAACCTATATTTGAACCAGCAAGACATCTGACTTGTGTTTGCGAATGAACAGAGTGTTATCAGCTGTTCCCCTAGTAAACCCACTTTTGAGTAGAAATTGAGATAAAGTATCATACCATGCTCCTGGAGGTTGTTTTACAAAGACTAGTTCTTGAAGTTTGCCGTTGAGAAAAGCACTCTTGACATCCATCTGATAAACTTTAAAGTTTTTGTAAGCAGCATATGCGAGAAACATTCGAATAGCTTCTAGTCTTGCAACTGGGGCAAAGGATTCATCGCAATCGATGCCTTCCTCCTGTCGATATCCTTGGGCCACTAATCTTGATTTGTTTCTAATGATGGTTCCGTCTTGATCGAGTTTGTTTCTGAACACCCATTTTGTTCCAATGACATTGGTGTTGGTCGGGGGAGGAGCAAGTTTCCACACGTTGTTTTTCTCGAATTGTTGTAGCTCTTCTTGCATTGAGGATGCCCAGTGAGGATCTTCAAGTGCAGTTTTGTAACGCCTTGAATATTCTTGTAATATATTATGTTACTTTTTATTAAATAAATTAGGCGATATTTATTTTAATTGAGATATATATGAGATATGTGCTTTTAGGCGTATTCAATTCGAGTATTTAATACGTGACGTTTTATTAAATAACTAGAGGGTTATTTATTTCGAGCTAATTGATAGTGTGGATTAATAAATAATGATAACTAGAGGGTTATTCATTTTGTGATAATTAAACTAGAGAATTAATTATGAGATTAGCTAATGCTAACTTAGACATTTATTAATTCTGAGGCCGGCCGTTAGGCCAAGGCCTTGATCTATTTTCCTTAGTCTCATTTTCTTTCTTGTTTCTAGACCGAGACCTATCAACAGTGTTGTTTAATGAGGACGTAACCCCTAGCTCTTTTTATCCCGTTTTATTTTTCTCCCCCTTCTAAAAATCTCGTGAATGGGGCCATGCTTGGTTCTTTTTCTTTTCCTTGCTGCAGCCCAATCGATTTGTATGGAGAGAAGGGCTTAGAGCCCAAGACAATTAAACATATAAGGTAGATATACTCCTAAGCCCCACCCTAGAAGCACCGCCGACATTCGTTTTCATTTTCTTTCTTTCAGCCGACACTCCTTCCTCCCCATTCTCGTGATTTGGTGGCTGCCAAGGGAAGAACTCGATGATGAGAGCATTAATTCATAGAGTGTTCGAGTCATAGCTTGCGGGTTTGAGCAAGTATTCATCGGTGAGGTCCTTTCCATCGTTTATACTTTCTTTTTGTATGATTCTATTGATTAATCACTGATTTTTTTATTTTTTTTGCCATATCTTGGAGGTAGCCGACACCAACGATATTGTTGGTGTTCCTTTCTTTCGGGACTTCTAGAAATCCATAGATGGAGTAAAGATATAAATGGCAAGGTGCTGATGTGTAAAAGTTTGAGTTGGTGACTTTATTCATTTCATATGGTGATGCTTGTGTTAAGGCGGCAACCAAGGAGGAGTAGGCACGCACCTCTCATCCTCCTTGTAATTTTTGTGAGTTGGTACAAAAGAAGCAGCTCAAGTGTGTGTTGCGTTCAAATCAGCCAAGAAGTGGGATTAATCGAGTGTGATCGTCTCTCAATCCATTCGGTAGGGTCTTTATTCATTATCCTGTGTTTCCTATTTGTTCTATTCGGTGCTTCATTAAATCCATGGTGTTTTTGTCCGTTTCTGTTAAGGTCGACGAGCAGGGGAATTGACCAAGAGGTGTGGCAAGTTCGAGCATACCGTAACCGGAAACCAACCATCTATTCCGAGCAAGAGTTCGTGAAGCATTCGGTAGCCAATCTTCCTTGTTCTATTCGTTTTCTTCTGATTTCTTTATTGTCTGAGACTAATCCTGTTTGGTGCAGAGTTGTGGCTGAACCATAGGGTTCGGGTTCGATTATTGGTAGTTGATGTTGTCGGGATTCAAAACGGGGTCTAAATTAATAAGCTGAATTTTAGCAGAAACTGTTCTCTGAGTTCGAGACTGTTTTACCACACTTAATATACGATTTTTGGATTTCGGCCCACGCTGGTCTTTAGTTTTCTAAGCCCTCTTTCCAATGCCGCTGACGGCTCATTAATCCGACCTACGGTTTAAAATATATCCCTGTTTTAGTAAAACGTCGCAAAAGCTTTTCGGTTCAGCTATCCTGTTTTGTAACCAGTTTTTGAGTTACTTAGAGTCAGTTTTGGACGGGGGTCGTGAGTCAGTAAATTATAGTAATCTGGATTTTCTAATCGTGATTAAAATTTGGGAATAATCTAACACTCGTTTTGGGAGTTATAACAATTTCCGCGGGGGTGTTGGATTCTTGCAGAATTCTATGAGTTGGGTTTTGAGCCGCGTTTTAATCCTAGCCTTATTATGTGATGTAGGACCTTTCTAGGAACTGAGTTGTGGCTCGTACGTGTCGAGGACACTTCTAGGAGCATACGTTGATTGAGGTGGGTAATCTTACTATAAACTTGCATTTACTTTCGTTTCATGATTTTGTGCTATGTGTCATGAACTGCTATTTCTTGAGACAAGCTTGTTTACTTGATGATGTGCTAAGTGTTGTTTATTTTAAATACATCCTGAACTGAGATATGGATACTGAGTAACCGAGCTGGGTACCATATCATTATGTGTTGATCTATGTACATGAGTTATGTTATGAGTTATATGCATGTGAGATGTGCTAGTTGATTACATATCTGTTGAGATGATATGTGTTGAGTATGAGATGGTTTGTTTTATATGAGTACATGTTGTATGAGTCAACACGTTAATAAAACTAACCTAATAATTATGAGATTTTAATTACCGATCGCAAGAGGCGACGGCGAGAGCCAACTCTTCATGTTTGAGTTGCCAAGGTACACTACACGACTGCCAGCGTGGTACTGCGGGGCACCTAGAGGACGGGTGTTGTGACGAGCGTATGGCGGTGGGCGTATGTTGAGTATCGTCACAACCCACGGCGAACCTAAAGAGAATTAATAAAGGCCTAATAACGAGAAATGAGTAGAGTCTTTTAGGGAACATGTATGTGGCATGAATTGTTTGTATGTGTTTGTTTATTTTGATTTTATTCACTCAGCGGTGGCTGACCCCAAACACTCCCCCCATTTTGCAGGTACTAGAGCAAGTGCATTGGATGAGCTGTTACTCGATGAACTTTTATGGATTTGGATTCCAAACGTTTATTTTGAGTCAAATGTTTTTAAAACATTTATTTTATTTATTCCGCATTTAAAAACCATGAGACGGTTTATTTTTTTATTTTCATGAAATGGGACCGTTTGTTTACTTGTACTTTTGGGGAAAATGATTATTTTATTTATTTAAATTTCTCTGATTTTTGGGATGTTACAAGTTGGTATCAGAGCTCTGGCTTGAGAGAATTGGGTTCACAAGGGGTGGATTCCAGACTCAAGTCGAAGCACGAGTGTTTATAATGAGTTTTTCAAAAGTGTTATTAAAGTGAGTCCAAATCCAAATCGAGAAGCAGCGCATCACGACGACCTTATGCCGCTAGTACTTTAATTATGAGATATTCAGTTTATTAAAACTTCGCGAGTGACATTGATTACTAAGAGCATAAAAGAGAATTAATTCGAGATGAGCGTATATTGTCCGCCTATATATGTACTATATGTACTGTTGTGAATTACTTGATATGTGGATGGTATGAGGATGGGAGATCGTGGAATTTTTGAAACTGGCTCGAAACCATGACATGGGTAGGTGCTGATAATAATAGAGGGCCCCTATTATTATACGCACATGACTCATGCCTATGTTTCGAAAAGGATTCAAGGAGACCATTCGTCAAGCATCTAAGTATCATGAAAACCCTTAATTATTATATATAATGATAATAAAATCACTAAAAGAGATTTATAAGAAAACAGTGCAATCAATTGAATAAGAGAATAATCAAATACGAATTGATAAAGAGTTATCAAAACATGTCAAGAGAGAGACTAATAAATCAAATTGGGTTGAAATTCGTTAAATGATTTACTTGAGTTACTAATACATCGAGAACGATTGAACAATAGTTAAAACAAAATAAATGAGAAAATAAAAAGAATGTTAAGTGATAAGGAATTATGTGAAAACATCACTAAATCAATATTTATGTGAAAATAATAATTTAAATAAGAGATTAGTGATTTAAGTTGATAAGGGGTTATCCAAACAAATCAAGTAAAAGTTTATTAAACCAATTTGAGTAGGATTCATTAATAATAAATTGTTAATATGAGTAATGAGGAAGTAAATTAAATGTTTGAAAATGGAGAATAATGATTGACTAAAAGTAAATGATTGAGAATTATTAAATTGAGAATATTCGTTTTAAATGAGAAATTAGGAATTATGAGGAACTAATAAATCAAGAGATTAATGAACATTTATCTAAACGAATTAAATGGAAAATTATATTTAAAGTTATAGGTAACTACTAATTCGAGTCAAAATGTTGGATCTAATAAATAGTGGTGTCGAATAAATATGACTGGTTATTGAAAATTTTCAACTTAAAAAAATATAGAGGATTATGTTTTATTAGTAAATGAGGACTAATGACTGGAATCATTAATGGAGTAATAAAAAGTTATGCAATTATTGAACAATTATTGAGTAAGAGATAAAATCTTGATATGGTTAATAAAAGTTGTAAAGCTGAAACATCAATTAATTGAAAGAGACGAGAAACCCAAAATGAGCCATTTATATCGAGTTAAGCGACAATAGAATTTACGATATTTATTCACTATACACTTAATGAGAATTTTATTTAACGACAAAACTGTTACATGGTAATGATAATACCAAATATGCTATGAGTAAACCAAAATGAGGGTTAATACCCAGACTTGATCAAGAGATAATCGTGAATATGTAACGCGAAATAACAAGTTGTGGTGCTACTAAATGTAACGAGATTTTGAGTGTCAATTCCAAACTCGGGGACGAGTTTTCTCCAAGTGGAGTTGAGTGGTGGTAAAAGGGAAAACTACCAATATTAAGAGTGCGAATAGAGAATAATTCGCTGCAAATTATTAATTCTTATTATAATTGAACTAATGGAGATTAATAAATCGAGCTTAATATGAAATATAAAATTTGTAAGGAGTAATTAAGAGAATTACCAAGAGAAAATTTTGTGAAGTGTTACTATGAGCATATGACTGACTAAAAAGTTATAAGGGTGATTGATTAATCGAGAAATTAATCCTCTGGGAATATAATGAGACAAAAAAGAAATTATTAAAACATGAGAATTTATTATGAATTATTCAAGTCAAGTTAAATGGGAAAAACATGATTATAAGATATTATTAAATCCATTCGAGAAATTTTGAGCCAAATTATTGTGTTGAGTAAAATATATACATGTGACTAGGGGATTTATAAGAATAATTGAGAATAATTAAATTGGTGCAAAGAGAAGTTGCAAGTATATAATCATATGAATAACGAGAAATTGTGAAATTCGAGTAATGAGAATGTTATCAACGAGACGGTCATAAGAAGATCGCCATAATAAATTATGGGAAAGACTTACTATTATTGAGAAACTATGGAACTATAAGAAACTAATAAATCAAGTCAAACGTATAAATGATTAAAATGAACCAAATAATAAAATTTTATTTATGAACAAATACTAAATTGAAACTAAGGGTGAACGTCAAGTTAAATTATTAAAGTAAATATTATCAAATATTACACTTTACTGAGCAAGTATAAAATCAAGAATAGTTATTGAGATGAGCAAATGAGAAAAATATTAAGTGAATTAAGCAATATAATGCTATGAGTTCTTAAATCGAGAAAACTTTAAACATACAAAGTAATGGGTAAACTTTTAGTTGAGAATGAGAATTAATTGAGTAATTAAATACACGGGGATTAATGACATAAGTAATTGTAGAATTAGTTAATCGATTTAAGAAAGAAAAAAAATAACATTAAGTTGAGACGATTGAGACTTAAAAATAAATGAGATTTATGGGTGGAAATTTTGGTCAAATTGATCAAGAGACAATTAAACGAGAAAAAAACGAGAAGTTAATAAAACAGCTAAATGATAAAATCATTAAATGAATTGAGCGAGTAATATTAGAGAGAGCTAACGGGAAATTGTTAAATATGAGATAACAAGAGCACTAATAACGCAACTTAAAAGAGAAATTATATGTTCGAGTAGTCTGATAATTAAATTTGATCACGTGAAAAATCGTAAAAACGAGTAAATGTATACATTGTGTTGACTGGTGAGAAGTCATTAGCGAAATTTGAATTTGAATTGATAATATAAGCTTTGGTTGAGTTAAAAACAAGTTGTTGAGATTTGAGGTGAGTGCATTTGAGTATATGCAAATTGAGTAAAAGGCATGAGTTGCCTACTATCTGGGGGTTTATGTGTGATAAAATACATTGACGTGAATTATGTACTTGTGGTGTAGTGATTGATAGTGGTGCGAACCGCTAAATTGTTTATTTTGCTTAATATAAACTAATGTCCTATAGAGTAAAGGACCTTGAGCAACTGCTTATTGGTAGAAATTTCCAATAGTAAGACGCTATTTGTGGATAAATTGTATAAGTAATTGGTTGATAAAGCTGTGCGGGAAGAAATTTCCCCCACAAAATCTATTGTTATCGCCATGAGAGGATCGAGTATGATTGTGAACACGAATTAGACGACCGAGTACCACGTCGAGATCATCTGTTGCCACAAACCAAACCGTAACAAATCTCCAAGTGGAGTTGAATTGAAGATTCAACGTAGCGTTAACTGCTGAGTGCAAGAACCGGGTCTGGCTGCGAGAGCAAGAAGTCACCTTCGGCAGAGTATCGCGGATTATTTTGTGTCATTTTCGAGATGCTTAGAGAACGTTACGTTTTTATTATTCTATCCTTATCAATTTGCGCTGTTAGAGACGAGAGATTGTTCGAGCAGTTGCAAGAACTGGAATTATTCTGATCTCGTAGGTCATCCTGAAGAATTTCCTTTTCATTCTTAATCTTATCGTTTTTTTTTTCTTTCCTCTTTTGCAGACGTGTGTCGTTACCAAGCCTGAGTCTGAGATTGCGAGATCGCCACTCTGAGTTCTTCCGAGCCATGACTTCGGGGACGAAGTCTATTTTAAGTGGAGTTGAGTTGTAACGCCTTGAATATTCTTGTAATATATTATGTTACTTTTTATTAAATAAATTAGGCGATATTTATTTTAATTGAGATATATATGAGATATGTGCTTTTAGGCGTATTCAATTCGAGTATTTAATACGTGACGTTTTATTAAATAACTAGAGGGTTATTTATTTCGAGCTAATTGATAGTGTGGATTAATAAATAATGATAACTAGAGGGTTATTCATTTTGTGATAATTAATCTAGAGAATTAATTATGAGATTAGCTAATGCTAACTTAGACATTTATTAATTCTGAGGCCGGCCGTTAGGCCAAGGCCTTGATCTATTTTCCTTAGTCTCATTTTCTTTCTTGTTTCTAGACAGAGACCTATCAACAGTGTTGTTTAATGAGGACGTAACCCCTAGCTCTTTTTATCCCGTTTTATTTTTCTCCCCCTTCTAAAAATCTCGTGAATGGGGCCATGCTTGGTTCTTTTTCTTTTCCTTGCTGCAGCCCAATCGATTTGTATGGAGAGAAGGGCTTAGAGCCCAAGACAATTAAACATATAAGGTAGATATACTCCTAAGCCCCACCCTAGAAGCACCGCCGACATTCGTTTTCATTTTCTTTCTTTCAGCCGACACTCCTTCCTCCCCATTCTCATGATTTGGTGGCTGCCAAGGGAAGAACTCGATGATGAGAGCATTAATTCATAGAGTGTTCGAGTCATAGCTTGCGGGTTTGAGCAAGTATTCATCGGTGAGGTCCTTTCCATCGTTTATACTTTCTTTTTGTATGATTCTATTGATTAATCACTGATTTTTTATTTTTTTTGCCATATCTTGGAGGTAGCCGACACCAACGATATTGTTGGTGTTCCTTTCTTTCGGGACTTCTAGAAATCCATCGATGGAGTAAAGATATAAATGGCAAGGTGCTGATGTGTAAAAGTTTGAGTTGGTGACTTTATTCATTTCATATGGTGATGCTTGTGTTGAGGCGGCAACCAAGGAGGAGTAGGCACGCACCTCTCATCCTCCTTGTAATTTTTGTGAGTTGGTACAAAAGAAGCAGCTCAAGTGTGTGTTGCGTTCAAATCAGCCAAGAAGTGGGATTAATCGAGTGTGATCGTCTCTCAATCCATTCGGTAGGGTCTTTATTCATTATCCTGTGTTTCCTATTTGTTCTATTCGGTGCTTCATTAAATCCATGGTGTTTTTGTCCATTCCTGTTAAGGTCGACGAGCAGGGGAATTGACCAAGAGGTGTGGCAAGTTCGAGCATACCGTAACCGGAAACCAACCATCTATTCCGAGCAAGAGTTCGTGAAGCATTCGGTAGCCAATCTTCCTTGTTCTATTCGTTTTCTTCTGATTTCTTTATTGTCTGAGACTAATCCTGTTTGGTGCAGAGTTGTGGCTGAACCATAGGGTTCGGGTTCGATTATTGGTAGTTGATGTTGTCGAGATTCAAAACGGGGTCTAAATTAATAAGCTGAATTTTAGCAGAAACTGTTCTCTGAGTTCGAGACTGTTTTTACCACACTTAAAATACGATTTTTGGATTTCGGCCCATGCCGGTCTTTAGTTTTCTAAGCCCTCTTTCCAATGCCGTTGACGGCTCATTAATCCGACCTACGGTTTAAAATATATCCCTGTTTTAGTAAAACGTCGCAAAAGCTTTTCGGTTCAGCTATCCTGTTTTGTAACCAGTTTTTGAGTAACTTAGAGTCAGTTTTGGAAGGGGGTCGTGAGACAGTAAATTATAGTAATCTGGATTTTCTAACCGTGATAAAAATTTGGGAATAATCTAACACTCGTTTTGGGAGTTATAACAATTTCCGCGGGGGTGTCGGATTCTGGCAGAATTCTATGAGTTGGGTTTTGAGCCGCGTTTTAATCCTAGCCTTATTATGTGATGTAGGACCTTTCTAGGAACTGAGTTGTGGCTCGTACGTGCCGAGGACACTTCTAGGAGCATACGTTGATTGAGGTGGGTGATCTTACTATAAACTTGCATTTACTTTCGTTTCATGATTTTGTGCTATGTGTCATGAACTGCTATTTCTTGAGACAAGCTTGTTTACTTGATGATGTGCTAAGTGTTGTTTATTTTAAATACATCCTGAACTGAGATATGGATACTGAGTAACCGAGCTGGGTACCATATCATTATGTGTTGATCTATGTACATGAGTTATGTTATGAGTTATATGCATGTGAGATGTGCTAGTTGATTACATATCTGTTGAGATGATATGTGTTGAGTATGAGATGGTTTTTTTTATATGAGTACATGTTGTATGAGTCAACACGTTAATAAAACTAACCTAATAATTATGAGATTTTAATTACCGATCGCAAGAGGCGACGGCGAGAGCCAACTCTTCCCGTTTGAGTTGCCAAGGTACACTACACGACTGCCAGCGTGGTACTGCGGGGCACCTAGAGGACGGGTGTTGGAAGAGGGTGTTGTGACGAGCGTATGGCGGTGGGCGTACGTTGAGTATCGTCACAACCCACGGCGAACCTAAAGAGAATTCATAAAGGCCTAATAACGAGAAATGAGTAGAGTCTTTTAGGGAACATGTATGTGGCATGAATTGTTTGTATGTGTTTGTTTATTTTGATTTTATTCACTCAGCGGTGGCTGACCCCAAACACTCCCCCCATTTTGCAGGTACTAGAGCAAGTGCATTGGATGAGCTGTTACTCGATGAACTTTTATGGATTTGGATTCCAAACGTTTATTTTGAGTCAAATGTTTTTAAAACATTTATTTTATTTATTCCGCATTTAAAAACCATGAGACGGTTTATTTTTTTATTTTCATGAAATGGGACCGTTTGTTTACTTGTACTTTTGGGGAAAATGATTATTTTATTTATTTAAATTTCTCTGATTTTTGGGATGTTACAAGTTTTTAGATTTTTAGGTTCAATCATCGAGACAAATCCATCAAATAAGCATCTTGTTGGCTCCGAGTGCGAACACCCTGTTGAAGATCCCCAATGACCTGGTTTATTGGATGTTTCTTATTCCATAGAGTTGATACTTGATTTGATGGTCCAGGTTCATCATTTGTGATAAGAAGAGGTTGTGTTGGAGAGAGTGGAGGAAGTTGGTTGTAGAGAGGTATGGTGTCTGGAGAGGATGTGGTTTTGTTTTCTTGAGATTCAGAAGCAATTTGGACAGGGGTTAGTTGATCAGACGATGTATCTCTAATAGGTGTAATAGGCTCATTTTCGGATGGTATAAAATTTTCAGATTGGGAGTTATCAGATAGTGGAATATTACGTGGAATATCGTTTTGACTTTCTGAAGGGTTATTGACCGAGGAGGTATCAAATCTTTCTAAAGATCGTTCAGTATCTTCAGCTTGATAAGTTGAGATTGGTTCGTTGAAATCTAGTTCTTCATTATTTCCAGAAGAAGGGGAAATATCATAAACATGTTTTTCGTCAAAAGTGACATGAACAGTTTCTTCAAAGGTAGATCTTTTTAAATTGTAGACTCTATATGCTTTGGATTGTTCCGCGTATCCGACGAAGATTCCGTCTTCAGCTTTTGGGTCAAACTTTCCAAGATGCTCTTTGTTGTTTAGAATGAAGCATGGACAACCAAAGACTCTGAAATATTCGATGTTTGGTTTTCTTCCCCTGACGACTTCATGGGCAGTTTTGTTGTGTCTCTTGACAATGACTGCGCGATTTTGTGTGTGACAAGTTGTGTGAACTGCATACGTCCAGAATTGACTTGGAAGTTTGGCTTCATTCGGAATGGTTATGGCTGCCTCGATTAGGGTTCTATTTTTTCTTTCAGCAACCCCATTTTGCTCTGGGGCTCTTGGAGCTGAGAAGTTTTGAGAAATAACTTTCTCGTTGCAAAAATCTTCTAATGTGACGTTTGTGAACTCGGTTCCTCGATCACTTCGAATACTTTTAAGTTTCACACCAAGACTTACTTCAGATTTCTTGATGAAGTTTATGATTTCTTCAGCAGCATCACGTTTTGCTCTTAAAAAGAAGACCCAACAAAATCTGGAGAAGTCATCAACAATAACTAGAGTATTTCTTTTTCTTCCCCCTAAACTTTCTACATTTACATGACCAAATAGATCCATATGGATTAAGTTTAAACATGCCGTAGAGGCAGAGATCATTTTGGATCTGAAAGATGCTCGATGTTGCTTTCCTTTCTCACAAGCAGAACACATTTTGTCTTTGGTGAAAGTGAGTTTTGGGAGTCCTTCGACTAAGCACCGTTTGATGATGTTGTTTATATTATTAAAATTTAAATGAGAGAGTCTTGTGTGCCAAAGCCAGTTAACATCAGTTGGAGGCAAAGAAACATAGTACCTTTTCAGGAGAAGCAGAGGTCATGTCGAGAATGTACATGTCATCTTTTCTTGGTGCATCCATTACCAATGTTCCTTCTTGATTAATGATGTAGCCTTTTGTATTAGTAAATAGCACCATGTACTTGGCATCACAAAGCTCGCTTATCCTTATCATATTGTGCATGAGGCCGTCCACAAAGAGTATGTTTTTGAAAGTACATGATCCGTTGGAGATTTCTCCTTGGCCTACTCCCTTTCCAGATGAATTATCGCCGAAGACGACTTTAGGACCAGCTTTGTCTGTGAAGTTTTTGAGAAGTGATTTGTAGCCCGTCATGTGTCTGGAGCAACCACTGTCCATATACCAGATGTCATTGTTTTTGTCTGATGAATCAGATGATCTTCCCATCAGACACTTGTAGTTGTTACTGTCTGTAGAATTTTCAGATTCTTTCTGAGATGGTTCATCACTATCTGATTCTGTATTATACGTTTTTGACTGACAAGTAGCTCTAAGGGCTAAGACTTTCACTTCTTCTTGTGCTATTGCGAGTTTGGTCTTTAGAAACTGAAATTCTCATTCAGTTTATTCATACTTTCTTTTATATTCGACATATGTATCAGAATCAGATGTGGATAGATTTGAACTTTGCTGATTGTTCTTCGTTTTACTCTGCAATTTGCTTTATAATGACCAGTTTGGCCACACCGAAAACATTCATTTGTCTTTCTGTGAATCTGAGGATCAGATGCTTCAGAGTTGTTCCATTTCATGAATTTGTTGTATCTTGTTATGAGAGCAGGCATCTGTTCTACCAGGTCGAGTGCATTATCACTGGAATAATCACTGATAGAGTCTTCTTCCAGATCGCTGTCATCGACATCAGATAAAGTCTTTTCTTCCGCAATTTTGGAGTACCCATCTCTTACATCTTTAGAGATCAATGGTTTTAAGGATGCAGCAGCAATAAGAGAAACAGAGTGTTCACCGTTTAGTTCAGAATACATAGTATTCTCATTCTCAAAGTTCATTAAGATGCTGTAGAGACTGCTCAGATTCATATTTTTCAATTTTCATGTAGTTCTTAAAACCGTAGAGATGATGCTCCATTCTTTTGGAAGAATTTCCAGGAATTTGTGCATCAGCTCTTGTGTATCTTTCTTAATATCAGCTTCTTTAAGCTCATTTGTTAGAATCACAAACCTTCTGTATGATAGCTTAAGAGATTCACCCTGAATGACCTTAAATGCCTCATACTTTCGATTTAACATAGACTTTTTACTTGTTTTAACAGCGTCTATTCCTTCATATGACGTCACCAGTATATCCTAGATTTCTTTAGCAGTTTTACATTCTTTGGCTGTAATAAGAATGTGATTCGGTAGGGAGGTTTGAAGAAGGAACTTCAGTTTCGTGTCTAATATTGCCTTTTCTTTTTCATCTTCGGTCCATAATTCTTTGGTTTTGCCTCCTTAGATTCATATACAAAATTTTCTTCATCTTGAGAAAGAAAATCTTCTTCTTGTGTTGAGTGGTAACTTTCTTCTTTTCTATCTTCAGATGAGCTTTCTTCTGTTTTAAAGATGACCGGTTTATGACTGAGGAAGTCTGGAACATAAGGACCAACTTCGAGAATACTCGGCGCGAGTTCGTGCTGGTGTTTGGCAAATCCCAGAAATCGCACTTTCCACATTCCAAAGTCGTCATCTGTGAAGACTGGAGCATTTGATTTTGAACCGAGGTTCAGTTTGGAGACCGCATCGCTCATTTGGGTCAGTAAGTGAGCATATCAACAATTATGAAATAATTGTCCCGCTCTGATACCAATTGTTAGTCCCGGACATGTGAATATTTACACCTATACGCTTTCACTGACCAATTTAATTTTTATGGAGACACTCAGCACTTTTTTTAAACTTTTCTTTATTAATCAATAATTATACAATAAAGATGCAAGCTGTTTGCGGAATAGCTCAGAACAAATCCTAACTAAATTGCTTGCATGTGATAGACAACAAAAGATATTATCTAAGACAAGTTTATGATCAACAAATGATCAAGCACAAGACCAGACACTTTCGTTATACAGATTCAATTCTCGAATCAGATAACTAGAGTTAACTGGTGGTTTACACTCTGCTTGAGGGAATAATGTTCTGGAGTAAATTCAGCAGCATGTAAGCGTGTAACCTTGTTGGGTGCACACATAAATCGATCGCTCAAGTCCTCAATTTATATCATTGGGAAACGTAGAGCCAAAGGAATGATCGATCGATTCCACGTGTGAGAATTCCGTTGGTGTAGAGGATATTTCATGGGACGAGCACAACTAACGGAATTCTGACAGTACTTTCTGTCGTCTTGTGATCGCTGATATTTTCTAGAAGATTTGTAAGATATTCTCATTATCAGCGATGTACAAACTTGTGCTTTACTTGTATCTTTCTGTGACGCTGAACCTTTGGGCCTATGTACACTTTTGGCAGCCATGAGTTTTCAGATACTCATGCTTCTTCAGATGGCCTTCAGCTTCAGCGACCTTCACTAAGAGTTTTGCTTAGAGAAGTATTTGTTCAATGGTTCAGCGTTTTGTACATTGCGCTGAACCTGTTACACTATTGAATAAATGGATATCATGCCTGAATCGAACCTGTTTTTTTTTCAAACACGAAATGTTGACAAAGAAAATCGAATGAGATTTGTTGAATCCGTTGTTTTTAGTATAGAACTGGTTTGATTCACCATTCGTTAATCAAGAACATTTAGGGAAAAAATTATAAACTCGAAATTTTTACCTTACGTTATGCGAATGCGAACGACTATGTAGCGAAAAAAAAATGTATTTGTAAGTTCTTAATCCAGCATTGTTAGTTTTTAATTGATAATTTCTTTTATATCCTTGTAAAATTTATAAATTATTTTCATATCCTTTTCAAATTCATAAATGATCTCTATGTCCTTCTAAATTTTATAATTACCTTCATATCCTTTAAAACCTTTAAAACTCTTTTTTATCTCCAAAAACCTATTTTATTATTTATTAAATCGTGATAATATCAATAATACATGCAAATAAACATGATTCCTAATACATAATCAACAGATATATTACATACTTTTTTTATAATTATCGATATTATAATGATTTAATAAATATTAAAATAGGTTTTTGGACATAAAAGAGAGTCTTAAAGATTTAGAAGGATATGTAGGCAATTATAAAGTTTAAAAGGATATAGAAATAATTTATGAATTTGAGAAGGATATAGAAATAATTTATGAGTTTTACAAGGATATAAAAGCAATTATCCCTTTTAGAAAAAGCTTGATGTTTTGATTTATTAAAGAACCGGAATGTTTATTTAGCTGTCATTAAGTAAATGTAATTATCCTAAAATTTGTTCCATTAATAACCTCCTACTACGAAATTTAAGCTGATAAATATGGGATAATTAAAATATGGGTTTGGCTAACTCATTCCCTAAGGGCATGAGGTAAGGAGTACTAATTGAACATATTTTTTCCTAATATATCGATAAATGCATTAAATGAAGTATAATTTTACCATTTATTAAATTCATTTGTCAATATAAATAGTAATTGTAACATCAATAAATACTCTTATCTCATACCCTTAAGGCATAAGTTAGAAAAACCCTTAAAATATCCTAAATTATAAAATATAAATTAAGAGAGCTTATCATTTAAAAATCAAATTTAAAATTACGTTTGATTGCTATAAATTTAATTAATTGATTGATTAAATGAGTGAGGTAAATAATTGGGCGGGAAAATGAAAATTAGGAGCTTTAAAAAACTCCACGTGGCACTAAAAAGTTTCTTTTATTATATTATAGATAGATAGATTTAGTTTTAAGTCAACTTAATAATTTAATAGAAAAAAAAATATAGAAAGTTCAAGTTTTTATACTCTCTCCGTATCACAATAAGTGATACATTTAAAAGATCACGGAGTTTAAGATAAAATATTAAAATAAGGTTAAAATATATTAAAGTAGATATTTAGTGGATGATGGACCCCACTTTTTTTAAATAAAGTGATATTAA
Organism: Calendula officinalis; assembly: GCA_963853835.1. NCBI lineage: Eukaryota > Viridiplantae > Streptophyta > Magnoliopsida > Asterales > Asteraceae > Calendula > Calendula officinalis. The sequence goes on from OY970825.1 coordinate 53,276,360, forward strand.
TTAGTTTTAAAAGTAAAAGTAATGGTATAAGGGTAATTTCACTTTATTAAAGTAGATGGTTATTGGAGGTTGGGTCCCACATTTTTGCCAAATATGGTAACTTTTGAAATGTATCACTTATTGTGAAACACCCAAAAATGGAAATTATATCACTTATTGTGATACGGATGAAGTATATGTTCTATATTTATGGGACCCACTTTCATTTATTCGCACAGGAAATTCAGAATTTCACAGACTCCCATGTTAATACAAACGTTTTATATTTTGGACTCTTGTTCTCTCTCTCTAAAAAAATTTATGACAGGATTGTAAGTTCTTATTTAATGGTTCTTCTTTACATTAATATTGGTTATGAACCGTGGCTAGTTTCTTGTATGTGAGGTTTATAGTTGATTGTTAAATTTTTGTAAATAGTATGTACATTGTTGTTCTTAAAAGATCCACTTTTTTTTTATAAAGAATCTGAATTTACATCTTTAGGTTTTAACATTATGTACATCTTCATACTCCTCAAATAAAGACGAACAAGATTATGTGTTAGATCAGTTAAACGAACGATCGCGAATAGAAGTCATGTTCGTTCAGTTACGTTCGTGTGCATTCGCGAACGTTCATTCGTTAATGTTCGTTCGTTAGTTTAAGTGTTCACAAACGTTAACGAACACTTAATTCTTAATCGATCACAAACATTTCTTGAACACTTAATTTTCTTAAGAAACAAACGATAAAACAAAAAGGGTTCACAAATGTTAACCAACACTTACTTTCCTTAACAAACGAATAAAGACTCAATTCATATTCCATATTCGTTATGTATCATTGTCGTCAATTAAATGCTACTGCTCCTTGCAAATGAAACTCAGTTTTATTTACTAAAAACTATAGGTACACTTGCATTTGTTCATTAGTAAAGCATTTTTGTAACTGAAACAAAACATAAACAAAACATAGCTAAAACAACAAACACCAAATATTATAACATACTACTCGATTAATGACCCAACTCCCAACATAATCTTAACAATATTTTGGTTTACAATAAATAAAATAAAAAGATTGAATAAAAAAGAAAAAGATAACCATTAACCAAATACTATTCTTCTTACTTCTTCTCAATAAGCTTCTCAATGAGATCAGCAGCATCCTGAACAGTTGCAATGGTTTGTGCACTTTCTTCTTCCACACAGATTCCAAATTCTTCTTCAAGTCCCATCACTATTTCAACCTACACATTTATAAACCATTTATGTTATTTTTATAACATAAAAGAACTCAAATTATCATATAATAAAATTTTTTAAAAAAAAAGACAGAATACCGTATCTAGAGAATCAGCTCCAAGTGATGCAAACTTGGACTCTCCGGTTACAGCAGAGTCTGCTGGTAGTGCAAGCTGCTTCCTAACAATGGTACAAACCTTGTCCACTGTCTCAGGTGTAGCCTGCAAAAACACAAGATCAGAAATATAATACTTTTTCTTGAAAATAAGTAAAACTAATTTAAAATGTCTTTATACTACATTATGGAAAAATTGATCAGCAAACTATACAAAAAGATCCATCACTTGCATACCTGTTTTGATTCTGAGTATGTTTTTTTTGTACATTTAAAGTTTAGTTCACAACATTTAATTATTAAAATTTTATGAATTTATAAAAAAGGTAAGAACTAAGAAATATACCGCACAACAAATGCGGAAGCGTGCTGATTGTGATTTAAGGGACACCGAATTGAAGTTAGAAACCCTGACAAATGCCTGTTAACACAACCAAATATTAGCATAAGCAAAATAATACTTGATGAAATTACTTGGAAATAATCGAACTTGATAAGAAACAACAAGATATTATACAACATAATCAAATTAAGAGTTAAATCGTGTATGGCATGCATAAGCAATTTTATGAATCGACAAAGATCCCCTAATTTTTAAATCAATTATCATATCACATGAGCATCATAAGGAGCTATGAATCAAATATACACCCTAATTACATAAATCAAATATGCAGAATCAAGTTAAGACAATTAAATGATATTACTTATCAGAAATTCAGCTTGATATTCATGAACCAAATGAAGATACTAAAAATTTGATCCTGATCAGATGGCGAAATTGAAGATCGTCGACATAAAATAATATTATACAAAAGAATTGAATCTGTTACCCTAATCTCGGGATTACAGAATCGACATTAGGGTTTAAGAAATTAAAGCATGCAAATTGATCAAAAAAACTAAAACAAACAGTTACCAAATGAAAAACTTATTGCAAATGCAAATCCAACAACATCTCAAAAAGAGGTTTAATCACGTGATAGATCGAAAAGAAAAAAAATCATATGTTTGTGTAACCTGATTAGGCTTAAGGCATGAAAGAGATGCCATCAAAGTTGAAGATCCAGCAACAGAAGCCATTGAAGATTGAGAAATTAGGGGAATGAATTGAGATCTGATAGTGAGAGAGGATTAATTTGAACAAACAGAAAAAGGTTCGAAGAGCAGGAAGAGTGTGACGAATAATATATAGGGTTTATAGTTTGTATCGAAAAATTTGGAGAGTTTGGTGAGCTGTTACTTGTTCAGTTTGGATATGCAATTATCGGTTTTAGATTTTGTTTTCAAACAAGTAATATTAGACGACTCTCAATGGTCGTAGCAACTAACGCAGTAACTTGCTACTAACTCAGCGTCACCTTAAGAAACAAACTAACTAACACTAAACTGACGTAGTCATACCAAGAACACCGATTCTCTTCACCAAATATAGGCCCTACCATTTCTTTTCTTTTTCTAATAAAAATATACAACTAATTAAAACAAATAACTAATAAAAATATATTACATTAATTAAAAATATATATTACATAAAAAGTTTATTTTTAAAAAAAAATTTGAATACTTTACATTTATTTTGAATTTTTTTAAATATTACCCTTTTAAAAACTTAAAAAAAAAATAAAATAAAATAACACTCTCTCTCTCTCGCTCGTCTTCAACTGGGCCCACCATCTTCAACCGGCGCTCTCTCTCTCTCGCTCGTCTTCAAAGCAACGCAGCCCAACCGGCCGGATCAACCGGCGGGGCGTGCCAACGGTGATCCCAACCGGCGGCGTTAGTTCTTTGTCGTTGGCACCCGTCTTAAGCCCGCACGTTGTAGCGAGATTTTATAGCTTTCATTTTCTTAAGCGAATTGCGTTACTGATGAAAACTTATAATATTTAACATGTAATAACGTTTACATGGTTTTTTTAATGAAACTAATTATAAAAAACTAACTGATTAAGCTAACATCTTTTTTAATACATAATAATAGTTTCGAAAATGTTTATAGAAGTCTTCTGGTAGCGGGTTATTTTTCGAATCTTCTCTTGACCAGCAAATAAATATTTACGTAAAAAACGATCAAACTTGTTACTTTTAAGAAGTTATTCGAATCAACTATACCAAGATTAAACAAAATGTATAAAGTATTACTAATTAAGCCCGTATAAATATGCCCATTATTCCATTAAGCTTTAGAAAAGAAAAGGCCCAATGTTTTTATTTTTCTATAGTTTGGGCTGGTATAAAATAAAAGACTAAGGGCTCGAAAGCAAATTAACAAAACATATAAACTTTAAAACTAATAGTTACAAAACAACCCATATTTTTGGGTGACTTTTGAAAATTGACTTTTCTACTACATCACATGGGTACGGACACTTGAAAGCAAATACTAACCACTCATTAACACCGCCAGCCTTTTTATGAACAGTAATTAAACGGTTTTTTGAATGCTTATTGTATTTATAGGTTAATTGATAATATTTAGACTTTTGGAGTGTTTAGAGTATTTGGTGAGCTATTTAGCTTGGAAATGCAATTAGTTCACCCAAACCTTAGTAATTTAAAATTTCAACCACAATAGGATTTATTCATCTTAGATTTGTGTCAATAGGCTTATCAGTTTCTCTTCTCCCATTGGCATGGTCTGATTAGTTTACTTCTCTATCTTCTTCTCTTCGGATAAGTGGCGAAAAAGAGACTATATAATTGAGAGGGATAGGGATACGTAGAAAGAGAGACGGGGAAATGGAAAAAAGAGGGTAGAGAGAGTGTTTGATGTTGATTTGTTTTTTAATATTTTTTTAGTAAATTATTGAAATAGTTTATATAATCTTGTAAATTCTATGATTTTATTCACTAAATCTTTTTTTCATGATTTTCCCCGGATTCTCAAATTTCATTATTTTCGTCCATTTCGACATAAAATGATTAAATATCCTCTCTTTTTGAATTCTTGAATTACGTTTTAACTTATTTTTATTTTTCAATTTCTTTTATAGTTGTAACTTATTAATCTCTTTGGTTACCTACATTTAAGTATATTCATCATTGTTCTTTGTGTACAACCTTTGCCCTCTATAAAGGGGTCGTCACTCACAATTTGTATACACAAACACATGCGAATGAGAATGTTAGAATGAAAACTTAGATTTTAGCTATTTTGCATTACAGTACGTTAGTAGTACTTTGCTTGAAGTCGAAAGCATAAATTTCATCATTGTTGAATTCTATATTCCTTAGCACGTCTATTCATCCTTTATAATTTCTGTATTTTAATTTAGATAATCCACATAGTTTTAATTTGTGTCATATAATTATGAAGATTACATGTGATTATTAATGTGTTAAGTTTCAATTTGTGTGACTTTCCACTTTCTACATTTTTGGGATAAATCCTACCACTTTTTTTTCTCTTGAGGAATGTCTTCATCAAGTTTTAAACCGAAGATATTTTGAAGACAAACCCCCCAAGGCAACCCATATTAGTTATCAATAATTCATGAATTGTATTCTTTGTTTATTTTAAATAATGTGTTTTCCAAATGTGGTTTTATTTTTATTTATTTTTTAACGGCAAGTTAGTAAGTTAGTGGTTCGAGGTTAGACAGTGACATCCACAAGGGTCAGTATCCCTTCCCTCGTACCCTCCACCAATGAGGAATAAACATCACGTCCACGACGGGACTTGAACCCATGACCAATAGGTCATTGGTAATACCTTATCTTTTTCACCAATATCACTAGGCTAGAAGCCTTGGGTAAATGTGGTTTTATTAATATGTTAATTATTAAATATGATGTTATCTTTGCAAATTCATCATGAAACGCGAACCACTACTCCGAAATCTAAAGCTAGAAAATAATGGCTAAAACAATTTTCCTAGAATGCTCCTAAATAAATTTCTACTTTTGACGTCATTGTAGAAATGGTCAAGAAACAAATTATGTTCGGTGTGAAAAAGTAGTCTAAGCCGTGGACTAGATTTTTTTTAAAGTAACTTTTGGATGGTTAAAGGAAACAATAAGTAGTTAGCATACAAACCATGAATTACATTTGGATCAAATCCAAAAAAAAAAAACTTAATTTTGTAACACGATATCAAACTCCGCCAACATCTGAAGTAACTTCTGTGCATAAATTGGAATAGGATCTTCATTTTTTATTCTTAAAGCCATTATTGATATCCTATTTAAAACAACTTAAGTAAAGTAAGTAACTTATTTTAACTTAGTTGTTCTTTCTTTAAAATCCAAATTAATAATGCAGGAAAAAAAATGTGCTATCCCTATACTTTCATCCTGGGGTCCTGTTAATTACAATTGGTGTTTTACAATATTTACTAAATTATCTCATAACTAATTTTTGAATTCAAATTGTAGAATAGCATGTTCCTTAATAAACACATGAATTTATATTTAATTGTATGGTTTTTTCATCATCTTCTGAACAGTTAATCAAGTATATTGCAGCATATTGCAAACCATTAATGGATTTGTATCCGGTTTCATCATATTGCACCAGCCTCAAACAAGTTTTTTTTTACTTCTATAATTCGTTTTTAAGGCTGTTAGCCTTTACACTTTTGTTGACACTGTTGTTTATATTCATGTTATTTTTTTTTAATTTGTTTAATTTGACCGTATAAAGTCAACCATTTAGACCCACTTGGTTAACCATATAAAGTTTGTGTTTATATCATTGATGTTGTTTCTGTTTATGTTATTGCAGCAATCTTATATATTTCAATATATTTTATTATATATTTATGCAAGTTAAAGTTGTTTACTATGATTTCATATGTTTTTTTCGTAGTTATGCATAATATTCAGTTATATCCGTCTTATCTTTAAAGGCCAGTTCTCAATTCGGACCACAACTAGATGAGAAACCAAATGGAATTTTCTAATTTATTAATTTTCCAAAACAGCATAAAGTGGTAAATTCAATAATAACATTTATGAGCAATAGATTTTGCTCATATATTCCAAATAAACATAAACAAATGTGTCTTTCTGTTAAAGGAAACAATAAGTAGTTAACATACAAACCATAAATTACATTTGGATCAAATCCAAAAAAAACACTTAATTTTGTAACACAATATCAAACTCCACCAACATCTGAAGTAACTTTTGTGCATAAATTGGTATAGGATCTTCATCTTCCATAAGCATCGGATACATAGGGACAAAATGGTCATTACATATAGATTTCAAATCCTCTCGTCTTGCCACATCAGCAGGTGCTTCATTTAACATATTAACAACTACTTCAAACCATATTTTTAAGCACAGGAATCTTGCATCACCATCTTTGCTTCCTTTGCAGATTACAGATAAACTTGGAAGAATTTCGGTTACAAATGTTTTGTGATTTTCTTCGATTACAGTTGCTTCTTCTGTTATTGCTTCTAGAACTCGTAAAAGGGTTAACAGGAAATCATCTCTTCCCTAAAAAGGGATTATTAAAAAATCATGAGTTAATGCAGATAGATATTGTGATTTGTAAATATATACAATGTAAATATTATATTTTGCATGAATAGCAATTTCTGATCAAATGTGGAAATGCAAATGCAACTTTAGAATAAAAATTTCAATAAAAAGAACCTTGAATTGTCAGCAGATAAAATATTGTTTAATTTCATTGGTTGCAAATAAATAATATTATTGTACAAGCTACACCAAAACTGATTATCTAAATGTAACTAGTTGCCCATTTTTAATCCAAATTAAGAAACTTTTCTCAGTGTACAAAAATTTCCTCAATCATCAAAGTTCAATTTTCAAAGATATAAATATAAAAAATTACGAAAAAATTACTAAAATTATCCAAATTTGTCGAAAATTGAACTTTTGATGAACGATAAACTTTCTTGTACCCAAAATTTGGAAAGATTCTTCATTTATGTAGATTAAAAAAAAATTAAAACCATAAACATTATATAATTTGTTACCTGAAACGGCAATTCAACCAATTTGATTAAAACTTTCAACTGCTGAAGAACCTGAATCTTTCGTTTAAAACACGAACTCCCAAGAAGATTAAGAACAACCGGAAATAACTGCAAATTCGTCTTCAACCCACCTTTAACTTGCAAATGTCTTTTCCCGCCAATAAGTTGTTGAATATCAGCAACAAACATCTCCAACAATCCAGGAATAATCGACACAACACCGTCTAAAAAAGCCACCAAACATTGATGCAAATAAACACCTTTTTCTTTAACCAATCTATCAACACTCGATAACAACTTCATATTAAAGAAAAAATGTGCAAGCCATCTTTTTCGGTTTTTACAAAGTAATGTCACAAAAACAAGTGATTTTCCTCTCAAAACTTCACCACCATGCTCGATTAACAATATTAAACTCGGTACTAAATTTTTATCTTCAATTAACGGTAATAAATGTCTCCCGATATTTGTAAAAAGATCGCTTCCCAACATTGCCATGTTTAGTAAATTTAGACAAATTTGTTGTTCTCGGGGAGTTCCTTTCGAAATGGCGGTTGCGGTTTCTTTGAAAGTGAGTTTTTCCATTATTTGTTGGATTGTGGGCGGGTTGAAACGGGCCAAACGGGCCAGACATGACCCGGCGGTTAGTCTGATGGTTTCTTGTTTTGAGGGAGCCCGAAAGATGTAACAGAGGTTGTTGATTGTATCTGGGCTTGTGAAACGGGCTGCCCAATATCCTCCTTGACTTGATATGTTTTCTATTGTTCTTAATGCATAAAGTTGGGTTATATCATCTTCACCTTTTCTTAAAAGTGATGTTACTAGTGAGATTAATGTATTTGGAACCTGTTTTCACAAAAAAAATCAATTAATTTATTTATTAATTTCATGCCTTAAATAAAAAAATAAAATAAGTAAATTACACAAATGGTCCTTTAGATTTGTACCATATCACATATTTGGTCCTTTAGTTTTATAAATTACATTGGTAGTCCTTATTTCTCAGACTATTGACATGTTTGGTCCTTTACCTAAACAAACGTTTATTTTTCAGAAACTCATATGTTTGATGGGAAAAGTTAACTTTTGTTTAGGTAAAGGACCAAACGTGTCGATAGTTTCAGAAATAAGGACTACCGGTGTAATTTATGAAACTAAAGGACCAAATATGTAATATAGTACAAATCTAAAGGACCATTTGTGTAATTTTCTCAAGAAAAATCTGACCTGCCACCCTGATGAGTTCTTGCTTTCCTTCGATGGGCTTTCTGGAATAATATTTGTTGTTTTTGATTGGTCACTTTGAGTGGAAATATAAAACAATAATTCCCCCAATGCAGCCATAGAAAACCGTCTGACTTTTTCTTGTCGGTCAACCAACCCTTCATTTAAAGAACCCAAAATTCCCGAATCCGCCAGCTCATCATCGATAAAAGTCGAATGTCGAATCAACAAGCCCAAAAGTGAAGCAAGTTGGACCCGTAAAGCTGCAGCCTTTGACTGTCTAAGCATTTTGACCAAAACGGGCATGATTTGACCATTAGTCAATATATTTGCTGCTTCAACATTACAGCTTAATATCTCAAGGTACTTAATCACATTCTGTTTCTCACCAACTGAACTGTTTCCAATTAAAACGGTTACAACACATTTTGAGATTATTTCCAACTGATCTTTTGACAATTTGATAAAATCAGAAACCGGAATTGCTTCAAATGGAAGATTAGGAACCGATTCGGGCCCGTTTCCAGATTTATCTGACTTTTTACTTGGCATAACGGGTCGAACCGATAGATCAGATTGATGCCATAACACAGTTGACAAATTAACAACACTTTCTGACCCTTCAGAACCTTCTAGAACTTTCTTTACTTTCGGTTGTGGTGAAGCACTCACTTCAATATGATCAGAATTCAAAGATTCGTCATCTGTTCTTCTAGAATCTTCTGTTGCAGGTGTGTTTTGATCATGACCCGATGAATTTTCACAAACGGGCCGGGTCGGGGTGTCAGCCATTTCGGGCTCGTTATTCTCCTCATCCTCATTATTATCAATATTCTCATTAAAATCTAGTTCCATATCAGTATTTTCAATTTTAACATCAGTATCATTATCAGAATTATTCTGTAACGGTCTACGATAATTCTCTTTTTCATTTTCTCTCTGTAGATTTGATTTTGCAATTCTCGAAAGACGTAACAAATTAACCTCTTTTGTATTATTACTATTATTAACCCTAGATTGGATCTTTCTACCTCTGCTAGGTGTATTATTATTATTATTATTATTATTATTATTATTATTATTATTATTATTATTATTATTATTATTATTATTATTATTATTATTATTATTAGAATTAGAATTAGAATTTTCATTTTGACCCCCTGAAGTTTTCGACTTTTCACGGGTTCGGGGCGGGGTTTTGTTTTGATTTTGATAACAGAGTTCAATCATGTGATCAAAAGCAGGTTGAGGAGGTAAAGGTAAAGGAGTGAGTTTAGTGTTCCAGTAAGCATGATTACAGATTTCTGACCATTGGATTCTTTCTGATGGATCTTTGATCAGGAGAGAGTTGATGAGATTAGCAAATGGACGGCTAGGATTGCCCGGTAGAGGTGGGGTTGGATCTGAGAGAATTGATTTAACTAACTGTGTGAATTCTTTTCCAATAAAAGGTGGTTTACCAGAATAACATTCGTATAAAACACAACCGAGAGCCCAAAAATCAGAAGCATAAGAATGAACTCCACCTTCATGAAATAACTCAGGAGCCATGTAACATGGTGTTCCACGTTTTGCTTGTGGTAACTAAAAATCAAATCAAATGGGTCAATTTTGGCCCGTTTACTTATGAAAGTGTCAATACCAAACGGGTATAAAAAGTATTAGCTAAAACAGAAATGGGTCAAAAGTCGTTCAAGAAATAGATTACTGTTGAAAGTGAGCAGCTATTGTAGTCATACATGAGACACTAATTGTTTAAAGAAACTAACTTTTCGGGAAAAAGGTTCAATTCAACCCAACCCGTTGAAAATGTTGCCCTTTTTGACCCATTACATGACCCGTTCATTTTTGCCTCCTGAATTTTATACTCATGCAAAAAAAAAAAAAAAAAAAAATACGTACCAGGGAAGAAGGTGTTTTAGATATATCACTTAATTTTCTGGATAACCCAAAATCACATAGCTGCATAAAAATAAATATAAATTAAAATGTCAGTACAAAATAACCAACTAAACTAAGCAATCAAAAATACAGCAAAGATATATGTACCTTTGTACGACCATTTTCATCTAATAAGATGTTTGATGGTTTCAAGTCACAGTAAATTATTCCCTTCGAGTGTAAAAACCTGATAATTCAAGAACAGAGTTAGATGCTAAATATAGTCTTTTAAAAATATTGTGTATCTCAGGGGTAAAAAAGTCTTTTTACCTCAAACCTCTGACAAGATCCCGTGCAAGATCATGTACTGATTCTTCAGGTAGTTTACTGTCCTGTAAAAATAGCAAAAATGGTGTTTAATCTATAACCAGCAATACTTAATATTCTATTTTTTACAATATTATACTTGAAAACATGAAATAAAAATTAAAAATTAATACTAAACCAACAGATTTCATAGATCTAGATTAAAAACATCATTCATGTTCCTACACCAAAAAACTTATTTCATAGATTGTTAAACGAAAGAAAATTGACCCAAACTCTGATTCAATTCCTAGATCAACAAAGCATCGTGAGTCAAACTAATGAAAAATAAAGATGAAAGAAGCCTTAAATTTTAGAATCCAAAATACTTGATTTACATAAAATTGCTTCTAAATTAATTTTACAAATATTATATTCTAAAAATATTTGCATACCTGCTCCAATAATGTCCTGAGATCACCTCCAACACAGTACTCTAAAACCAACCACAAATGAGCAGAAGTTTCATACCTATTTCAAAACAAATATATATTTATTATAATAATATGTTATTATAATTTCCATTCTATAATGAGAGAGAGAATATTAGACTTGTATTTTTCAGTGGAATGCCTTACCAGGAATGAAATTTAAGTACATTAGCATGATCCAATGAGTGAAGAATTCTAACCTGCAGTGCAAATTCAAAGAAAAGAGTTAAAAATAAAAATAAGATGGGAAGAATATCAACAAGCATTCTAATCCCATATCTTACGCATATAATATGATATGATACTACAAAATGGATAGTAATAAACTGCATACTTATTTCAATTGGGTAAAATATATTTGGAGGTTTGGTAACCATAATTATGCTTTCAGATTCTTCTGAGTTGCATTTCAAACAAAAGATCTATTAGTTACATGGTTGTACAATAATAATCATCTCAGTTATGCTGTTTTCGTCTAATTATAATCATATCAGGTATCATTAATGGACTACATTAGGAGATGCAAAACTTGACACTTTGATTGAAAGCTTGGACATAATTAATGTAAGTGATATGATTAAGTATAAGTACTTGATTGATAAAAAAAAATTGTCTAGTTTGTAACTGAAACAAGTCTGGAAGTAAATTATGCTACGTCCATTTTAATTTTTTGCAGATTAATTGCAGCATTACATATTTCATGCATCCATATCAATTTTGCTATAAATATGAACTTTTTTTACGATTTGTGTGGTTGTGGTCAGTAAAAAAGAAGCCAGATTTCGCCAATATTAGTGATGAAATCATCACTACCCTGCTCTGAACCAGCTTAGAATGTTTCACAAGGAAATGATTAAGTTTAGATTTGAAATTTTGCATTGGAAAAAGAAATCAAGCAAATTTTTAGATCCTATGATACAGGATAATAGCAAACAGAAATCTTCATATGGATTTGCAATTGCATCCAATATCCTCCTCGAGCATTCAATTGCACATAAACATGCCTAAAACAGTAAACCCCTCTTTACAAAAACATAAACGTATAAAAGGAAACTTACTTCCTGAAGAACCTTGCTCTTGTGAGATTTATCAACGCTCTTAATTGCAAAATATTCGATGCTTTTCTTCTTCCTCCCTTTATACACCGTCTGCAAATCAGTGTAAACATAAACAGATTACATGCTGAATCGAAACAAGTAAAGCATAATCGATTTAGAAATTGGGTAGTAGATATGATTACCGAGTACTTTCCCTGACCGATTGCTTCGTATATGTGGTACTGATTCATTATATTACAGTAGAACCTATCCTAGGGTTTCACTGTGATGACGATTGGTGAAGAAAGAATAGTGAAAACGCTCATGGACCAGTAGATTCGATTTTGGAAAGTGAATGAAAACAACAGAATGGATTCAACAAAAGGTGTGGAAGAGATGCTTGTAGAGAGAAATGGAGTTACTGATCGGAGAGAGAGAGAGAGAGAGAGTGTGTATTTGTGAAAGTTTGGGCGGGATAGAAACCGAGATTGAAAATCGAAATGAAAATAATGCCTTTTAATTGAATAAATATGTAGGTAAATATGAAGTTTTTTTCTTTTCTTTTTTTTAACGGCCAGTTAGTAAGTTAGTGGTTCGAGTCTAGACAGTGACATTCAAGTTAGTCAAAAGATTTTAGCTAGTCCCAATGAATAATTAATGCCCATTGGATCAAGAAAAATTCAAAGGTCAAGATCCAGATTCAAACCATACAAACACATGTGTTTCAATACATCAATACCCCACCCACCTCCGGCGGGCGGCGGCGGCGGGCGGCGGCGGTGGTGGTCGTGACTTGAAACACATGTGTTTCACCTTTTGAAACACATGTGCTTCGTAGTTTGTATGCTTCCCTGTGTTTTAGAAACTCATATTTTTAGTGAAACACGTGTGCTTCGTAGTTCGTATGCTCCTCTGTGTTTTAGAAACTCATGTTTTTAGTGAAATACATGTATATCATGACTTGAAACACATGTGCTTTGTATGCTCCCCTGTGTTTTGGAAATGAATGTTTTTAGTGACTTGAAACACATGTGTTTCGTGACTTGAAACAAATGTTTTTCAAACACATGTGTTTCACCTTTTGAAACACATGTGCTTCGTAGTTCGTATGCTCCCCTCTGTTTTAGAAACTCATGTTTTTAGTGAAACACATGTGTTTCGTGACTTGAAACACATGTGCTTCGTATGCTCCCTTGTGTTTTAGAAACTCATGTTTTTAGTGACTTGAAACACATGTGTTTCGTGACTTGAAACACATGTGTTACTTGAAACACATGTGCTTCGAAGTAATATGTTCGTTTGTATTTTTGGAACACCTGTGTTTTAGTGAAGCACATGTGTTTCAATACATCAATACCACCACCACCCCCCATTACCGCCAGTACCTTCGTTTGGTTTCTTTGGTTTGTTTCGTTTAGTTTGGTTTGGTATTTGTTTGGTTTAATTCGTTTGGTTTGGTATTCATTTTGTTTGGTATTCGTTTAGTTTGGTTGATATTCGTTTGGTTTGTATGTTTGGTTTTGGTTTTGGTTTTGATAATTGTCTAGGGTTTGGAAGTTTGGATAATATTATTGGGTTAGAAGATTTGTCGTTAATTGTTAGTGATTTGGAGAATTGGTTGTCGTAAATTGATTTGGAGAATTCGTTTGATTATTATATTCGTTTTTGCCATAGATACCTGGATTGGTATTTATTTCATTTGGTTTTGAGAATTGTTGAGCAATATTAGTTTAGAGAATTGGTGAGCAATATTGGTTTGAAGATGTCTTTTTGGTTTGTTTATTCACTTGGTTATCGGTGATTATTATTTATTCTGGCAACATGAGATGAATTGGTTGTCATTTTACTCGTCATCATATTCTACAGGGGACTATCTCTCTTCTGCATGTTCCATCCACGTTGCAAACTGCTGATATGTTTACAAAGCCTTTGACTGCACCTCGGTTACAATTTCTCACTGACAAACTCTCAATTCTTATTGTTGCATTATGAGTTTGAAGGGAAATGTTAGCATAATAGATTTAATAGGTTATTATTGGTTGGGCCCTATGTTTAGCCCATTAGTTAGTTTACCCTAATTAGGTTTAGTTTTTTTATTTATATTGTATATCTTTCTTTATTGTAATCTACACGTTTGTAGCTGATAATAATATAAAACTCTAGCCGTTATTTGTAAGTTAACAATCTTATGAATTATGACTCACAACTACACATCTTCAAATTAGGATGTACATTTTGTAAACTAACATTGAACGGTTAGGGTTTCATACTATTATCAAGAGAAAGTCAAAATATCATAGAAGGGATATACAAAATATATAGAGTAGCTAATTAGGTTAAACCTGGGGAGTGCATGGGGCGGTTTGAGGCAGTTTTAGGCTCAAACCGAACCCAATCCGCTAATTTATGTTTTAGGATTTTCAAACCCAATAGTTTCGGTTTCTATCGGTTTTGGTTTTAGCGGTTTTTAGCCATTAAAGGTTTGGTGTAACACCGCAAAAACTAACCCGATTTTTTTTTAATACTAAAGGAAGCGTATAAGTAGTTACCATAACTGTTAACAATAAACAGGCCTTTTACAGTAATTATCCAAAATATTAAAAGTAGTTAAAAGTATTTAAACAACCAGCGGTACGGTTACTATATAACAAAATCAGAGTGTCGGTCAACCATTCCTAAGACACCCATTGACCCGCTCAAAAGATAAACCTGCAAAAGGTCAACGAGGTGGGGATTAGCTAACAGCTAAGTGAATGAATTCAAACCAACAAAAATTAGAACAACCGAATGATAAGTCTTAATATCCCAATTAGTTAATTTCGAAGAGTAACGGGGTTCTGCCGAAGCCTTAAATCATTGTTGCCCTAACAATGATAACCGATGGCCCTTTACTCAAAGACAGTGTGCACCCCCTTAGAACAACCAGTGCTTCTAAGGGCTGTACATCATGTCAATAGTAAACTTTTGCCCAGTAGAATGTTCCAATTACTGACCTCTTCCCCAAATGTGCACTTAATTAACTACCGTTATTAATTAAACCAAAGTATAGGCTTGCATTAACAATTGCAGCCAAGAAAAACCGTCCCAAGAAAGTTCGCGCTCGTGAACTAAGAGTTTGCGTCGCGAACTCAAAGTTCACGACCCGTGAACTTCCTCACGATCCAGTCCCCAATTCTCTGTCTCATGTTCGCGTTCGCGAACTCAAGTTCGCGCGCGAACTTCCCCATACACCAAATCCTGCACCTTTTTACCAATGTAACCAATTCCTAACCAAGTTTTACACCTAAAAGGTTGAAGGCTAAATCTACGCACCTTAGCTAGCAATCCTATCCCGAAAACTCAGTATTCTAATTACTGAGTCCCCTTGCCTTTGCCTGTAATATTAGTGCAACCGAATTAGTAATCAATTTAACCGAAATAGTTCAAAATAAAATTTCATACATAATCAAAACTTGCACAATTCATTTAACCATTTCATCACAAGTCTAGGTATGACAATAACCATGACCTAAGCTTCTCAATTCAAGACTAGCACCAAAACATGCATTATGTTCGATTTTAGCTATCTAGACCCAAACGGGTCAAAATCCAAACTAAACTAACAACACTAACAAATAGTTAAATTTCTCATATTTATAATGTTAGAATTATTCACAACCATTTGATATCAATTCCGATCAAGACATCTACTTAGGTTGACTTAGAAAAGTCAACAATGCACAACTAGCTAAATATAGACATTTCTAGACAATTAGCTAAACACCCTTCAATTTAACATCAAATAAACATACAAATCAGTCAATTAACATCTCATGATGAGTCTACACTAGTTAAGACATCAAGCATCCAATTTACACAATTTGACAATTTGATGGGTTTTGGTCATCTTCTCCAAAACTCCATAACTAGGTTTTAAGGTCTAAAGCTTAAACTTATACTTCAATCCATAATTAATCACCTAGAATTTACACTATCAGTTATGAACTACAATGCAACCTTAACAATCCTTCAATTTCATGTTTTAAGGTAAAGAAACTCATAACTCAAAAACCCTGATTTTTTTACAAGCAAGAACACAAACCCTAGCTAACAAGAAAGTATTTCTAACCTTGAACTTGACTGAATTTCGAATTTGCAGAGAAAGAGAAGAAGATCCAAGCAATTAATCACTAAAAAACATAAGAAAACTCAAACCCTTTTCTTGTGTGTGTGATGTCGAAGTGTGCAGGGAACAAGAAAGAGAAAGAGGGTTTTGGACACCTCTTAGGACACGTGCCCACACCCCAAAACAACCCTTAATTCATTTAACACAGTATAATACTGAAAGTCTAGGTCGGGTTTGATTTATTTAAAAATACTTATCTTACTCGGATTTTAATAACGAAGATATTTTTGGAACTGAAATTCAAAGTTTAATGAAAATGTAATTTATCAATTTTATGCTCAAATAAAATAAGTTAAATCTAATTTTAACCCCTTGGTTAAAATATGTTAGGAATCTAAATAAATCACATAAATCATATAAAATAACAAATCAAAAGAATTACTTACCGAAAGTAATTTAAAATTCTAGGCCGGGTCTCGGGATGTTACAATTGGTTTCGGTTTTAAAACCCAAACCCACTTCATTTTGAACATAAATATATAATTTCATCACTAATCTTCATTTTTTTCAAAATTATCAACAAATTTCAACAACAATATCTAATTTACAACATTGAATTCAATTCATAATAACATATTTCAAAATGAATTTCAACCTAAAAATTCAAAAATAGTATTATGTAGCATGTAATAACAATATAAACATTAATAAACTGCTTAAATAAGTCGACTTCTATGTAATAAGCATAACTTTTTAAAAAAAATACAATATATTAGTTATTAGTGGGGCAGTTTCTTAATGAAGTGGTTTCTAGTTTAAACCAAAACCGAACCAAATCCATCGGTCTTTTTTCGAAAATCTAAAACCAAACCGTCGGTTTTGAAATGGTTTCAGGTTTGTCGGGTTTAACGGATTGATTTCGGTTTTTATGCTCACCCCTAGGTTAAACCTAGTTAATCAGTTAAACATAAGGCCCAAACCAAAATGGAGCAATAAATATATTAGGTTAACACATTTAACCAGCAAAATATCATCATAATTGCAAGTTAAGTTTTCATTAAAACCAAATTCTTAACTACACGGATAAAAATAGGTAGGTTAAGATAATAATTCCAGTCCACTTATTGACAATCTTTTGTGGCGGCCCAACAGAAACTAGAATTCCCAGAAGTCAAAACCCTACATTTGGCCGCACAACAGAAACACAATCACCGCCCTAAACTGAATTCGCTATATAATGGCGCCATCTCCATCAATCTATCAACAACACCACCACTGTAAATCTCAGCTGCTATCTATTTTCTACATCTAGGACAACGCCCATTTCTCCTCTGCGAACTGTAACTTCATACAATTCGTGAGCTTTATCTGTTCTTTTTTTTCTGGACAGATTTGGTTTAGACCTTGATTTCAGCTGTCGTTAGCTGCGAATTCAACAATTTGTGAGCTTTCTGGAAGATTGAATTAATTTTTATTCGAATATGATGAGAATTATTGTCGCCCCAGTCTTATGACCTGCGTGCATATACGCAGTTCCATGGTGATAGACATAATTATAATCTGATTTGACCTGCTTTACAATTTGCAATTAGGTTTGCGAGTTTGATTTTTAGTTATCTTTACATGTCTAAATACTTTAGATTCGAAAACGATGAGAGTTATTGTCGCCCCAGTCTTATGAGATTTGAATAATTTCATTTCTCAATGGTGATAGACATAATTTATAATCTGATTCACAAATACTGAATTTAGTTTATGAATTTTAGATTTTTGTAAACTTGGGGGTGATTCCTATCTGCAAGGATTGATATGATGATTTATTCTACCCATTTATGTCTGTAGTTTATCGAATGATGATCTATAATACATGCACTACCATCTGATCTCTCACTTGCAGTTTGTAAATTTTTTAATAGTTTGATAATATTTTTATCGATTTGTAGCAATCGATGATGCAAACAAATATTTTTCACTGATGTTTATCTGTGATTAACATAAATTTATCACCATCTTTCGGCTGAGATTGCCCTGTAGTTTTCCTCTGATATACAAAGATTAAATTGTTAATTTCCTTTTGGTGTTCATGTTAATTTTTATTAATCCTAATGCCTGATGGTATCTGATGCTTTGACTTAATTAATGTTGTACACATCTCGTTTTTACAGGCAAATAGTGATGAAAACAAATTTTGCGACACAGTTTGCTGTTAATTCGAGAGCTTACTGTTACTTTTTCTTCTGTTCACATAAATTAATATGATTTTATTAAATTAACAAATAAATTAATTTGAGTAAAAAGGGCTGTGATGAGAACTTAGGAAAGTCATGCACCACTCTGATTTTCTTTGTGATTGTTAAACTTTCTCCAAACCCATATTTTATTTCTGAGCCCTTCACTAAATTTATGTTATTTTATAACAAGCTTTTTGTGATTCACTAAAATTTGTTATTAGCTATGAACCAAGTGATGCGATTTCTCTGTGAGAGATCAAGCCATGATGCGGACCGTACAGCTTTAATTTGCATTTGGGGATAATATTTGGTTTCTGATGGTTCATTTTTTTAAAGAACATTTTTATTGTAAGTATTCCATTTAAATATGATTTATGGAACTTGTGATGATAAATTTAAGGCTTGTTTCTCAGAAACATTCGCAGTGGCCGACTAAGAGCTTTCGCCTTCGCCAGGCTTGAGAGTTAATGCTGCTTTGCTCCTTCCTTGGATGTCTGAAGTTTTTTATTTTAATTTTTAAATTAATATTTGTAGTTTTTTAAAAATTCAAAAAAGTTGATCAAGGTTTCTCAGTGATTATTTCATTGATGACGAGTCTGATATATATCCATTCCATTCATCATGAAGACGAATCGAGGCATTTGTCTGAGAGAAACCATTTAATAACCTAAATTATTTTTATGTTTTCCTTTTTGTTTTTGAAATCAAAACTTGGAATATATATTTTAGCTTCTAGTTGTGAATCTTATTATATTATCACCTTGTTTGTTTATTCAAAAGCATTTTGGTAGCTTTAATTGAACAGCGTCTTATTATATTATCACCTTGTTTGTTTATTATTGTCTAGGAATTTGTTTATTATTGTCTAGGAATTTGTTGTCTGGTTTTTAAGAAGTGTAGAAAGCTGATGATGAGGTACATGATAGTAATGTATTCAACAAGTATTAAGTTGTCCGGGCTTCGCCCCGGGATAATAGCGTCCTTAAGGATTTGTTTCGCCTTTTTCACCTAATATTTCTTTTTACTCTTTTTTTTTTCTTATTATTTCAAAAATACTAAAGTTTATAATTAAATTTTTATGGAACCAATATGTTTTTATTTTGGTTTGAGGTTGTATGTGATTTTTAAGCTCTCAAATCATACATGTATATATTTTCTTTTTTGCAAATTTAGACTTTATATTGATTATAATTATATTAACTAATAAATATGTGAATTTATGTAAGAAAAAAACCTAGTACATATCTTTTTTTCATAACAAAATAATGTTTTATTTGAAATGAGGTTAAAGTAAACATCATAAAAAGATTAAGATCAAAAGGCATGATATAAAGTTTAAGAGATACTAAGTATTATTAATAGTGTAAAAATAAAAAGTTTATAGTAAGAATTTATGTAAGAAGGAAATGTGTAAGTTATAAATTAATTTTATTTGCTTATTAATTACGTGCAAATATTAGAAAGTTTAAGCTATGCAATATTTTAGCTTACATTCATCGATCAACTGTTATATCTATAAATCTAAATTATAAGTTTATAACTTTAGAGATTTAAGCTTATTTTAAATGTCGGAGAATAACAAAAATTAAATAATTACACAAAATAAAAAACTACACATTTAAATAAATTAAATAGTATAATGAGAAGTGTTTGAAAAAGTCAATGTGGCAAGTACATATTGAACCTCTGAGTATGTAATTCCTTTACTTGCCACTTGCCCCATACTCATCATATATAGTATATGCAAATTGAAGGCTTACAAAACTAACTACTTCCTCCGATTCATAATAAGTGATACATTTGGGGTTTCACGGTTTTTGAGGTAAAAGATTATAATGATGTTTAAATTAGATTAATTGGATGGTTAGTGGGAAATGGGTCCCACACCTTTTGAATAAAGTAAAGTTAATGATTTTTAAAAGTAAAAAATAAGGGTAAATGGGTCATTTCATTTTGTTAAAGTAGATAATTAGTGGGTGTGTGTCTCATTTTTTTTTGCCAAATAAGGAAACTTTTTAAATTGTATCACTTATTTTGAATCACTCCAAAAAGGAAAGTGTATCACTTATTTTGAATTGGAGGAAGTAATAGAGTTGTTTTTAAACTTTTTTTTTTGTTGCTAAACTCCGCTTCTCAACTTCGTTTTGGCTTTGAACCCCGTTTTGGTCATCCCTTCACATCTTCTAATGAACAGTGCCCATATGTATGCTTAATGTATATAAGAGAGAATATTAGGTCCTACAAAATTGAGTAAAAGTGGCAACTTCAACTCATTTGCATATGAACAAAACAAGAGTAATGGTATTTGTGTCTATCATTTATGCCTCATGTGCCTATCAAATTGATGATGATAGGTGTCAAAATCAAGGGATGATATGAAGAGAGAGAATCAGTGGATGCCACATGTCAATTTTAGAAGTGGGTAGGCCTATGAATAGGCACAAATATCATTTCTTACAAAACAATGTTATGTTTTATCTCCAAACAATAAAATCAAAATATCTAGCAAAGAAGATAGGTCAAAAGGGCCACACGAGTCAAAAGTCACCCGTCATATATTTTTAACTAGTTTATATCCCGTGAAAATTCACGGTTTATCGTAACTTTGCTGAACGTAAATATATATAATAAGAATATGATTTGTTGTAACTATAGAAAACGTTCAAGGAGTTTCATTATTTTGTACGAAGTCCCGAGGAACAAACCTTAACTATTGATCAATAAAATCTAATGGTCAAGATTAATTACATATTTTATACATGAAGAGTTATTTTGATCATTTGGCACTTTAAAAAAATTGCGATTTTTTACTTCCTCCGTATCAAAATAAGTGACACAAATTGGCTTACACGTTTTTGAGGCAAAAGATTAAAGTAGGGCTTAAAATATATTAAAGTACATAGTTAGTGGAGAATGAGTCCCATTTTCCTTGACTAAAGTGATATTAATGAGTTTTAAAAGTAAAAGTAAGGGTATAAGGGTAATTTCACTTTATTAAAGTGGATAGTTAGTGGGTATGGGTCCCACTATTTTTACCAAATAAGGAAAGTTTTCAAAGTGTGTCATTTATTTTGATACACCCCAAAATGGAAAGCGTGTCACTTATTTTGATACGGAGGAAGTATTATTTTTTATTATGTTATTATTTTTTATTAATTTGTTTTCAGTAAAAAATAATATTTATTTGATAATTACATGTACTATTTAATCACATGTAATTTAAGTGTAAAATCACATGTGATTATACATTTAATCACATTTGATGTTTTAGTTCAATCATATGTGATTCAGTACATAATCACATGTGGTTCAGTATGCAATCACATGTGATTCAATATGTAATCACACTATGTGATATTAATAAAAAATTATGGACATTCTTGAACGCAACTATGTAACTATATAGAATATAAAATTTTGGTGGAACACCTACTATAACAACTCAACTTTACCAAAATTATAGCATATTGAAAAACTATTTTTCTTATGTTTGTAGCTTTAGCTTCATTTTTCTAAAATTTTGCATTGCATATTTCACATGTAAAAGTCTTATCATCATGATCAAGGTACTCTATAAAGTTAAAATTAAAAGATAAAATTAAACATGACTTTAATAAAAATTAAATATAATATGATGTGGCATATGGTGATTATCGTTTGATAAACCAGCATGAATATTTGGAAGTACATCTTGAGTAATAATCTCTTCATCTATTGTTAACTTAGATATTAGAATATTTGTAGTATTTACACTCTTCATTTTTAAATTTAGATTACCCGATCTTAAATTGCAAACCGATGTACTATTAATAATGGTAGAAGATTTTGTAGCTGGAAAACCGATGTACTATTTCAATTCGGTTAGCTGGAAAACAATAAGAAAAATTAAACAATATTTTATGCACTTAAGGCTGTTATTATTAAAATCCTAATAATAATTATTATTAACTAACTTTTCTAGGATTCCATATAGCAATAGAATAATTTTTTTCAAAATTGGCTATATGTTAATTTGCATGTTTTGGGAAATTAATAATAGAAGTCATCGACATTTGCATTTGAAAATCCATCCGTAGGCAAAGATTATATTTATGAATTTATTTAAATTACGAATTAATTAATTTAAGATAGGCAAAGATTATCGTCAAAAATCATTCAAATTTATGTAATTTTAAAAATTTTAAATTATAAAATCGGTGGTCTATAAAGCTGCCAAGTGGCAAGCTGGAGGTCTATGAAAACGCCACATGACCATATATGCTTTGTTTTATTATAGTAGTAGATTAATATAACCTCCTTAACTGATTTATTGTGCAATTTATACTCTAAGAGCTTGTATAATCAGTGATTGTCCCCAAATGATTTTTAAGACCACCAAAATGAGACTCCTACACTATTGCACTGCTAGAGGGCATATTTGGTAGCTTAGCCACCAAATATTTGCCTTTTCTTTATTTCAATTTTATTTTACATTTTGTTATTTTATATTTAATCCTTGTAGCGAAGTGCTTGTAACCACTTTGAACCTAGCCTTTTGTTTGACCAATAATACATGCACTACAATCTGATCTCTCACTTGCAATTATTCATCTCCATTTTTATTTTTTAGTAATTGTTTGATTGTATTTTTATCGATTTATAGCAATCTATGATGCAAAAATATCACTTTCACGGATGTTTATCTGTGATTAACATAAATTTATCACCACTTTCGGCTGAGATTTCCCTGTACTTTTCCTTCAATATAAGAAGTTTAATTTATATTTTTTCTTTTGATGTTAAAGTTAATTTTAAACCTAATGCCTGATGGTATCTGATGCTTTGACCTAATTAATGTTGTACTTGTAAGCGTCTCGTTTTTACAGGCATATAGTGATGAAAACAAATAATGCGACACAGTTTGCTGTTACATTCGAAAGCTTATTGTTACTTTTTTTTTTCCGTTCACATTTTAATTTAATATGATTTTATTAATCTAATAAATTTGAATTTGGGAAAAAAGGACTGTGATGAGAACTTAGGAAAGTCATCCACCACTCTGATTTTATATTATGATCAATAAACTTTCTCCAAAACCCATATTTTGTTTCTGAGTTCTGACTAAAATTATTTAATTTTAGAACAAGCCTTTTGTGATTTATTAAAATTTGTTATTATAATTAACTGTTCGTCTGTTCCTCCTACCGACGAGGCTTGTGATGAATCGAGAGGAGGGACGAGTTAGAAAACCCTCACGACGAGTTCATCACCCCTGCCGTTCGCATGGGTCTAAGAGAAGGAAAGGAACAACTTTTGGAGATTTTTGTTTTAGACAATCAATTCTATAAATTTTAAACTTTTGTTCTGTCTTTGAAGCAACTTGTAAAAAGCAACTTGTAAAGGTCTTTTTTTTCTTTGAATTATTTATTTGGTGATGATGTGTTATGTGATCCTCAAAATAATTACCCGTGAATTAAGTTGTTACAAGTGTTCATAACTTGTTATGTTTGATTAGGGGAGAGCATAGGGCGGTTTTTAACTAAAACCAAATCCCGCTCTAAAAGTTCGGGTTTTAAGAATTACACCCCGTTTGGTTTCGGGTTTTTCGGTTTCGGTTTTTCGGGGTTTTCCCTTTTGAACGGTTCGGTTTCGGGGTTTTTTTTGTTTTTGTTTATATTTAAATTTTCCAATTTGTTACCTTAAAAAATAATATTATGATCCAAACTTTCAAATCTTAATTCATTTCGTTTATAAATAAAATAAACAACTAGTAAGTTTTCATATAGTATAATGATAAATTCAACTAACATAACTTGAATAAGATTAAAAAAATTATTAGATGTCACCTAAAAAATTCAATCATATCTTTTATTTAAAAGATAGTTAAATATCAAATCTTTTAAAAGATAGTTAAATGTCAATTTTTTTTATAAAACTTGGGTTTTCGATCGGGTTTTTTATATGCCCCCGAAAACTGCCTCAAACATTCGGGTTTTTCAAAAATCAAAACCGTTGACATCGGTTTTTCAAATGGTTCGATTTTTTAGGGGCGGTTTTTTCGGACTTTTCGGTTTCGGTTCGGTTTTTCGGTTTTTATGCTCACCCCTATGTTTGATTGTTAGCATTGATACCATATTTATTGATGTACTTTCTCGTTGTCAAATAAGTTATTGTACGTGAAATGATATACTCCCTCCGTCCCACAAAAAAGTTCCCATTTCTATCATAAATTTTGTCCCACAAAAAAGTTCTATGTCCAATACTTGTATTTTAATCAAAAATAGTACCAAAGACCCCACTATCAACTATCTCCTAAATACTTGTGCCCAAAGGAAATGGGAACTTTTTTGTGGGACGGAGGGAGTAATAGCCAAAAAAACAACTTATCAACCTACTGTCACATGACATCAATGTTTTAAAACCCGTTTTTGACCGAATATCCCGAGCTGAATCGACCGGTTTAAAGTTCATTTATGAACCGCTTCGAAGCGGCAGTGTTAACAGTGAACCCCGGTCAAAGCGGGATGATTTGACCGCATTTGACTTGTATTTTTCTATATTAATCTCATTTTTCTAAAAAATAAAGTGGATATTTTGTATATTTTTATACGTTTGAAGCTTATATGTTTTGAAGTTTGAAACACTAAGTTTCTAGTTGAATGTTAAGTTCTATGTCTCATTTTGTTTTATAGATTATGAAATCAAAGTGTTGAATATTGTTGGAAGAATATTTTTTGTATTTTTTTAGATTTTTATAATATTTGTTTGTAATTTTTTACGAATTTCTTTTATTTATATATCTTTTACGAAACTAATTTAACATAAATATTCAATAGCATTAGATTGTAATCTCAACTGTTGTTTGATAAACCCTAACAATTTCTCAACAATCACAAGGGAAGTGTTTCACATGCAATTATACCAGTTTTAAACCATTTCTCTTCCAGCTATTTTTGTACCCATTTTAACTCGTTTCTTTATCAGCTATTTTTGTTTATTGGTCATTCACCATCAATAAGATAGACAATGACACAATCTTCACGGTTAAAAAATAGTAATTTCACTGAATACAATTGTAATTTTCTGCTTTTGTAACACTCAAAAAAGAGTTGAAAAGAAAAATCAGTAAAACGTCAGCAAACATACTCAAAAACAGCAAAGTGAAACAAGCACGCAGACACTTTGAATTCAAAACAAATAAATTATATTTACAAGACAAAAAACGAAAATCAGAACCACAAATTAATGGCTTTTCTTATTTTTGGATTTCCATCCGTGCATACTGCAGCATTTGCCATGAAATTGTACCTTTTTCAAACCTTTATTTCCATCTTACACTTGAATTTAGTGCATTAAACGTGTTCCTATACAACAACAAATAAGAAAGAAATCAATACAGGTGGCAACTTCAAACCACTTAGAATGAACGCGTCAATTTAAGTTATATTTAGATATCTTAAAAAGTCAATACAGCTAGAAAAGAGTCAAACGGGTCAACAGTCACCCGACCCATTTCAACCTATACAAATAACTACCATTTTAATCTATTACCCAAACCCACCACCTCTATCAAACAGTATCTTAGAACATAGAGTAAATTACCGAAATTGTGGTTTTCCCGATCCGCTTTTTTGTCCCTAAACTTTTTTTTTTCAGAATTTTTGTCCCTGTACTTTTTAAAATTCTGGTTTTATGTCCTTCCGTCCAAATTTGGTTGTTAACTAAAGAAATATGCCAAAAAAATAGGGTAGTTTGGTCATTTTAACTAACGAAAGATGCCAAAAATATCCTTACATGTTGGGTAAATAATAAACAAAAGTTGGGTTTTCCAACTAAACAATCCTGACGTCCTATACGTATAATAATAAACATATAAGTGAAGGTCTAAATGACATGTCTAATCTATATGATGCATGAAGATTGTAACATCCCGAGACCCGGCCTAAAATTTTAAATTACTTTCGGTAAGTAATTCTAATTGTTTATTATTTTGCATAATTTATGTGATTTATTTAGATTTTAGCATATTTTAACCAAGAGGTTAAAATTAATATTAACTGTTATTATTGAGCATGAAAGTGATAATTATATTTTTGAATTAACTTTTGAATTACAGTTCCGAAAATATTTTCGTTATTAAAATCTGAGTTGGATAAGTATTTTTTAATAAATCAAACGCGGTCTAGACTTTCAGTATTACACTGTATTTAAATGAAATGTGGCTTTATTAGGGGTGGGGCACGTGTCCAAGGAGGTGTCAAATACCTCCTCTTTCTTTCCTCTGTAACCATCGACACAAACACACACACACCCTCACAAATTCCTTTTCTTGAAGAACTATTGCATGCTTGAAGAACTAACTTGAATCTCTTCCTTCTTCTTCTCTAAATTTCGGAATTAATCTCCTCACAAGGTAGGGTTTAAGCTAAATGTTCTTAATCTTATGTGTTCTTGCTAGAAAATTCTAGGGTTCTTAAGTTATGATG
This sequence comes from Calendula officinalis, assembly GCA_963853835.1. Classification (NCBI taxonomy): domain Eukaryota; kingdom Viridiplantae; phylum Streptophyta; class Magnoliopsida; order Asterales; family Asteraceae; genus Calendula; species Calendula officinalis. The sequence goes on from OY970825.1 coordinate 53,303,392, forward strand.
ATTTTTGCTTTAAAACATGAAATTGATAATTGTTAGGGTTTAGATGTAGTTCATAACTGTTAGTGGATGTCCTAGATACCTAATTATGGATTAAAGTGTTAGTTCAAGCTTTTGACCTAATAACCTAGTTATGGAGTTTTGGAGAAGATGCCCAAAACCCATTAAATTGTTAAATTGTGTTAATTGAGTTCTTGATGTCCTATCTAGTGTAGAATCATAATGAAATGTTAATTAACCGATCTACATGTTTAATTGATGTTAGATTGAGGGGTGTTTGGCTAATTATCTAGAAATGGCTATATCTAGCTAGTTGTGCATTGTTGACTAATCTGGTCAACTTAGGGAGTTGTCTTGATCGAAAATCAGATGCCAAATGATTGTGGGTGATTCTAATATTATAAATGTGAGAAATTTGATTAGTTGTTGGTATTGTTAGTTTGTTTGGATTTTGACCCGTTTGGGCCTAAATAACTAGAATCGGTCAAGAATGTGTGTTTTGGTGCAATACTTGAATTGTGGGGCTTACAATATGGTTTTGTTATATTTAGACTTATGGTTAAAAAGGGTTATAAGACTTATGCAAGTTTTGGATAATTTATGAATCTTGTATTGTAAGTATTTCGGTTGATTCAGTTACTAACTCGGTTGCATTATTATTACAGGCAAAGGCAAGGGAACTCAGTAATTAGAATACTGAGTTTTCGGGATCGGATTGCTAGCTAAGGTGAGTGGATTTATCCTTCAATCTATATGTGTACAATTTGGGTAGAAATTGGATACTTTGGTAAAATGCAGGATTTCGGTTTTCGTGGCACGAACCTGAGTTTTCGTGCCACGAACTTGGACAGAAACTCGTTTTCGTGCCGCACGAAGAGGGTTCGTGCAGCACGAACATTCTTCGTGTAGCACGAAATTTGGGGATCGCAATGTAAATTCCTTCGTGCGATGTTTTCGATGAGAACTTTCTCGGGTTTTGGTTTTTTGGTTGCAATGTTTATTGCAAGCCCACACTTCGGTATAAATAATTCGGTAATTATTTAAGTGCACTTTTGGGGGAGAGGTCAGTAATTGGAACATTCTACTGGGCAGAAGTTTACTATTGACAAGGTGTATCGCCCTTAGAAGCACTGGTTGTTCTAAGGGGGTACACGCTGTCTTTGAGTAAAGGGCCATCGGTTATCATTGTTAGGCCGACAATGATTTAAGGTTCAGCCGAACCGCCGTTACTCTTCAAAATTAACTAATTGGGATAATGTAAATTATCATCGGTTGTTCTATATATATATATATTGTCGGTTTAGTTCATTCACTTAGCTGTTAGCTAATCCCCACCTCGTTGACTCTTTTGCAGGTTTATCTTTTGGGCGGGTCAAGGGGTGTTTTAGGAATGGTTGACCAACACTCTGATTTTGGTATAGAAGTAAATGGACCGCCGGATGTTTTAACAATGTTAACTACTTATTATATTTTGGTTAAATTGTAAAAGGCCTGTTTGATGTTAACTACTTTACTTTAATTATTCTTACGCTTCCGTTAGTTTTTTTTTTTTTTTTTTAAATCGGGTTTAACTTTTGCGGTGTTACAAGTTGGTATCAGAGCATTGGTTTTGCATTGTGTGCACATTTAGGTGTAACATTCCCAAATCATGGCTCGAGTTTGGTCAAACATTCTTAGATTCGGGTTTGGGTTAGTGAATGAACTCTTAGGGTGTTAGTAGTTAGTATGTAGGTACTAACGAATTGCACTAATTGTTCGTGAGATGTTGTGATTGTTACAGGTATGGCAGATAACGATAATACAAACCACCCGAACCCATCGAATAACAACGTCGGGAATGATCAACCTTCGGGAAGTAATCCGGTATATAATGAAGAGTATGTCCAATCGTTGGAAGGTCAACTTCAAGATCTCAGAAATATTGTTAGAGAATACGAACAAAATCATACCTGCCCAATACCAACTCCACCCGTGAATACCACCACACAACCTCCTACCAACATGCCACCCCCAACGTTTAATTATCAATATCCACCGCAAGGATTTTATCCTTATCCTTACCCTGGTTATCCGCCGCCACCACCTCAGAAACAACCTTGCACATATAAACAGTTCCTTGATTGTAAGCCCTCAGAATATGGTGGAAGTACAGACCCTAGAGTTACCTTAAATTGGCTAATGGAAATGTCTAGGGCCCTTGACGCATGTAGTTGTGATGATGATCGGCGAGTAATGTATGCCTCTCGAAGATTGATAGGTGATGCAATGCAATGGTGGGGTACCATTACCGCAAATTTCTCGACAGCCCAATTAGCTTCTATTACATGGAATCAATTTTATGAACAATTATGTGCTCAGTATTGTAATTCATTCGAGATGAACAAGATAAGGAGAGACTTTATGGGACTGAAGATGGATGAAAGGATGAGTGTGGATGAATTGATAAAACAATTTAATGGGAAGTTACGATTCGTGAAACAATGGGTGCCAGACGAACAAGCTCAGTTACAACACTTTATTGATGCACTATTACCACAGTATCGAGGGTCTGTTAGATATGCAAATACTCTCACCCAAGCCTTCACATTGGCTAAGTCCGCGGAAAGTGATCACAAGGCGAGTGAACGGATGAATAGAGAAAAGACGGGGTTCCACAAATCGAATTCAACACAATCTAACTTTCAACAAAACCGAAAGGGGCAAGGTAATCAAAGACAAGGTAACTCAAGTCGCGAGGAAGTGAGTTTTGGTGCAGATCAGAGAACGTCATGGTGTTCTAGGTGTATGTAGATCATCACATTCAGGACCATGTACAATTCAGACTTTGAGGTGTACACGATGTGGTCAATTCAAGCATGATGCAAAAGATTGTAGTTTTCCGAGAAACGTGTGTTGGAATTGCCATAAAGAGGGTCATCGGGCGGGGGAGTGTCCTTCAGCTAGAAAGACGGGTGTGGGTTCTGGATCGGGTGGGGAATCCTTATCAGCAACAAGCCATAAAAGGAAGACTTACCCTCCACCTGAGGGTAGAGCGTTTCGAATGACTGTGGAGGATTCTATTACAACAGATGATGTCGTTACTGGTATGTTTCTGATAAACTACTTACTTATACATATATTATTTGAAATTGGAGCAAAGTGCTCATCTATGAATATGAACTAGGTGATGAACTGAAATTGTTTGCTTGTGTTTAATCCATTAAAAGTAAGGGTAGTTAATGATATATTGATATATCGATTTGATTTTGAAAAGTGTTTGCTATGAACTTCTGTTTATATAGTGCCATTAGTAGATTGATGTAATCTTAGGTATAAACTAAGTAGTCTTGGGAAGGACTAACATTTAATTAGAAAAAAAAAAATTATTAACCGTGACTTGTCGAGTCACATGTAGTAATTCTTAAAGTATATGTTGGAATTATTATACTAATATGAATGAATTGTTCTTGCCTTGTTATGGATGTTAGATAAAACACACATAAACATAAATATCTTAGAGAAAGATTGTAACACCTCAAATTTTAATACAAAACATTTGCCCAAAATAATCATTTTTCATAAATAGAAGAACTATTCCAAAAATATGGATTTACAAAAACCTTTGGTATGAAAATCAGAGTATAAAGTTTGGTGTTACAAAATAGATCAAAACCAAAGCTAAGTATAAATCCAATCTAAAGTTCTTCTACTTTAGGCCCCGCATCTCTATCCATGCGTACCTAAACCTTCGATCCCGAACCTGAGTACATAGCAAAACAAACAAGGAGTACGTGAGACAAAACGTCTCGTGAGCTACATGGGTTTAGACCCAATAATAATACTAATCGTATGACATATAAACAAACATATGAGTAAGTCAATCCATCTAACTAGTCACCCTATTGTGACTCTAATACTTTGCTTTCCTAGCAATCATATCTAGTTATCGAGTTGCCCCTGAACTAACTAGAACCACCTTGACTTATTAACCGAAATCCATCGCCATTAATAAGCCTCAAGATACCGGCAAGAGGGATTCGCCCAATCTACCAATACCTGCCTTACTCACCGGACTACCTCCGGTTAGCAAGACTACTATCGTGGTTGAGTCGATGGGAATCCACCCAACTGCCCCTCACACCACACCTCATGACCGGGGGTCCCCTGCATCATCACATCATCTCGACATTTCATAACTCAATGGTTATGTCAATCTAGCTCTCGGCTATCACGTCTATCATCAAACAAGTTAGTTCAATACTATTATCGGTATAACTAACTACTAACTACTAGTCTACACAATTAAGCAAATAGACCATAACACAAGTAAGAAAGGGATTTCATGGGCTATGTACTCAGTAAATTTCCACACGTACTCACCTTAGCAATAAGATGCTCCAACCGAATTCTTGCCACCAAATCTCTTGCTTCACAAATTCACCGACTTTCCAAGATGTCACCGAAAGCCTAATACAATGATCACAAGATGTTCAACATCTCATACTACCAATAATGTATCCATTAACCTCTAATTACCATTAATTAACATTTTCCCCAATTATGGTGATTTACCAAACCCTAGGTTTAACCAACCCTTAAGATTCTTACCAATCGAAACCACACACTTGTTTCCTTTGTTAATATACCATCTATTAAGTGTATACATCATTTATTCACCATAAACCATAACCCCCAATAACTAGGGTTTCAACCCAACCATTAAAATACATAGATCTAAAGCTACAAAGATCAAGGAGTGAAGATATACCTTTAATCTTCACTTAGGAGTGAAATCTACCAAAGATTTGTGAAGAGATCAACCAAAATCTGCACTTGAGCTCCAAAATAGCCAAAGGGAAAAACTAGGGTTTACTATTGCATTAAATGAGCTCAAACCCGACTTTAATGATGCACGACCAAAGTTCACGGCGCGAACTAAGTTCGCGTCGCTAACTTTCCTTTGTACGCGAACTTCACGATCGTTATCAGTTCGTGAACTACATCACGCCCAAAGGCCAAACCCGCTGGAGACAGTTCCCGATCGGGAACTATAGTTAGCGGCGCTAACTTTCCAATGCAGCAGGGCTGCATTTTTCGGTTGTTGTCTCGACCCAGTTTCGCCCATAACTTTCTCATACGGTCTCCAAACGACGCGAAACCAATTCCTACTTTCTTTAAACGATTAATCCATATTTATCATATTTTTGTACAATTTGTTTATTTACAAATTTTGGGTCGTTACAACTATCTACCCCTTAAGAAGATTCCGTCCTCGGAATCTCATCATAGTTCACGAATTCCGGGTACCTTTTCCGAATCTCGTCTTTGACTTCCCAAGTCAAATTCGGCCCAAGTGAATGCTTCCACTTAACCAACACCAATTCGATCTCTTTATTCCGGAGCTTCTTCGTTTTCGTTTCTAATATAGCTTCATGCTCCTCAATCAACCGGTTCGGGCCGTCAACCCGCAACTCTTGCAATGGAATAATATTTTCAACTTCCCCGATGAACTTTTTCAAATAACTCACGTGAAAGGTGTCGTGCACACCTTGAAGCTCGGGTGGAAGTTCCAACTTAAACGCTTGAAGCCTGACCCGTTTCAATATTTTGAACGGTCCAACATACCTTGGACTTAACTTTCCTTTCTTACCAAACTGCATCACACCTTTCCAAGGTGACACTTTCAACATGACCATATCACCGACATCCAAATCGTATGGCCTTTTCTTCAAACCCGAATAACTTCGTTGTCAATCTTGGGCGACTTTCATCTTGGTTTGAATAATACCGATCTTTTCATTCGTCACTCTCACGATCTCGGGATCCTTGAGTTTCGTCTCTCCCGCTTCTAACCAACAAGATGGAGTTCTGTATTTTCTTCCATACAACGCCTCATAAGGCGGCATCTTGATAGTCGAGTGATAACTATTATTGTACGAAAACTCGACCAACGGTAAGTGTTCATCCCATTTACCACCGAAATCTAGTACACGCGATCTTAACATGTCTTCAACCGTTTGAATCGTTCTTTCACTTTGACCGTCGGTTTGCGGGTGATAAGCCGTGCTCAACCGCAACTTTGTACCCAACTCTTCTTGTAAAGATCGCCAAAATCTCGAGGTAAACCTCGCGTCTCTATCGGATACAATCGATAACCGAACCCCGTGGAGTCGAACCACCTCATCAACATACAACTTAGCCAATTTCTCAAGTGGCAACGTTTCCCGAATGGCTAAAAATAACGCACTCTTGGTCAACCGGTCAACTATGACCCAAATGGCATCGTGACCCTTACTCGTCTTCGGTAATCCTACTATGAAATCCATAGTTATGTCTTCCCACTTTCCGGCCGGTACAACCAATGATTGAGCTACCTCATACGGTACTTGATGCTCGGCTTTCACTTGTGCACACGTGGCACACTTAGAGATATACTTGGCCACTCTCGCCTTCATTCCGGGCCACCAATAAACCCGTTTCATATCTTGGTACGTCTTTGTACTTCCCGGGTGAATCGAATACTTTGACTTGTGCACATCATACAACAACTCTTTTCGGATACCACCGAACTTAGGAACCCAAATACGACCGCCCACGGTCTTCAACCCTTGTGCATTTTCGAGAAAATGTTGATTCTTACCTAACCGTTCTTGTCTTAACTCTTCTTTTCCCATAACTTCTCGTTGGGCATTCTTGATTCTTTTGATAATGCTCGAGACGACTTCTATACGTGATAAAATTCCTCGGTTCGGCTTTTCATAAACCTTTCGGCTCAAGGCGTCGGCTACTACATTAGCCTTTCCCGCGTGATACACAATCTCACCATCATAATCGGCAATCAACTCGATCCACCTTCTTTGTCGCATATTAAGATCTTTTTGAGTAAACACGTATTGTAAACTTTTATGATCCGTGTACAACGTACACCGAGTACCATACAAATAATGCCTCCACAACTTCAAGGCAAATATAATCGCCGCCAACTCCAAGTCGTGTGTCGTGTACCTCAATTCCGCATTCTTCAATTGTCGCGAGGCATACGCGATTACCTTACCTCTTTGCATCAACACACAACCGAGCCCTTGATTCGACGCATCACTATAAACCACAAAATCTTCCATACCATCCGGTAACGTAAGAATCGGCGCGTTACATAACTTTTCTTTCCACAACTTAAACGCCTCTTCTTGCTTCTTCTCCCACACAAACTTCTCACTTTTTCTCGTTAACTTCGTTAGTGGAATCGCGATTCTCGAGAAGTCTTGTATAAACCTTCGGTAATAACCGGCTAATCCAAGAAAACTTCTAACCTCAGTTGGAGTTCTCGGAGGCTCCCAATTTGACACCGCTTCAATCTTAGACGGGTCAACCTTAATACCATCACAAGTCACCACGTGACCTAAGAATTGCACTTCCCGCAACCAAAATTCACACTTCGAGAATTTTGCATACAACTTCTCCCGTTTCAACACGTCTAGAACGAGCCTCAAATGACGTTCGTGTTCTTCTTCGGTTTTCGAATAAATCAAAATGTCATCAATAAACACGATCAAAAACTTATCAAGGAACGGTTTACAAACCCGATTCATCAAATCCATAAATAAAGCCGGCGCGTTTGTAAGACCAAACGGCATCACTAGAAATTCATAATGACCATAACGTGTACGAAAAGCCGTCTTCTCGGTGTCACCTTCTTTCACCCGAACTTGGTGATAACCCGACCTCAAATCAATCTTCTAGAAATAACTAGCACCTTGCAATTGGTCGAATAAGTCGTCAATTCTCGGCAACGGGTAACGGTTCTTAATAGTTACCTTGTTCAACTCTCGGTAGTCGATACACATTCTCATCAAACCGTCTTTCTTTTTAACAAATAACACTGGTGCACCCCATGGTGACGAACTCGGACGAATAAAACCTTTGTCTAACAAATCTTGCAATTGAGTCATCAATTCCCGCATCTCGGTGGGAGCTAAACAGTAGGGAGCACGAGCAATCGGCGTCGCCCCCGGAACTAAATCAATCTTAAACTCGACTTGTCTCTCCGGTGGCAAACCGGGCAAGTCATCGGGAAATACCTCGGGAAAATCCCGAATAATTTTGACGTTATCCATCGTCTTCTTTTCTTTTCGGCAATCTAATACATATGCAATAAACGATGCACAACCTTTCGATATACTTTTCCTCGCCTTAATGGCGGTAATCACATTAGGCATGTGATGTCGTTTCTCCCCATACACATACACTTTCTCATTCTCGGGTGTCCTAATCGACACTATTTTCTTTCAACATAAAATCTTGGCTTGGTGCATACCCAACCAATCCATACCGATAACCACATCAAACGCCCTAATTCCCATGGGCAACAAATCTACCTTAAACTTTCTACCATCTATTTCTATTTCACAATTTCTATAAATACATTCAACCATAGACGTTTTCCCGTCGGCTACTTCTATCTCATAAACCTCATCTAACATCTCGGACGGCACATTCAATTTACAACCGAACTCATAAGACACAAACGAATAATTGGAACCCGAATCAAACAAAATATGAGTTGGCAAGGAGTTAATGAATAAAGTACCTGACACCACATCGTGTGCCTCCTTCGCCTCCTCCCGAGTGAGTTGGAAGGACCGCCCCTTCACCTTTTCCGGTTCCACTTTCTTTTGAGCCGTGGACACCATCGACTCTATTCCCTTCTTCGGGCATGCGTTGCTATAATGCCCTTTTTCATGGCATGAGTAGCACTCCACATCGGCCGACAACTTGGCCTTACAATCCCGGGCTATGTGCCCCATCTTGCCACAACTATAACAAGCCTTTGACTCTCCTCGGCATATGCCGGTATGATTTTTCCCGCATTTCTTGCACGGGCCAACTTTAGAGAAGATCGAAGTGAACTTCCCTTTCTTGAACGAACTAGAGCCGCTCTCGGCTTTCCTTTTCTCTCCCACATGGGCCCTCTCGGCAACCCGTGCCTCATTCACTTCCTCAACACCTCGGGCGGCACTAATGGCCTCATCAAGTGTGACCGCCCTCTTGACTTCCAATTGGTAGTCCCACGGTAACCCACAAGCATACCGGACCACCCTCAACCTCTCATCCGAGTAGGTTTTAGCAACAAACGGGAGCAATCCCGTGAACTCTCTCGAGTATTCCTCGATTGACAAATCACCCTTCTTAAGGGTCACAAACTTCTCGTGCATCTTTTCCAAATCCCTTTCGGGATAAAATTTCTTTTTCAATCTCGTGGTGAATTCATCCCACGTCATTTTCTCAACTACCCCCCTCCCGAGGGTTTCATACACGACATCCCACCAAACCATAACACCTTCTTTTAACAATTGTGACACATACGTCACCATATCGGCATCCTTACACTTGCTACTACCGATAACCCTCTCGGTTTCTCGGATCCACCTCATTGTTACTTTCGGGTCCGAACTACCCTTGTACACATTCGGCTTACAAGCCATGAAGGATTCAAACGAACAACCTTCTTTCACATCGGGCTTTGCCCTAGCATCACTTTGGCCACCCGTGGAGGACTTCCCTTCACCGGTGCCACTTCCCCCGGTTCTCTCATCCGATCTAGCCTCGGATTCACGGTCTCCACCCCACCTCTCACGGTCCCCAATAATTCGGTGCACTTCCTCGGCCACCGTTCCTTTGATTTGATCAATAATAGTTTGGAGGTCCGCCATGGTTACCGGAGTTCTATTAGCTCCGACCTCCGACTCACCCATTCGATGCATCGACGGTTGACTGTCTAGTTCAACCACAACCTCAACATGAGGTATTTCCTCCTCCCGGCCCTCCGGGGCTCTACCACTTCTACGCGTGGTCACCATTTCTTTCAATCAAGACTATACGAAAGACATTAAACATTTAGTACCTTGTGTACAACCCATTAGTCGTATAAGACTCAATATCCATAACCATATCAAATTTCATCGGTCCCCTAGGTTCAACCCTAAACTTAACATAAAGTCTCAAGGTCAACCTATGATCTTAAGGAATCTTATATTCCTAATGCTACAGTCTAAGACTAGGATGGTCATCCAACCTAATTCACTTAAACAGTAGCTCTGATACCAAGTTGTAACACCACAAATTTTAATACAAAACATTTGCCCAAAATAATCATTTTTCATAAATAGAAGAACTATTCCAAAAATATTGATTTACAAAAACCTTTGGTATGAAAATCAGAGTATAAAGTTTGGTGTTACAAAATAGATCAAAACCAAAGCTAAGTATAAATCCAATCTAAAGTTCTTCTACTCTAGGCCCCGCATCTCTATCCATGCGTACCTAAACCTTCGATCCCGAACCTGAGTACATAGCAAAACAAACAAGGAGTACGTGAGACAAAACGTCTCGTGAGATACATGGGTTTAGACCCAATAATAATACTAATCGTATGACATATAAACAAACATATGAGTAAGTCAATCCATCTAACTAGTCACCCTATTGTGACTCTAATACTTTGCTTTCCTAGCAATCATATCTAGTTATCGAGTTGCCCCCGAACTAACTAGAACCACCTTGACTTATTAACCGAAATCTATCGCCATTAATAAGCCTCAAGATACCGGCAAGAGGGATTCGCCCAATCTACCAATACCTGCCTTACTCACCGGACTACCTCCGGTTAGCAAGACTACTATCGTGATTGAGTCGATGGGAATCCACCCAACTGCCCCTCACACCACACCTCATGACCGGGGGTCCCCCGCATCATCACATCATCTCGACATTTCATAACTCAATGGTTATGTCAATCTAGCTCTCGGCTATCACGTCTATCATCAAACAAGTTAGTTCAATACTATTATCGGTATAACTAAATACTAACTACTAGTCTACACAATTAAGCAAATAGACCATAACACAAGTAAGAAAGGGATTTCATGGGCTATGTACTCAGTAAATTTCCACACGTACTCACCTTAGCAATAAGATGCTCCAACCAAATTCTTGCCACCAAATCTCTTGCTTCACAAATTCACCGACTTTCCAAGATGTCACCGAAAGCCTAATACAATGATCACAAGATGTTCAACATCTCATACTACCAATAATGTATCCATTAACCTCTAATTACCATTAATTAACATTTTCCCCAATTATGGTGATTTACCAAACCCTAGGTTTAACCAACCCTTAAGATTCTTACCAATCGAAACCACACACTTGTTTCCTTTGTTAATATACCATCTATTAAGTGTATACATCATTTATTCACCATAAACCATAACCCCCAATAACTAGGGTTTCAACCCAACCATCAAAATACATAGATCTAAAGCTACAAAGATCAAGGAGTGAAGATATACCTTTAATCTTCACTTAGGAGTGAAATCTACCAAAGATTTGTGAAGAGATCAACCAAAATCTGCACTTGAGCTCCAAAATCGCCAAAGGGAAAAACTAGGGTTTACTATTGCATTAAATGAGCTCAAACCCGACTTTAATGCTGCACGACCAAAGTTCACGGCGCGAACTAAGTTCGCGTCGCTAACTTTCCTTTGTACGCGAACTTCACGATCGTTATCAGCTCGTGAACTACATCACGCCCAAAGGCCAAACCCGCTGGAGACAGTTCCCGATCGGGAACTATAGTTAGCGGCGCTAACTTTCCAATGCAGTAGGGCTGCATTTTTCGGTTGTTGTCTCGACCCGGTTTCACCCATAACTTTCTCATACGGTCTCCAAACGACGTGAAACCAATTCCTACGTTCTTTAAACGATTTATCCATATTTATCATATTTTTGTACAATTTGTTTATTTTCAAATTTCGGGTCGTTACAAAGATATATAAAAAAAATAAAAAGAGAGGAATAATGAAATAATTTAATGTTAAATATACGATTTGTCCCCTGTGCCGGATGTGAAAATTGAAAATTGACATAAAGAATCAAGGTTATTGACCATATTGAATTGATTTCCGACTAATTAATGGATGAATTTTAGAGTGAATATAAAATTTAATAAGATTGTGAAATTTTTTTTAGAGATAAACTTTGAGATAATGAGAATTAATGCCGTTATATGTGAAGATTGATTAGAATTTAGATTTCGAAAGGTGTAATTTTGAGAATTAGTGAATTATGACTGTGTATTTATTATTAATAATTCTAAAATTTCGAGATCTTTAACGAGTTAAACCATATCAGAATACAAAATTCGATGGAATAAAGGACAAGGCGTAATATTTTAGACATTAAAATAATTATTATGACTGTATGCAAGAAGAATTATATAACAGCTTATGATTTAAGATGTAATATATATATATATATATATATATATATATATATATATATATATATATATATATATATATATATATATATAAATAAATGTTGGGTTTTTAAACAAAACTAACATGAATAAATATGATAAGTTTGTTTATGTTAGATTATTGTTGTTTTGATGAATTGTTACCTTGTTAGTTTGAGCATGTAGAGATTCCGGGGACGGAATCTTTTTAAGGGAGGTAGATTTGTAACATCCCGAGATCCGGCCTAGAATTTTAAATTATTTTGGGTAAGTAATTCTAATTGTTTATTATTTTGCATAATTTATGTGATTTATTTAGATTTTAGCATATTTTAACCAAGAGGTTAAAATTAATATTAACTGTTATTATTGAGCATGAAAGTGATAATTACATTTTTGAATTAACTTTTGAATTACAGTTCCGAAAATATTTTCGTTATTAAAATCTGAGTTGGATAAGTATTTTTAAATAAATCAAACGCGGTCTAGACTTTCAGTATTACACTGTATTTAAATGAAATGTGGCTTTATTAGGGGTGGGGCACGTGTCCAAGGAGGTGTCAAATACCTCCTCTTTCTTTCCTCTGTAACCATCGACACAAACACACACACACCCTCACAAATTCCTTTTCTTGAAGAACTATTGCATGCTTGAAGAACTAACTTGAATCTCTTCCTTCTTCTTCTCTAAATTTCGGAATTAATCTCCTCACAAGGTAGGGTTTAAGCTAAATGTTCTTAATCTTATGTGTTCTTGCTAGAAAATTCTAGGGTTCTTGAGTTATGATGATTTTTTCTTTAAAACATGAAATTGATGAATTGTTAGGGTTTAGATGTAGTTCATAACTGTTAGTGGGTGTCCTAGATACCTAATTATGGATTAAAGTATTAGTTCAAGCTTTTGACCTAAAAACCTAGTTATGGAGTTTTGGAGAAGATGACCAAAACCCATTAAATTGTTAAATTGTGTTAATTGAGTTCTTGATGTCCTATCTAGTGTAGAATCATAATGAAATGTTAATTAACTGATCTACATGTTTAATTGATGTTAAATTGAGGGGTGTTTGGCTAATTATCTAGAAATGGCTATATCTAGCTAGTTGTGCATTGTTGACTTTTCTGGTCAACTTAGGGAGTTGTCTTGATCGAAAATCAGATGCCAAATGATTGTGGGTGATTCTAATATTATAAATGTGAGAAATTTGATTAGTTGTTGGTATTGTTAGTTTGTTTGGATTTTGACCCGTTTGGGCCTAAATAACTAGAATCGGTCAAGAATGTGTGTTTTGGTGCAATACTTGAATTGTGGGGCTTACAATATGGTTTTGTTATATTTAGACTTATGGTTAAAAAGGGTTATAAGACTTATGCAAGTTTTGGATAATTTATGAATCTTGTATTTTAAGTATTTCGGTTGATTCAGTTACTAACTCGGTTGCATTATTATTACAGGCAAAGGCAAGGGAACTCAGTAATTAGAATACTGAGTTTTCGGGATCGGATTGCTAGCTAAGGTGAGTGGATTTAGCCTTCAATCTATACGTGTACAATTTGGGTAGAAATTGGATACTTTGGTAAAATGCAGGATTTCGGTTTCGTGGCACGAACCTGAGTTTTCGTGCCACGAACTTGGACAGAAACTCGTTTTCGTGTCCACGAAGTTTTTCGTGCCGCACGAAGAGGGTTCGTGCAGCACGAACATTCTTCGTGTAGCACGAAATTTGGGGATCGCAATGTAAATTCCTTCGTGCGATGTTTTCGATGAGAACTTTCTCGGGTTTTGGTTTTTTGGTTGCAATGTTTATTGCAAGCCCACACTTCGGTATAAATAATTCGGTAATTAATTAAGTGCACTTTTGGGGGAGACGTCAGTAATTGGAACATTCTACTGGGCAGAAGTTTACTATTGACAAGGTGTATCGCCCTTAGATGCACTGGTTGTTCTAAGGGGGTACATATTGTCTTTGAGTAAAGGGCCATCGGTTATCATTGTTAGGCCGACAATGATTTAAGGTTCGGCCGAACCACCGTTACTCTTCAAAATTAACTAATTGGGATAATGTAAATTATCATCGGTTGTTCTATATATATATTGTCGGTTTAGTTCATTCACTTAGCTGTTAGCTAATCCCCACCTCGTTGACTCTTTTGCAGGTTTATCTTTTGGGCGGGTCAAGGGGCGTTTTAGGAATGGTTGACCAACACTCTGATTTTGGTATAGAAGTAAATGGACCGCCGGATGTTTTAACAATGTTAACTACTTATTATATTTTGGTTAAATTGTAAAAGGCCTGTTTGATGTTAACTACTTTACTTTAATTATTCTTACGCTTCCGTTAGTTTTTTTTTTTATTTAAAAAATCGGGTTTAATTTTTGCGGTGTTACAAAGATTCTCTTGACACGAATTTAGACTCGGGTGATACGTTGGTAACTCGATTTAATTGACCTCGTATTTTAAATATGTTTGTTTGGGTTTAATAAGTTTCGAAAATAGTTACTCTTGGATAGGAAGTACATGGATTTGGACACGATCGATAATTATTTAAATAAAAATAGGTTTAAATAATTATAACTAATTAATTTTTAATAAATAATGAAAGAGTCTTCGTATCTGATTACATATTACTTAAATAAATAATTAGTTAATTAAAATAATTAATTAATCTATAATTATAATAAAGCAAAGCCTCTTAAGGGCCACATGGACCCCTTCATAACACAGAGAGACACGTGTCAGTGTTTAATAAGAGAGACACGTGTCAGTGTTTAATAATTTTCAGGAATTTAAATTTTTTTAATTCTCAAGCTTCAACACGTTCTTCTTAACGGCCAGTTTTCTTAACTTATCCCACGTTCTTCTTAATAAACCGGCCATCTGAATCCAAAGAGTGCAAGAAAATATGTAATATTGA
This sequence comes from Calendula officinalis, assembly GCA_963853835.1. Lineage (NCBI taxonomy): Eukaryota > Viridiplantae > Streptophyta > Magnoliopsida > Asterales > Asteraceae > Calendula > Calendula officinalis. The sequence continues at coordinate 53,318,576 of OY970825.1, forward strand.
TTTACTGTTGTAACCCAAAAGGTAAAACGTTTACGAATCCAATTTCACCCTCCACCGCCATAGGCTCATAGTCATAGCCACCGTCTCCGTCACCAGATTATGGACAATGTCTTTATCTAAAAGAGTTTCGTCAACTCCAGAATCACCATCACAACATCAACAAGATGTCAATCACCGCGTGATTACTTGCCTTAACAAGCTTTCCGACCGAGATACGCTTCTGCCACGGAGCTGGAATCAAAATCCGTCAACTTGATACTAATGGGATATGTATATCATCTCAGTCACCAGTAAATGGAAAGGTATTTGATTTACATTTTAAGATATGAATTTGATAATTGAAACAAAGCAGGAATTAGGCTTTTAATCACCACGTCGTCTCACAATAGGTTTTCTAAAAATTTCAATTTGTGTGATTTGTATAGTTCAGTGTGTTTACTCATGAATTAGGGCTTGAAATCTTAGTTTACTCAGTGTGTATAATTCAGTGTATTTACTCATGAATTCAGTGTATAATCCACATATCGCCTGTTATGTCTGAATCGTAGTTTATATCTTGTCGGTTATCCTTCGATATAGTGTTTACCAGTAGGCTTTAAATTAGGTTTTATCAACTGATTTTGGTTTTGTTAAATCTTATAAAAAGCCGGCTATCCTTGGATTCCGATTCCCTTTTCCATCTATTCTTTCATTTAAGGGATTATCAGGAAATTTTAAAATAGGTTTTAATGTTTTATCAACTAATTTTTGGTTTTGTTAACTGAATTGTGTTTTGCTCTGTTTGTAAATCATAATATTTAGGTAATAAATCATAAATTGAAGAAAAGCTAAGGGGAAGAGCGAACTATAAAGAGGCTGCTGATAAGGAAGATAAAGATAAGAAGGTGAGTTTATTATCATTCAATATTTAATAACATAAGGACTATCCGTGTAATTTCAAAACTTTAAGGACTAAAACTATAATTTAACATAAATCACAAGGACCATCTATGTAAGTTACACAGGTTATTTAAGTTAATCAGTATATTTATGCATTATGATTAATGATTTTCTTCATTTATGTATTAATTTTGTACGGTGATTGCAAAAGCTGGTAGTGTAAAACCATACACAAAATTGGAGGCAGAAATATACGTTAATGAAAGATGAAGGAGGGCGTCATACAACGTTTTTCTCAAATTACACTGCTGATGTCACTGGGAAAGTAGATCTACCTGAAAAATGTTAAAATGATTATGCCTACAGATAATGTAACTGCTGCTTCTGAACTTATTAGACCCGTTGTTCTTGAACCAGGTATTTTTCTCACAATTAGCAAGCTATTTTTCTCACAATTGTTGGAACATGTAACTGCTACTTCAGTAGCAAAATACACATTTGGCTACTTTCGGCCCGTTTGCCATGTTTTCTTATAAGCCTATTTTTTTCTGATAAACATAAGGTATTGACATATTGGCAAGCGAATTTGGGCTACTTTTGGCCCGTTTGACCTTTTCTTTCTTTCTTTTTGACAATTGAGACAAAAGTCACAAAACATAACCTTTTGGTTAATTTCTATTTTGCCACATCTGATAATGGATGCTATTATTCTTAGATGAGTAATATTAATAAAATATGTTGGACCAGGTTTCATGAAGTTAAATGCCATTGCCCGTTATTAAAAGGGATGCAAATTTGATGGCCCTAATTTATTTATCTCTGTATCTAATAAATTTGATGGCCCTAATTTGTTTATCTCTGTATCTAATTTAGACGACAATTTAATTCACGGCCATAAATAATTTTCAATATTTGATGGGCCATTTTTCTTATGAAAAATTACAAGTTGTACATGTACAAAAATTAATTTATGTACAATAGCAAGTGCGTATTGTATGCAAGGGGATATTTTAAGGAATAATGCATCTATATATTTGATAAATGGTGTAGCTAAGAAGATGATGCAGCCAGCAGGTTAGCTGCCCCAAAACCTGAGCCAGATTCCCACAACGCTACTGAAAATGCTGCTTTTCAGAAGGTAAAATATTTATCTTGTGATACTTGAATGACATCCAAAGTTTAGGGTCAATATGATTATTTTTCGATTCTTGATGGCGCTCTTACAAATAAAACAACAAATGTTGTATTGAAGGAGGTATTTAGAAATTTAATTTTAATTTTATTTTTTTGTTAAGCACTTTGCTTTATCTGGTGCTGGTGCAATATTTTTTTAATTTTTTTATTTGACCATATAAAGTCAACCATGTAGACTAACTTGATTAACCACAACACTGATTGAGCTTTTGTTGACTGTCGTAGTCAACATAAAGATTTTCAATTCCTAATGTTTTAGGGTCTGGATATGCATCAATTTTGAATTTTCATGTATTATTGGTTTGACATGTATATTATAGGGATAAACATATAGATAAAGATTTTTTTTTTAAATTTTATTAACATTATTATTATAGATAAAGATGTGATAGATGGAGTGCTGGATCTAGAGATCATTGAAGGTAAATTATGAACTCAATGCTCTTATGAGATTTCGAACCCTAACATAGTAACATGTGTATGATGAGATGCATAACAAGTGTTTGATAAAATGCTTCAATGAAAATTTTATGCATCAAAGTTGTAGAAACACCCAAAAAATTGATGATTGGGAACAAGTTTAAACCAGAAAGTCAAATTGTGTGCCACTTGTGCAGAAGCTGAAGGGTGAGAAATAGTTGCAGTTTGAGATAGTAAAGGGCTAGAATTTTGTACTCTCTATATCATAGTTGATAATGCAGTTGACGGATATACACGAAGGTTTATTGATATCTTGAAAGGCCCATCTAAAAAAAGAAATGTAGTTGAGGTATGGCGATGCTCAATACCATATTACAATTTTTCTATGATCTCTTTATTGTAGGGATTCATCTGCATTGACTTCGAAAAATAATTAAAATGTGGTTTTTATTCTATTTTCTGTGTTATAATTCGTATATTTTGCTTGCAGGTATTTGACAAGATGCTTAGTTTTTATCATGGTAATATGAAGATAAAAAAGAAGATTTAAACTCTATATATGTTTTCATCATATCCGTATGTTAGATTGCTTAATGTGGCTGTAAGTTAACTATGATAATTTTCATACAAATATTTGACATCGTAGATGATTTATTTACCCTAAATTTAGTAATGTTTGATTTGTTTTTTTGTATATTTTCATTAAGTCATTTTAGTCATCATAAAATTAACAATTAATTTTTGTATTTTATTTTGATTATGCGAAACTTAAAAACTGACAACCAGTGATTTTTTACGGGCTTTAACCTAGTTAGTATAATAAATAAAAGGTTTAATGAGACTGATTTTTGATCAAAGGAGAAATAAATGAAACGAATCTGAGCTCTGAAATTTAGTTGGGCTCAATCAATTTGGGCTGGAAACAATTTGACTCGCGACTGGGGTAAGTAAAAAGGTTCGGTAATATTGGGCCTTTTTAAATAACATTTGACCGGATTAAAACATTTATAGTTGGGCTGGATCGGAGGAAGCGGCGACGGGAAATGTATACAGTGACTGATAACGTGATCCGCACACAACCGAAAGCCACCGGAAAACATACATTAAAACACATGCAACATACTCACACCAAACACACACTGTAGTTAACGGTACACACAGTTATGTGTGTATTCCACCGGAGAGGAAAAACGAACGGGAAACAAAAACAAGCATATCGCCATATCATGTGATTTGTTATAGGCTTTGTATTATATTATTAAAATAATCATAAATTGTACGTAAATTGTGGGGAGTTTGGTGTTGCATTCGGATGTGTGTAGAAAGAGAGTCCAAGGGATAAAATGACTTATGTTTTAAGTTTTTAGAGATGCACACAATTAATGTCACGTCAAGATTAAAGAAAGGACATTGGAGTGTTGATGAAGATTCAATATTATTGAAGCACATAGAAGATTTTGGACCAAAGAAATGACATCTTTCATTATGTAAAGGTTTATTGAATCGATCCGGAAAAGTGTGTCGTTTACGATGGATTAACAAATATCAACCCAATTTAAAAAAGGAGATTAAATTTTCCGTGCAAGAATAAGAATTGGGGATTGAATTGCGACGTCAATTATGAAATAAATGGGCCAAGATTTCCACATATTTGCCCGGACGAACAAACAGTAGTGGCGTTGAAAATTTTCGGTGCCAACGAAAGAAGAAAATGGCTTCTTTAGTTCAAAGAACAAAGATGAATGAAACTCAATTTTGTGACATGAAGACCTTCGGTAAGCAAATCATGAATGTATGGTTTGATTTTATGAATGTTGGTGATGCCGTCTCCAATGTAAGATTTGGGGCGATGATGTTTTAAAGATCGATGTTATTAACGTTCATGATGATGATCTTGTCAAAAGAAACAAGGTGAAGGATGATGATGCTAAAGTCGTAGACGATTATGGCATGAATGTTGATTGTACCGTCTTAGATGAAAAGATTATGAGACGATGTTTTGGAGGTCGATTTTCTGCAAAATTTCGACTAGATTGATTGACATAAAAGATTGATGATTAAAGACTTCAAGATTCGAGGTTAAATTCTAATGAAAGTTTAACTTACGGGCATGGGCGGTACCAAGAGGTGGGCAGAGTGGGCATTTGCCCCTTAAATTTTTTCTGATTAATATAATTTTTTTGGATTAGTTTATTTTTGCATTTTTGCTAATCAAATGATATATTACATCTGAGTAATAACTAATGTAAGTCATATCTTCATTGTTTTACCCGGATTTCGAATCGGACCGGCCGATGCCTAAAAAACGATCGAACCGGTTGAACCAGATTACAAAAAAACCCTAAAAATACAAAACAATTATCATAACAAAGCCTAAAAAAGCGTGTATGTTAAGCAAGTGTATTTAAAGCCTAAAAATACAAAAGAATCTAAAGCAACTGTAAAGTTGATTTTAAATTTTTGTTAAGCAATTGTATGTTAAGCATGAATTATACTACATTGTTGCTAACATACATTTAAGCATGAAACACAATTTGTTGCTAACATAACAAAGAATCATTGTTAAGCAACAAAAGAATTTAACTGTATGTTAAGCATGAATTTTAACTGTATGTTAAGTATGGAAATACCAAAGAATCATTGTTAAGCAATCTAAAGCAACTGTATTATATGTATTAATTATTTGTTGCTAACATAACAAAGATTTCGTTAGGGGAGCTGGAAACAATTTAAACTTTTTTATCTGTGGTCCAGTGTTCGAATCATTGTGGCTGCAATTCTTTTACACTTTTTTTTTCCTTGCTTTGGTATTTAACCCATCCCACATTGCTGCAAGATCTCTTTGACACCAACCTCACCCTTCTATAAATTAAATCACCAAACTCATCCTTGTTTGCAGGTTGAATCCGAATATTGGATCCAAATCCAGCCCATTAACCCGGCTTAAAGGGTCCGGTTCAACCCGGTTATCAAATTGTGACAACCCTCGAAATTTGGATACTTGACCCGACATTTAATACGACCAAATCTATTTTTGTTATTGTAGAACATTCATTACATTTACTATAACATTTAAGGCTAGCAATAACCCTCATATCATGTGTAGGCAGTACACATCATTCATTGTGCACGAATCATTTGATTGGGTCTCATACATTTAAAAATTATTATTCATAATTCATAAAGTTACCAACAGAACACTCACGTATAACGGTATTTTAAAAAGCAACTATTGGAGTGAACATCTAGCATAGACGTACCGTTAGTGCCGTCTCTCATTATTGTTATTCTTATGCATTAGGTCGCTAAGAAGTCATTTGCACATTATCTTTGGCATTTTACTAGTTGTGCATCATGTGAGTCTACATCCCCTCTTTTACTATGTTTTTATACTGTTTTGGGGTGAAATACATATCAACTATTTTTATAAATGTTTACATTATCTATCACTGTGTTTCAGTGAAGCTTACTGTGACTATTTATTTTACTTGTGGTGAAACATATCTTAAACCATGACAATCAATCTGTATGCTCGGACTAAGTTTAGATGTACTTACATACCATAATCATTAGCTAGTTGCGACTAGACCCTGGATATGCAGATGGTACCATTGGCTAAGACTCTTCCTCCCACATCTTCGAAAATCAGGGAGTGCATATCTTAGATTCATTATCATTAGAGTTGGAGTTTGATTATGGGCTTAGGGTCGATATTTTAACTCGAAGGCCTTGCAAACCTTTGAGGGATATCAGTCATGCTTTTTATACAAATATATGTGTTTCAATATTTCAACAAATCAATTATAATCAGATTACAGCCCGTGGAGGCAAATCATTTTCAAACATTATTCATCACACAATTTATGCCATGGTTGGCACATGAACACTTGGGACATCAAATCATTTTCAGACACTATCATTATACAATTTATGCCACTATTGGCATACAGAAAACTTTGGATTTCAAAACAAATTATAAACCTGTGGATTCACTCAACAATTTTGTTGATCATTTTCATATGTTTTTCAGGTAACTAAGTTGAAGCATTAGTCTTAGTAACATTGGATCACGAGCATGCATGTGTCAAGATGCCACGAGTTATTTCATATTAAAAACATTGTCTTTTACATTTCAAATATTTTGTTAACACTTACTTTTGTGGCGTACTTTAAATCCAATGGTTATTTAAGTTTTTCAATGTTTATTTGTTTACGATAATCATATGCTTGTGGTTACTCAGGATAGTCGCGCGCCCGTTCTTCCGCAAACCGTTTTTCCTAAAACCATTTTTGGCGGGGTGTGACAGATTGGTATCAGAGCTATTGGTTATAGTGAACTAGCGAGTCTAGTCTATAACTACAAAACGATTTTTGGACAAAACTATTTTGAGTCAAAACATTTTCGTGGCATCATGAATCTCATTCCATCTAGAGTTGCATTTCGTTCAGATTTCGTTTCATATAAAGTTTCATTCATATAGAGTCTCTCATCGCATATAAACTTGCATACCATACCTTTCACAAGACCTATGCCTTAGCACTAAGTCAATTGCCTTACACACACATTAGATAAATTGCTTACACTTCACTATTCACTTACACGTAAACGCGTATTCGACAATTTCTACCGAACGTATACGACCATTGTATATATTGGCTACTCTACTATATCAGACAAGGAGCATAATGACACAACAATTGTCGCCTTCACACAAGAAACACTTTTACACATGCACCACATACCTTAACCATGCACTAAATATCCTTCTCACACACTACATAAACGAATATATTCCTTTCACACACTATATCTCACGCTAGTATCATCACCTTAACCCTACCTCACCGTTCCCTCTGATTGTGAAACTCGAAAGATTCGTCGCTTGACCAAAGACTAAATGTCAACCCATCAGCCTCTAGTGCCACGCAACGAAAATAAGGAACTGTCTCACGTCATCTCTAGATCATCTCTAAAATAAAATTTATGCACAACTTCTAAATCCCTATAATCTTATATGAAGAAAAGAATTCAGATTTCCTTAGAACCAGTAGTACAAACCTTGAAACTTCGCGTGCAATGGAAGTACGGGGAAAATATAAGTATTCATGAATGAAGAATATGAAGTGATAATAATGATGAAACATTGTACTGTGATATTATAAAAATGGGTGGCCAACGTGTTTATAATTACATAGTACAATGTGGAATTATTAAAGTCATGGATTATTGAAAGGAATCGTTGAATAAACCAGTGGAATACTATCAACCTCCTTAGAATTGAAACAAGAGAATTTGTGGAATGGAACCCCTCACGTTAAACAAGAAACACAACATCAAACTAGAAAATAGTAAATTGAATCAGTTTGGAAGAGTCATCCTACGTCGTACATAATGCTTCACATCAAATGATGTTTACATGTTAACCATAATCTATCTACTCTATTTTCTTACGTCCTCCTATTGTGTTTTATAGAAATCAAACATGGCCCGTCGAAGAGCTGCCCAACAAAATAACGACAACCAAGAGCAATCCCCTCTTACTGCAGCCCAAATCGCCAACCTCATCTCTGAACAAGTAGCGGCTGCCTTGCAAAACCAAGGAGTAAACCGTACGAACCAAGCTGGCGGAAGTGGCAGAAGCAATAACCAAGACGGCGGCGAAGGAGCTGAGAATGAACCAAAAGGATGTACGTACAAAACATTTCTCGGTTGTGACCCAATGAGGTTCAACGGTACAGAAGGTGCCGTAGGAATTATACGATGGATTGAACGAATGGAGGTAGTGCTTGATATTAGCGAATGTAAAGAGAACTGCAAAGTTAAATATGCCACTTGTACCCTCACTCACGAAGCCCTAACCTGGTGGAATTCTCAACTTCAAGCTCGGGGCAGGAATGATGCCTACCAAATGTCATGGCAAGAACTGAAAACTTTGTTAATGGAAGAGTATTGTCCGAGTAATGAACTACAGAAATTGGAAACTGAGTTATGGGACCTATCAATGGAAGGTTCTGATATCGTCAACTACACCACCCGATTTAGTGAACTAGCCCGACTCGTTCCTCATCTAGTAACCCCTGAAACTAAGAAGATCGAGAAGTATATCTAGGGATTAGCACCCCAAATCAGAGGAATGGTTACGTCATCTAAACCAACTACCATGAAAGACACAATCCAATTAGCTAATAGTTTGACCGACAATGCAATTAGAATGGGCCAACTTGCGAAAAAGAATTCTGCTGTTGGGAAAGCAGTGATGGTTGAAGGAAACAAAAATGATGACGAATCCAACAATAATGGTAAGCGAAGTTTAGAAGATGATCAAGACTTCCTTCAGAACCAAATCCACAATAAACATCAGAAAACGATTCGTGCTTACGCGGTGACTAACCCAATCAACGCAGGAGCTAAACCCTATACCGGGAACAAACCAAAGTGTAACATATGTGAGTGGCATCATAAAGGAAGGTGTGAAAGATGTAACCGATGCAACCGATGGGGACACAAATCCCAAAATTGTAGAGCCAACCCACCAAATCGTGGACCAGGAGCAAACGCTTGTTACGAATGTGGAGTTCCCAATCATTTCAGAAACCAGTGCCCAAGGCTCGACAAAAACAATAACAATGGAGACAACAATCAAAATCTCAATGTCAACAACGATCGCCAGCCTGCTCGTGGAAGGGTATTTGTGTTGGGAGCACGCCAAGATCCAGATACAGAAAATAGTACGTCTTTTCTTACATTCCCGGTACTCCTAAGATGACTAATCATATTCAAGCCGCCACTTGTCTAAAAGAGTATTCACATTTCTCTAAGAATCCCAACCTCGTAGTATGTCGTCTTAAATTTCGGGACGAAATTTCTTTAACAAGGGAAGAATGTGACAACCCTCGAAATTTGGATACTTGACCCGACATTTAATGTGACCAAATCTTTTTTTGTTATTGTAGAACATTCATTACATTTACTATAACATTTAAGGCTAGCAATAACCCTCATATCATGTGTAGGCAGTACACATCATTCATTGTGCACGAATCATTGGATTGGGTCTCATACATTTAAAAATGTACATTTAGCGATTTGGTGATATATCAATAAAGGTAAATAAACCAAAAATATAAATTTTATATTTTATAATGAAATCTCTTAACTAATAATTAACCCTCATTAATTATCAAAAAGAAAAAAAAAACATAAGATACCATAATACATAGTTGCTAGTATAAATACATATTTATACCCGATACTCTAATTAATTTATCATTTTTAAAAGAATCTGAATAGAAAGTCAAATTGACACCCTCTTCCTTCTAGCTTCTCTTGTCACCATCAGAAACATGTGTTGTCTCTTTTCTACTTTTCACCTTCACCAAGGATTTCACAATAAGGGATATAGTTATTACTTTTCTCTTACAAACTAAAACCCATGTAAGTTGGACCATTTCAAATAATTCAAACCCCTTTTCTTTTAACTCATTAGTCAGTTCCCTCCCTCTCCATTTTCAACATTCGACTCTTGTTTCCAGACAAGATTCTCCCACCCTTGCAAACTAAGAAACCCAAGAGTAATTGTTCCTTGAACTCATATTTTTCTTTCTTTCATTCTTCTCAACCTTCACATGTCCATTAACCCACACTTATTTACTAGTAGATTCCCAAAAATACTAATAAGAAGAAGAAGCATTTGAAGCCTTGAGCAAACTAGAAACACCACCATCTTCACTATCAAACCGGAAATCTTGTGGTATACATCTTTATATTAATTTTTACACTAAATATTATGTTCTTGTGCTTAGTTGTTCACTCTTTATATTATGATATTTGAAATATGAATTTATTCACTTATTATTAATCATATTAACAATGGAAAGTGAGAATCAGTCATTAAAATAATAATAATAATAATAATAATAATAATAATAATAATAATAATAATAATAATAAATAAATAAATAAAGAAGAAAAACAAAAGGATTGTTTTGTGTGTGTGATGAGTTTGGTGTGTGTATGTGTGCGTGGGTTTTGTGTGTGTGTAAGGTGTGTGAGTGTATGTGTAAGAGTGTGTGCGCAGGCCTGTGCAGAATGGATCGGAACCGAATCGGACCAACCGGGACCGGAGGAACCGAACCGAACCGGACCAGAACCGCATCCAACGGTCCGGTCCTCGGTCCTGAATTTATTGGAACCGAAAAATTCGGTCCATTTCGGGTAAAAACCGAGGGAACCGAAAATACCCGAGTGGAACCGAAGAAAACCCTTAGCCCAGCAACAAAAACCTTTAACCTAGCATGAAAATCCTTAAGCCCAGTAAGAAAATCCTTTAGCCCAGCAACAAAATACCCATGTGTAAATTACACATTACGTATACAATCTTAAAACCCTTTACATGTACGACCGTCGGTTTCCCAATCGTAATTCGTAAACCTGCGCAATCTTAAGCCTAGTAATCTTCATTCGTAATTCGTAATCGCTGCTCGTCTGCTCGATCCAAACCTCCATTCTTAATTCATAATTCGTAAGCTGCTCAATCGTACGCTGCTCGTTCGTTCGTCTCTTCTCCAAATATGTCTCAATCAGATTCTCAAGCAGATTCTCTATCAGAGGTGAATAACCGAATATTATGTTTTTTGATTAAGTATATATTATGTATTTGTGCTTGAGCTTGAGCTAAATTATATATTATGTTGAATATTATGGAATCAGATTCAAAAATTGCATTGTGTATGCAGCCAAAAGTACGTTTTCTGCACAAAATATGCAGCTAAAAACTGTGTTTTTCCTGCTCGAAACAGTAGCGAAAATACCCAAAAAAAAGCTAAAATTTGCTTACGGTTCTAGACGGTCCAAACCGGTCCGGACCGACAATACCCGAACAAAAACCGAACCGAACCAGGCTTTTTCGGTCCGGTCCTCGGTCCACAAAAAACAGAATTTTCGGTTCTCGGTCCTAACCGGGTCGGTCCGGGTCGGTCCGGTTCTTGGACCGTGCACAGGCCTACGCGTGTGTGTTGAAATATGAATTTATTCACTTATTATTAATCATATTAACAATGGAAAGTGAGAATCAGTGATTAAAATAATAATAATAATAATAATAATAATAATAATAATAATAATAATAATAATAATAATAATAATAATAATAATAATAATAATAATAATAAAAAATAAATAAAGAAGAAAAAAAAAAGGATTGTTTTGTGTGTGTGATGAGTTTGGTGTGTGTATGTGTGCGTGGGTTTTGTGTGTGTGTGTAAGGTGTGTGAGTGTATGTGTAAGAGTGTGTGCGCGTGTGTGTTGTGATGTGTGTGTGTTTTGGTTGTACTGAGTGTGTGTGCACGGTGTATGTGTGTTTTGTATCTACTACATGGTTATGCATAGAGAGTACACATGTGTGAGCATGTTGTACAAGTGATGCAAACACACTGTGTCTCAACACTTAAGCATTTAAGGGAGTTGTGATGCAAAATAATAATAACAAAATAGAAATATACCTTTTATTTACTTAATATAAATATAAACTTAATATAAAAGTAAGTCTTTTGCCAACTTAATATAGATACTATAACAGATTAAAAATATATTTGTAATAATACTTTGTCATCTTAAGAATCGCATCGTGACATACACATATATCTCACCGAATTGAAATACTACAATAAATACTTAAAATTTACTTTAAATAAAATTGTTGACATTTTCAAAACTACAAAAATATAAGTAATTGAATTATAAAATGCGAGATTATTAATAAGTTAAAACTGATTTCTTTTTATTCAAAAAGTTACCAACAGAACACTCACGTATAACGGTATTTTAAAAAGCAACAATTGGAGTGAACATCTAGCATAGACGTACCGTTAGTGCCGTCTCTCATTATTGTTATTCTTATGCATTAGGTCGCTAAGAAGTCATTTGCACATTATCTTTGACATTTTACTAGTTGTGCATCAGGTGAGTCTACAGCCCCTCTTTTACTATGTTTTTATACTGTTTTGGGGTGAAATACATATCAACTGTTTTTATAAATGTTTACATTATCTATCACTGTGTTTCAGTGAAGCTTACTGTGACTATTTATTTTACTTGTGGTGAAACATATCTTAAACCATGACAATCAATCTGTATGCTCGGACTAAGTTTAGATGTACCTACATACCATAATCATTAGCTAGTTGCGACTAGACCCTGGATATGCAGATGGTACCATTGGCTAAGACTCTTCCTCCCACAGCTTCGAAAATAAGGGAGTGCATATCTTAGATTCATTATCATTAGAGTTGGAGTTTGATTATGGGCTTAGGGTCGACATTTTAACTCGAAGGCCTTGCAAACCTTTGAGGGATATGAATCATGCTTTTTATACAATTATATGTGTTTCAATATTTCAACAAATCAATTATAATCAGATTACAGCCCGTGGAGGCAAATCATTTTCAAACATTATTCATCACACAATTTATGTCATGGTTGGCACATGAACACTTGGGACATCAAATCATTTTCAGACACTATCATTATACAATTTATGCCACTGTTGGCATACAGAAAACTTTGGATTTCAAAACAAATTATAAACCTGTGGATTCACTCAACAATTTTGTTGATCATTTTTCATATGTTTTTTAGGTAACTAAGTTGAAGCATTAGTCTTAGTAACATTGGATCACGAGCATGCATGTGTCAAGATGCCACGAGTTATTTCATATTAAAAACATTGTCTTTTACATTTAAAATATTTTGTTAACACTTACTTTTGTGGCGTACTTTAAATCCAATGGTTATTTAAGTTTTTCAATGTTTATTTGTTTACGATAATCACATGATATCGGTTTCGGTTTGGTTCGGTTTCAGTCGGTTTTCGGTTTAGTTCAGTTCGGATTTTTTCGGTCAAAATGCTCACCCTTAGTAAACAGTGTGATGTGGACAGCCTTTACCACTCAAACCGGTAGCCGGTCAAATATGGGACCCAAATGAGAAAAGAAATAAACTGTCAATGGCTAATATGAGACAAAACTAAGTACATAAGTCAATTTGAGACAAAATGAAAAGTACATAGTGTTTTTATGAATTTCCCTTAAATATAATTCTTAAACGTATAGATATATACATATGATATTTACGTGTGTAGGGTCCGGATCCGGTGAGGATTCTTTTCCTCGCGAGGACTCCAAAAACAACTCTAAAAATGATCCAAAACAAACTTTTTTCAAAAAATTCCTTTTTTAAACATTAAAATCGCTATGTATAAGATCAAAAAAAAAAATAAAATTCAAAAATGATCCAAAAAAAAGGGATCATAATAATGATCCACAAAAAAAATTTGGATCATTGTTATGATTCGCTAAAAAAAGTGGATCATAATTTTTTTTTTTTTTGTCAAATGTAGTATTAAATCATGGTGAGTTATATATATTTTTTTTGGAATTTTTTGAAATTTTTATGAGGTGTCCTCGCAAGTCCTCACCGAAAAAAGAGTTCTCACAAGATCCACTTCTACGTGTGTATTTATGTTTATAAATTTATGTCTAAAATTACCTGAACCGGGGAGGTTTACAGGATTACCAGCAGAGTTTGAGTGCAGAGAATTGAAATGGGATCTCTTCTCCATGGTCATCAGCTTGATAGATATTTTATGCAAATAATCATACTGAAAAACCAAATATTAAAATATATATTTATGTCCAAATATAACCGATAAAAGACATACCACTATACCAACGTCTTGATATATCATCAATCTATAATATTTAAATAAATTTTAAAACAGAGTTCCTTATAGGCAATATATTATTCCACTAGATTCATAAATTTCAAAGAAAACATTCTTTTAGTCCCGTGATAAGTGAGTAATCACACTTATACCGTTCTACTGATCAAATAAAATGATGGTAACACTCAACAATAAATAAACTCTTCTTTATTAATCACTAATGATAAACAAAGATACAAGTAGTTGCAGAATAGCTAAGACCACGAATCCTAACTAAACTACTTGTAAGAGGTAGACAATGACAAAAACTATCTAAGACAAGTATTGATCAACAAATGATCAAACACAAGACCAGACACCTTTGTTACTATGATTCAATTCTCAAATCAAGTAACAGAAGGTATCACTGGTTGTTCACACTTTGCTCAAAGGATTTTATCTGGGGAAGCTTTTAGCAAGGTGAGAACTTGTTGGGTGCACACGGAATTCGTTCGTTAAGTCTTCTATTTATAGTGTTTGAGAAGCATGATAGCTAAGGAATGTACGAATGAATCCACGTGTGAGAATTCCATTGGTGAAGAGGATATTTCATGCGACGAGCACTACTAACGGAATTCTGACAGTACTTTCTGTAGTTTTATGATCGCCGATATCTTCTAGAAGATTTGCATAGGTTTCCCTTTTTTCGGTGACATACAAATTTGTGCTATACTTGTGTCTTTCTGTGTCACTGAAACTTCGAGCCTTTATACGCTTCATATCACTAATGAGTCTTCGGATACTTATGCTTCTTCAGATGGCGGACACCTTCAGTAACTTTCACTAAGGGTTTTGCTTAAAGAAGTATTTGTCCTCAAGGCTCAACGTTATTGTCAAGTGTACGCTGAACCTACTATAGCTATCTGATCAGTTGATCAGTCTCTGATTCCGCACGGGGAACTGATCGTTGCTTCGGATGATGCTCAGATAGTGTAGCCAGATAACTAGAATCCGAACTTATCAAATTCATAGTTACCCACAATTTGAAGAACTAATCTTCAGATGGTCTTCTAAGTTCTAACTATTGTCTTTTGTCTTCACTAAATCTTTTCAGCGACCCAACACATTGGCATAGTAAAAAAAAAGGTGCAAGTATACAAACAAGGCTTGTTGCAGTTGTGAAAAGCTTCTCCTCGAACATCAGAGCACTACTCTTAATTTCATGTAGCTTTTCTTGTGCAGGAAATGGAACTTGCTTCTTCAAGATATCAATTCCACATAAAAATATATGTTAGTCGAATATACGTAATTGGTGCTAACTGCTAAGAGTATATTTATTTATAGATAGACATCATCACATAAATTAATTGCAAATGATTGTCTCATAAAATTCATGCTAACCAAAAGTTTTGAACATGAAAGGACATTAAATTTTTAAAATTTATTCCCTAAATTGACCATTGATATTTTAAATGCTACTTGTGTCCATTATATAGGAAGCTTATGAATTATTAATTGACCATTGACTCACAACTACACATCTTCAAATTATGATGTACATTTTGTAAACTAGCATAGAACGGCTAGTGTTTCATACTATCATTAAGAGAAAGTTAAAATACCATAGAAGGGAAATACAAAATATATAGAGTAGCTAATTAGGTTAAACCTAATTAACCAGCTAAATATAAGGCCCAAACCAAAAGAGGGCAATAAATATATTAAAATAACACATTTAACCAGCAAAACATCCATCATAATTGCAAGTGAATTTTTCATCAAACCAAATTCGTAACTACACGGATAAAAATAACTAGGTTAAGATGATAATTCCAATCTACAGAAACATACAGTTTATTGACAATCTTTTATCGCGCATCTGGTGGAAATTGAGTCCTCCAATCAAAAGATTCCATGGAGGAATCACCACCATTACTTCCACCTTGTTTAGACCTCCAATTACTTGTAAAAAAAGTTTTATTTCATCTCTAAATTTTGTATAACATTTATCATCATTTCAATAATAGATTATTATATCATTTCTTAAGTTTTTCTTTTTTGATATTTTTATTTTTCGAAGCTAGCCCGCCCATCCGGACGGATTATGAAGCTAATGACGTATATAAAATTATCCCTAAAATAATTACCCATGAAATTAAGTTGTTACAAGTAGATTTATTGACGTACTTTCTCGTTGGCATATAAGTTATTGTTATGAGAAATGATACGATAGCCTAAAAAACAACTTAATTATCATAAACGTACTTTCACATGACATGCATTTATAAGTGCTACCAAATGGTTCACTTAATCATAAACTAGTATATTTATTCGATGTGGCATTAAGGGTTCACTTAATCACAAACTAATATGTTCATGAATTTACGATTCATGCAATTTGCCTTTATTAAAGAATCAAATAAAATAACTATATTGCTAAAATTGGGGAAATTTCAAAACCGGGTCGATATAAGTGGAAGAAACTGGATCCATAACCGCCATTGCCATTTTGCCACCGCCAAATGCTTTCTTTGTTTATACCTTTCTTCGAAACTTAAATAGAATGTGAAGTATCTCTACCTTTGTTGAACTACTTAATAAATCTGTTTTTACCAAAATAACATTAAATTGTAATCTCAACTGTTGTTTGATAAAACCCTAACAATTTCTCAACAATCATATTTCACATGCAATTATACCAATTTTAACCCGTTTCTCTTCAAGCTATTTTTGTACCCATTTTAACTCGTTTCTCTACCAGCTATTTTTGTTTGTTGGTCATTCACCATCAATAAGATACACAATGACACAATCTTCACAGTTAAAAAAATAATTTCACTGAATACAATTGTAATTTTCTGCATTTGTAACACTCAAAAAAGAGTTGAAAAGAAAAATCAGTAAAACCTCAGCAAACATACTCAAAAACAGCAAAGTGAAACAAGCACGCAGACACTTTGAATTCAAAACAAATAAATTATATTTACAAGACAAAAAACGAAAATCAGAACCACAAATTAATGGCTTTTCTTATTTTTGGATTTCCATCCGTGCATACTGCAGCATTTGCCATGAAATTGTACCTTTTTCAAACCTTTATTTCCATCTTACACTTGAATTTAGTGCATTAAACGTGTTCCTATACAACAACAAATAAGAAAGAAATCAATACAGGTGGCAACTTCAAACCACTTAGAATGAACGCGTCAATTTAAGTTATATTTAGATATCTTAAAAAGTCAATACAGCTAGAAAAGAGTCAAACGGGTCAACAGTCACCCGACCCATTTCAACCTATACAAATAACTACCATTTTAATCTATTACCCAAACCCACCACCTCTATCAAACAGTATCTTAGAACATAGAGTAAATTACCGAAATTGTGGTTTTCCCGATCCGCTTTTTTGTCCCTAAACTTTTTTTTTTCAGAATTTTTGTCCCTGTGCTTTTTAAAATTCTGGTTTTATGTCCTTCCGTCCAAATTTGGTTGTTAACTAACGAAAGATGCCAAAACAATAGGGTATTTTGGTCATTTTAACTAACGAAAGATGCCAAAAATACCCTTACATGTTTGGCATCTTCCGTTACTTAACAGCCAAATTTGGACCGAAGGACATAAAACCAGAATTTTAAAAAGCACAGGGACAAAACTTCTTGAAAAAAAAAAAGTTCAGGGACAAAAAAGCAGATCGGGAAAACCACAATTTCGGTAATTTACTCTAGAACATATCGTAACTTTAAAAGATACCAAAACAAAAATAAAATAAAATAAATTATAAAAGTTACCACCTGTCAATCGACGTCATTCACAAGCAATCTTGGTATCAAAGCTACTAAGACAAATAGCAAAGGCTTGAAAAGCAGAAATCGGGTACCGATAATCCATAGTAAACACATCTTTCCCCACTTTCCCAAACTGGAGAATAACTTTCTCATATTGCGGGCCCGATTGTCCAGCTGGCGGTGTAGCCACCAACTGAAAGTTCTTAACAGAAGCAACTGTAACCCGTCCTTGAAAATTCAAACACCAGCACTGAAGCTGTTCATGCCATCTTGGAGATTTGTTCTTCAAAACAAGTGGCCCGTCTCTCTGGTTATTTGTGGGCCCGCTTTTGTCCACACAGCTGGATCTTGACCTAAAAAAGGGGATTGATGGAAAAGATTCCCCACTGCTGAGGGGGAATTCGGTCTGTGTGGGGGCCACGCCCCCTGGTTCCATTGAAGAAGTTGAGATTGGATCCATTATGCATTGCATTCTTCTTGGACCCCTGCTTGTTATACAAACATACATTTTAGTACCCTGAACTTGGCTGACTAGGTCTTCTACTACCTTGAACTATTAAAGGTGCAGAATGGTACCCTGAACTTGACAAAATGGCCGATTTAGTACCCAGACTCATTAATTTGATCGCATTTTCTTACTTGACTTAAATATAAGTTCATCTGAGTATATTGATATTAGAAGCAAGTCACATAAGAAAACGCGATCAAATTAATGAATCAGGGTACTAAATCGACCATTTTGTCAAGTTCAGGGTACCATAGTAGAAGACCTAGTCAACCAAGTTCAGGGTAATAAAATGTATTTTGGCTATAATAATATAAGCATTTGATATTAGCTACCTGGAACCCAACATATTCAATTCATATGAAATGTGAGCAACTGGATAGCTTCCAGCAGGAACCCTAGGGGAAACTTGAGTGGACCCCATGAACCTAGTGGATCGACTTTTTGTCATTTTAGCTCCATCATGAGGTGGCAAACCATCATATACAATAAACTTTGTTCCCAAAAAGTTTGATCTATTTCAAATCATAAATAAATTATCTGACATTAATATATATGTAAATTACAATGAGCCAAATGTTTTAATGACACACCTTAATTTTCCAATATATCTACTGCCTCCTTTTGACATGTCATCTGCATGTAAAGAGATGATGTAGTCGGTACATGTGGGCCGTCTAAACTTGCGGGCAGCAAGTAGAAATTTTCCATCATCAGCAAGTGCTGGTTTATTAAATATTATGAATTATAATGTGAGAAAATAAAGAATTAATATTAATATAAATTGTACAAGAAAAAAAGAAGAGGGAAATGTACCTTGAGTCAAACTAAGGAAGAGGAAATATGTTTGAGTAGAACGTTTTCGTTTTATAAAGCATTGAAGGAGTGATTCTCGTGGACCAGGCTGTATGTAATAGCAACAGATTCTTAAATTATTTCAATTTAAGAAGCCAACTTTATTATAAATGTTTTAAACATCATTTTTGTTTGGAAAATAAAAAATTATGAAGTTGATAGAGTATTATGGAAAGTATATATTAACCTAATTTGGTTAGGATACATACTTTCCAAAATCATAAAAGAATTATTTTCCAAAAACATAGGATTTTTCTAACCTATGCATTAGGGCACACATTAAGTTGCATTTGATAAAGTGGTCATTTCTAAATGTGTCTTTAATAACATTTATGAATTGTAATTTCTACCGTTTCAGATGGTTTTCAGTTTAAATGGAAGCTTTATGTTAACTAATTGAATGTTAGCATGTGCCCCTAGGTCATACTTTAGAAAAACATTTATAATTATTACGCAGTATATCTCTAAGAACCATAATCTGATAACCATGAGATAGATATTTAGGAGAACCAAGAACGGCAATATAAATGGAGCTAATACATACAATATGAAGGTGTTCTAGAGTTTAATAATTAAGATTCATACAATCATACTTATAGTAATTTCTATATATGCAAGGTTTTAATATACGGATTCGAGCCTCGAGGCGTTTTCCTTTAGCCTCACGAGGCGTAAGCCTCGAGGCGAACCGAGGCGTAAGCATCGAGGCGGAAAACAATTAATATCTAAAATATCATATAACTCATAAAAAACAACACAAAGTATTATATAACCCCAATATCAAGTTTTAAAAGGTCATAATTGATGTTATACAAACAAAAAAGACCATTTTTTGTAAATTTTCTTGTTAAACTCAAGACCTATTCGTGATTATGGATAGATATGGTCACCGTTTTTGCTTTAAGCAAATCATTCTTTGCAAAAAGTCAAAAAAAGTTAATGAGCTTCACAAAAAATCAGGGGAAAGTAAGTAAAAGAGTTGAAAATTTAAAAAAAAGCCAAAAAAATCAGCTCAGCGCCTCGGTCCCGCCTCGGACGCCTCGGTCCGCCTCGAACCGCCTCAAACCGCCTCGGTCATCTGAGGCGTACGTTTATACCAAAGTCACTGAGGCGCCGCCTCAGATGCGTTTTTTCACCGCCTCGCCTCAAGGCGCGCCTCAAGGCGTACGCCTCGGCCGCTTTTTAAAACAATCGATCAGTTTTGGAATCTTTCTGTATGTCAATTACACCCAAAAATCTAACTTAATTAGGTAATAGACAAATATAGTGATCATATAATAAAAACAACCATCAACAACACAATAAATGAAACAATTCGAAAAACTGAGCTAAACAAAAATCACCTGCTTGACCGAAATCGGAAAAGTCAACATGGCAGAAATCTCAGGTCTCTTAACGATCTCCTTCATGATCTCTCTCCAACTCCGACAAACGGTAGCACAACCAACAACGTTTTTCCTGGCCGGCCACTTATTTTCCGACGATTCGATCCTAATCAAAACCTCACGCAACAGCTCTTGCGGCATATTCGCCCAACAACTCTGTTTCAAACCATCGTCGATTTCATCAGCGTCATCTTCAAGTTGCAGGGCAGTAACAGCCATGGAAGTGTCTTGAATTACACGGCAGGATCTGGTTCTTAAGCCACAATCGAGATTCATAAAACAAGTATGGTGATGATTGTATTGCAGCTGGTGAAATTATAGGAAGATCGATTCAATGAGAAGACTTTTTAGGGTTAGGTTTGGGTTGGGTTAAGATTAGATGTGGAAGGGATGTCAATTGAGTAGTGGATACACAGAAATAGGATTTAGTGAGGTGTGTTTTTGGAGCGCGTGAGCGCGTGTGTAACGGACATTGACAGATCATTCGTCCAGTATTCATAAACAGAAACTCGAGAGTATTGTTAGGAAACACATGGTTTATGTGTTGATAAATAGAACAAATCATCTTAAATTCGTTATCGACTTTATATCATTTAAAAGTCAATCATGGTTTTGGTTATTGAAAAGTACATAAGTTTGTGCTTCGCTACGAATTTTTGAAGTTACGTTATTTATCTATCTCCACATGTCGATGTCATTGCAGAAATTTAATTATAATTTTACATTTTATACATATACTTATGATAGAAGTACACTTAACATTATAAATTCGAATCTATTGTGTTTTAAACTGTTTATAGTATTCTAAGATGAGATTTTTATAAAGTTTCCATCCAAATTGAAATAAAGTCAGAGAAAATATACATAAAACAAAAAAAATATAATAAAAACCAGAGAATGCTAAAAATGAAGGTTGTATCTATGTTTATTATTATGGGGGTTAAAAGTAGAATTTTTAAACCATAGCTACTCTAAAATGTCAATCCCTTCTCATGTCTGCGACTTCAAGGTAACTAACATTATGTGTGCCGATATTATTCATTTTTATAAAGATACAACTTTTTTGCTGAATAGTCATGTTTCTTTGTACGACAGTGACACTGTTTAAAGGTTGAATAAGTTTTATCTACACAATCGCTACATTCTTACTTTACTACATTCTATGTGCTGATATTATTCTTTTATTTCCTCCACATTGATGGCCCAAGTCAAAATTGAGTTTGGTGTCAGAGTCAAAGGATGTGTCTGACTATAAGTAATAAAGGATGTGCTAATTCTCATGATAATGAATGTATAACAAGGCTAATAATTATTGTGTTTAGGGTTAATAAATACTTTGTAGTTGTCATGATTGGGTTTATAAAGTGTTATGCTTGAAGATAAACGAATTCGGTTTCTCATATTAATTACATTTCTCTTTTATGGTAGACTGACAATGCTCCTCACTTTAAAGTATTCAACCTTTACCTTTTGAAAAATAGTTTTAATTCAAAATCAGTTTTAGTTGATACATGCCATTTTTAATATGGGCCAAAATGGGCCAGTAGGGCCGAAAACATTTTTTCCTATTTGCAGCCCATTTGGCCCGTTGCGCTTTTTTGCTAAATATTTCAATTTGGCCCATTTAACGAGACAAACCACAAGTGTATCCATCTAAAAGTAAATGAGATGTATTACAAGACTTGATTCTCTAAGATATATAATATTTGTCAACAATTCCTTATTGTATTATTTGATTACTATTATTATAGGGACTATTTTAAATACAATTAATGTGGTTTTTGATGCAAGCTCATTTACTCCAAGTTCCCACTGTTAAAACTGAAGAGTTTATAAATTTGCTGAAGTTCAAAATTTAGGTAAACCATGAGATTTATCTAATGTGTTGCAAAACAACTTGACCCGTTTCCACCAGTGCCAAAAGTTACCAACAAAAACACGATTATCTAAGAATGTTTGGCTTTTTTTGCAGGAAAAGCTTAATGCATATGGCGGCTGTGTATCACTGTTTCACCAACTAGTCATAGGGATGTTTGGGAAAGCATATTTAGAGGGAACCTAACCAAAGCGGTTTAACTGTGTTGTTTAAAACTGGTGATGATATACTTTCATGTTAGTCGATATTAATTATAGCAAAAATAGGATGTTGAGCAAAGTCTGAGGCACATTCCAAATGCAATTGAAAATATATGTATTTTATTATCCCATCATCCGTTATAAACTTTTACGTTTTATACATTTTCTGTTATGGTCTTTTAAACTTTACGTTGTAAATTATTAGTTATCAATAAATGTTTTATTCTTTGTTGTACATTGCATCATATTCAAAGTTATCAAATATTTTGTTATTTGATTATTATCTTTTACATTTACAATAAATTAGTTTAATACTAATAAATATTCAAATGGTTATACAAATTTAATAACAAAACTGAAAAAAAATATATTTTATAAGCCGCCCGTGATTCATCACGGGTTATAGGCTAGTATAAGATATATATAAAAATTGGGACCCTATAAAATATGGGCCCTGTGCGGCTGCACCTCCTCAAAAACACCCCTATTAATATATATGTTCCAATATATTTCTTTTGATTAAAGAAACCTTTTAAGGTTGTGGAGTTTCACCTGTACCACCTTCACGCTACCCACAAAGCGCATTGTAGCCTTATAATAGTCGACTCGAAAAATAATCAGAATCATATACAAAGAAAATATTGGGTATGTCACGTTTAAAACAAAAGGAAAGAAGAAATGAAAAATATATAAAGACCTATGAGTAACCAACTACTACAAGTCTACAACTGTAAAAATAAAAGGAAAAAGAAATAGAAAGCAAAAATGGCCTATGAGTACCCAATTGCTACAACTGTAAAAAATAAAGAAACAAAAAGTCAAAATAAACGGCAGGCGTAAAAATATGAAGTCACTGTTCATTCACTCACATAAACGCGATGACAAATGTTATTATTAGAATAAGTGATCTCGTAGGTAAAGTTTTATATTTACTCCGATTCAAAATAAGTGATACACTTTGTGTTTTACGTTTTTTAAGATAAAAGTTTATAATAATGGTTAAATTTTATTAATTGGATGGTTAATGTGGAATGAGTCCCACATTTTTTGAATAAAGTAGAGTTAATGATGTTTAAAAGTAAAAGCAAGGGTAAAATGGTCTATTCATTTTGTTAAAGTAGATAGTTAGTGGGTGTGGGTCCCACTATTTTTTGCCAAATAAGGTAAATTTCTAAAGTGTATCACTTATTTTGATACATCAAAAAAAGAAAAGTGTATCACTTATTCTGAATCGGAGGAAGTAATAAACTCATATGCAATGATGTTAAAAGATGTAAATGTTGGATTTATGCAATGGTGTTAAAAATATATAGGCTGTAACGTTATTATTGATTTTTAATATAAAAAAATACATGAATATTAAAAAAAATGGATCCTGGAAAGTGGAAACCACTTGAAACGCTTGAGAAAGTGACCATGAGGATAAACATGCAAAGAGATTGGATTAGTCGCATATTACTTAATTTGTACACTACAATTATATAAAATAATTTAGATTAGTTGCAAATTTACTTAATTTGTACACTACAAATATAAATAATTTCAAATAATCAAATAAAAAAAACCATAAAAAATTATTGTTATTGTATTAAAAACATTATTTAAACATCATTAAAAAATAATAATAGAGTCACGTGAAATATCCAAATAAAAAACCCATAACAACAAAAAAAAGCTTAAATATATTATTTTTTTAAAATTATTTATCGACTATTGATGAATAATAATAATATTTAGTAAATGTTATATATACAATGTCAAGTGGTTTGCCAGTTGAATATACAACTTATGCTTTAAATTGTTGCAAATATCAAACATCGTGGTTCCTCAAAGTATTTCAATTGGTTATCACAATCGATATAATTAATTGCCTTAAGTAGACCCTCTTCTTTATATAAATAAAAATTATATAAATGATTGCATGTTGTATTTTTAGTTACATTTTTAAATAAAAATGTGTTTATAATAGATCCTTATTTTTCGTAGGCTGTCAAATTTATTCTGCACTTGTAATCAAATCGTTTAACTTGAATCTTACCCTATATATGGCCCCTAATTTTGAAGAGGGTTCAACACCTTGGCGCTTCCAAGCAATCTGATTGGTCCTAAATGCCACCCGTAATTCAGGGATTGGACCACGTCATTCACACACAAATTCGAAACTGTGATACATACGGTCTTGCTGCATATAAGGAAACAACAAACAACTTAGGCTGACATTAAGGAAATTATTTGCCCAAATTCACAATATGCAGCAACCGTTCTTTTTCCTCCCTTCCGAATTGATCATGACAACAACAGTAGTTCTTGCATCAACGTTCAAGTATAAATCAATTATGAAGAATATTCGATCATCTCCCTTTGAATTCGTGGTATGAACACTCTTAATCTTCTTCACCATGTTATTCTTTTTCAAATCACGTTTGTGTACGCCATATGAAACCCAATTTAGTTTTCTATTGTTTCCATTGTATTCTGTTTTGAGATTGAAGTTAATTGAAAAACATTATGAGTCATTTGTGATTTACACAACATCGTCACCATCTTTATTTTTTTGTTGCTAATTTACTTTTTGGTGAGATTTGGTGGTAACGAGACCACTTAAAAACACTGGTAATACTCTCCAATAATTTTCTAAATTTCTCTCAAAATCTCTGCAACTCAATTCTTTGTTTTAGTTTTTGTAGTTTATTTGTAAATTGTACGGCTTTGTCCCCGATGGAAGCTTCGTTATACAATGACTGAATTACTCCACATACAGATCTTGATTTCTTCATGTTAATGTAAGTTTTCACTGATTATAATTTGTAGATTTTGATTTCTTCATTTCTTCATGTGGATTTTGATTTTTATGCTTATTTAGCTCTGGGTTTGTAAGTTGAAAGTAGAAAGTGGAACGTTGACTGAGTTTGTGTATAGTCAACTGTGAAATATTTACACTAGACTGGATTTTCAATGATCAATAATGCTAATTGGAATTTCAGGGGTTTAATTTGTACTAATGTAGCTAAAATTATAAGTTTCTTTTTTACGCATAAGTTGAAAATATGCAAGAATGTAGAATTAAAAGTGACAAAAAAATAAGTATTTGAGCTTAAGTTTGACTTTAACAGTCAAAATTGGACTCAAGGAAGGTGTATCACATATACACTTTGCAAGCAACCTCAAAGGGTTTGGTTGGTGAAAACTAGATTATATTGTTAAATTAAAAGATTCATTAGTTTTGATGCCTTTTTAAGCAATTGAGCATGATTTATGCAGGAAAACTTATGTCGTTTTTATTACAATTTCCTCCAAAATGCAAATATGAGAACTGAAAAACACGGTTCTATGGGTGAAGGGGGTCGCAATTTTCGTAATATATTCGATTGGAATACAAAATCACGTAAAAAATTGCTTCAGAAACTGCCAATTTATCAGGTATTTTTGAATTCAATACTAAAAAATAGCATTTTTTTTTGTCAATTTTGACCATGGTCAACTTTGACCTTCTACTGGAATACTTGTAGAACAAATGAACCAGAAAACGAGTGGCAATACGGACACTCCAACAGTTCGATATCATCCGGTAGAAATCTCTCTACATCTCTATATTTTAACCAATTTAGGTTGTTTAGATTAACTATTGCCGTAGTGTAGTATTAAAATAGATAGAACAACTTCGGAAAAAATCAATCATTTTGATGAAATGATATAACCATTAGGGTTAGATAGAACAAACTCTGAAACATTTCTTAATTTAATGATTGTAAAAAAAGTTAAAGAAACCAGGAAAAAATTGTAAAAATTCTGAAAAAATCTTGAAAAATAAAAAATCCGAATCATGCACAATTATTTATTTTTTCATATTTTTTCAGAATTTTTGACAATTTTTTTGGGTTATTTTATGGTTTCTATATTCTAATCCTAAGTCCACTAAACATCAAAACTCGATTCATAAACTTAAAATATAAGTTTTAAATATTTTAAATCAGTTTTGAGATCATAATTAAAACGAACGTTTGGAAATTAAAACTATTGCTTTAATTTAATATCAAATTTTGTTTATTTTATCTGGTTTATGATATAGTAAATACATTTAATTAATAATCATTATATTGATATCTTATAATGATTCTTAATAACCCTAAACCCTAAATATGAAAACATTTAGTTGAATTCCAGAAACAATTAATAGTTCAAAGTATTTTGAATAGAATAGATATGAATCAATTATTTTATCCAAGTTAAGATAGCAATTATTTTATGTTAGCATTTTTTCCAAGTCAAATTTGGAAAATAACTTTATTAAAATCAATGATTTGATATGGAATAATCTGTGTAGTTCTTACTCTATTAGGTATTCATGATTCAAAGAGTAGCGAGTTGTAACAATACATCTATGTTTATGACTTCTCTTTTCCTAATAGTATGGTGTATATGTTCTCTAATTTTACGCTTTCTTACCACACACCATATGTTTGAAACTGAAGGGCAATGAATTGTATTTATTATTCATCACATTTCTACTGTTATGAATTATACGGGCAATATCGGACCCAGGGCTTGAGCTTTTATCAGTAACATTTATCGTCAGTATTATTGTAAGCTAAAGTTTTTAATCATTTAAATTTTGTTCACTTAAATTGACTGAATTTTGCAGATCGAGGGTTCTGTGGAACCATGTGATGAGGTTATAACTTATGAAATTTGATAGGGTGGGTCAATTGCATTTTTAGTTACTGCAAAAGCTCTTTGTCTAATCAAAATGCCTCATCTTGATGTAAAATTTTATCATATGCTTTCAACTCAAAATAATTTGCTATTCTCATTATATATTTTTTTATTTACATTGATATATAGCTATTAGCTAAAATTGGCTAAAATTAATCGTATATAGATATTAGCTAAAATTGTCAATTATCTAAAAATTTTCACATATATTTATTGAATTTTGCAGGAAATAGTAGATCGAGAGCAATATTGAACCATGCGATGAGGTTACCATTTGTTCATTGACTTTTGACTTTTTAAGGTCAAACATGATACTTCATAATGCTTATCATCATTCCAATAATGTATTACTATATGATTTCAACAGTTTTGTTTTTATTACTCTCCTATGTATTTCTCGAAGCATGCCTCCCCATTCAGGCGGGTTTATGTAGCTATACTATCCTATACATCATTATTAGCTAAAAGTGCAAATCATATAGCAAGTTAAACTCGGTTTATTCATGTATAATAGAACGTATATTCATCAATTCCATAATAATTTACTATATGATTTTCTATGTTATTCTCATTGTTATGCATTATATATTTCAAAGCATGCCCGCCCATCCGGGCGGGCTTTGAAGCTAGTATCTATATATGTCTAGATGATTAATATTAGTTTATGGTCAATTTATTTAATTGTATCATTTATTGCCTAATTTAATTAAATCTATATCCAAACAATTCTAATAATATATAACTAAAAGACATAAATTTCTAATATCCCCTACTAATATATATATATAAAAAAAAGTAAACTATCTGACTTGAGTATGTTTTGACAAAATTAACTATAGTTAGAGCTTCATGAATCTTTTATTTGAAAAAAGATGTTTAGCAAAGTAGGTGGACCTGAAAACTATACAGGTAAAAAACGTAAAATAACATATCTTCCACCCATATATGTCAAAGGGCAACTTGGTCAATGTCACATCTTTTAGAAAAAGATCATAATATTCAAATGGGGTATCTCCATCGTAAAACATTCCTTGATTCAAAAAATAAGATATCAAGTTTTACCTATAACCCATTAATTAACACATGCGTAAAACAAAATATTCTGATTCCAACAAAACAAGGACAACAGATGGTGCAAAATACAAGTTCTTGTCAACGTTTCAAAACCCTTCAATGTCACACATTCAAAAGGAAGAAAAAGAAACGAAATCGTGTCACAAACTTATCATACATAAATGTATATCACAAACCTATATATAATATAATCTTAACTGTCCACACTGAAATCTGATTCTGGCAAGAGAAAATGATGATGTCATGCTGATGCTTGTTCTTCTTCTGCTCCACTCGAGTCATCAGTACTAGTAAAATCATAACCATAATCATAATAATAATCATCATTTTCATCTTCATTTTCATCACCATTTCCATTTTTGTCATAGTTAAGTACCCTTCTATTTGCATTTGCCTTTAATTGTTCTTGTATTCTGTCTCTAATTGCTGTCCCCTGAAACAAAAATGGGATTTCAAAACCCGAATTGACCCGCCCATAATTATATTAATAATTAATAGACAAATTGTTTGTATATTTTTTAACATAAAAGGGAAAAGCATACCATTTTATGACAACCCTCTTCAAACATTTCAAGGAAACCTGCAACCAAACGGTCAGCATTCTCCACCCAAAGCTTATGATTCATGCCAGCTGTTTTTGCCACTGTTTGGATCTACAAAGTTCAACAAATTTACTTTATCATTCATAACTAATTAGTTTCTGTCAATTTAAGGCTATCAATTAATTTTGTTTAGGTTTCAGCAATTTACTGTCAATTTAACCAATTACACTTTGATTTAGAGTAAATTACACAAATGGTCCTTTAGGTTTGTACCATATTATATATTTTGTCATTTAGTTACATAAATTACACTGGTAGTCCTTGTTTCTAAAACGATTGACACGTTTTCTCCTTTAGTTACATAAATTACACTGGTAGTCCTTATTTCTGAAACGACTGACACATTTGGTCCTTTATCTAAACAGACAGGTTTTTAAGGGTTTCAAATTGGTGAAGGGAAAGGGAAAGGGAAAAGGACAAATTTACCCCCTCGTGCATCACACGTGACCATACTTGACGGGAAAGATAAACGTCTGTTTAGGTAAAGGACCAAATGTGTCAATAGTTTCAGAAATAAGGACTATCAGTGTAATGTATGAAACTATATGACCAAATATGTAATATGATACAAACCTAAAGGACCATTTGTGTAATTTACTCTTTTGATTTAGGCTGCTGTGAATTAGTTGTTGTCATATTGGAAAAAAGGTATATATTTGGTTCTACCGGTTCTAAACCCGAAAATTACCTATTCATAACTCTACATTATATGATATGTAACAAATTCAAATCAAATAAAAAATTTACCTTTTCTTCCACCTTTTCTTGATGCTTCTTTACTTTTTCATGCAGCTTCTTTAATCCCATGTTCACTCTCAACCTCTTCTCCTAAAATCATGAGGAGACACAAATTCATATTTACACCTAAAAAGACAGGTGGCAGTTAAATAAAAAAAAGTACACACTTTCACATAGCTAACACCAAGATCTTTTCTTGAATATCCTCGATCCAAGTTTCTCATCACATACTCGTTATAATCTTTAACAATTCTCATAATAATATCTGATGTTGAAATCCCATCCGTCCGTTTTGTCTCCTTAAATCTTCCAATTGATTTCACCTAATTATCACATTTTAACAATTAGATTAAACCAAATTAACATTGTACAAGATGAAGCATAGGTTATGATACAATACTGATTCAGAAGTTCAACTTACAAATTCATAGACATCATTTGAAGCACCACTTGCATCAGCATATCTGATTTTAAGAAATCACAAACAATCAACAATAATTACCATCAAATTTTCAATGGGAAATAAAATAAAAATATATCGTATATTCCAATTTGTAGCTTTTATGTATTTATATACATACGTTTTCATGTATACAGTATACATATGTGTGTGTGTGTTTGTACACAAACTTACGGTAGAGAATCGTGAGCCACATAATCTATCTTATGTTCATCCATAAATTCTTGTGTGAGTACCCATGGTGCATCTGGAATAACTTCATCAACCCACCTGCAGAACTCCAATAATAATTTAATATATTAATTAATTATTAAATATTTATTACTAAGAAAAGCATGATTTTTTAGCAATTAATATAACCTACTTGCAGTGTCGAAGAGATTCATAACGTTCCTTATCAGTCATGACTGTTTTACCCTTGAACTTGTGGGTGACTTCATCATTGCAACATCCAACAAGCAAATAAGTGTTTGGAAACCTATAATATAAATAAGATGCGTTAAATTTTATTATGCTATTTCTCTTAGGTTTAATGTTTAACATCTTTCTATTTTAATACTTGAGATTTTAGGAATATGCTTCACTAAAAGTAACTACATATTTACTATTTAATATTTTAATACTTGTGATAACCTAATTTGGATATAACTTTATTTTGATGTGTTTGCTTTTGGTGTGAAGCTAAAAACCCTAGTTCAAATTACCATTGCCCCCAAATCCTAAGCTTTTGAGCAATTGTTCTACACCACCATATTCATACTTCAATTCCTTAAACTCCGTTAAAAAATTAATTTACAATTACCAAATTCCTTGGTAGAAAACATCAAGTTGATAAAGTAATGTGCGTTGTTATCAAATCTTCTCCAGTTCGTCAATATAATTTTAACCTAATCTTTGCCAGCAGTAGACGTCAAGCATCTAATTCTGCTGACCAACCCTAGATACACCAATTTTCCATAAAAATTGAGAAACATAACTCGTATAAAGTAAAGTTAAAATCAGAATCAAATTCTCAAACAATACATTCCATTGATCAAACAACACAAACAAATACAAATCATCAGCATCAAGCAACCAAAAAACTAGATCCGTGCCAAAATTAAATTAAAAAATGGCTTAAATAGTAAATACTTACGACTTTTTGGCTTGTTCAAGTGAACGAGCATGGCCGAAGTGAAAAAGGTCGTATATGCCGTCGGCGTAAACACGAACAGGGCGGTCGGTGGGTGGTTCCACCATCCAATCTCGCTGTTTGTGCGCAGTTTCCATTGTCGATTGACCTCGGATTCTTCGCAGAAAATAGCTCAATTCCAAAACCCAGGGCGAGATAGTGATTCCCACTTTCTCATTTACTATTATACCCCTTTTTAAAATTTTATATCAGCATATTCCTAAAGATGAACAGTTTTAATTTAATAATTTAACTTTAAATTATATAATATACTTTTTTAATGGCCATATATATTTTATTCTCCGTCCATTCTTTGACAAGTGTTCACCCAAGGCGTAAACACTGTTCAACGTTACAGTGATTGAAAGGCAAATAATTCATAAATCTAAAATGGTAGGGACGTTTAGATTATGGATTGATCACTGTTACAGTTAGGGATGAGCATTTGGACCGAAAAAACCGAACTGAACTGAAACCGATAACATGAAAATTCATCGTTATCGGTTATCGGTTCTATCGGTTCGGCTTGGTTCGGTTTTCGGAAAAAGATGAACATTTGGCCTAAAATAACCGAACTGAACCGAACCGAAACCGACAACATGTTATCGGTTTGGTTTTGGTTTTGAAAAATCATCGTTATCGGTTCTATCGGTTCGGTTCGGTTTTGGCCCGATAATCACCCCTAGTTACAGTAGTAATCTCTGACACAACAGTGATATATCAGATTTCTCTCTTCTAATCAAATACATAATTAAATTGCGACTAAACTCACGTAAAGGGACAACCACTGTTTTTTTAGTTTCATAAAATTTAAAAATATTACATTAATAATATTAAAAAAAACATTACATTAATAATTAATAACAATATTATTAGAACATAAAAATATTTGACTAAAAATTCAAATTATAACGCTATTTGATTTCATACTTATCCACTCAAGATGAGGCCGGTTAAATGATCATGCGACTCACTATATAATTTAATTGTAACACCCAAGAATTTGAGATAATAGAATTAAATGATATCTATTTTAGTTATACAAATATTGGGCAGAATTTATTTAATATATGGCTATTGAGGTACTAAAGTTGGACGAAAAGGTTACTTTAGGGTTAAGAAAATAAGTATCTAAAGTACTAGACAAAATCAACAAGGAGTGTTCGTTTCCTCACTTTGATACGTACGATGTATGTGTATTTGGAGGAGTGAAGAAGAAATTAAAGAACACCAAGAGAAGAAGTTAAAAACTAGCAAATTGAAGGTAAAAATATGTTCAAATCGGATTTCTTTAGTTAAAGAAGTAGAAACTATCTTCCCCTCATATATTTTATATGTGATATGTGCGTGCTGATGAATTGAGTTCAAGAAGGGGACAAGCTCAAGATGTTGAGTTCACAAATTGTGATAGTGATTTATTCTCCCAAATCAATCTTCAATTAGTGGGAAGGTGTGTAAGCTTCTGTAACTTCTCAAGAAGCGGGTTAAACGGGCCAAACGGGCCAAACGGGCCAAACGAGTTAAACAGGCCAAAAGAGACGTCAAGGTGAGTAACGGGTCGGACATGTGATATGTAAATGGCACCCATGAATACGTCTTATATCTTTAGTATGAGAGTGTGCATTTACTTGTAGATTATAATTTTTAGTTTATATAATTTTGTCATGATTTATGTTAATTGTTAGTATTAACCTTAATAAATATAAACAAGTTGACATGCAGGCATAATTGGTTAATTGACACCTAGGAATACGCGTTATACCTTTAGTATGAGGGTGTGCATTTATTTATTTGATATTAAATTGCAAGTTTATATAGTTTTAAGTAATCAACATATTTTCATGCTTTTAGTTGTTATGTGTGAAAGTGTAACATTTGACAAGTTGATAAACTAATTAGTAGATGTGAGTTGACTAAAATCACGTTTGCTAGATCATATTGAAAATTAGTTGGTAAATGTGATATGTCAAGAATCTACAATTTACCAGATCACGTGGGCATGTTAGATAGCATAAGTTAAATGCCCAAGAAATCACTTATGCTAGATCATGTGGCAAGCTAGTTGTGTTTGGTGATATGTCAAGTAATCACCTACACAAGATCATGTGCCAAGTTAGTTGTGTTTGTGATGTTATGTTGTCACTACAGAAGATCATGTGCCAAGTTAGTTGTGTTTGTGATGTTATGTTATCACTACACAAGATCACGAGCCAAGTTAGTTGTGTTTTGTGATATGTTATGTTATCACTTACACAAGATCATGTGTAAGTTGGTATATATCAAGTAAATACCAGTATGAGTTCAAGTAACAAATAAATAAGTGCTAAGATGTCAAGTTTCCAAAGGCAAGTAAAGAATATGACATGTATGGAGGTTCATGTGTTCAAGCTAATGTTAGCCAAGTTATTCATGTGTATATATATGATTATATACTCGTTATTCACTAAGCAATTATGCTCACCCGTTCATGTTTTCATGTTTATAGGTTGAACACGTTAAATTGGACGGTTCGGGAAGGAACGAGATAGCTAACGGAGATTATGGTGATTAAGATATAAAAATCACCTCTCTTGAACTTGTTATGATTATTAGCTTGCACACCCATATTTTAAATGCAATTTGGATAAATTGCATAAGTTTAGTCATTTTGTCATGTTTGTAAATGTCAGAATTAAAAGTTGGTTTTCAGTAGTAGTTTATATAATTGGATTTGTTTTAAAAGAGTTTTAAATGTATAATAATATTTAATATATATAACATTTAAGTTAAGATGAATAATGGCATACACCTTGTTGGATCCCAACAACACAAACGTGTTGCGTTACGGCTAAGTAAAGACAAGAAAGTAAAGAACACACAATAATTTCAATGATTAAGAGTTTATTAAAACAACTTAATGCGGTACAAAGTTTGCGGAAATAGATAGTACACACTAACTAAAACTTATACTTGAAGTGACACTTTTGATAGCTCAAGCTAAGATCCTATGCAAGAAAAGTTTATCAGTTGATACTAACAGCTGATATTTAATGCCTGAGTATGAACTATGAAAGAGTTAATACCAGACAATAAAAAACTCTCAGAGAATGTTCTTGTGCTATGAATGCTAAAAGGTGTGTGTAAATGAAAGCATTCATGTCTCTATATATAGCCCAAGAACCATGTTTCTTTGTCCACAAGTTAATCTACGTGTAAACATATGATTCGTAGATGTAGACTTGTCCACAGAAACATTAAATGCACTTGCATAGGTTAGAGTACCAATTGTACTTTGTATCAACTTCTTTTACCACCTTTTCTGACGCACAGTGAAAAGGTGTACTATGATAGTACAAAAGAAGTCGACTTTCCCTTTTTATGTTTGGAGGGACAAACGATGAAGTTCTGAAAAGTTATCTTCTATTCCAAAATAGAGGATCTTCATCGTTTTCTTTTTCTTTGAGCGGGAAAGGAAAATGTTCAAAGTGTCAAAAACATTTCCCACTAAGTCCTTATCTGCAACACATACCATCAGCTGATTTTACTATCAGTTGGATGGTCTTCTTCAGGTTTCTGTCCTTCGGGCATAAACATCGAATGATAACTCTGTTGTAGCCGCTGATTTGACTTGATTCCTTGAGCTAAGTACGTACTCAGCTGAAGGTTTATGAATATACTTGTACTTCAGCTGAGATACATACTTCAGCTGATTTATTCTTCTTAGCTATTTGATCATCAAATCTGATTTATTTAGTCTGGGGACTAACAATCTCCCCCTATTTGATGCAATCCAATAGCTGTATAAGTATGAACGTGTAATGATTCAGCTGCTGAATCAGCTGAATGCTTATGTACTTTGACCATTTGGGTTCTTTTAGTTGTTTTTATCTTTTACAATATTTTTACAAGTATATTACAAAATAATGATTTTCTATTGATATGAAGTACATAGAAAAATCATAAAAAAACTACAAGTCCTATTATTTATTCGTTTAGGACTTTGTGGAGTAACAAGCTGACGGCTGAATCGATTCTTGTCTTCATTTCTTTTCCTTCAGGCGTAGAAGGATCCAATAGTTTGTGATAGATCATGAGATGTTCAACATTGCAAAGATCTAATTCGTCAGCTTGTTGAAAGCATGGCCTCTTCTTGTCATCCAGATAGCAAAAACCGTGAATAGGTTCTTTGACAATTTTCCCAGGGACAAAGGTGAAGGATTTATGTGCACAGTTAGTCAACCTATGATGATAAATCCATGCCTACGAAACACTTAAGGGTCACACCGGTGAGTGCATGTAATACGAGCAAGATAAGCAATGATACTACGAAGAGGAATGATTCATAATAGTCATTATGAATCAGTTAAGTATTAAGTTAAGTTTAACTTATTACTAGATTAGTTTAACTAACTAATTAATACAAGTGTTTGTACATTTACTAGTTGAGTAAATATACAATGTGTTAATTATAGATTATCCATGATATGATTTAAAGCTATTAAATCACATAGTAATTGGATAATATTGTTGTACAAATTATATAAAGGTCATTATATAATCAACTATTAAAAGTATAAATACTAGTATATAATTCGTGTATATGGGTACCGAATTATTAGTGTGTTAATACTAGACATTTGATAGTTAAGTGCAACAAAAATAAACTAGTTAAACTATAAGGGATGAAAGTGTAAAAGGATAAGTTTAATTAAGAGATTAATCTTAATTAAACTAGAAGGGCCCTAAGTGAAAGTCCTTCTATTATAAATAGAAGGCTTAGGGATCACTTATGGGGTTACACCATTAAGCCGAAACCCTAGCCCCCTCACTTCCTCCATTCGGCCGAATAGAGCAAGACACCAAGTCTTGGTGTTCTTCGTTCTTCGTGTTCTTCAAGTATTGAAGAACAAGTTCGTTGCTTAGATCAACTAGAAGATCGCTCGATTTGTTCATCATCAGTGGATCTATCTTAAGCAAACAACAAGGTATGTTTTGGGAAACATCTTTCTCCCTTCTCCCCTCTTGGGCGAATTCGACCAAAGAACCCTAGGGTTCTTTGGTTGATGGTCGAACGAACCACACAAGCTATGTGTGTGTTCGAGTTCTTCGTACAAGGTTTCTTTCTTGTTAATCTAATCTAGATTTCCAACATCCCAATCCTTTAGGGTTTAAGGATTAGGTTTAATCCTACTTCCACTTTTAGGGATTAAACCAGCTAGTTGGTTTTAACCGGTCAAGAACAAGTTCATGTTCTTAGTCAGCATGGTTCGAACCAAGAAAACTAGGAGGTCGGTCATATGGGTCGATCAGTTGCTAGATGCATGTGAAACCCTTCAGTGGTATCAGAGCGTTGGTTTAGAGATCTAAACTAGATTAACAAAGTTTGTTTGTTTAATTTTTAATTACAAGTTTTTCTTTTTGTTTCAAGTTTTAAATTTTCGAAAAAGGGTAAGAACCCTAGGATCAAGTATATTAAACTAGTTTAGTTTAATTGATCAAAAGGCTTCTTTTCCTAACCCTAGTAATTTTTGAAATAGTAGAAAGAACCCTAGGGTCTAGTATGTTAAACAAGATTTGTTTAATTGATCAAAAGGATTCTTTCCTTTTTTCCCCATAGATTTTGTGATCTAGGAAGAACCCTAGGACCAAGTATGTTAAACAAGATTTGTTTAATTGCTCAAAAGGATTTCTTTCGTAATCCCTTAGGTTTTTCGAAATCTAAGAGGTTACTTGGACACCAAGATTATTAAACTAGCCTAGTTTAATTGGTGGAAAAGTTTCCTAGTCTTGAGATTTTCGAAATCCTAAAAGAACCCTAGAACATTAAACTAGTTTAAGTTTAATAGTTTAAAAGTATTAATTAGGATGATAATCTAAAACCTAATTAATTAAACAAGTTAATGTTTAATAGGTTTAATTATTATTTTGATAGATTTATTAAGACTAGTTCTTTAAACCTAGAAATTTAGACAAAGTTTTATTGTCTATAAGGTTTAAATTAAAAAAGTTTAAATAAATTTATTAAGGTTATAATCTATCTTAGAATTTAAACAAAGTTTATTGTTTAGATAGAATTGATTAAAATTAATATTTTAATAAAATAATATCTTTGATCAAGAAAGTCAATACCCTAGTTTTGATTGATCAAAAACAAGATTAGGGTTTATCTAATTAATTTAGGGAATTAATAAAGATTAAAAGAAGTGTTAATTTTAAA
This sequence comes from Calendula officinalis, assembly GCA_963853835.1. Taxonomy (NCBI): domain Eukaryota; kingdom Viridiplantae; phylum Streptophyta; class Magnoliopsida; order Asterales; family Asteraceae; genus Calendula; species Calendula officinalis. The sequence goes on from OY970825.1 coordinate 53,356,328, forward strand.
GTTCTAAAATTAACAAGATGTATTTATTTATTTATATATATATGTATTTCAGAATTTTAAACATTTAAAATAAAAAACAAATTTTAATAGATATAATAAGTTTATACGTATTTTAATTAGATTAAGTTAAAATACATACGTTTAAATTAGATGTAATATTTTTATTAGAATGTTACAAGTTTATTATAAAGTAATGAAATATATATATGAATATACAAAATACAAGATAAAATGGAACAATTAAAAAGATAATGTTATTTTGATCTTAAAGGATAATAGTATAACTAGTTATTGTATAAAGTTATTATATAATTAAAACTAGAAAGTACAAAGTTATGATTTTATTATAACTAGAAATTGTACAAGTTGAAATTATTCACGAATGGATTTAAGCTCTTGATGAATGAAGTCTTTGAGCTTGATGAACTCACTCGTGTTGCAATGAATCTGATCAGCAAGAAGAGCCAGCTGAGGAGTCTGAGCGTGAACCTCATTCTGCAGAGAGGAAATGCTGGAAGAAATTTTCTCAGCGATATCAGCAAACCTCTTTGGAACATCCGTGCGAAGGGTGTTCATCTGCTGCCTCAGCATGGCCATCCCAGGTCGAATCTGGGATGATACAACTCTAGACATCAGAGCAACAGCGGCTCTGGTGGGAATGCTTCCTCCGGCTTTGCTGGATTCAGCATGGGACACTTGGACATTTTAGGGAGAAAGGTCCGGAATGTCTCCAGCTGAGAGAGTAATCTCAGCTGTGGGAGTGGGTGTTTCTTAGTTAGGAGGATGAGCTCCTATGGGATGCTCAGAAACTGTGGGGTGTGAGTTGGGTCCAGCTGAAACTTATGGGTTCTGTCAAAAGGGCCGACATCAGCTGTCAATTCAAATTGAAGCCAAGTTTCATTTGTAACGTCTATTTCAAGAGACGAAACATATGAGCTGATGGTCTCGTCAGCGGAATCAAACATCATACTGTATGATGGCTATGGGACATATGAGCTGATGGTCTCGTCAGCGGAATCAAACATCATACTGTATGATGGCTATGATGTTACAACTTGGTATCAGAGCTTTAGTCTAAGTGAATTAGGTTTATTTACCCGCCCTAGACTTAGACTTGGCTTTTGGGACATTATGTTCTATAGGAAGTTGGGTTGACCTTTAGGAATTATGGTTGAACATTAAGGGAATTGTTTTGAATCGAGCTTTTCTTATGTATTAGTGCGACTATTTAGTCAAGTAATTCAATTCTAATTGGTTTGATATCTTATTATAGTAAGATGGCTATAACAAGAAGCGGTCGATTAGTACCGGATGGGGAACAAGCTTCGAATGCAGTTCCGAATGCGAATCGAGATGGGAATGGTATAGAAAATACGAGTGTTGGGAATGACCATACCCCGGTAACAATGGAGGCTATCCAATCCATGCTTACTTAAATGAGGCAAGTGATGCAACAAGATGTTAACCGGATCATAAATGATCGGTTTAACTTTGATGATGATGAAATGGAAGAGGATGAGGGTCGTGATGAAGAGGAGAGGGAGGAAAGGGAGGTTTCCCCACCACTCACAAAGACTAAGTCAACGGGCAATAGTGTCCCGACCGAGAAGTCCTCCAATAAGGAGAGTGGTGAAGAAAGAAAAATTGAACGTGAAGAATGTTCTTACAAAACATTCCTTGCATGCCGACCCGATAATTATCTCGGGAGTACAGAACCGAAGGTGACCGTCCGCTGGATCCGCGAGACGGAACATGTGCTTGAAAGTAGCAAGCATAAGGAAGAAGACATGGTGACTTATTCCTCAAGTTTGCTAAAAGTTGATGCTCTGACATGGTGGGACACCGTGTATGAGACTTTGGAAAGAAAGCCGTTTATAACATGTCGTGGGAAGAGTTCATTAGGAGACTCAAGGAGAAGTTTTTTCCCAAAAGGGAGTTGGAGGAGTTCTTGCATTTCAAGAAGGAAACTCAACCTTGGATGAGTATACCAAGAAGTTCACGGGGTACCTCCTGTTTGTGTCAAGTACCTACCCAACCGAACGTAGTCGTGTGGTTCGGTTTGCTAATGGGTTGCCATGGGAGTATGAGCTAGAGATGAAAAGGGCGGCCACTCTTGATGAGGCGATTAATGTCTCCCGAAGTGTTGAGAAAGTGGGAAAAAGAAGAGTTCAAGAGAAGTCAGTGGGGAATGAAAAGAGAAAGTTTGAAAGTCTTTCGGGGCTATCGAAGAAGAACAAGTTCACCCCGAGCAGGCTATCAAAGAAGAGCAAGTTCACCCCGATCGGTGAATGCAAGGCGGATTCAAATGGTTGTTTCAAGTGTGGGCGTTTTGGCCACAAAGCTAAAGATTGCAAGGTGAAGAGCCTTGATGAAGTGGAATGTTTCTCATGTCACGAGAAAGGGCATTATAGTAATGTTTTCCCAAAGAAGGGAACCAAAACGTTGGTGTCAACCGCTCACAAGAAACCGGAGCCATTGAAAGTCAAAGGGCATGCCTTCCAACTCACGCGTGAAGAATCTAAGGAGACTCATGATGTCGTCTCAGGTACCTTATTCATAAACTCCATACCCACTCATATATTGTTTGATTCTGGTTCTACCTAGTCTTTCGTGTCTCATGAATTTGGTGCTAAGTTTAAGGTTCCACTAGAGTTACTTGATGATTTGTATGAGATAGAAGTAGCCGATGGGAAAACCTCCAGGGTTCAACACATCTATAGAGATTGTGAATTAGAAATCGATAGTAAGAAGTTTAAGGTTGATTTGATGCCTATGGGAATCAAGGCTTTTGATGCAATTATTGGGATGGATTGGTTGGGAATCCACCAAGCCAAGATTTTATGTGGAAAGAAGTTGGTGTCGATCAAGTCGCCCGAGAATGAGAAGGTGTACATTTATGGGGAAAAGAGGCATCATGTGCCAAATCTTATTACCGCCATCAAAGTAAGAAAGTGTTTGTCAAAAGGATGCTCGTCATGTATAGCCTATGTCCTAGATGGAAGAAAAGAGAAGAAGACGGTTGAGAATGTGAAGATTATTCTGGATTTTCCCGAAGTTTTTTACTATGACTTACCCGGATTACCACCGGAGAGACAAGTCGAGTTTCGTATTGATTTAGTTCCGGGGGCGACGCCGATTGCCCGAGCCCCGTATCGTTCAGCTCCAATCGAAATGCGGGAGTTAATGTCTCAACTACAAGATTTACTTGATAAAGGTTGTATCCGTCCTAGTTCGTCACCGTGGGGTGCATCGGTTTTATTTGTGAAGAAGAAAGATGGATCGATGAGGATGTGTATTGATAACTGAGAGCATAACAAGATGACGATTAAGAACGGATATCCTTTGCGAAGGATAGATGATTTGTTTGATCAACTTCAAGGAGCCGATTATTTCTCCAAGAGTGATTTAAGATCAGGTTACCATCAATTTCGGGTTAAAGAAAGTGATACCTAGAAGACGGCCTTTAGAACACGCTATGTGCATTATGAATTTTGGGTAATGCCATTCGGTTTGACGAATGCCCCAGCTATTTTCATGGATCTAATGAATAGGGTTTGTATACCTTTTCTCGATAAATTCCTCATAGTGTTCATTGACGATATTCTTATCTTCTCCAAAACCGAAAAAGAACATGAAGAACATTTGAAGCAAACTCCAGAAGTTTTGAAGCTAGAGAAATTGTATGCAAAATTCTCAAAGTGTGAATTTTGGTTGCGAGAAGTTCAATTTCTTGGTCACGTGGTATCTCGAAGCGGAATAAAAGTTGACCCATCTAAGATTGAAGCGGTAAAGAATTGGGAAGCACCGAAGACTACAACCGAAGTAAGACGTTTTCTTGGGTTAGGCGGTTATTACCAAAGGTTTATTGAAGATTTCTCGCGAGTGGGGGTCTCACTCACTATGTTAACAAGAAAAGATGTGAAGTTCGATTAGGGGAGAAAGCAAGAAGATGCTTTTGCCTTGTTGAAGGAGAAGTTGTGCAATGCATCGATTCTTACACTACCCGACGGTATGGAAGATTTCGTGGTGTATAGTGACGCCTCGAACAAAGGTCTCGGTTGTGTTTTGATGCAAAGAGGTAAGGTGATACCTTATGCTTCAAGACAATTGAAAAATGCGGAAACGAGGTATACTACAATTGATTTGGAGTTGGCGGCGATTATTTTTGTCTTGAAGATTTGGAGACACTACTTGTATGGAACAAGGTGTACATTGTACACGAATCACAAAAGTCTTAAGTATGTGTTTACACCAAAGGATTTGAATATGAGACAAAGAAGGTGGATTGAGTTGATTAGTGATTACGATTGTGAAATCTTTTATCATGAAGGAAAGGCTAATGTGGTAGCCAACGCCTTGAGTAGAAAAGTTTATGAGAAGCCGGTTAAAGCTAAGTTGATGCGGATTGAAGTGGTATCTAGGATTATTGAAGGGATAAAAAACCGCACAAACCAAAGTGAGGGGAAAAGATGAATATAGACAAGAGAGATTGGGAAAGATTCAATTATTTGAAGAGAATGTTCAAGGGTTGAAAACTTTGAATGGTCGGATTTGGGTTCCAAAATTCGGTGGAAACCGAAAAGTATTGTCGAATGATGCTCACAAGTCCAAGTACTCGATTCACCCCGGAAGTACAAAGAGTTATGAAGACTTGAAGTGAATTTATTGGTGGCCGGGGATGAATTCGAGAGTAGAAAAATACATTTCAAAGTGTGCCACGTGTGCACAAGTGAAAGCCGAGCACCAAGTGCCTTATGGTGTTGCACAATCGTTGCAAGTGCCGGCCGGGAAATAGGAAGACATCACTATGGATTTTATTTTTTGTCTTCCAAAGACAAGTAGGAATCATGATGCCATTTGGGTGATTGTTGATAGGTTAACGAAAAGTGCGTTATTCCTAGCTATTCGGGAAACTATGCCACTCGAGAAGTTGGCAAAGTTGTATGTTGATGAAGTTGTACGTATGCATGGGGTACCGATGTCGATTGTGTCCGATCGGGATGCAAGGTTTTCCTCGAGATTTTGGAGATCACTCCAAGAAGAATCGGGAACAAAGTTGAGATTGAGCACGACTTACCATCCGCAAACCGATGGTCAAAGCGAAAGGACGATCCAAGCGGTCGAAGATATGTTGAGATCGTGTGTGATGGATTTTGGTGGTAAATGGGACGAACATTTACAGCTGGTCGAATTTTCGTATAATAGTTATCACGCGACTATTAAAATGCCACCGTTTGAGGCATTGTATGAGAGAAAGTGTAGGACACCTTCTTGTTGTTTAGAGGTGGGTGAGCTGAAACTCACGGGTCCCGATATTGTGAAAATAACAAACTAGAAAATTGGGATAATTCAAATGAATATGAAAGCCGCACAAGATCGCCAAAGGAGTTATTCGGGGTTGAAAAACTGACCTTATGATTTGAATGTTGGTGATATGATGATGTTGAAAGTGTCGCCTTGGAAAGGCGTAATGAGGTTCGGTAAGAAAGGAAAGTTGAGTTCACGGTATGTTGGGCCGTTTAAGATTTTGGAAAGAATTGGGCTTCAAGCTTTTAAGCTTGAATTCCCACCCGAGTTGCAAGGTGTCCATGACGCGTTTCATGTTTGTAATTTGAAGAAATTCTTAGGTGAAGTGGAGAATGTGATCCAACTTCAAGATTTGCGGGTCGATGCACCCAACCGATTGATCGAAGAGCCCGAGGCCATTTTGGAGGCCCAAACGAAGAAATTGAGGAACAAAGAGATTGAGCTAGTGTTGGTCAAGTGGAAGCATTCCCTTGGGCCAAATTTGACTTGGGAAGTCAAAGATGAGATGAAGAAACGCTACTCGGATTTTGTAGATTATGATGCGATTCCGAGGACGGAATCCTCATAAGGGGTAGATAGTTGTAACGACCGTAATTTTACAATTTGTAATTTCGTATAGTTTATGTTTAACATTGTGATTTATCGAGTGATTGAATGTTTGGGACTTGGTATAACCAAGTATGGGTGAAGACTTGGATGGAAACAAGTTTAAAGACCAAAAAGCTGGCCTGGACAGCCCTCGCGGCGCGAGGCAGGCGCGAGCCAGACTCGAGTAAGAAATAGTGAAAATCAGAGAATTCAGAGCTGGAACGCGAGAAGTTGGCGTAGAGCTCGCGTTTGGGTTTGCGGCGCGAGGTCTGGCAGAGTTTGTACTTCGATCGGCAACTAGCGGGCAAACCCACGTGACTTCGCGGCGCGAGCTGGGCGCGAGCCCGTCGCGAGGAGCGTCTGGAGTATATAAACTTGAGTGTAGGCTAGGGTTTCATTCCACCTACAACCCTACACATAGAGCTGTCGTTGTCTTGGAGAAAGAGGACATTTTTGGAGCTCAAGAGCTCAAATCTTCACCATCTTGAAGGAATTAAACATCAAGTGTAAGTATTCTTGATTATCTTGTTTATCTGCCTTGATTGTGAGCTTTATATGGGAAAAATGGTGGTTTGGGGAACCAACCATGTCATCTTTGGGGAAGATGACCAAACATGAATGTAGAACACTCATTGCAGGCTTGTAATCAATGTGTACAAGTTAGATTTGGGATTTATTGATGGAAATCTTGAACTAGGGTTTGAGATTCCACCAAGTTGGATGAACTTGATGGTTATGAATGTTAATATGGATTAATTAGTGATTAGTTATGAATAATAACTAGTTATTGTGATGATATTGATGTTAGGTCAAGAAGACCTTGTGATTGGAAGTACTTCTTTGATTAAGAAGTAGGCATTGTGTTGATTAACACAATTTTGGGATAGCATTGCTAAGGTGAGTACATGTGATCTTTTCTGAGTACATAATAAACCCAATTTTATACTTCCTCTGTATCAAAATAAGTGACACACTTTCCATTTAGGGTGTATCAAAATAAGTGACACACTTTGAAAACTTTTCTTATTTGGTAAATTATGTGGGACCCATACCCACTAACTATCCACATTAATAAAGTGAAATTACTCTTATACCCTTACTTTTACTTTTAAACCTAATTAATATCACTTTATTCAAGAAAAGTGGGACCCATTCTCCACTAACTATGTACTTTAATCTATTTTAACCCCTGCTTTAATCTTTTACCTCAAAAAACGTGTAAGCTAATTTGTGTCACTTATTTTGATACGGAGGAAGTAGTTGAAATGATTTATTGAGTCTTTCTTAGATAATTGTTTTAATAAAGAAAATGATTGAATTGATATAAGTACGAATTGAATTGGCTCAAGTTTGATGATTTGTTATGTGGTAGCTAAACAATTGGATCCTAACCCACACAAGTTGGGGGAGTTAGTGACACCTACTTGGGGTGGTACCACCCTGCACAAGGGTAGTGTGTCGAGAAATAGATAACCCAAAAAGCGGGGGAGTTTGAGATAACCCGGAAATCGGGGGAGCAATAGATAACCCGGAAACGAGGGATTTTACCTAGATAACCCATATCGGGGGAGTTTGTTTCGGGGAGGCCCGTTACGTATGTATGGGCTTATGGCAAGCTTTAGAGTATGATTGACTATGTGCAATGTGATAATTATTTAATTATTATTTTATTGCAATTATTTCTAACCGGGTCTAAAACCCATATATCTCACGAGACAATTTTGTCTCACGTACTACGTTTATTTTTGGCTATGTAATTAGGTTCGGGAGCTAAGGATTAGGCGGCCCGTAGTATTAGCATTTGATGATTAAGCTCGGTGTACTTATTTAATTCCCTAGACTTAGTTTTGATATTATTGTAACACCGGTTTTGGTACTTATTAATCATTCCAAATGTTTTATTTAAACCATATTTTGGATGTTATGGATTTTTATTTGTTAAACTTATTTATTTAAAAAGTTTAAATTAGTTTGAAAAATTGAGGTGTTACAACTTGTTATCAGAGCTTTAGTCTAAGTGAATTAGGTTGGTTTACCCACCCTAGACTTAGACTTGGCTTTTGGGACATTATGTTCTATATGAAGTTGGGTTGACCTTTAAGAATTAGGGTTGACCATTAATGGAATTGTTTTGAATCGAGCTTTTCTTATGTATTAGTGCGACTATTTAGTCAAGTAATTGAATTCTAATTGGGTTGATATCTTATTATAGTAAGATGGCTATAACAAGAAGTGGTCGATTAGTACCAGATGGGGAACAAGCTTCGAATACGGTTTCGAATGCGAATCGATTTGGGAATGGCATAACAAATTCGGGTGTTGGGAATGACCATACCCCGGTAACAATGGAGGCTATCCAATCCATGCTCACTCAAATGAGGCAAGTGATGCAACGAGAAGTTAACCGGATCATAAATGATCGTTTGAACTTTGATGATGATGAAAGGGAAGAGGATGATGGCCGTGATGAAGAGGAGAGGGAGGAAAGGGAGGATTCCCCACCCCTTACATGAACTGGGACCAAATGAAATGTTTAAAAAAAATAAAAATTTACGGGTATTTCATTAATATCATTCAATTCTCCAATTTTCGTTTCTGCACGTCCAAGTATTCTGCTAAAGATACTTTCCGACTTGCAAAATAGTTGGATGTGGCGTCTTTCCATCTGTTGACTAACTGGTCAACAACAGGCGTTACACCGACATCTGAAGGTTGTGCACCCAAAGCTGAGGAGGACGACGCTGCCTTCTTCTTGTCCTTGTCCCGACCGATTGGTCGATGGGGTGCGACTTCAACCTCTTAAGAATACCCATCCACTTCGTCGTTCAGAATGACGCCAATATGTGCTGAGTCGGACTGCTCTCCCGACATCCTTGATTTCTTTGAACGAATCTTTCTGAATTTTTCCAATTGTTTTGGGTATTCAACCATTTTCCACTTTGGATGACCCTTCAGTATTCTCTAGCACTCCGTCTCTGTGAAGTCCCCTACACATGCAAGTTTATACTTGACCACAACCGGCAACTCGTAAATAATTTGTCGTTGGCCCCACTTTAGTTTCTTCGTACGATATTGTCGTAAATCGCACAAAAAATTGTAATTTTAGGACGAAGCCTATTCTTCCATTTGCAGTTGAGGGAGTCGTATACTATTTTTGAAATACCCAACACCTTCTCAAACTAACCTATGACCTCCCTCCAAAAACCTTTATGTTTCTTGTAGTTACTTTCGATGCAATTTTCGGAGATGTTGAACCAAGCCTTGCACAAAGCTACCTCTTCGTCATGCGACCATTTCTCGGTAGCGTTGGTCGTTGTCTTTTGTGCTTGTTGAAGCCTTTTTGTTTTCTTCCTTGTAGGTGCAACAACGAGAGCGTCAAGGGAGTCGAGAAAGTTGGGAGGGGAGAGTATGGTAGAACCCAAGCCATAGTCCGCAAAAGGATCAAAATCATGAAGGCTAGAAAATGGTTGTTGAAATTGGTATTGTGAGGGAGGAATTTGTTGTTGTTGTGGTATATAATATGGTTGGTATGGTTCAAATTGTTGGTTGACGCGCGCGCGGGGGGGGGGGGGGGGGGTAGATTATTTTGATAAGTGTGTTGAGGATGACTATGGTGTACAAAACTTGTGGGTTGAAAGTTCATAGGCGGTGATTCCTTGGGTAGGGGATTTTTTGGTTGACGTCGGGATTTAGAAGGTTTGGTTTTGAGATTTTTGGAGCACATTTTTGTAAGAATGGAGAGTGTGATTGAGCATATTAGAAATATGAAATATTTGGTAAAAGAGTTGGGTATTATTAGATAAGAAAATGGGTAAAAATGAGGTTTGAATGATTGGGGGAGGGGGTGATATAACCGTTGCAGAAGAGGAGGGGGGGGGGGGGTGCACATAATTAGTTGTTTCCTTTAATTTGAACACAACCTACAACGTGTGGCCGACCATTGTGCCAAGGGGACGCGTCGCTCATATGGGGTGGGGACATATTGCAAGGGGGGACAAGAGGCGACCAAATGGCATACGACCAACCTCTTACGCAAAGTTTTATGTAGTAAGGCAAATAAACATGGATCATGCTCAGTTTTAGGATGTTAGTCATGTTCTTGAGCAAACTTTTTCTTTTAAGTCAATTTATAAAGTTGATGAACAGTTTTGTCTTTTAGCGCGTTTCTTTCTTTTATTTATTACATGTAGGTGGTATTTTCAACCTATATAAATGGTCCCAGTTGGTAAGGAGGCATGTTGTTGAACCAGAGATCTCGCGGTCGAATCATGACAGCCCTAACACTATTTTCTTTTTTCTCATGGCAGCCTTATAACATTTTCTCTTTCCCCCCCTTTGTAACAACCCTATTTTTAAGTAAATTTAATTATATATATATTTTATAATAATTTGTTTTATTTTCATTAAAAGAAAATATTTTAAATTATTGTTATAAAGTTAAAAAACCTTATTATACTAACTAGGAAGACTAAAGCAAGATCAAATAGGTAAGAAATATAACTAAACTAAGTAGCATACAAGAAGCTTTCAAGTTGCTTACCAAAACATAAACCTAGACCACAAATACTCATTGACCATAAAAAACTATCATTATGATCAAGCAAACCTATATAACTTGTGTGGCAACTCTAAAAAGGATTACAAAGCATAGCTAACTACATATGTGGAAATTTATTAGAAGAGTGCAAGTTTTAAAGCTATGAACACAAGTACTCCTTAGCAAGATTTCTCACTATACATAGAGGGTAAAGGTATTCATTTTTATGCATCCTAAAATTCTAAAATACTCTCTGAATAATGGTAGTTACTTAAGAAGATCAAGGAAGCTTAAGAAATTGCAAAGCAAGGTGAGTATATATATATATTAAAGTTTTATGCATTAAAGTGTATTGTTATATTTTCTTTGAAAGTTATATTAAAATCCTGATTATGTGACAAGGTATAAATATTTTGTCTTAATACATGTTCACATGTGGTATATGAAAGTGTTTATTTTAAACATGTTAAGTATACTATTAAATATCCAACGTACGGGATATAGAAAGAAGGTATGTCCTGCAAACGTACCTTATTGGGCAGCCATTTGTGGACCTGAGGTTAAAGAACATGTGAGAAAGTTTGTATACTTAACATGTAGGTATGAGATCTCAAGAAAAAGATTTTAATTAATAAAAGTCATTTGAAGGAAAATATTATTTACTTTAACTTATCTTTCTTGCAAGGTGTATTTATTATGAAACCATAACTTCTCACTAAGCTTAAAAGCTTACATATTCATATATGTATCTTAGGAAACAAGGAATAAGAGACCACTGAAGTATGCTTATTAGACTATTGTTGGTTAGAGGCGGGTGAGACGAAAGTCACGGGTCCCGAGGTCGTGAAAATAACAAACGAGAAAATTGGAATAATTCAAAAGAACATGAAAGCCGCACAAGATCGCCAAAAGAGTTATTCGGGTTTGAAAAAGCGACCCTATGATTTGAATGTTGGTGATATGGTGATGTTAAAAGTGTCGCCTTGGAAAGGCGTGATGCGATTCGGTAAGAAAAGGAAATTAAGTCCACAATATGTTGGACCGTTTAAAATTTTGGAAAGAATTGGGCTTCAAGCTTTCAATCTTGAACTTCCACCCGAGTTGCAAGGTGTCCATGACACATTTCATGTTTGTAATTTGAAGAAATTTTTGGGTGAAGTGGAGAATGTGATCCCACTTCAATATTTGAGGGTCGATGCACCCAACCGTTTAATTGAAGAGCCCGAGGCCATATTGGAGGCCCAAACGAAGAAATTGAGGTACAAAGAGATTGATTTGGTTTTGGTCAAGTGGAAGCATTCCCTTGGGCCAAATTTGACTTGGGAAGTCAAAGATGAGATGAAGAAACGCTACCCGAACTTTGTAGATTATGATGCGATCCCGAGAACGGAATTCTCTTAAGGGGTAGATAGCATACCTGATAGATACAAAGAAGAAAGGGAAACAAATACACGAAGTACTAGTAGTATGTGAATATCCAGAAGTATTTCCGGAAGAATTACCCGGATTACCACCTGACAGAGAAGTAGAATTCCGTATTGACCTAATATCCGGAGCAGTACCTATAACACGAGCACCGTACATGCTTGCACCATCTGAGATGCAAGAGCTCATGAAGGAACTACAAGAACTTCTTGAGAAGGGATTTATTCAGCCAAGTTCGTCACCTTGGGGAGCGCTGATACTCTTTGTCAAAAAGAAGGCTGGAACTATGAGAATGTGCATTGATTACAGGGAACTCAATAAAACTACGATCAAGAATCGATATCCTTTGCCAAGAATAGACGATTTGTTTGATCGATTACAAGGAGCGAGTTACTTCTCAAAAATAGATTTACGCTCAGGATATCATCAATTAAAGGTATGGAAAGACGATATTCCGATAACTACATTTCGAACACAATATGGGCATTATGAATTTCTAGTCATGCCTTTCGGTTTGAAAAAAGCCTCAGCTGTATTCATGGATCTTATGAATCGAGTATGTAAGCCATATTTAGATAAGTTCGTAATTGTATTCATCGATGATATTCTCATTTACTCCAAAAGCCAAGAAGAGCATGAGCAACACTTAAGAACGACATGGTGTTTAACAGGGCTATAACATCCCCACACTCAATGCTCTAAATACTGTACTATGAAAGCTGACATACAAGAATAAAAGTACACATTATTTTTAATGACTATGTAGATTTATTAAATTAAATAACTTAATACAACATAAAGTGCAGAATACAAATTATAAATTTGTCTGAATGATAATTTCATCACACCGTAAAAAATATGTGATATAGTTTTCATTGCAACACTCGGGGTAAACACCTGCTTGTAACGTTACTCGTAAATAATAATGTTGTGCTGAACTAAAACTTTGTAGAACAAGGATGCGAATTGTAAATAACAAAACATCAAGAGTTCAAGACGGCAAATTATACGTTTTCAATAATAAGACTGGAAATTATAGGTGTGGTGCCAATAGCTACGGCCGTCGTTATCGTAATTATTTCCGTTGACATTTAGATAAATCCGAGGTGGATATCAGGTTGTATAAAGTACAGATATCAATACATCACATAAAAATTATTTATTTGTGGAAAGGTATTGCTCTAATAAAGTAGTTGGTTAAATTAATTATCGAACGGCCGGCGGAATAAAATAGTTGACGACGGCACGCGGCGGAGTGGGGAAAGTGTACTATCGGCAGATCGTGCTCTAGTGTTCTGTTGGCCCTACCTAATTAACCTTCCCGAAATATAATTACTAGAAAAATGTGGTTCTAAATGGTTTAAATTGATTAATTTAAATAAAATTCAAAACAACCAAGTAAGTTGGAAAAGTAACAAAGATGGAGAATTGGAGATTTTAAGTCCCTAAGTTCGTCATTTTGTTGCAGAATGATAGCTATGTGGCGGAAAGAGAGTGAACAAGGTTCTAAAAACATGTCATGGCGACGTCAAGGCGTGAAGCGCTACTCTGCCTTTAAGAAACTATACATGGCCGCAGTGTAAGGATGGCATGAGATAAAAACATTTTTTTTTATAAACTTTAAATATGATCATATATATAAATAGATATAAATTTTTTTAAAGCTCATATGCATATATATAAAAATCATATTAAAAAAAATTCATCTTAAACTACTTCATAAAAAAGCCATGGCTCACTATGCTTAACGCGTTTAATGATGTCGCCACGCCGTGCTTGGCATTTTTTAAAACCTTGAAAGTGAGTATTAGGGATTTCAAATCTATAATTAAGAGTTTCATATCCCTAGCTAAGACTGGCGTAACTGTTGCATCGCCCTCTATCGTTGCCCTCCGTCCCCAACACACGACGCGTCCTTCCCCCTTACGCAGCTCCTCCCGAGACACATCCCACAAACGATTTGGACGTTGTGGCGACCATTGTAGGTCATGTTACGTGAGTTTGGTCGTGTGTGTCATGTTTTTGGTTGTGCTGATCGATGTGACGCTGATGTGGCAACGGTGGACGCATAGTCTAATATCACACTTTTGAAAGAAAATTAAAATTCACATTAGAAATGAAATGTGAAGACCACTGCCCCATTATTTTTTGTTCTGATGTGACCGATTTTGGGCCAACCTACTTCAAGCTCTTCAACTCGTGGCTTGGTGCTCCTGATTTTGACTCCGCTGTCAACTCAGGTTGGAATCTAGCCGCGCCCCGGCTTATTTCTCTCCTATTCAAAGGTTCTTATTCACGCTAAAACAGGTCAAGATTCAGATTAAGGAGTGGAGAAAAAGAAACATCTCTTGCAGGAAGACCCAAATCAAAGACCTTATTTCTCTCCTATTCAAAGGTTCTTATTCACGCTAAAACAGGTCAAGATTCAGATTAAGGAGTGGAGAAAAAGAAACATCTCTTGCAGGAAGACCCAAATCAAAGACCTGAGCAAATTGATTGATGAAATTGATACTAAAGCTGAAGATACGGTGTTGGGTTTTCTATGCATCTAGCCACACTTTGCTTAAGGCGGAAATCAAAAGCAACTTGGTAGAACATTGACCCGATTAAAAACTTTTGGACCGTTAGGTTTACAATTCTAATGCAACTAGATATTTAATATAATTAAATAGATGAACTCGAAACACTTACTTGTTCTTCGCGATTCGGTGAACTAGATAAACCCTGTGATCTAGTATGAGCCAGATCAAACGATGCACTAGGATTCAAGCAAGAATCCCTCTATCGTATCACACCCAAGGTTGGTCAAGAACGAGACGATGTACCACGAGGTAGTACAAAGCACTCTTGAGAAACCAGCACCCAAAATCGAAAACCCTTTCGATTTCCGGCGACAACGGCGGCGGAGCAACGGCGGTCTGACGGCGGAGGTGGGGCGGCGGTTCGGTCGACGGTGGTGGTGTTCGGCCGAGCTTGGGAGAGAAGCTAAGGTGATTGATTAAGTCTATTAGGTTAAACCCCTTAACCCTAATATATATACTTGCCAAATCTCAATTATGGTAAAACCATAATTGGTCCAAGCCCATTTTAATTAAACTATTAATTAAGCCCGTAAGTACTTTAATTAAACCATTAATTAATACTTGGCCCGATACCATTAACTAGTCAATTACCCATTAATTAGTTTAGCGCGTCTAGCCCGATAGTCTATTTAATTAAACTATTAATTAAACACTACGTTATTTCTCGTGTTCGTTGACGCCTCGAGGGCAACCCGAATAGGACTCTAAAATACCCGAATCGAAATACCGGTTTATTTGATGTGTTGGACACTCTTTCCAACAGTCTCCCACTTGGACACCTCATCAACTATAAACGGTATGCGTTCGTGTAACCTTTAGAGTGTGCATGTCATGTGCAGCTGCTGAACTCTGAACTATCAGAAACAGTCCTATGATAAGTGATCATATGTCCTTCGTTGCGCGATATCATGTAACTAGTGACATGGACATGTCAATCACTCTAGTTACGATTATGTTTCCTGATTCGAGATTTATGATGACGATTTGACTACATGATTGAACTTTCAATCTAGTCATGACCTGCGCAGGTACTTTGGTGTCACATCAAATCAACAGGGGGCCCATGGATATCTCCTCTATCACTTTGATCAGAGGGAACGAATAAACCTTAACTACATCATCTTCCTTCATAGTCATCACATAATACATGGAACTAATCTTTATAGCTACCAGTTACGAATAGCGTTGGAGTTAGACCAATGCATCACGAAATCGTACTAAGGAAATGATGCATCTTGGTTTGAAGACTCATACGATATTATCGCCTCACTATTACCCATGATAAAGTCCATGGGGTAATACTCTGAGCGTGGGTTGGTCCAACATTTAAATACACCTTTTAAATGCTCATGAGAGTAGCAGCAATCTCTATGCAATGTTCATACCTTTGAACAATCTACTCACTCTCCCATGACATCTTAATTCAGTTCTTATTCCCATAAGAACGATCGACTGTGGACGTTTAAGTAATCTCTTAGTTTACTTAGGAATAGGTTCTAAACATGCAAAAGGTTGAAATGGAATAATTAAATACTATATGAATGATAGAACACTTGCAAATTATTTAATCTCCATAAATAAATCATCAATTCATACAATTTAATATTCGCTACAATTTCAAATGAATGACAATTTATGATAAGTCACTATGAAATCTAATTCCTATCGTCCTCGCATGAACATCATGCTTGGCACGACTTAGTGCTTTTGTGAAAGGATCAGCCGGGTTATTTTCCGATGATACTCTTGTCACTATCACGTCCCCATCTTCAACTCGCTTTCTCACGTAGTGAAACTTTCTGAGTATATGCCTGGTTCGACTATGATCTTTGGATTCTTTAGTCAATGAGACTGCACCTTCATTGTCGCAGAAGATTTTCATTGGTTCCTTGATGCTTGTTACGACACCAAGATCCCCAATGAAATTCTTCGACCATGTGGCTTCTTTTGATGCCTCACAGGCAGCAATATACTCAGATTCGCAAGTTGAATCAGCTACTGTCTCCTGCTTGGAACTCTTCCAAGTGACAGCTCCTCCGTTCAATAAGAACACCCACCCAGTTTGTGAGCACGAGTCATCTCTATCCGTTTGGAAACTCGCGTCACAATACCCTTCTACAACAAGTTCGTCTTTCCCACCATACACTAAGAACATATCCTTTGTTCTCCTTAGGTACTTGAGAATCGTTTTCACCGCAGTCCAATGATCGTTGCCAGGGTTGCCCTGGAACCGGCTCACCATGCTTAGCGCATATGAGACATCCGGGCGAGTACATACCATGGCATACATGATCGATCCAATCGCCGAGGCGTAAGGGACTCGACTCATTTTCTCCAGTTCTTGCTCAGTACTGGGACATTGACTTTTAGACAATGTTATGCCATGATTCATGGGTAGATACCCTTTCTTGGAATCAACCATACTAAAACGTTTTAGTACTTTATCCAAGTATGTACTCTGGCTCAATCCTATTAGACGTCTTTCTCTATCTCTGTATATCTTTATACCGAGTATGTACGCTGCGTCTCCTAGGTCCTTCATAGCGAAACATTTTCCCAACCAAGACTTCACGTCTTGCAGTGTAGGAATATGATTTCCTATAAGGAGTATGTCATCCACATACAGTACTAGGAAAACAACAACGCTCCCACTAGCTTTGATGTATACGCAGGACTCATCTTCACTTCTAGAGAAACCAAACTCCTTGACTTTCTCATGGAAGCAAAGATTCCAACTTCGAGAGGCTTGTTTCAATCCATAAATGGATTTCTCAAGCTTGCACACTCTATCAGGATATTTCTTATTGATAAAACCTTCTGGCTGTGCCATATAGACATCCTCAGTAAGTCTTCCGTTAAGGAAGGCGGTTTTAACATCCATCTGCCAAATTTCATAGTCATGAAACGCAGCTATGGCAAGCAATATTCTGATAGACTTTATCTTGGCTACTGGTGAAAAGGTTTGGTGTCAAGTAATTAAATTCATTCATGGTAAAAGCGGAAATAAAACTCTCATTCTTGGCGCATGCCCTTGGAATCAAATAATTTATCTTTAGAGGGTGTTTGGGATTGCGTTTTGATGTAGATTATCTAGCTTATTGTGTTTTGAAAACGCAAAAAATCTAAAATGAGTGTTTACGACGTATAAGGTGCTTATTGCGTTTTGCAAAACGCAGTTTTGAAAAAGTAGGTTAGAAGGTGCTTATTGCGTTTTCAACTAGTGATTCTCTATGTTCCATCTCATCTTTCTTTATTTTTCTCTCTTTTTCTATTATGCATATCCCCACGTATTAATTTTTAATTATTCGACCTAATAAACCACAAACATGAAATTAACGCAAAGACACATATTTTGGTATAGTTTTTTTGGGGGGGCTTTAAAGATGATTCAAAATGATTTTTTTTTTTTTGGGTGAAATGGAAATCCATTCTTGCTAATGATATTGGTTAGGCCCCAGATTGGGCTTGGTGTGTTACTCTAAGGCCACAGTTGTTAATTATCGTTTGTAATTTAGTGTCAATCTTTTATGCAATTGTAATTTACTTTAGATCAAGTGGTTAATTAGGTTTAGTTTACAGTCGAATCGGAAGATGCGGAGTGTACACTTATTCTAGGTAGCTTGATGCCGCCACAACCATGCGTGAGCGTCATGGGGAAGAGCACCAATGATATATTTGGTACTCAAGATTAACTATCCGTTTTCTCCTTCAAATGGGGTTCTCACGAAAAGGACACCTTAATTTTTCCCCACCATGTGTGGCTCTTCCTGCCAACTATTTTTAGTCAAAATTAACTAAGTTTCGGTTATGATATATGCACACTTCCTCTCATTCTCAATCAACCAGAAGATCGCATCGATAACTCACTCTTATACTCACTTACACAACCCGATTTATCATCTTATCCTCACAGCGTAGGTCGTTTGTAAAGAAACCATCTCTACCTTCACTTTGACGGAGTGTTTTTATTGTCTTATTCTCCCATCAAACCGCTAGCACCCTTAAGCTGATGGTAATCACCGGAGCTTAGCACATCCACGAAGATTATTGTGCAAGCAGAACTACTATGGAATGTTCCGGAAACAACAAAGCGTATACGTGTTATGTCTTATAAATTAGAGCTAAAAACTTGACTACCTCTAGTTAGTTTAAACATTGATCTATTGTTTTATGACATTATATATTTTGTGTTGATATATCTTTGTTAATCCGGTGTGCAAAATAAAAATTCAGAAAAAATTGAAAGTAGGAGCTTTTTTTCCACGACTAAATGGCCTCTTAAAGTAGCTATTATATTAAATAGTGTCTAACACATCAAAAAAAACCTGTATTCCGGTTCGGGTATTTTAGAGTCCTATTCGGGTTGCCCTCTAGGCGTCAACGAACACGAGAAATAACGTAATGTTTAATTAATAGTTTAATTAAATGGACTTACGGGCAAGACGGGCTTAACTAGTTAATGGGTAATTGACTAGTTATCGGTATCGGGCCAAGTATTAATTAATGGTTTAATTAAAGTACTTGCGGGATTAATTAATGGTTTAATTAAAGTGGGCTTGCACCAATTATGGTATTACCATAATTGTGTTTAAGGAAAGTATATATAGAGGTTAAGGGGGTTTAACCTGATCATACTTTCAATACTTCCTCCCTTGCCTCTCTCCCTATTCGGCCGAACATCTCGACCGAACACCACCACCGTCGCCACACCACCGCCGGACCTCCACTGCCGCCGTACCGCCGCCGTGAGCCGCCGCTGCCGGTCGAACCGAAAGAGTTTTCGGGTTCGGTTTTTGGTGCTTGTTTCTTAAGGGTGCTTTATACTACCTCGTGGTACATCGTCTCGTTCTTGACCAACCTTGGGTGTGATTCGATAGACGGATTCTTACTTGAATCCTAGTGCATTATTTTGATCTAGCTCGTACTAGATCACAGGGTTTATCTAGTTCACCGAATCGCGAAGAACAAGAAAGTGTTTCGAGTTCATCTATTTAATATTATTAAATAGTTCTAGTTGCATTAGGATTGTAAACCTAACGGTCCAAAAGTTTTATCGGGTCGATGTTCTAACCAAGTTACTTTTGATTTCCGCCTTAAGTAAATTGTGGCTAGATGCATAGAAAACCCAACAGTGGTATCAGAGCGCCATTGGTTTACAAGTCTAATAGTGCTAGACGCAAATTCGAAATGCATGTATTGTTTGGGATTTTCGGTAATACCGAAAATTGTTTTGGGTATTCTGAAAATTAGAAAAATACATTAAAAATTGATTTTTAATTAATTTCAGTAATATTAAAATCGGTTTTAATTATTTCTGAAAATTTGGATATATTTTTATTTAATATTTAAATTTGTTTTTATTATTAAATAATTAATTATGGATAATTTCAAAAGTTTGGAATTATCAAGAATTTAAACAAAAGGATTTTATCAAATCTAGGTTTTATTTAAAAGGTTTAAAATAAATATTTTATATGATTTTATATATTTTTTGGAATATATAAAAAGATGTATAAAGTTATTTATTTAAATAATTAAATAAGAGTAAAAATCCTATTTTAGTATATGCATATTTTTCGAAATATGTATATGCCAAAAATAGTTGATTTAGAAAATCTAGATAAATATTTAAAGGAGTAAATAAGGATAAAGTTTAAAAGTTTAAATTATGGTATATATGATATATCCAATATATTTAAAAGGGTTTTAAAGTGAATAAAGATTTAAAATCAAATTTTCATATAGATGTGTATATATCCGAAAATTTTCAGATATATATATATATATATATATATATATATATAAATATATATATATATATATATATATTTAAATTTCGGAAATTTTAAATAAATATAAAGGATTGGATTTTCAAATAATTAAATTTGTTTTATCTTGTCTTATAATTGTTTGTAATTAAGATAAATATTTAAAAGTATTATATATAATATATATTAATTAAAATTTTAATTAGAATATATATATATATATATATATATATATATATATATATATATATATATATATATATATATATATATATATATATATATATATATATATATATATATATATATATATATTGAAATTCCTATATATATCAAATAAGATTTGATATTCCTCCTTTATACATATATAATATTATGTAATAACAGTTTATTAAATATTATATAAGATATAGTTATAATAGTAATTAAAACGTCATGTCCTCGTACGTTTATAAAATTAATTATACTATATAGAACTTTAGTAAATGTAACTAAAAAGTTTTAATTAACGTAAATATAATTATATAATAGTTTATATATATTATAACTAAAGTTAAATACATCATCGCTTATGTCATTAGTAGGCTCACCCATAGTCTAAGACATCTAAAGGATAAAAATGAAGAGATATATATCTCCAAACGGGGTTGCATTTTTAACACGCTTTGCGCTGACCTGCCCTGCCACTTCCATTGTCTTAGAATGGAGCTACCGAACGGACATAATAGGATGATGTCAAGATTAAAAGTATAATCATAAAATTAAACAAATCCTTCCCGTTTAATATAAATATGAACATTGTGTGCTCTCCATAGAATAACACGCGCTCGTATTATAGTCTGATTAACGGAACTCGTGTGGTTAACCGGTACGTTAATTGTGAGATTATTTTATGAGTGAAACGATTCTCGCGATACTCAAGCGTACTTGAGCCGAGAAGTTCACGTGGGTATTCCATGGTCGTTTTACCTTCTAATATATGATCCACGGTATCTCTGTCATATAGATTAGAATGAGCATTGATTCGAGATTAACATGCCATTCTCCCATGAGAATGAATCTCAAAGAACTAGGGATTTCATAAGATTGAAATTGACAATAGTTTGCCTACGACACGAATCTATTCGGTGTGAAATACGGCATCCCTCTTCACATCAAATAACTAGTGGTCGTATCCTAGCCTTATAAATAAAGAATGGGAAAATTATTATAAGGATTTATTAATGAATGCACTACTAAAAAAATTGTTTCTTGTGTAGATGGCTTCCAACAACAATCAAGTCCCACTTCCTCCACCACCTCCACTTTCGATTGTACTCGCACTACCATGTCCACCAAAGTCATCTCCAAATAAGGTTTCATCTCGAAAAGCTATTGGAGGTTTTGACTATGTGGAATATCTCGGTAATACTCGTCCTATCCATGAAAACATGGAACTCATCAAGAATTGCAAAATGCAAGATGGAGAATCAGTGTGTAACTTCATCTCGAAGATGAGAGAATACATACATCACTCAGAAAGTCTGGGTATGCCTATCTCTAACGAGTTAGATGTCGATATGATTCTACACAAGCTAACTCCAGAGTATTCTTCGTTCGTATCAGATTACGACAAGAATAAGAGGGAAATCACAACCTTTGATTTGTATGAGGAATTAAAAGTTGTTGAAAATGACTTGTTAACTGCCTGCGACTGTGATTTTGAGTCTCCAGTCTTGAGCATTGAGTCGAATGATGCTGGAAGAGGTAAACTATCTCGTCCTAAGAGGAAAAGAAAATCTAAGGTGGGACATGCCCAACGAAAGCTTAAGAGAAAGAAAACCTCTTTAATAGCACCTAAAGACTCTGTATGCTACCATTGCGATGAGGTGGGTCACTGGAAGAGAAATTGCCCAAAGTACCTTGATGATTTGAGAAATCATAGGATCCAACATTCTGGAGTCCTAGGTACGTTTATGATTGAACTCCATCATACTTCTATGTCTAATTCTTGGGTTCTAGATACAGGGTGTGGTACTCACATTTGCACTGATATGCAGGGACTTAGGAATTGTATGAAGTTGAAGCATGGAGAGCTTAATCTGATCATGGGAAACAAAGTCTCAACTGCTGTCACCAAGATAGGAGATTATGAGCTCATGCTTGGGAATGGATGTTCTTTACTTTTATTATATGTTTGTTTTTCGTCTTCTATGGCACGCAACATTATTTCGTATTACGCATTGTTTAATGATGGTTTTAACTTTGTTTTTGATAATGAGAATGGTTCTATTTTAGTTTATAAAAATGATGTGTTTTATTTTAAAGCTATTCCTTGTGTTGGTATATATGAAATAGATGGTTGCGTAAACAATAGAAATCTAATATTAAATGTTGATTCATCCAAAGGTGTATTGGATAAGTCATGTCTATGGCATTGTCGCTTAGGACATATAAACAAGAAACACATAGCTAAACTCCAAAAGGATGGAGTGTAAGAATCATTTGACCTCAAATCGAATGATGTGTGTGAGTCTTGTTTACTTGGCAAGATGACAAAGGCGCCATTCACAGGGTCATGTGAAAGAGGCAAAGACTTGTTGGACCTCATACATACTGATGTGTGTGGACCGTTCAAGTCTAACACTAGATATGGTGAACGTTACTTCGTCACGTATACTGATGATTTCAGTAGATATGGATATGTTTATTTGATTAAACATAAGTCTGATACTTTTGAAATGTTCAAAGAATATCAGAAAGAAGTAGAGAATCAATTGGGAAAGAAGATTAAGATGCTCCGTTCTGACAGGGGCGGAGAGTATCTTAGTCAAGAGTTCATCGACTATCTAAAGAGTTGTGGAATAGTATCCCAACTCTCACCTCCTCGAACTCCACAACTTATTGGAGTGTCGGAAAGGAGAAATCGAACCTTGCTTGACATGGTACGATCAATGATGAGTCGATCGACAATTCCAGTGAGTTTCTGGGGATATGCCTTAGAAACCGCAACACATATCGTAAACCTTGTACCAACTAAGAAGGTTGCCAAAACTCCCTCTGAAATAAGGACAGGGAATCCACCCTCCCTCAAACATTTGAAAATATGGGGTTGTGAAGTTTATGTAAGACATGAATCTCACGACAAGCTAGATAACAAATCAGAGAAGTGCTACTTTATTGGCTACCCACGACAGTCTTTTGGATATCGTTTTTATAATCCGAAAGAGAACAAAGTGTTCGTATATCGAAGAGGATTCTTCCTCGAGAGAGACCTATTATCGAAAGAAGACAGTGGGAGCAAAATTGATCTTGAAGAGTGTCAAGAGTCAAGAAATGAAGATGTAGTGGAACCTATAGTTGACACTAGCACTCAACCAGAGGATGAGACTCCTGTTGAACAAAATGATGTAACTCCTACCGTTCCACGTAGATCCTCTAGAACTGTTCGCCCTCTTGAGCATTTTGGTGATTATTATGATTTCCATATTGCTGAAGGCGATGCATCTACTGGTAATGGTTTACCAGTTGATGACGATGATCAGCCATCGAGTTATAAGGAAGCTATGGAAGGCCCTGAGGCCGAAAAGTGGAAAGTGTCTATGGAGAGTGAGATTCAGTCCATGTATGACAATCAAGTATGGAACTTGATTGAGACTTCTCCCGGTGTTAAAATCGTTACCATTACCCGGTTTAAACCAAATTTCTTCCACACATATTTAACATAGTATTCAGCAATCGGGAAAGCAATTCTTTTTCCCAAGAAAATCCATATAATGTATTCGAGAAACTCTTTGCTACTTCCTTGACAGATTCTAATGGAATCAGGACATCATTATCTCCACTAGGAACTTCCGGTGAATCAATTTTGAGAAAATTAATTCTTTGAGTAGCTCCCATATTTTTAGTTATCGCAGCATAAGTAGGAATAGTGTTTGTTTCACCTGTACTAGTAGATTCATCTGTGCTATTTGCAACCGATTCAGAGCTATTGGGATCTACTAATGGAGTCAAAACATTACCCTCCGCAGGTACCAAAACAGGACCACGCACAGCGCTTCGTGGAAAAATTATGTTACCCGTTTTTCCAATAAATTTTCAATCAATGTTCTTCAATTTTGCTGCTAAAAATGAAGGGTTTTGTCCGGTATCATTCGTGTGTTCCGCCATAAAAAGCGAACAAAACGAAACAATAAACCCTAATCGCCCAACTTTAAACAAAAAATGTTTTAATACTTCAAATCAGTACATATAGCAGAGATCTTGAAGCAAAAGATACGAATAATAGTAAATCTGTTTTATATCTACATATAATCTTAAATCCAAATCATGCAAACCCTAGTTGTAGAAAAACCCTAGCCGCACAATGCCACCAAAAACGAATTCCAGCAGAATAATCGTACCAAATATAACAAATCATCACCAAATAATAATAAATCAGATTAAAAATTCGTACACCTATCTCTACAATTCACCAATCGGCAGAATCTTGGAGAGATAATACCGAAATCAAAGAAACCAAGGTAGATTAATAATCAAAATCGAAATAAGAACCCAAAAAGCAGAATTACTCAGCCTTGACACACCGATTTCTGGAAGAAAGGATGAGAAATACGAACGTAGGGTTCCACACACAATCGCCAATCCTAGAGAGGAAAAGTCAATTAGTCAACGTCCATGTCATGGGTATATACATCTTTATTTTGTTTTATTATTAATAACAATAATTATAATACATTTAGGCATCGGATAAACATTTCAGTTTACGGTTCAAATTATTTATAATACCAAAATTAACATACATCCTACAGATTTACGAAATTAGCATATATACATCCTACATATTTACAAAATTCACATACCTTAATTAATAAACATAAAAAAGTATTACAAAAACATAAAATTGTTTAGACACGTGGAAATTGTTTAAAAGAAACCAAACATAATTTTGGGATAATAATTATATAAACACAAATCTGAGCAAAGCTAACAAACATCACTTCCCATAAACACACACCACACTCAACCTCAAACGCCCAATCCTGCAATTGATCCAAACTCGGGGGGGGGGGGGGGGGGGGGGGGCATGATTAAGATACCGGTGATGAAAGCCATTGAAATGAATCCATAACGAGTTTCGTCTAGGCGTCAGAAACTGGTGCACCTTCTCCCATCTCTGTCTCACATTCCATTTTCCCCTGGCTCGTCTGAACTCTGCATTCAGAAGGTCTAAAGCTTCTTTCTTCCTCTGGTTACCCTAAGACATCAGCAGCATCCCCTTCCGAAACATGGAATCCCTTTGCCCCAATGAGGCAGACTCTTCCAGCATCCTCTCACCCTCCTCTTTATCCCCCAAAAAGTCATTGTTCTAATTAAACACATAAAACAAATTTTAATCAACAATATGACATATGCAAGAGAAAATTCATATTTAAATAAAAGCATAAAACAGAGTAGTACCATGCCAGTCCTGAACATCAGGATTGGGTTTATAGGTTGTTTGCATAACAAATTAACTATAATTAATCATGAAATTGACATATGCAAGATAAAATTCATAAAACAGAGTAGTACCATGGCATCCCAGAACATGAGGTTTTGGGTTTCCAGCCTTTTTGCATGTCTGGTAAATCCCGTAAACCTGCGGATTGAGTCTTCTTCTTCCACGAAGATCAAATTCCAGATTTTTAAGCACTAAGGTTGAGTGTACTGCATCATTAAGGGATTTACACCAATGATACAATCACCCACAAAATTACAATCTAATAATGTACAAAATAGAAAATAAGTATATGATATCGGTAACAAACGATAAAATCAACTCCACCAGTGGCATTGGAAGGTCAAGCATGTTTATTTGTGCAGAGGACGTCGAAGAAGAACTTCCGGCTTGATCCATCGCTCTTCTTGCAACCTTTCGAGTGACAAGTTTGTTAGGTTATTTTGAAATTGATCGATAGGAATGGGTAGTGACAAATGATGATACCACGGGAAGGTTGCAGACATTTAGACTACCAATGATTACAATGAGTTGCAGACATTTAGACTGCCAATGTAAAATGGCGCCTATAGAGTGTCAATTGTAAAATGAACTCTTTGACCTTATATTACAATGAGTTGTTGTTAACTAGTAAGGGTACTTTTGAATAAAAAAATAATTCTTTTGTTTAAAACGTCCCATGTCCCCACAACTTATAATGTCTACACCACAATATACAAGTTTTAAAGTTAATTATACAACTCTTTAATGCAACAGTTGTGGTATATGTATTAAAAGTTGTGTTAAAAAATAATACAGAGAAGTTAGATTATATTATATACTTCATATATATAGTAGTAAAATTAGTATAACATTTTTTTTCTAGTACATTAAATTAAATAATAAAAATTGGGATTTATAACTATGTGATGGGTCATGTGATACAGGTCATGGGTCATGTGTCTAATGGCCTATACATGACCTATGACCTATACATATCCAATGTAACCCGTAATAGGTAAGCCTAACCCGTTCACATGACCCGTGAACCATTTATTACCAATACACAAGATTAATGGCATACACATGACCTATATATGACCTAAACACATCCAATGTTACCCGTAAGAGGTGACCCTAACCGGTTCCCATGACCGGTGAACCATTATGACTACTACACAAGACCAATGGCATACACATGACCTATGGCCTAGACACATCCAATGTTACCTGTAATAGGTGACCCTGACACGTTCCCATGACCCGTGAACCATTATAACCAATACACAAGACCAATGGCATACACATGACCTATGACCTAGACACATCCAATGTTAACCATACTAAGTGACCCTAACCCATTCAACAGTTAGCCAAAGGTGGTCAAAGTTGGTCAAAATTGGTTCAAAAATCATGCCAAATTGATTCCTAACTACTCACACATGGTCAAAGTTGATCAACAATTGGTCAAATCGGTCAAAATTGTTTCAAAATTCATGCCAAATTGATTCCAAACTAGTCACACAAGGTGATTGCTAGTCAAAATTGGTCACCATTTGGTCAACAATTGGTCAAATCGGTCAAAATTGTTTCAATATTCATGCCAAATTGATTCCAAGCTAGTCACACATGGTCAGTGTTGGTTAAAATTGGTCAAAATTTGGTCAATAGTTTGTCAAATCTATCAAAATGGTTTCAAAATTAATGCCAAATTGATTCCAAATTAGTCACACATGGTCATTGTTGGTCAAAGTTGGTCAACATTTGGTCAAAATTGGTCCAACACATAAATTGTTCGTAACTGATCATCAGTCTAAACACAATAGATTACAAAATAATACTTCCAAAATAAGCATCGTTTACCGATTTACATACTCCCCTAAGCTTCACATTACAAACTTACTTCTAATTAAACGGGAAAGAAATAAAGGCACACCAAGAACAACAACCAACTACAGATTAAATATGCCTTCAACTTCTTTGCTTAATCTTTGTTTACATTTCAACCTTTCTTCATCATTATTCTTTGACTTCAACAAACCCGGTATTATATGAACTAATCTTTGACACATTGGTTGATCATACCATCCTACGAATCCACAATTTGAGTACCATTAAGAATAAATTTCAAAATTTAGTGTTCAAATTGTTACACATTTATTCAGAATGGAATGAATTTGGGGTTCTTAAATTCTGACATGTTGGGGACATCCATAAAATCGCCGACTTGGGTTGTTCAAGTCCATGATGTTCGAACAACAGCTTCTCTACCACATTTGCAAATTACCACAATTGATTAGTTTGATGCAGGTTTCTTTCGAAGACGAAAACATACGAAGAAATGATAATTAATTTTGTATTTTTCGTTTAAAAAAAGTAGTCCTAAAATAACATGCACATTAATGACCTAAATGCCCCTATACATACAAGCATCTTTAATAGAAGCATCTCTTTTGTAAGGGTATTTTTGAAAAAAAAAAACATATCAATAAAATAGAAAAACGAATGATTGAGTTTTTAAAAATCCAACTGGGTATTGATATTTTCCTTTTAAGTAGCACTTTACTTAGGGAAAATTGGTTAATTTTTTTCAAGATTATTATTTCCAATGCCAGAGATGCTCAAACCCTAATTGCATTTGTTCATTCCACCATCAATTCAATTCTTTTCATTTTTATTTATTTGTGAAATACATATATAGATATGGACAAGTCTTGGATGGGATCAAATCGGACGAAAAAAGCTTATGTTGATGGGATATCATTGTTTATGGATTATGATATACAAAACTTGAGGCGGAATAGGAACATAGACCCAGTAGCCGATATTAAACATCTTAGACTGCCATGTCCGTGTGCCAAATGTTTAAACCACATAGAACATAAAGTGTATGAAGTGCATCTCCATTTATTCTACAATGGCATTGATCAAAATTACACAAAGTGGAATAAACATGGGGAAAAGGATGATACAAGTACAACTGAGTTTTTTGAAGACTTCGATTTTGCTTCATAAATTCCAACAGATGCCCCAGAAACGTTAGATATGGTAAATCCTACAAAAGATAATGTTGATGAGGATGACCATGTAAAGTTTCAGGATTTACTATTAGATGCAGAGAAACCACTTTACAAAGGATGTCATGACTTCATAAAGTTGTCTGCAATAGTTTAACTACTCAACTTGAAGAGCAAGTGCGGATGCTCTGATAAGTTCTTTACTGAATTACTTGGGTTGTTAAAAAAGATGCTACCCGAGGGTAACGAATTGGTGGAAACCACTTATGAGGCCAAACAAATAATGAAATTGATGGGGTCAGGATACAAAAAGATACATGCTTGTATCAACAACTGTATGCTTTACTGGAAGGAGGATGATAAAAATAACCAGTTGTTGAAGTTGTGGCACATCAAGATGAAAGGTGGATGAGAAGACACATAAAGTGTACGAAACATCCCAACAAACATAATGTGGTACTTTCTAATTTTAACAACACGACAACGACTCATTATGATACACAGTATTGCATAAGACTAACAATGGCACACAACAAGGAGGAAAACATATGGTTTTTTACGTCACCCCGCAGATTCTGAGGCATGGAGAACCATAGATGCAGATGACCCAAAATTTTCTAATGATGCAAGAAATCTATGGCTGGGATTATCGGCTTACGGGGTTGACGTGAACAGAGGAAATAGGCATCACAGTGTATGGACAGTGTTAACTGTCATATGCAACCTTCCTCCATGGTTGTGTATGAAAAGAAAGTTTATCATGCTTTCTGTATTAATATCCGGATACCTCGGAAATGATATCGATGTTTTCTTTAGAACCATTGGTTGATGATCTGCAACTTTTATTCGATTAAGGGGTCAATACATATGATGCTTCCAAAAATAATAACTTTAATATACGTGCGGTTCTGTTATGGACAATAAATGATTATCCTGCACTTGGTACATTATGTGGCTGCCCTTGCAGTGGATACCATGGATGTGTGGTTTGTGGGAAAGATACATACTGTGTTAGACTTCCTGCCTCAAAAAAGAAGATTTATGTTGGTCCCAGACGATATTTACCATCTACCTTCCGTTCAGAAAGAAAAATAAAGCGCTTAATGGACAACAAGAATTTGCCCGCGTTCCAAATCCAAAGACCGGGTTACAAATATACAACGAGGTAAAGCATATTGAAAATAACTGGGGAAAGGAAAACGAACAAACAATAAGGCATCAGATAACTAAGAAGATGCAACAGGTAGAGGTGGGAAGATCGAAAAACAGATAATAAAAAGAACAGAAGAAGACAGTAGTTCTCGCCATGTAAATGATCAAAATGAGGCGTATTGGAAGAAATTCAAGATTTGGTATCGAAAGCTTAAGTATTGGATGCATAATGTTCAACATTGTATTGATTTCATGCATATAGAAAAGAATGTAGGTGAGAGTCTAGTTGGGACTTTGCTAATTGTTCCGGGAAAGACGAAGGATGGGGTGAATGCCCGATTGGATCTAGCAAAGATGGGGATAAACAAGAGTTGTTTTCTAGGCAAGAAGAAGACAGAACAACACTACCTCTAGCAGGTTACACATTAATGAATGCTGAAAAAGACATCTTTTGTCAAACCTTACACAACATCATGGTACCACAAGGCTATTGTTCAAATTTCTCAAGTTTGGTCAGCCTAAATGATAGGAAGCTCATCGGCCTTAGTTCACATGGTATCATATGGTAATGCAGGAGTTTTTGCCCAATGCAATACGTTCAATCATGCACCAACCCACCCGGTATGCTATTATCAGGTTTTGCTTTTTTTTTTTTAAATCGATATGTAGCAAAGAAATCATATTAGAAGAACTAGACAAAGTGCAATAAGAACTTTGTGTTACACTATGCCTCCTTGAAAAGTACTTTCCTCGCTCATTTTTTGATATCATGGTACATTTGACTGTGCATCTAACTAGAGAGGTAAAACTATGTGGTCCGGTATGCTTTAGATGGATGTATCCCTTCGAAAGATGTATGAAGGTTATTAAAGGACATGTGCGAAACAGAAATAGACCAGAGGGATGCATTGTTGAGGAGACTATTGTAGAAGAAATGATAGAGTTTTCAATGAATTTCAAAAATCCATGAAAACAATTGGTATCCCACCTGGTAAGCATGAAACTTATGAAAATGAGGAAGGAGAGCCACTGACAACCGGCAAATTATTTGAAGTTTGTGGAGAACTCTTTCAGAAAGCACATTACGTAATACATAGACAGATGAAATTGTGCCGTATATCCAGTAATAATGATCTAAGCCCTTTTTTTAACTTAAATTTTTAATTTCCAATTATTTAATGAAAGACATTGTCTCATTTCAGGCGACACAAAGACGTTTTGGAAAAAGAAAATCCAGGTAAACGAATAGCATTGTTTGAGAATGAGCACAATAAATCTTTTGCTAAGTGGTTACGCAAAGAGGTAATTAATTAAATCATATATGTAAATATTTTTTATAATTGTAATTAATCAGTTAATATCCATTAATTTGTACCTCATGATATACATAAATATACTTGTTAAGAAATTCAGGTTCAGAACGAGTTAACGAATAATATCTCCAAACAGAGTGTTTCAGAAACCTTACGGTGGATTTCATATCAACCACGCGCCACCATAGTGAAATACAATGCATATAACATCAATGGTTATACATTTCGTACTAAATCTCATGATGGCAGAGTTTACCAGAACAATAGTGTCAAGGCAAAGGTTCTGCACATATCTAGAGAAGTTGCAATCACAAAACAAACATTT
Source organism: Calendula officinalis (assembly GCA_963853835.1). Classification (NCBI taxonomy): domain Eukaryota; kingdom Viridiplantae; phylum Streptophyta; class Magnoliopsida; order Asterales; family Asteraceae; genus Calendula; species Calendula officinalis. The sequence continues at coordinate 53,387,800 of OY970825.1, forward strand.
TATTATGGGGGTTTAAAGGAGATATGTGTACTAGATTACCATTTTAGGAAAATTCCTCTTTTCAAATGTGATTGGGTTAATCATAGAGCCGGGGTAAGAAACGATAATACTCTTGGTTACACATTGGTGACCTGAATAATTTAGGCCACAAGGTTGATCCTTTCATATTAGCCTCACAAGCACGACAAGTGTTTTATGTGACAGACCACTAGATAAAACAATTTCTATCGTCTTCAACATACCTTCCAAGAACTAGAAAGATACATATGATGACGTCGATGAGGAATTTAGTACAGCCATTCACTCGCACAATGACAACATATTATCACTCGCATAAATGTCATATGTTCAATTTTTCGCATGATACATATATTTCTTTAAATACAAATCTGTCTCAAAATAATAAATGTGATGACAGAAAATTAAATTTTAATAAATTTAGAAAAAATTTAAATATATTTATTATTAATAAATGATATAAATGTTATTAAAATGAATGCGCACGAAGATTTAATAATGAACACTTTTCAACAAAAATATCATCACCAGTAAGCACCGACCAATGATCTCGTCACCATCTAGAGATCTCTCTTGGTGGATACACTCTTTGCCAATTACTTTACGGTGATGTAGTTTTAGTAGGTGAAGTTATTTGTGAGCTTAGTTACCCAGTAGGTTTGAGTCGTTCTTTGTAAACCTCAAGTCCTGAGGTCGAATCCTATTAATGTCTTATTTTTTTGCCTTCTTTCTTCATGTAAAAAATGATAATTTTAATAACAAGATTGATCTTTTAGTTAAAATTATTTTAATTGCTTGCCAGAAAAAAATGATATATAATATTTAACTACCTCACCTATTTATTTTTATATTGATCTTTTAGTATAAAATTATTTGATTTGCTTGTCAGAAAAAATGACATAATATTTAACTAAATAGAATTATTACGTTGTGATTTTAATTAATAGACATTTTTAATATCCATGTAGGGAACTAAAATTATTTGATTTACATTGTGAGCTTAATGGAAACTAAAATTTCATGGATTACATGGGATAAGGCGATTGATACTAAAGCTAATGGAGGGCTTGGGATTGGTAGTGTTCGTCATGTTAATCAATCCCTTTCTTTCTAAGTGGTGATCGTGATTTCAAACTGAGCTAAATGCTATTTGGTGTCAAGTAATTAAATTCATTCATGGTAAAAGCGGAAATAAAACTCTCATTCTTGGCGCATGCCCTTGGAATCAAATAATTTATCTTTAGAGGGTGTTTGGGATTGCGTTTTGATGTAGATTATCTAGCTTATTGTGTTTTGAAAACGCAAAAAATCTAAAATGAGTGTTTACGACGTATAAGGTGCTTATTGCGTTTTGCAAAACGCAGTTTTGAAAAAGTAGGTTAGAAGGTGCTTATTGCGTTTTCAACTAGTGATTCTCTATGTTCCATCTCCTCTTTCTTTATTTTTCTCTCTTTTTCTATTATGCATATCCCCACGTATTAATTTTTAATTGTTCGACCTAATAAACCACAAACATGAAATTAACGCAAAGACACATATTTTGGTATAGTTTTTTTGGGGGGGGCTTTAAAGATGATTCAAAATGATTTTTTTTTGGGTGAAATGGAAATCCATTCTTGCTAATGATATTGGTTAGGCCCCAGATTGGGCTTGGTGTGTTACTCTAAGGCCACAGTTGTTAATTATCGTTTGTAATTTAGTGTCAATCTTTTATGCAATTGTAATTTACTTTAGATCAAGTGGTTAATTAGGTTTAGTTTACAGTCGAATCGGAAGATGCGGAGTGTACACTTATTCTAGGTAGCTTGATGCCGCCACAACCATGCGTGAGCGTCATGGGGAAGAGCACCAATGATATATTTGGTACTCAAGATTAACTATCCGTTTTCTCCTTCAAATGGGGTTCTCACGAAAAGGACACCTTAATTTTTCCCCACCATGTGTGGCTCTTCCTGCCAACTATTTTTAGTCAAAATTAACTAAGTTTCGGTTATGATATATGCACACTTCCTCTTAATGAGATATGTCATGAAACCATTACGGACGAACGGACGGACGAAGGTCCAGACGCTTCGACGGACGGAGCGTACCGCAGGTTGTCCACATGGCTCTTCCTGCCAACTATTTTTAGTCAAAATTAACTAAGTTTCGGTTATGATATATGCACACTTCCTCTTAATGAGATATGTCATGAAACCATTACGGACGAACGGACGGACGAAGGTCCAGACGCTTCGACGGACGGAGCGTACCGCAGGTTGTCCAAAGAAGGAATCCAGACATAGTCATCATGAGATTACAAGTCCCAAAGCTTTCTCCTTAGGCGTGGCCGGGTTTCAGGGAAAAGTAACCTCGAGCCATACCCGCACTTAATGCAGGCATGACTTGACTATGACCGATCTCACGGACCAGTGGATATAGGCAGTTGTTCGTAAGGGACTGAAGGGTAACAAGGCTAACAGAACAGTGCATTGCTTTCCCGCCTCTGGGATCTGTCTTGACTTCCCGCCCAAAACAATTGGCCTATAAAGGAGAGGTAAGTCTCAACGCAGAAGACATTAACTACATCTCATTTATTACTACTTACTCACTCGATTCATATAGACCTCACGTCGATTCAAGTAACTTACTTAAGCATCGGAGTGTCCGTCCGGAAGCCCCTTCCGGAGGACCTTTGACTTAGGGTTGCTCTTTGTTTCAGGTTCCCTCGCTTAAGGAGTCGTTCGGTCGCTTAAGGAGTCGTTCGGTCCTGCTTCCGGATCCAGGACGCAACATTTGGCGCCATCCGTGGGACCACGAGCAAAATGGTCATCGAGTCTACACCCAGAGGAGGAAATCGTTCCCCAGTCTTAACTGGAATCGATAAGACGACTCCTTCAACTCTGGTTAGCGCCGCTACGTGCCCTCCTCCTCCCAAAGATGGAGGGAACGAGCCGACCCAGGAGGAGTTGACGAATTCAAACTCTTCTGTAAGTTTAGGAAGATGCGGGATATGGAAAAAAGCCGGAGAATGGTGGGGGAAGGAGCTAGTGGTGCTGGAAGAATGTTGACATATTCCGACGAGGAAGAATCCCCGGACCCTTCGGAGGAAAATACTTTCAGAACAGAAACCACCTCCTTCTCAACCCAGGAGGAGAGACCTCGAAGGGAAATACAAACAAGGGCTCGCAGTGCACAAAGAAGAGAAGAAACTTCGCAGCGTCGTTCCTCTATATCACGTGACTTCCGTTCCCCGTTCGTCGATGACATTAACGAGATGCAAATACCTCCTGGCCTTAAGGGTCCACGAGTCAAGTCATACGACGGAACAGGAGACCCGGACGACCATGTAGCTAGCTTTCGATGGGCCATAAGGATGATCCCTATGGACCCTAGGCTCTGGTGTTTATATTTTGCTGGAACGTTGGAGGGCTCTGCTCGGTACTGGCTATCCAGCCTTCCTCAAAAGAGCATAACCAACTTCGAAGATCTGATTGCTCAGTTTAGCCACAGTTTCATTCAACAAAAGAAATACCAGCAACGCTCTCAGTCCATTATGGCTTGCAGACAACGGGAGGGCATGTCCAACAAGTCCTATTTTAAGAGATTCAATGAGCAAAGTCGGAAGATGCCAGTAAGAGAAGACTCACTCATCATCGCTGCTTTCACGTACGGATTGAGGGAAGGGGAGCTGTTCCGTGAGTTGTCCAAACGAGACTTTGTCAAGGCGGATGACATGATCAATGCGGTGAACAAAGTACTGAAGCAGGAGGAGGAGAGTGCAGAAAAGTTAAGGTTCGAAGCACAGGAGAAGAAGGGAACGGGTGGTTCCGGGCTTGGCAGAAGCGAAGGAAAGGCAAAAGGAGTGTTTAGACCGGGGTATGGGGGGAGGCCCCCACACAGGGGACGCCCTCAAGAAGGGAGGCCCTCGTCGGAGCGATATGGCTCGTATAGACAGGAAGCTTTCTCCACTTATGAAGCTCGCAAGTCAGAGGTAAAAGGGGCCCGAAGACGATACCCTAGGGACCCTAATGCCTATTGTGAGTTTCACAAAATCATGGGGCACTCGACTTCTTCATGTGAAAGTTACAAGAAAGACAAAGAAATGCAGGGCGGAAAGACGGAAGTCGCCGCCGTGGAACCTCTGACCAAAAAAGGAGCAGCACCATACAACACGGAAATATTTGCCCTGGAAGGGGAGTCATCGGTCCCTCTGTTGGGGAAACGATACCGAGGGGTTGTCGAGTTCGGAAGAGGGGAACCAGTTCCGGAAGGATATGTGGGGACGGAGCCTTTGGTCATCTTCGGTGTAATCGCTAAAGCAATGGTCCGTCGAGTTTACGTTGACTCCGGAAGTTCCGCCAATATTATGTACGGCCATTGTTTCGACAAATTCCCTTCCGACGTCAAATCTCTGCTAAAACCAGCCGGAGGAACGGTTGTGGGTTTCGCGGGACAGTCAGTGTGGCCCAGAGGAAAGATACACCTCCCCTTTATGTTAGCCGATTGGGAGCGGGATGATTGCAAAACCATATTGGCAGAATTTGTTATTATTGAAGCACCTTCAAGATACAACGCCATCTTAGGAAGGACGGGTCTGTGGCAATTTCAGGCTGTTCCGTCCACCATTCATGGCTTGTTGAAGTTTCCTTCAGAGCATGGTGTGATCACTGTTCGGAGCATGCCCATGCCCCCCTTGGAATGTAATAGCGTCACGCATCAAGATAGCTGGACAGAGCAGAATGAAATTCAACTAGTGGTCAACGCCAAGTATCCGGACACCAAGGTCCGGATCGGAGAGAAATTGCCTCATGAACTGCAAGAAGAATTGGGAAGCCTTTTGAGAAAGTACAAGCACGTATTTGCATGGGAACCCAAAGACATGACCGGAGTCTCAAGAGAGGTAACGGAACATAGGCTAGGCCTGAATCCTACCTTCCCTCCGGTCAGACAGTCGAGGCGGGTCATGGCTAAACACCGAAACGAAGTGGTTAATAAAGAAGTAGTTGACCTGGTGGCTGCAGGAGTCTTACGAAGCACTCAATATCCGGAGTGGGTAGCCAACCCAGTTCTGGTCAAGAAAGGTGACGGATCGATGCGCATGTGCGTGGATTTTAAGGATCTAAATAAGGCATGCCCTAAAGATAGCTATCCCCTTCCGGAGATTGAGCAAAAGGTAGAATCCTTGGGGGGGATACCAGTGGAAGTCGTTCCTGGATGCGTATAAGGGATACCATCAGGTTCAAATGGCTCGTGGGGATGAGGAGAAAACTTCGTTCCACACAGAGAAGGGAACATTCTGTTATGTGAAAATGCCGTTCGGCCTGCGCAATGCTGGGGCTACCTATCAGCAGTTAGTAGATAGAGCTTTTCAAAGCCAGATAGGAAGAAACCTGGAAGTGTACGTAGACGACATGGTTATCAAGAGCCGGACGAATGAAGACCTGATTAGAGACGTCGAGGAAACATTGTTGCAGCTGCAAAAGATCAACATGAAGCTCAATCCCAAAAAGTGTTCCTTCGGGATGCACGAGGGGAAGTTTTTAGGTCATATTGTGACCACGTCTGGGATTCGAGCTAACCCGGAAAAGGTAGAAAGTTTGTTAAAAATGAGAACGCCGCGCACGGTAAAGGATGTCCAAAGTCTTAACGGATAGTTGGCAGCATTGGGTCGTTACTTGGCTAAGTCGGCTGAAAAATCTATCCCGTTCTTCAGAGCTTTGCATGGGTGTACGAAGAAAGGAATGGTAGAGTGGATGAAGGAGGCAGAAAAGGCCTTCGTCGAGTTAAAGCAGCACCTTAGAACCCTTCCGGCTATGGCCAGTCCGGTAGACGGGGAGCCCTTGATCGTATACCTATCAACAAATACGGAAGCAATTAGCTCTGTACTCATAGCTGAGAGGGATAAGAAACAAATGCCTATCTACTTCGTTAGTCGTGCCCTGCAGAATGCGGAATTGAATTACTCAACGGTCGAGAAACTCATACTAGCTCTGGTATATGCTGCTAGAAGACTGAAAAGATATTTCCAGGCTCACCCGATAACGGTGTTAACTAACCAGCCTATCAAAACCATTCTGCTGCGACCAGAGCGTTCAGGACGACTGACGAAGTGGGCAATAGAGTTAGGGGAGCACGATATCTCTTTCCGTCCTAGGCAAAGCATAAAAGGTCAGGTATTAGCAGACTTCCTAGTAGAAATGCCAGAGGAAGATAACGTTTCCCTAGTCGAAGATGTACAACTTTCATCACCAAAAGCCCCGTCCGGATCGTGTTGGCACATGTATACGGACAGAGCGTCAAGCGTGGAAGGTTGCGGTGCAGGAGTGGTACTGACGGGCCCAAATGATGAAAAAGTGACGTACGCCCTCCGTTTCGATTTCAAGTGTTCAAATAATGAGGCTGAATACGAAGCATTGCTAGCTGGTATAGGTTTGGCGAAAAGTCTGGGGATCGGCAGAGTAAAGGATTTTGCAGACTCAATGCTGGTGGTAAACCAGATGAAAGGGTTGTACGAAGCAAAAGAAACGCACATGAAAAAAATATCTGGTAAAAGCCAAGGAGGCAATTGTAGGGTTTGAAGAGTTCGAGATAACACAGGTTCCCAGGACGAAGAACAAGGAGGCAGATGCCTTGAGTAAAATGGCATCCATGTTATTCTGTCACCTAACGAAGAAGGTGTTAGTAGAGGTGCTCGCAAAACGAAGCATTGAAAAGATGAGTAGTGAGGCCATGCAAATAAACCTGGGGGAAAGCTGTTGGACCTTCGGGATATGGAAGTATCTTCGGGAAGGAATCCTTCCGGAAGACAAGAAGGAAGCCAGGAAGGTTCGAATCAACGCAGGGAAGTATACAATCAAGGGGGGAGTGTTATACAGGAAGGGGTATTCTACTCCTTGGTTGAAATGCTTGAGCAGGATGGAGGGGGCTTTGGCCATCAAAGACGTGCACAAAGGTCTGTGTGGCTCACACTCCGGACCAAGGGTTCTTACACAGAAACTCCTTCGAATAGGATACTTCTGGCCAAGCATGTGTTCGGATACGAAAGAGTACATTAAAAAATGCAAACAATGTCAAATATACTCTGACATTCCCAAAATGCCCACGGTAAGGCTAACAAGTGTCACCAGCCCTTGGCCGTTCTACCAATGGGGGATTGATATCGTGGGTCCTTTCCCCAGGGCAGCCGGAGGGATTCAATTTTTGGTCGTTGCGGTGGACTACTTCACCAAATGGGTAGAGGCAAAAGCGTTAGCATGGATATCAGGTTCTAACATAGTGAAGTTTGTGTGGCAGCAAATTGTATGCAGATTTGGCCTTCCCCACACGATCGTCAGCGATAACGGGAAACAGTTTGCCAATGATCCGTTCAGGAAGTGGTGCGCAAAGCTATCCATTCGCCAAAATTTCACGTCCGTCGCACACCCTCAGGCAAACGGCCAGACAGAAGTCACTAAGAAGACGATAGTGAAAGGGATTAAGAAGCGTCTGACCAAGGCGGCAGGAGGTTGGGTAGACGAGCTGCAGAGCGTTTTGTGGTCATACCGGACAACGGCCAGAAGTGCCACGGGAGAAACTCAGTACAGCCTGGTATACGGAACGGAAGCAATGATCCCGTTGGAAATGATGCTAACGTCCCCAAGGTTGGATAACTTCCGATTGGAGGGAAATGAGGAGGCTCTCAGACACAATTTAGACCTAGTAGACGAGCGTCGGGAGAATGCATCTGTCCGACAGGCAGCGTACAAATTGTTGGCCCAAAACCATTACAACAAGAGGGTTCGAGGATCAGCTTGTAAGGTTGGGGATTGGGTGCTACGAAAGAATGAAGGAAACCTACAAATAAAGCCGGGCAAGCTATGCCCCAACTGGGAAGGCCCGTATCATATTAAAGAAGCAAGGCGGAATGGATCGTACGTACTCGAGACAAAAGACGGAACGGCGGTTCCACGAACATGGAACATGAGGAACTTACGGAAATTTTACTTTTAGGCGAATAATCGAATGTATTTTAAAAACATTCCCGCCTATCGACATAGGAATTCGTGGGGTACGTTTTGTAAGAAGCAAATTAAATGAATCTGTCGAAACAGAGTTTTGCTATAAGTTATTCTTTAAACGAACATAAGAATAGGAAAACAAGTAAGTAACGAACTTGCGTACACGTACTCATAGCTATGGGAGGTTTACGGAAATTACCGAAAGGTAATCGTAAACCTACGACCGGACGAAAACCGGTATCATTACGGAACGACTTAAAGTTAAACGTTTGTAACTTTCTTAATTAGGGACGCCTCTTTAAGCAAGGTAACAAAAATAACTTACGAACCAATAAGCAAAATAACAATAACCGGAAGTACGAAATTAAAAACACGATTCTATTACAACCATCAAAAGAAGTACAAGTCATCAGGGCATATGCCCAAACTACAAACAACACCTACAAAACAAACTAAGAAGGGCGGATCGAGCTTTCTCCTATCCCTTCTGCTCCGGCGGAGAGCTTGGCAACCAATCATTTTAGATCTTCCAAACTAACAACTCCGTCTTCAAAAGAACGAATTAAATCATAATCAGGTGACACGAGAATCTCAAACAAGCTCACAATAGATGATTGACCTCCGGCATGCTCGTGGGGTAGTTTTGCGTTGCCAAGAAGGTCCGGATACATTGCCCGAGTGTCCATGCACCCTTGATGACGGCCATAGTTCAAAGTCTCTTCCTGCAAGGCTGAATTTCTGTTTACAAACTCAACAGAAGATAGCAGGGTCTCCATAGCACCAGGTATCCCTTTGGAAAGGAGCCATTGCACATTCTCATGCTGTACACTCGCATCCGACTTCAACGATTCATTATTCGCTTCCAACTCAGTAACACGACGACCCATGCTTCCCAATTGATCGTCCTTCTTGACAAGCAATGCCTCCAACTCAGCAATACGGGAGGCGGAGGATTCATTTTGTTTTTCAAGTTCCAGAAGACTGGCATCTTTGTGCTTAACAGAGTTCTTCAGATCCTCATTCTCTTGGGAAAGCTGCCTCAAGTTTCCTGCCATTTGATTCTTTTCAAACTTCTCTCTTTCATAAAGATCTTTGGCGGTCTTCATTAACTCCGATAGTCGAGTAAATTCCGCATGTTGGCTTATTGAAAGTTGTTCGTGGTAAGCTCGCTGAGATTGAAGGTCGGTGAGTAACTCGATAGTACTTAACAGGCCGGCTTTAGCCTTAAGGATGGCATCATCTGGAGAAAGCTTCACCGTTTCCCCTGCATGAGGTACTTTGACAGAAGAAGGTGGCTTAACGACATGGATGGAGGTGGTACCAAAGGGAGCTTGAGCCGGAGAAGGTCCTTTCATCCCAACATCCTTTTTTGAGCTTCCATCCGGAACGGTAGGGATGGCAACAAAAGAGGAACCAGCAAATTGAGCAAAACCTGCACAGATAGGAAGTATATATATGAAGCTCGCAATAAAGTACGGCAACGCGTATTAGATAATTTTATTTGTCATACCTGAAGGAGCGGATACAGGAACGTTTGATTGGCTTTTAGCAGAATGAGAAGATATCGAACCCTGATCCGGGGGAATAGATTGAACGGAAGAACTAAACAGTCGACTCCCAAATTGAGCAGCGGCGGAGGAACTGGGACGAGCAGGAGGCAATCTTCGAAGTACGATGGGACCTTCAGAAGAAGCGGATGACGGAACACTTATGGGAACATCAGAAGAAATTACCACCGGAGGGGGAACGACGGACGCAGGGGGTAACGGCTCCATCACTGAAACGATTGCTGCAAGAGAAGTGGCAGCTAGAGTACGCTCCGATAATCCTGTGAAAATCCAACAGCTAGTTAAGAAAAGGGAAGAGGGGTGTGTATAAATGCGTGTATACATAAGATAATCAGACGCAAAATGTATTACCTTCCAAAGTAACTCGTGAACGCTTCTGCGGAGGGGATCGAACGGCTTCCCGTTTCCTTCTCGCACGAAGCCCTTTTGATGAAGTTAAAACGTTCAGGGAGCGAACCCTGGGTGGAGCAGCATGCTCAGCTTGAGAATCAAGAATCATTGTGCCCTCCGTTGTGAAATCAAGATGAGAAGAAGATTCAGGGGGAAGAGACACAACCGGAGAACTAATATCTCCGGCACTCAGATGGACGGAGGTTTCCTTCTCGGTAGGGTCACGAGACCAGGTCTCCTCAGAGCTAAGGCTCTCGATTACAGGAGCATTGACCAGAGCCAACCCCCTGTCATCTACGGAAACGGAAGTTTCTAAGTACGAGCCTTTCGGCATCCTCAGTCGGTGGAGGAGTGGCACGGCCTCCCCGTTCAGCTTCCAAATAGGGCGAATTCCCCGAGTAGCGTAAAATGGGCTCAGATCGGCCATCCCTAAAAGAACCTCATCCGGTTCTTCCCATTCCACCTGGGCAGCAGAGAGACTGGTTACATACTCTAATTCTTGGTCCGACAGGTCTGGGAGCGGATCTGAAGGACGACCAACGACCTTCCCCCAAGGCAAGGTGATACCACGAAACGCAGAACGGTTGACGTATACGAACTGAAATTTCCAATCATGAATCGAATCCCTTAAACCAGAGATTCGTTCACTTTGACCAGGACGAAGAGCAAATATGGCCCAGTCGCCACGTCCGGTGACGATATAGAAATAACGGAAAAGTTTGGCGGAAGGCGGAATATCAAAACCGCGACAAAGCATGATGAAACCAATAATTTTTCGGAAAGAGTTAGGTACGAGTTGGGCGATATGAATGCCCAGATCTTGAAGGAGGCTCAAAATAAATTCGTCAACAGGGAACCGTAATCCTCCTTGTAGATATTGCAGATATACGGGTTCATAACCGGTAGGAGCAGATCGAATGGTGTCACTTTCTCCCGGAATGCGAAGATCAAAACGTGGGTCGATGTGATAGTCGCGAATAAGAGTCGGAAGAACATTAGGAGACAAGTTGGGGAAAGTATTGAAGACTGTTCTTTTCTCTTTAACAGCTTTCTCGGTTTTCTCTCGAGTTTGTATATCTTTCATCATAATGACGGCGGGTTATGAACAAAAAGAAAGGGGGAAAAGGGAGGATGATAGATCAAGAAAGCAAAGAAAGAAAGTAGGGAAGACGGTAAAAGAAAACAGACGGTTAACAAGGGTTTAAATAAGGCAAAGGAAGGCCAAAAGACGTGAAAGATTGAAGTGACGGGTAACGGTCATATTTTAAGCAAAGAAACAACGGTAACTTGCTCAAACGGTTAAAATTCCTTTGTGAAGAGATAGCGAGTAAAGGAGGCGCACCTAGCCTAGATTAGAAACGGCCAACCCGAGTGTTCTACCCGCTTCTAATCTGGGGGACTTAATGAGATATGTCATGAAACCATTACGGACGAACGGACGGACGAAGGTCCAGACGCTTCGACGGACGGAGCGTACCGCAGGTTGTCCAAAGAAGGAATCCAGACATAGTCATCATGAGATTACAAGTCCCAAAGCTTTCCCCTTAGGCGTGGCCGGGTTTCAGGGAAAAGTAACCTTGAGCCATACCCGCATTTAATGCAGGCATGACTTGACTATGACCGATCTCACGGACCAGTGGATATAGGCAGTTGTTCGTAAGGGACTGAAGGGTAACAAGGCTAACAGAACAGTGCATTGCTTTCCCACCTCTGGGATCTGTCTTGACTTCCCGCCCAAAACAATTGGCCTATAAAGGAGAGGTAAGTCTCAACGCAGAAGACATTAACTACATCTCATTTATTACTACTTACTCACTCGATTCATATAGACCTCACGTCGATTCAAGTAACTTACTTAAGCATCGGAGTGTCCGTCCGGAAGCCCCTTCCGGAGGACCTGTGACTTAGGGTTGCTCTTTGTTTCAGGTTCCCTCGCTTAAGGAGTCGTTCGATCGCTTAAGGAGTCGTTCGGTCCTGCTTCCGGATCCAGGACGCAACACCTCTCATTCTCAATCAACCAGAAGATCGCATCGATAACTCACTCTTATACTCACTTACACAACCCGATTTATCATCTTATCCTCACACCGTAGGTCGTTTGTAAAGAAACCATCTCTACCTTCACTTTGACGGAGTGTTTTTATTTTATTGTGCAAGCAGAACTACTATGGAATATTCCGGAAACAACAAAGCGTATACGTGTTATGTCTTATAAATTAGAGCTAAAAACTTGACTACCTCTAGTTAGCTTAAACATTGATCTATTGTTTTATGACATTATATATTTTGTGTTGATATATCTTTGTTAATCCGGTGTGCAAAATAAAAATTCAGAAAAAATTGAAAGTAGGAGCTTTTTTTCCACGACTAAATGGCCTCTTAAAGTAGCTATTATATTAAATAGTGTCTAACACATCAAATAAACCTGTATTCCGGTTCGGGTATTTTAGAGTCCTATTCGGGTTGCCCTCTAGGCGTCAACGAACACGAGAAATAACGTAATGTTTAATTAATAGTTTAATTAAATGGACTTACGGGCAAGACGTGCTTAACTAGTTAATGAGTAATTGACTAGTTATCGGTATCGGACCAAGTATTAATTAATGGTTTAATTAAAGTACTTGCGGGCTTAATTAATGGTTTAATTAAAGTGGGCTTGGACCAATTATGGTATTACCATAATTGTGTTTAAGGAAAGTATATATAGAGGTTAAGGGGTTTAACCTGATCATACTTTCAATACTTCCTCCCTTGCCTCTCTCCCTATTCGGCCGAACATCTCGACCGAACACCACCACCGTCGCCACACCACCGCCGGACCTCCACTGCCGCCGTACCGCCGCCGTGAGCCGCCGCTGCCGGTCGAACCGAAAGAGTTTTCGGGTTCGGTTTTTGGTGCTTGTTTCTTAAGGGTGCTTTATACTACCTCGTGGTACATCGTCTTGTTCTTGACCAACCTTGGGTGTGATTCAATAGAGGGATTCTTACTTGAATCCTAGTGCATTATTTTGATCTAGCTCGTACTAGATCACAGGGTTTATCTAGTTCACCGAATCGCGAAGAACAAGAAAGTGTTTCGAGTTCATCTATTTAATATTATTAAATAGTTCTAGTTGCATTAGGATTGTAAACCTAACGGTCCAAAAGTTTTATCGGGTCGATGTTCTAACCAAGTTACTTTTGATTTCCGCCTTAAGTAAATTGTGGCTAGATGCATAGAAAACCCAACAGTGGTATCAGAGCGCCATTGGTTTACAAGTCTAATAGTGCTAGACGCAAGTTCGAAATGCATGTATTGTTTGGGATTTTCGGTAATACCGAAAATTGTTTTGGGTATTCTGAAAATTAGAAAAATACATTAAAAATTGATTTTAATTAATTTCAGTAATATTAAAATCGGTTTTAATTATTTCTGAAAATTTGGATATATTTTTATTTAATATTTAAATTTGTTTTTATTATTAAATAATTAATTATGGATAATTTCAAAAGTTTGGAATTATCAAGAATTTAAACAAAAGGATTTTATCAAATCTAGGTTTTATTTAAAAGGTTTAAAATAAATATTTTATATGATTTTATATATTTTTCGGAATATATAAAAAGATGTATAAAGTTATTTATTTAAATAATTAAATAAGAGTAAAAATCCTATTTTAGTATATGCATATTTTTCGAAATATGTATATGCCAAAAATAGTTGATTTAGAAAATCTAGATAAATATTTAAAGGAGTAAATAAGGATAAAGTTTAAAAGTTTAAATTATGGTATATATGATATATCCAATATATTTAAAAGGGTTTTAAAGTGAATAAAGATTTAAAATCAAATTTTCATATAGATGTGTATATATCCGAAAATTTTCAGATATATATATATATATATATATATATATATATATATATATATATATATATTTAAATTTCGGAAATTTTAAATAAATATAAAGGATTGGATTTTCAAATAATTAAATTTGTTTTATCTTGTCTTATAATTGTTTGTAATTAAGATAAATATTTAAAAGTATTATATATAATATATATTAATTAAAAGTTTAATTAGAATATATATATATATATATATATTTCAAAATTCCTATATATATCAAATAAGATTTGATATTCCTCCTTTATACATATATAATATTATGTAATAATAGTTTATTAAATATTATATAAGATATAGTTATAATAGTAATTAAAACGTCATGTCCTCGTACGTTTATAAAATTAATTATACTATATAGAACTTTAGTAAATGTAACTAAAAAGTTTTAATTAACATAAATATAATTATATAATAGTTTATATATATTATAACTAAAGTTAAATACATCATCGCTTATGTCATTAGTAGGCTCACCTATAGTCTAAGACATCTAAAGGATGAAAATGAAGAGATATAGATCTCCAAACGGGGTTGCATTTTTAACACGCTTTGCGCTGACCTGCCCTGCCACTTCCATTGTCTTAGAATGGAGCTACCGAACGGACATAATAGGATGATGTCAAGATTAAAAGTATAATCATAAAATTAAACAAATCTTTCCCGTTTAATATAAATATGAACATTGCGTGCTCTCCATAGAATAACACGCGCTCGTATTATAGTCTGATTAACGGAACTCGTGTGGTTAACCGGTACGTTAATTGTGAGATTATTTTATGAGTGAAACGATTCTCGCGATACTCAAGCGTACTTGAGCCGAGAAGTTCACGTGGGTATTCCATGGTCGTTTCACCTTCTAATATATGATCCACGGTATCTCTGTCATATAGATTAGAATGAGCATTGATTCGAGATTAACATGCCATTCTCCCACGAGAATGAATCTCAAAGAACTAGGGATTTCATAAGATTGAAATGACAATAGTTTGCCTACGACACGAATCTATTCGGTGTGAAATACGGCATCCCTCTTCACATCAAATAACTAGTGGTCGTATCCTAGCCTTATAAATAAAGATTGGGAAAATTATTATAAGGATTTATTAATGAATGCACTACCAAAAAAATTGTTTCTTGTGTAGATGGCTTCCAACAACAATCAAGTCCCACTTCCTCCACCACCTCCACTTCCGATTGTACTCGCACTACCATGTCCACCAAAGTCATCTCCAAATAAGGTTTCATCTCAAAAAGCTATTAGAGGTTTTGACTATGTGGAATATCTCGGTAATACTCGTCCTATCCATGAAAACATGGAACTCATCAAGAATTGCAAAATGCAAGATGGAGAATCAGTGTGTAACTTCATCTCGAAGATAAGAGAATACATACATCACTCAGAAAGTCTGGGTATGCCTATATCTAACGAGTTAGCTGTCGATATGATTCTACACAAGCTAACTCCAGAGTATTCTTCGTTCGTATCAGATTACGACAAGAATAAGAGGGAAATCACAACCTTTGATTTGTATGAGGAATTAAAAGTTGTTGAGAATGACTTGTTAACTGCCTGCGACTGTGATTTTGAGTCTCCAGTCTTGAGCATTGAGTCGAATGATGCTGGAAGAGGTAAACTATCTCGTCCTAAGAGGAAAAGAAAATCTAAGGTGGGATATGCCCAACGAAAGCTTAAGAGAAAGAAAACCTCTTTAATAGCACCTAAAGACTCTGTATGCTACCATTGCGATGAGGTGGGTCACTGGAAGAGAAATTGCCCAAAGTACCTTGATGATTTGAGAAATCATAGGATCCAACATTCTGGAGTCCTAGGTACGTTTATGATTGAACTCCATCATACTTCTATGTCTAATTCTTGGGTTCTAGATACAGGGTGTGGTACTCACATTTGCACTGATATGCAGGGACTTAGGAATTGTATGAAGTTGAAGCATGGAGAGCTTAATCTGATCATGGGAAACAAAGTCTCAACTGCTGTCACCAAGAGAGGAGATTATGAGCTCATTCTTGGGAATGGATGTTCTTTACTTTTATTATATGTTTGTTTTTCGCCTTCTATGGCACGCAACATTATTTCGTATTACGCATTGTTTAAGGATGGTTTTAACTTTGTTTTTGATAATGAGAATGGTTCTATTTTAGTTTATAAAAATGATGTGTTTTATTTTAAAGCTATTCCTTGTGTTGGTATATATGAAATAGATGGTTGCGTAAACAATAGAAATCTAATATTAAATGTTGATTCATCCAAAGGTGTATTGGATAAGTTATGTCTATGGCATTGTCACTTAGCAGAATAATCGTACCAAATATAACAAATCATCACCAAATAATAATAAATCAGATTAAAAATTCGTACACCTATCTCTACAATTCACCAATCGGCATAATCTTGGAGAGATAATACCGAAATCAAAGAAACCAAGGTAGATTAATAATCAAAATCGAAATAAGAACCCAAAAAGCAGAATTACTCAGCCTTGACACACCGATTTCTGGAAGAAAGGATGAGAAATACGAACGTAGGGTTCCACACACAATCGCCAATCCTAGAGAGGAAAAGTCAATTAGTCAACGTCCATGTCATGGGTATATACATCTTTATTTTGTTTTATTATTAATAACAATAATTATAATACATTTAGGCATCGGATAAACATTTCAGTTTACGGTTCAAATTATTTATAATACCAAAATTAACATACATCCTACAGATTTACGAAATTAGCATATATACATCCTACATATTTACAAAATTCACATACCTTAATTAATAAACATAAAAAAGTATTACAAAAACATAAAATTGTTTAGACACGTGGAAATTGTTTAAAAGAAACCAAACATAATTTTGGGATAATAATTATATAAACACAAATCTGAGCAAAGCTAACAAACATCACTTCCCATAAACACACACCACACTCAACCTCAAACGCCCAATCCTGCAATTGATCCAAACTCGGGGGGGGGGGGGGGGGGGGGGGGGGGCATGATTAAGATACCGGTGATGAAAGCCATTGAAATGAATCCATAACGAGTTTCGTCTAGGCGTCAGAAACTGGTGCACCTTCTCCCATCTCTGTCTCACATTCCATTTTCCCCTGGCTCGTCTGAACTCTGCATTCAGAAGGTCTAAAGCTTCTTTCTTCCTCTGGTTACCCTAAGACATCAGCAGCATCCCCTTCCGAAACATGGAATCCCTTTGCCCCAATGAGGCAGACTCTTCCAGCATCCTCTCACCCTCCTCTTTATCCCCCAAAAAGTCATTGTTCTAATTAAACACATAAAACAAATTTTAATCAACAATATGACATATGCAAGAGAAAATTCATATTTAAATAAAAGCATAAAACAGAGTAGTACCATGCCAGTCCTGAACATCAGGATTGGGTTTATAGGTTGTTTGCATAACAAATTAACTATAATTAATCATGAAATTGACATATGCAAGATAAAATTCATAAAACAGAGTAGTACCATGGCATCCCAGAACATGAGGTTTTGGGTTTCCAGCCTTTTTGCATGTCTGGTAAATCCCGTAAACCTGCGGATTGAGTCTTCTTCTTCCACGAAGATCAAATTCCAGATTTTTAAGCACTAAGGTTGAGTGTACTGCATCATTAAGGGATTTACACCAATGATACAATCACCCACAAAATTACAATCTAATAATGTACAAAATAGAAAATAAGTATATGATATCGGTAACAAACGATAAAATCAACTCCACCAGTGGCATTGGAAGGTCAAGCATGTTTATTTGTGCAGAGGACGTCGAAGAAGAACTTCCGGCTTGATCCATCGCTCTTCTTGCAACCTTTCGAGTGACAAGTTTGTTAGGTTATTTTGAAATTGATCGATAGGAATGGGTAGTGACAAATGATGATACCACGGGAAGGTTGCAGACATTTAGACTACCAATGATTACAATGAGTTGCAGACATTTAGACTGCCAATGTAAAATGGCGCCTATAGAGTGTCAATTGTAAAATGAACTCTTTGACCTTATATTACAATGAGTTGTTGTTAACTAGTAAGGGTACTTTTGAATAAAAAAATAATTCTTTTGTTTAAAACGTCCCATGTCCCCACAACTTATAATGTCTACACCACAATATACAAGTTTTAAAGTTAATTATACAACTCTTTAATGCAACAGTTGTGGTATATGTATTAAAAGTTGTGTTAAAAAATAATACAGAGAAGTTAGATTATATTATATACTTCATATATATAGTAGTAAAATTAGTATAACATTTTTTTTCTAGTACATTAAATTAAATAATAAAAATTGGGATTTATAACTATGTGATGGGTCATGTGATACGGGTCATGGGTCATGTGTCTAATGGCCTATACATGACCTATGACCTATACATATCCAATGTAACCCGTAATAGGTAAGCCTAACCCGTTCACATGACCCGTGAACCATTTATTACCAATACACAAGATTAATGGCATACACATGACCTATATATGACCTAAACACATCCAATGTTACCCGTAAGAGGTGACCCTAACCGGTTCCCATGACCGGTGAACCATTATGACTACTACACAAGACCAATGGCATACACATGACCTATGGCCTAGACACATCCAATGTTACCTGTAATAGGTGACCCTGACACGTTCCCATGACCCGTGAACCATTATAACCAATACACAAGACCAATGGCATACACATGACCTATGACCTAGACACATCCAATGTTAACCATACTAAGTGACCCTAACCCATTCAACAGTTAGTCAAAGGTGGTCAAAGTTGGTCAAAATTGGTTCAAAAATCATGCCAAATTGATTCCTAACTACTCACACATGGTCAAAGTTGATCAACAATTGGTCAAATCGGTCAAAATTGTTTCAAAATTCATGCCAAATTGATTCCAAACTAGTCACACAAGGTGATTGCTAGTCAAAATTGGTCACCATTTGGTCAACAATTGGTCAAATCGGTCAAAATTGTTTCAATATTCATGCCAAATTGATTCCAAGCTAGTCACACATGGTCAGTGTTGGTTAAAATTGGTCAAAATTTGGTCAATAGTTTGTCAAATCTATCAAAATGGTTTCAAAATTAATGCCAAATTGATTCCAAATTAGTCACACATGGTCATTGTTGGTCAAAGTTGGTCAACATTTGGTCAAAATTGGTCCAACACATAAATTGTTCATAACTGATCATCAGTCTAAACACAATAGATTACAAAATAATACTTCCAAAATAAGCATCGTTTACCGATTTACATACTCCCCTAAGCTTCACATTACAAACTTACTTCTAATTAAACGGGAAAGAAATAAAGGCACACCAAGAACAACAACCAACTACAGATTAAATATGCCTTCAACTTCTTTGCTTAATCTTTGTTTACATTTCAACCTTTCTTCATCATTATTCTTTGACTTCAACAAACCCGGTATTATATGAACTAATCTTTGACACATTGGTTGATCATACCATCCTACGAATCCACAATTTGAGTACCATTAAGAATAAATTTCAAAACTTAGTGTTCAAATTGTTACACATTTATTCAGAATGGAATGAATTTGGGGTTCTTAAATTCTGACATGTTGGG
This sequence comes from Calendula officinalis, assembly GCA_963853835.1. Lineage (NCBI taxonomy): Eukaryota > Viridiplantae > Streptophyta > Magnoliopsida > Asterales > Asteraceae > Calendula > Calendula officinalis. The sequence continues at coordinate 53,407,254 of OY970825.1, forward strand.
GACATCCATAAAATCGCCGACTTGGGTTGTTCAAGTCCATGATGTTCGAACAACAGCTTCTCTACCACATTTGCAAATTACCACAATTGATTAGTTTGATGCAGGTTTCTTTCGAAGACGAAAACGTACGAAGAAATGATAATTAATTTTGTATTTTTCGTTTAAAAAAAGTAGTCCTAAAATAACATGCACATTAATGACCTAAATGCCCCTATACATACAAGCATCTTTAATAGAAGCATCTCTTTTGTAAGGGTATTTTTGAAAAAAAAAACATATCAATAAAATAGAAAAACGAATGATTGAGTTTTTAAAAATCCAACTGGGTATTGATATTTTCCTTTTAAGTAGCACTTTACTTAGGGAAAATTGGTTAATTTTTTTCAAGATTATTATTTCCAATGCCAGAGATCCTCAAACCCTAATTGCATTTGTTCATTCCACCATCAATTCAATTCTTTTCATTTTTATTTATTTGTGAAATACATATATAGATATGGACAAGTCTTGGATGGGATCAAATCGGACGAAAAAAGCTTATGTTGATGGGATATCATTGTTTATGGATTATGATATACAAAACTTGAGGCGGAATAGGAACATAGACCCAGTAGCCGATATTAAACATCTTAGACTGCCATGTCCGTGTGCCAAATGTTTAAACCACATAGAACATAAAGTGTATGAAGTGCATCTCCATTTATTCTACAATGGCATTGATCAAAATTACACAAAGTGGAATAAACATGGGGAAAAGGATGATACAAGTACAACTGAGTTTTTTGAAGACTTCGATTTTGCTTCATAAATTCCAACAGATGCCCCAGAAACGTTAGATATGGTAAATCCTTCAAAAGATAATGTTGATGAGGATGACCATGTAAAGTTTCAGGATTTACTATTAGATGCAGAGAAACCACTTTACAAAGGATGTCATGACTTCATAAAGTTGTCTGCAATAGTTTAACTACTCAACTTGAAGAGCAAGTGCGGATGCTCTGATAAGTTCTTTACTGAATTACTTGGGTTGTTAAAAAAGATGCTACCCGAGGGTAACGAATTGGTGGAAACCACTTATGAGGCCAAACAAATAATGAAATTGATGGGGTCAGGATACAAAAAGATACATGCTTGTATCAACAACTGTATGCTTTACTGGAAGGAGGATGATAAAAATAACCAGTTGTTGAAGTTGTGGCACATCAAGATGAAAGGTGGATGAGAAGACACATAAAGTGTACGAAACATCCCAACAAACATAATGTGGTACTTTCTAATTTTAACAACACGACAACGACTCATTATGATACACAGTATTGCATAAGACTAACAATGGCACACAACAAGGAGGAAAACATATGGTTTTTTACGTCACCCCGCAGATTCTGAGGCATGGAGAACCATAGATGCAGATGACCCAAAATTTTCTAATGATGCAAGAAATCTATGGCTGGGATTATCGGCTTACGGGGTTGACGTGAACAGAGGAAATAGGCATCACAGTGTATGGACAGTGTTAATTGTCATATGCAACCTTCCTCCATGGTTGTGTATGAAAAGAAAGTTTATCATGCTTTCTGTATTAATATCCGGATACCTCGGAAATGATATCGATGTTTTCTTTAGAACCATTGGTTGATGATCTGCAACTTTTATTCGATTAAGGGGTCAATACATATGATGCTTCCAAAAATAATAACTTTAATATACGTGCGGTTCTGTTATGGACAATAAATGATTATCCTGCACTTGGTACATTATGTGGCTGCCCTTGCAGTGGATACCATGGATGTGTGGTTTGTGGGAAAGATACATACTGTGTTAGACTTCCTGCCTCAAAAAAGAAGATTTATGTTGGTCCCAGACGATATTTACCATCTACCTTCCGTTCAGAAAGAAAAATAAAGCGCTTAATGGACAACAAGAATTTGCCCGCGTTCCAAATCCAAAGACCGGGTTACAAATATACAACGAGGTAAAGCATATTGAAAATAACTGGGGAAAGGAAAACGAACAAACAATAAGGCATCAGATAACTAAGAAGATGCAACAGGTAGAGGTGGGAAGATCGAAAAACAGATAATAAAAAGAACAGAAGAAGACAGTAGTTCTCGCCATGTAAATGATCAAAATGAGGCGTATTGGAAGAAATTCAAGATTTGGTATCGAAAGCTTAAGTATTGGATGCATACTGTTCAACATTGTATTGATTTCATGCATATAGAAAAGAATGTAGGTGAGAGTCTAGTTGGGACTTTGCTAATTGTTCCGGGAAAGACGAAGGATGGGGTGAATGCCCGATTGGATCTAGCAAAGATGGGGATAAACAAGAGTTGTTTTCTAGGCAAGAAGAAGACAGAACAACACTACCTCTAGCAGGTTACACATTAATGAATGCTGAAAAAGACATCTTTTGTCAAACCTTACACAACATCATGGTACCACAAGGCTATTGTTCAAATTTCTCAAGTTTGGTCAGCCTAAATGATAGGAAGCTCATCGGCCTTAGTTCACATGGTATCATATGGTAATGCAGGAGTTTTTGCCCAATGCAATACGTTCAATCATGCACCAACCCACCCGGTATGCTATTATCAGGTTTTGCTTTTTTTTTTTAAATCGATATATAGCAAAGAAATCATATTAGAAGAACTAGACAAAGTGCAATAAGAACTTTGTGTTACACTATGCCTCCTTGAAAAGTACTTTCCTCGCTCATTTTTTGATATCATGGTACATTTGACTGTGCATCTAACTAGAGAGGTAAAACTATGTGGTCCGGTATGCTTTAGATGGATGTATCCCTTCGAAAGATGTATGAAGGTTATTAAAGGACATGTGCGAAACAGAAATAGACCAGAGGGATGCATTGTTGAGGAGACTATTGTAGAAGAAATGATAGAGTTTTCAATGAATTTCAAAAATCCATGAAAACAATTGGTATCCCACCTGGTAAGCATGAAACTTATGAAAATGAGGAAGGAGAGCCACTGACAACCGGCAAATCATTTGAAGTTTGTGGAGAACTCTTTCAGAAAGCACATTACGTAATACATAGACAGATGAAATTGTGCCGTATATCCAGTAATAATGATCTAAGCCCTTTTTTTAACTTAAAATTTTAATTTCCAATTATTTAATGAAAGACATTGTCTCATTTCAGGCGACACAAAGACGTTTTGGAAAAAGAAAATCCAGGTAAACGAATAGCATTGTTTGAGAATGAGCACAATAAATCTTTTGCTAAGTGGTTACGCAAAGAGGTAATTAATTAAATCATATATGTAAATATTTTTTATAATTGTAATTAATCAGTTAATATCCATTAATTTGTACCTCATGATATATATAAATATACTTGTTAAGAAATTCAGGTTCAGAACGAGTTAACGAATAATATCTCCAAACAGAGTGTTTCAGAAACCTTACGGTGGATTTCATATCAACCACGCGCCACCATAGTGAAATACAATGCATATAACATCAATGGTTATACATTTCGTACTAAATCTCATGATGGCAGAGTTTACCAGAACAATAGTGTCAAGGCAAAGGTTCTGCACATATCTAGAGAAGTTGCAATCACAAAACAAACATTTTATTATGGGGGTTTAAAGGAGATATGTGTACTAGATTACCATTTCAGGAAAATTCCTCTTTTCAAATGTGATTGGGTTAATCATAGACCCGGGGTAAGAAACGATAATACTCTTAGTTGCACATTGGTGACCTGAATAATTTAGGCCACAAGGTTGATCCTTTCATATTAGCCTCACAAGCACGACAAGTGTTTTATGTGACAGACCACTAGATAAAACAATTTCTATCGTCTTCAACATACCTTCCAAGAACTAGAAAGATACATATGATGACGTCGATGAGGAATTTAGTACCACCATTCACTCGCACAATGACAACATATTATCACGTGTGGATCGAAGTGACTTGGGGAATGAATCACGGATTGACTACTTTCGAACCAATTGTGGCGGTATTGTTATACGAAAATCCAAGTAACAATATATTGATTGTATTTTTTGGACTTCTTGTACAATAACCTTCATGTAAATTATCGGATTTCCCACGTGTTTGTGCAAAATTTAATGATAATGGTTTTTTGCCCACGTTTGCATTTGGATAGTAGCCACATAAATATTTAACAACGTGACTATAAAAAAATATTGGTCTGATGCACAAAAGTAATTGGAAAAGATAAATTAAAGGCAACAACCAATCAATAAGGATTGAATCAAGATGATTCAATCAATTCATTCAACAATCTACATTCGAGAGGTGGAATTCTCTCCAAGTCTGAGTTCTCAAAAAATATCTGAATAGTTACAAATGAGATCTATCTGCCTATTTAAAACAGAATTGTAACTAACAATGACTTGCTAACAACTTTGGAAAAGACCAACTTAACCCTCACTTTTATTGACCGGCCTAAACTGCCCTTATTACTTTCTTCTAGTATAGACCACTTTGATTGGAAGCCTTGTCCCACTCGTATCAATACCTCCCCCTGAAAAATTCACCTTGTCCTCAAGGTGAAAAGAAGGAAAAGTATTCTTAAACACCTCAAAATTCTCCCAAGTAGCTTCAAACAGAGGTAATCTTTCCACTTGATCAAAATTTCTTGTACTCCTCCCGCAGTAGTTCGACACTGCTAACATCTTCTGGAATAACTTGTAACTCCAAATCTTCTGTCAGCTGCAGGGGTAATATAGGTGTAACTGTGGCTGAACCCACACACCGACGCAATTGCGATACATGATACACAGGGTGAACCCTAGAACCTTCTGGCAACAACAAACGGTATGCTACTTTTCCAATTGGTTCCAGCACCTCAAATGGGCCATAAAAACGGGGTGATAATTTTTGATTGGAATGGGCCCGTCATGATTTCTGACGATAGGGCCTAATTTTTAGAAAAACCATATCATGTGGTTGAAAAGATTCATCCTTCCGGTCTTTATCTGCCTGTTGTTTCATTCTATTTTGGGCTTTAATGAGGTTCATTTTCAACTCATATAACAGTAAATCTCGATCAGCCAACACATCTTCCACTGAATTCACTGTAGTTAAGCCTAACGGATGACGAAGAACTCGAGGTGGGTCATGACCATACAGGGCCTTGAAGGGAGAACACTTCAAAGAATCAGGAAATGTGGAATTGTACCAAAATTCCGCCCACCCCAAGTACTTATACCACTGCTTAGGACGTCCCGAAGTAAAACAACGTAAATATTGTTCTACAAAACGATTAACGACTTCCGTTTGACCATCCGATTGTGGGTGGTAGGCGGTCAAATAGCATAATTTGGTACCCATCTTCTTGAACATTTCCTTCCAAAATAGACTCAAATATTTTTTATCCCGATCTGAGATAATAGAAATTGGAACACCATGTAATCTTACAATCTCTTTTACAAACACTGTCGCCACCTATATAGCGGTAAACGGATGTCTCAATGCTATAAAATGAGCAAATTTACTCAATCTATCTACCATCACTAAGATTGTATCCATACCCTCCGACTTTGGAAGTCCTTCCACAAAGTCCATTGTAATAGCATCCCAAACTTGCATTGGTAATTCAATGGGTTGTAATAACCCTCTAGGAGAGCCACATAATGTCTTATTCTGTTGGCACACCAAACATTTATTGACATAGTCTTTGACATCCTTCCTTATGCCGACCCAAAACAATTCCGATAATAATCGTTGTAGTGTTCGATCAATACCAGAATGACCCCCACTTAAAGACCTATGAAACTCTTCCAATATTGCGGGAATGAGGATCGAATTCTGTGATATAACCATCTTTTCTTTATACCACAAAAAATCACCTTTACGCTTAAATTCGTTATAGGAGGACACCCCTGATTGTAATGTCAACTTAATCTTATTAAGAAACGGGTCCTTATCAACTTCTGTTTTAATAACCTCCCAATCCCGCCATTGAGGACCTACCATAGAACACAACTCCAAATCTTTACGGGACAAAGCATCCGCTGCTTTATTCGTAATGCCGGGTTTGTAATGAATGTCAAATTCATATCCAAGTAATTTGATAACCCATTTTTGATATGGCGGTTCTATAACGCGTTGTTCAAGTAAAAACTTCAAACTCTTTTGATTGGTTTTCACCACAAATTTCCGTCCCAATAAGTATGCCCTCCATCTATTAATAGCAAATACAATCGCCATAAGCTCCTTTTCATAAATGGGTTTTTGTCGGGCCCGTAATCCCAATACTTGGCTAAAAAATGCAACCAGCCTATCATTTTGCATTAAAACGGCCTCTAAACCGCCCCCCGAAGCATCGGTTTCAATGACAAACGGGTCATGAAAATCAGGCAAGGCTAATACCGGTGCGGTGACCATTGCCAATTTTAACGTCTCAAACGACAATTGAGCTTCATTATTCCAAGTAAATGCATTTTTCTTAAGAAGATCGGTTAAGGGTTTGGCAATTTTCCCATAACCCCGGATAAACTTCCGCTAATATCCGGGAAGCCCCAAGAAACCCCGTAATTGGGTAATATTAGTAGGCGTGGTCCATTCAATCATAGCTTGGATCTTTTCTTGGTCCATTGCCACCCCTTCAAACGAAATTACATGACCCAAATACCCTATTTTAAGCTTAGCAAACTCACATTTTTTTTTTATTGGCATACAACGTATGTTGTTGTAGAATTTCCAATACTTGAGATAAATGTTCAATATGATCACTTTCATTTTTACTAAAGATCAATATATCATCAAAAAATACCAAAACAAATTTCCTCAAGTAGGGTTTAAAGATTTCATTCATTAATGATTGAAAAGTAGCCGGGGCATTAGTAAAGCCAAAAGGCATTACCAAAAACTCATAGTGATCTTCATGTGTTCTAAAGGCCGTTTTAGACACATCATCTTTACACATCCTAATTTGATGGTAACCGGCTTTAAGGTCTAGTTTAGAAAGAAACTTAGCCCCATACAACTCATCTAACAATTCATCTATGATTGGTATCGGAAATTTGTCGGGGACCGTACCTTTGTTTAATGCTCGGTAACAATATAAAACCGCCAACTTCCATCCTTCTTTTTGACCAATGATACCGGACTCGAGAAAGCACTCTTACTATTTTGTATAATTCCCGCATCAAGCATTTCTTTGACCAATTTTTCTATTTCATTCTTTTGGAATTGTGGGTACCGATAACGTCTAATATTGATGGGTTCCACCCCACTTTTAAGAGTGATAGCATGCGAGGTTTCTCTAATTGGTGGTAAACCAATTGGTGTTGCAAACACCCCTTCAAAATTATCTAAAACTTCTTGAAATTTGGTTGGCATACACTCTTCCATCACGTTGATTTCTTCAACCATGGTTCCCAACTCAATCAAGACTCCTTGTCCTTCATGTTTTAAAGCCTTAATCATTGACTTGAGAGAAACCAGTAATCTACCCAAGGACTTATTTCCTTGCAATTTAACGATCTCTCCTTTCCACATAAATTTCATGGTTTGAGCCAACCAATCAACTTCCATAGGGCCTAGTTTCTCCAACCATTGCATGCCAACTATCACATCGGAATTGCCTAAATTAATGGGTAAAAACTCTTCCTCTACCTCAAGGCCTTGTAACCACAACGTTACTCCCGTGGATAAGCCTTGACTACCCACTGATCTTCCGGTACCCATGGCAATGTGATATTGCTTGGGAGCTTTGACTTGTAGATTGAGTTTCTCCACTAACTCCACAGATATAAAATTATGGGTGGCCCCACAATCTATCATGACTACCACATCTTGATCTCCCACTATTCCTTCCAATTTCATGGTCTTTGGAGAAGTCAAGCCCATAATTGAGTTCGAGGACACCTCAATTTCTGTCTCTCCTTAATAACCGTTTCTAGCTCTGCTTCTTGTTCAAGCCCGATTTCCTCTTCTTCCTCACGTACTCTTACCACATTAAGCTCATTCTTCTTACACATATGGCCCGGTTTATATTTTTCATCACATCCATAGCATAGACCTTGTGACCATTTCTGTTCCAATTCTGTATCGGTCAATTTTCGGTAATTGTTGACACTTTTCGACTCATCGTTATCACTTTTAGTAACACTACTACTATCCTTCTTTTCATCAGATTCAACACTTTTCTTATACTTGAATTTAGAGTAACTAGAATAGCTACTTTTAGCAGTGGTCTTATTCTTTTCTTCCACCTTCATAGCCATTTTCATGACATTATCTAATCCTTTTGGTTCCAACAATCTCAACTCATTTTTCACTTCAGATTTCAACCCACTCAGAAAATGACTAATGTATACCTCATCTGAAATATTATTCAGTGGTGCAGCCATGGCAATAAATTTCTTCTTGTATTCCTTGACTGTAGTCTCCTGCTTAAGGTTGAAAAATTGTTCACATAAGGATCCTTCGGTGCTACTTCGGAAGTTAATTAACAATTGATACTTCAATTCTCCCCAATTGTTAAACCTACGTCTCTTATCTTCCCAAAGGAACCAACTCAGAGCGTCCGCTTCAAACGAAATCACCGCTACTTCCAATTTATCTTCCTCCGATAATCGATTTAAAGCGAAGTATCGTTCAGCTCTTACAATCCACAGATCTGGATTATTACAGTCGAACACAGGAATCTCCAATTTCCGAGCTCGGATTGCAGAAAACGGTGTGTTTTCCGGCGTACGGTGGATATTACGTATGCGCGATTCATCTGAACTCTGACCTCGGTCATCCGATCTTCGTCGTGAATCACCAGAGTTCCAATTCGTATTAGGTGGAGTAGATTGATCATCGGGTCGCTGTTCTCCAGAATTCCGATTCGTACTCGGAGGATCGAATTTCATCATAAAAGAATGTAACATTCCTTTAATTGAATTCATCTTCGTATCTATCGCATCAATCTTCGTACTATTCGCCTGAATTGATGCTTCCATTCGATTATGTGTTGCTTGAGTATTAGCTAATCCATTCTCCAATTCTTCAAATCTGGTTTGATTCGAACGTGTCGCAGCCATGATCGGAACGTCTCTGATACCAATTGATGCACAACAGTAATTGGAAAACAGAAATGAAAGGCAACAAGCAATCAATAAGGATTGAATCAAGATGATTCCATCAATTCATTCAACAACCCACATTCGAGAGGTGGAATTCTCTCCAAGTCTGAGTTCTCACAAAATATCTGAATAGTTACAAATGAGATCTATCTGCCTATTTAAAACAGAATTGTAACTAACAATGACTTGCTAACAACTTGGGAAAAGACCAACTTAACCCTCAATTTTATTGACCGGCCTAAATTGCCCTTATTACTTTCTTCTAGTATAGACCACTTTGATTGGAAGCCTTGTCCCACTCATATCATGGACATATATAATCCCCTAAACTGTGGTCATTAACATCATTTAGATACACATTTGTGATATGGTGTGGCTATTATAAACCCATATAGACACATAGAATAATCTATGTGACAATATATAACGCATGTTTGCTACACTAAATCATGTGTCACAAAGTCCAAACCATTAGTTAGACACATAAATGATTACTTTATGTGACCACATACATTACCATGATTTAGACACACCTACACACTAAATGTGACTAATATCAAATTAAATGATAACCGATTGCACATTTTTTCATTTGGATTTTAGCCACATGAATACTTAAAAACGTGACTATATAGAATATATTGGTCACATATAACCACCACAATCATGGCCATTAACATCATTTAGATACACATTTGTGATATGGTGTGGCTATTACAAACCCATATGGTCACATTATCGTCCTTTAAATATGCGTGACCATAAACATTAGACACATAGAATAAGTTGTGTGACCATATATACCGTAAGTTTGCTACATTGGACTCATGTGTGACAAAGTTCAAACCGTCCAAACCATTAGTTAGACACATAAACAATTACTTTATGTGACCATATAAACTGCCAAAATTTAGACACACTCACACACTAAATGTGACTAATATCAAATTAAATGATCACCGATTGCAAAAATTTTCATTTGGATATTAGCCACATGAATATTTAAAAACGTGACTACAGAGAATATATTCGTCACATATAATCAACACAATCGTAGCCGTTAACATCATTTAGATACACATTTGTGATATGGTGTGGCTAATACAAACCCATATGGTCACATTATCGTCCTATAAATATGCGTGATATAAAAATTAGATACATAGACTAAGCTGTGTGACCATATATACCGGAGGTTTGCCAAACCATTAGTTAGACACATACACAATTACTTTATGTGACCATATAAACAACCATGATTTAGACACACCTACACACTAAATGTGACTAATATCAAATTCAATGATAACCGATTGCACATTTTTTTGTTTGCATATTAGCCACATGAATATTTAAAAACGAGACTATAGAGAATATATGGTCAAATATAACCACCAAAATCGTGGCCATTAACATCATTTAGATACACATGTGTAATATTGTGCGGCTATTACAAACCTATTTGGTCACATTATCGTCATAAACATATGTGTTACCATAAACATTAGGCACATATAGAATAAGGTGTGTGACCATATATACAGGAGGTTTGATACACTGGACTCATGTGTGACAAAGTCCAAACCATTAGTTAGGCACACAAACGTTTACGGGCAACTTGTTCGAATTAATCGAGGATTTCCGACATTAACAAGCGACCTGGCTTGATTTATAGTCAACGGGGTCAAAATCAAGCTCGGTGTCCGGACACGGGAAGGTGCGGGCACGTTTACTGGCAACTTGTTCGAAATAAAGGAGGATTTGCGACATTAACAAGCGACTGCGCTTGTTTTCTAGCAAATAGGGCAAAATCATGCTCGATCTCCGGACTCGGCAAGGTAGTGGGCACATTGGTTAAAATGAGGGACAATGTGCGATATTAACAATCCATTGGGATTGTTCACTAGGCAACGGGGTCAAAATCGAGATCGTTTTCCGGACTCAGCAAGGCAACGGGTATGTTTACTAGAAACTTGGTCGAACCGAGTGAGGATTTGCGACATTAACAAGCGATCGGGCTTTTTATCTAGGCAACGGGGTCAAATTGCGGCACGATCTTCGTACTCGGCAAGGCAGCGCGCACATTTACTGGGCAACTTGTTTAAAATGAGCTACGATGTGCAATATTAACAAGCCATTGGTCTTGTTAACCAGGAAACGAGGTAAAAATGAAGCTCGTTGGCCGGACTCGCCAAGGCATGGACATCTTTAGTGCGCAACTTTGTCAAAATGAGGGACGTTGTGCGATATTTCCAAGCCATTGGGCTTGTTTACTAGGCAACAATACCAAAATAAGGCTCGTTGGCTGGACTCGGCAAGGTAGCGGACACGTTTACTTGCAACATGGTCGAAATAATCGAGGATTTCCGACATTAATGTTGGAATTATGTGCATAGTTACTCAACCTATGATGTCACGTCCATGCCTACGAAACACTTAAGGGTCACACCGGTGAGTTTATGTAATACAAGTAGTAATCCAATGATATTGTGGAGAGGAATGATTTATAATTGTCATTATTAATTAGTTAATTATTAACTTAAGTTTAACTTATTACTAGATTAGTTTAACTAACTAATTAATTCAAGTATTTGTACATTTACTAGTTGAGTAAATATACAATGTGTTAATTATAAATTATCCATAATATGATTTAAAGAATTAAATCATATAGGGTTTGAATAGTATTATTGTCTAAGTTATATAAAGGTTATTGTATATTAATTTTTTAAAGTATAAATACAAGTATATATATTTCGTGTATATATATAAATGTATAATACTAGACATTTAATAGTTAAGTAACACTAATAATAAATAGTTAAACTATAAGGGTTAGAAACGAAAAAGGGAAAAGTTGAAGTATGTAACTTAATTAAACTAGAAGGGTTCTAAGTGAAAGTACTTCTATTATAAATAGAAGGTTTAAGCTTAACCTAATCACTCTTTTTTGCTTAACCTAAAAGAACCCTAGCCTCCTTCCCTCCTCGTTTTTTCCGATCGCCGAACACACACAAGATTGTGTTCTTCGTTGTTCGTTCGTTCTTCGTGTTCTTCGAGCCTTTGAAGATCAAGGATTGTTGCATCAACCGGCTAGAAGGTTTCTTCTTGTGTTTATCACCAGTGGACTTACTTAAGCAGTTAAGGTATGATTTGGAAAACCCTTTTTCCTCTTCCTTCCCTTGTTCGATCGACGAACCAAGAACCCAGGGTTCTTGGTTGTTCGTCGAACACACACAAGAATGTGTGTGTGTTCGAGTTTTTCGTACAAGCTTCTTTCTTGTTAATCTAGTGTAGATTTCCAACATCCCCAATCATTTAGGGATTAAGGATGAAGTTTGATCTCAGTTCCGCTTTAGGGATTAAACTAGCTAGTTGGTTCAAACGGTAAGAACAAGGTTATGTTCTTAACTGTCTATGGTTTGAACCAAGTGTACTAGGTGGTTGACCCAATGGGTCGATCAGTGTTATGAAACCTTACAGTGGTATTAGAGACATGTTTAAAAATCTAAACAAGATTAACAAAGTTTGTTTTGTTTGTTTAATTTCAAAGTGTTTTAATTTTTGTTCCTAATTTCTTTTTCTTCCTCTTAATTTTCGAATAGGCTAAAGAACCCTAGGACCAAGAACATTAAACTAGTCTAGTTTAATTGGTCAAGAGGATTCTTTCACTTCCCTTGGTATTTCGAAAAATACTAAAAGAACCTTAGGACCAAGAACATTAAACTAGTTTAGTTTAATTTGTCAAAAGGTTCCCCTGTTTGTTTTCGAAATACATAAAGAACCTTTGCACCAAGTATCTTAAACTAGTTTAGTTTAATTGGTCAAAAAGGATTTTACCCTAAAACTTTTGAACCCTAAAAGAACCCTAGGACCAAGAACATTAAACTAGTTTAGTTTAATTGGTTAAGAGGTTTAATTAGAAAGATAATCTAGAACCTAAAAAATTATACAAGTTCATGTTTAAGAAGGTTTGATTATTATTTTAATGAGTTTATTACTAGTTTTTTAAGCCTAGAAATGTATACAAAGTTTTTGTCTAAAAGGTTTAGATTAAAAAAGTTTTAATAAAGTTATTAAAGTTATAATATATCCTAGATTTTAAACAAAGAAAATTGTTTAGATAGGATTGATTAGGATTAATGTTTGAATAAATAATGTTTTTGATCAAGAAAGTTAAAACCTAGTTTTAATTGATTAAAACAAGATTAGGGTTTATTAAAATTAATAAGGATTAAAAGAAGTGTTAATTTTAAAGTCTTAAAATTAACAAGTTGTATTTTTACAAATACATATATTTCGAAAAAGGCATACATACATATTTTTCTTAATTTAATTTTTCGAAATTTTGTGTAAGTATTTAAAAGGTGATGCATTTTAAAAAGATAAATATAGTTTATATGTATTTTAATTAGATTAAGTTAAAATACATAAGAATAAACAAAATGTAATATTCTTATTAGAATATTATAAGTTTTCAAATAAATAAATTTCAAATAAATAATATACAAGTTAAAAAATGGAACATTAAAGAAAATGTTATTTTGATCATAGTAACTATAATATAACTAGTTATTTATAAGTTGTAATATAATTAGAATTAGAAAGTACAAAGTTATAATTTCATTAACTAGAAATTGTACAATTTAAGATTATATTATAAACGAGAAATATACAAAGTTATTATTATAAAGTGTACACAGTTGTAAGTTGTTATTTATACAAGTACAATGTAAGTATGTTACGAGTTACGTAAAATACTAGATTAAAAGGATCAAGAGTCAAGTATAAGAATGGGTTAAACAAACTAGAAATTATTATATATAGTTTTATATAATAAAGTTTATTAGGGTTCACCAAGAATAAACCGGTGATTGTGTTTGTCTCAAGTTCCACCATAATTGTTGGAATTAGGGAGTTACGGAAGAAAATCACAATGTTTATGAATATGTCCTTAGGACATAATTTTGGATGAATCTAATAAGTTAAAATAAATGTTTTAATTTTATTATTAAACATAGAAAAACTAGATATGTTAAACTAGATTTATGATTTAAGTTCATGAGTCATAAAGAATTAAAATCTCTATTTTAAAGTTTGACATAAGGTGTAAGTTTTTCAAGTAAATAAAACAAGTTTGTGTTATAATAGGTTTTTCACAAAACTTAGTAAAAACGTTTTGTACCCCACGTTTTAGGTATACATATAAAGTCGTATAAATTTAAAACTATAAGCTTTAAAAGAAATTTAAAAAGGCGCCTTGTAGAATTCTTGAGTATACAAGTCGTACATTTTAAATAAAGGATTAAAATTTGAATAAGGTTTAAGTTTAGTTTAAGACTTAATCAAAACCCAAGAAAATCTTAGATAAGTACTACCCACCTAATGGAACACCTCACTTGTTCAACGATATTCATATTGTAAGGAGAAAGAACCTTAGATATCGATTGAAATCATTGCGAGTGTTAGGGTGCGTAAGGTTCTGTAATAATCGGGAGTCCCGACGCAGAACATTGCACTGTCTTAGATGGTATGATCTACTTTGGTGATAATCGGGAGTCCTGACCATAAAAGTACTTGAGTATAATTAAAGGGCATATGTATCACCTTGCTAGACTTGGTCACCTCATATTGTTGCAGATGGCAACGGATACTATATTTAACTCATTGTCGGATGACTACAAGCCTTTTGTGATCAAATACAATATGCATAATATGGAGAAATCCATTGCTGAGCTACATTCCATGCTCAAGACCGCTGAGTTAAGTTTGGGATACAAGACTATGTTCTGATGATCGGTAATGGCATTGGTGGTAGAAAGAAGAGAAATGGGCATGGTGGTAAAGGAAAGGGTAAAACCCATTCTAACCAAGGAGTGCCAAGTGGTAAAGTGGTCAAACAAAAGGTCAAAAAGGTGACGCCTAACACAACGAGGACCGAGAATCGGTGCTTCAAGTGTGGCAAGGTCGGACATTGGAAAAGAAATTGTCCAAAGGATGTCAGTGGTGGAGGACTTGCTAGTTCCTCGGGTAACACGACCAAAACTTCTTATTCACTTTAAGATACTTATAAAGTATATTACGAGTAATCTAACTTTTGCAATCGTTTATTGCAAGAGGAAATGGAAAGTGATGATGGCCTGTATGAGATGGAGATGATCCCACGAGCACCATTTTTTTAATTCAGTATTTTTCATTGGATTCATAAAAACAATTTTACTTTAAATTTTTGAAGGATAAGTTTTTATTATATGATAAATTTTTGTTTTTGAGTTTATCATCTTTGAATCCATGGTTGAATTATATTTTGTGTGCATGTGTGATAATTACACTAGTGAATTTTTATGACTAGATTGTAAGTCAAGTCTTGACTTACTAATAATCTCATGATTTCTATGTTGTTTGATTATTGTGTGAATGATAATGTCTTAGAAGCTCAATTACTTAGATACTAGAAATTAGAAAGGTTTTTCTAATACAAGTATTTAAGAATTTTATGGAAAGATCAAGTTCAAAGTTATTGAACTTAGTTAAAACATCTTAAGTAATAATCATTGCTTATGATAGTGCGTTTAAAGAATTAGTAATAATATAGTATGGCTATATTGGGTATAATCAATATGGACTTTAAGATTATTATAACAAGTGTTTCACACTTGTGATAAAGGAATTTAATGAATTCATAATTCCCTAACAGGAACGATTGGATAATGGCAAAATCGAAAGAGAATGACTCAAACATTAAATAAACTCTTAAAATGTCAAACTATATTAAAAACATTTAAGAATTAGATGTATTAATACATGTCTTTCATACTTGTAATAAATACGATATTTAATCAAGTCATAATCTCCTAATAGGAATACTGGATATTTATGAAATCCAAGAAATAACTTTGGCATTATATAAAGTTCTTGAAAAGATACTAAACTATTTAAGAAGTGGAAGTATCATTACAAGTATTTCATGCTTGTTAGATAAAGTGATCAATGAAAGTCATAATTCCCTAAACAGGAATATTGGATATTCACAAATCCAAAGAATGACTTTGATGATTGATAAATTCTTAAAAGATTAAACTATAAAGTTCTTGACCAAGAAAGTCAAAGTCTTGACTTAGTCAAAGTGATAGTTTAAGTAACGCTTATATTCCATAAAAGTTAGTTGGAGCTATGACTAACATATTCATTATAGGTATTAATGAATTTAGTAAGTTAGTAAGATATTACCAACAAGATATTACCAAGTAGTTAGCCAAAGAAGTCAATGGAAACAATAAATGATCTAAATTAGATTATCGCAAGCCTAATTGCGTGATCACAAGTCTTGTGATTAAATACTGCAAATCTAATAGGATATTCACACTCTAGTGAATAAGTAATCATTTAAGGATATTTCTTTAACTAGTAATAATATATCTACGAATTAAGTAAATAAAAGAGATTTGATTACAAGGCAAAGGTTATAAATTCAAGAAACTAAGGAGTTAATTTCCAATCCTCCCATGTTTACCTAATTGTAAAAAAAGGCGAGACTAGAATATGTTCTAATATTGCAAGAACAAAATCTAGCAAAGACAAAAGTTATAGTACTTTTTGAATACTCGTCTTATGTCTTTAGTATAATAGAAATGGCTAAATTGTAATTAGTGATAAACTTACAATTATAAAATTCATTAAGTGATCAACATGAACGCAAAGAAGAACTAATGATCTAGTAATAATTCGGTATTTATGTCCAGTTAGGAATAATACATGAATTGTATCATTGTTATTCAGACTTTGTATGTTTTAAGAACATCCATGAATAAAAGGTCTCTTTATTCAAAGGAATAAATCCGTGACTACTCGTGGATGTGGGAACCTTGATGGCACGTTAAGGTCATCGCGATATTTGGTGGAGATTCGAAGTTTATTGAAGTTAGCTACACAAGTTTTATTGCAAACCAAATATCGGTGTTATTCTGTCGTGTCGACGAATATTGGATTGACTATCGTGATAATACTTCGTGGTTGAAAAGTTCAAAAGTATTATTCACAGAGGATTGTCCTTAAGCATGAGGTATTTGGTTTGGGATACGATGACCAATGTACTTTGGTTCGTCTTAGACACTCTGAAATATGATTGTCATACGAAACCTTACTGGGTACAGAGGAAGTCGTAGTTTCGAATCGAAATATAACAAGATGGTTTTTGCGCCTCCTTTTTAGGAGAGATGTTTATGGGTCCCTTGACATGATGGAAAACTGCTAGAGTGCATGGCCATGCCCAAACGAACTGATTTGTTCTTTGTCGTTTATCACACAGTTTAAATCAGGAGTGTTCTTTGCAAGTTCCTACATTGCTCGTATTCGTTATCACAAATATCGTGCTGCAAGGGATAAACCTAACACATTACCCAAGAAGTAAAGACTGGGTGTTCTTTACTAGGCGACGCTATTAAAGAGTTTTTCCAAAAATTATACCTGAGTTACAAAGTAGTTTCTATGGGGTTGGTTATCTTGTATTACCTGTCTAGGGGCCACTGCAGGCTAGTGCCATCAAGCTAAAGGTTACGAACTTGCACAAGTGGGTGTCAGTTGGAATTATGTGCATAATTAGTCAACCTATGATGTCACGTCTATGCATATGAAACACTTAAGGGTCACATTGGTGACTACGTGTAATACAAGTAGTAATGCAATGATACTATGGAGATGAATGATTTATAATAGTCATTATAAATCACTTAAGTATTAAGTTAAGTTTAACTTATTACTAGATTAGATGAACTATTAATTAATACAAGTATTTGTACATTTACTAGTTGAGTAAATATACAATGTGTTAATTATAAATTATCCGTAATATGATTTAAAGCATTAGATCATATAGTGGTTGGATAATATAATTGTCTAAATTATATAAAGATTATTATATAATTAATTATTAAAATTATAAATACAAGTATATGTATTTCGTGTATATATATAAATATATAATACTAGACATTTAATAGTTAAGTGACATTAATAATAAATAGTTAAACTATAAGGGTTAGAAACGAAAAAGGGAAAAGTTTAATTAAGTATTTAACTTAATTAAACTAGAAGGGTTCTAAGTGAAAGTTCTTCTATTTTAAATAGAAGGCTTAAGATTAACCTAATTACTCTTGATTGCTTAACCTAAAAGAACTGTAGCCTCCTTCCCTCCTCCTCCTTGTTTCTGATCGGCCGAACACAAGAACACAAGATTGTGTTATTCGTTCTTCGTGTTCCTTAAGCCTTTGAAGATCAAAGATCGTTGCATCAACCGAGTAGAAGGTTTCTTGTTGTGTTCATCAGCAGTGGACTTACTTATGCAGGTAAGGTATGATTTGGAAAACCCTTTTTCCTCTTCCTTCCCTTGTTCGATCGACGAACCAAGAACCCTAGGGTTCTTGGTTATTCTTCGAACACACACAAGTATCTGTGTGTGTGTGTTCGAGTTTTTCATACAAGTTTCTTTCTTGTTAATCTAGTCTAGATTTCCAACATCCCCAATCCTTTAAGGTTTAAGGATTAAGTTTAATCTCAGTTTGTAACGCCCTGAAGTTTTAATAATTAAATAATATTAGTTTAATCGTCATATTTAAATTTAAAAAGAAAAATTAGTAAATTAATTATATTAAATTTAGACGGATCATATTATTTAGACGACCTATAGTTAGACGGTTTTGTAGTAGTAAACGTTATTTATAATTTAATTGGTCGGGTTGTAATTATTATTATCGTGAAATTAATAAAGGGGTCGTTTATAATTAAATTATTATATGTATCTCGAGCTTTAGACGTGATTTGATTAGCAAGTCGTATTATTTAGGAGTTGTTGTATCTCAGGTTTTAAATCAGTCAATAATTTATGAGTCGGGTTTATTTTATGTCGGGCCAGCCGAAGGCCAAGGCCAAGATTTTATCTTTGTTTGAGGGGTCTATCTCGTTTCGGGCTTCTATTTTTATTTTGTTTCGGGCTATTGAGCGGGCTTGGAGCCTTGTGTTGCTTAAATGAGTCACTAGATTTAACAAGGAGCATTTGCCCTAAACCTAAATTCCTTTCTTTGTCATATGTTTGTCTGTGTAGATATTAGATGGGTTGCATCTCCGTGACTGACGCAACACAAATCACAAATGATTGTGATTTGTGGCTTAAGAAATACGGCCGACCAAAGAGTATTGTGAGACAACAAATAGCGTTGAGGCATATTTTGGTATTGTCTTTGTTTTTTTTTTTGTTTTTTTTTTGTTTTTTTCCTTTTTTTTTTTCTTGTTAATTGTTGCTGGCCAAAAGAAGTGTTGATGAAAGAATACGTGTTGTTAGCAAGTGTTTTAATAATCAAAGTATGAGTTTCAAAGGATTTTCTTTGGCAGTGGCCACTTATTTCTTGGAGGCGCCGACCCAAAACTTTGAAGACTTCTTCACCGACAACACAAAATGAAATTAAAACCCATTTTTATTTTATTTATTTGATGGCAGGTGATGAGGTTAGTAGGAATTACCTATGTATATATAGGCTAATTCCCCAAAACCTAAATAATGATAAAGTCATGACCGCCTGTCAAAGTCATGACCGCCTGTCAAAGTCATGACCGCCTGTCAAAGTCATGCTCGCCTGTCAAAGTCATGACCGCCTGTCAAAGTCATGACCGCCTGTCAAAGTCATGCTCGCCTGTCAAAGTCATGACTGCCTGTCAAAGTCATGCCCGCCTGTCAAAGTCATGACCGCCTGTCAAAGTCATGCTCGCCTGTCAAAGTCATGACTGCCTGTCAAAGTCATGCTCGCCTGTCAAAGTCATGACTGCCTGTCAAAGTCATGCCCGCCTGTCAAAGTCATGACCGCCTGTCAAAGTCATGCTCGCCTGTCAAAGTCATGACTGCCTGTCAAAGTCATGCTCGCCAGTCATGACCGCCTGTCAAAGTCATGAACGCCTGTCAAGTTATCAGGTCAGGTCATCACCGCCTGTCAGGATGGTCAGCGTGTGTCTTATTGGCCGTCATAATGGCGCTTCATGACTGCTTTATTGCAAGGCGTTACACGATCATTGACGTTGTCATAATGGCGCTTCATGACTGCTTTATTACAGTCATAATGGGCCAACGTTCCATGTACCTGGCCATATAAATACCTGGCCTAACTCATTGTCGAGGACATACTCAGACAGATAAAAGAAGCCTAAAACACAGAGATAACATACTCTCACTTTCACCTTCGCACTCAACCTCGATCACCCTAGGTTCGCCAAGAGCTTGTTGGGTTTGCACTGTGATCATCCAGGAGATTCAAGGTTGACGTCGCCTGGTCTTTGTGTTAGACAATCGTTGCTCGAACATTGGCGCCATCCGTGGGACATGTTTTTAAACGGCGTTTCACTTCTCAAACTTTGTTTCCTCAATAATCAAACCGTTCCTATGGCGGATACACAGCCATCGCTGATCACTTCTTCATCGCCATTAATAACCACTACCGTGATTACCACTATACCCGAGGCGGTGATAACCTCGCCTAGTCGTATCATGGAACCATACGTCGATTCTGAGTGGACGGTTTCGGATGTCAGGACACGAGGGTATCCCTCTTTAACAAGTCCACTTTTCTCCACAAGGCTGGTTGGATCAAGTTCGTTTACCTCACCACAGCCAGTGACGCCCATCCCTTCATGTCAGCCTCTTTTGTCCCACGGGACAAGCTCTCAGGAGGATGGCACAGATCCGGTCAGGCAACCTGTTTCCAACTTCCCACAGGCCGCTATGCCAGGGGTTCGGGAGGATCCAATTGTGGAGTTACTCCGAAGGTTGGCTCAGAGTAATCAGCCACCACCGCCTCCCCCACCACCTACTTCATCGGACCTGTTGTCTCAGTTGGTGGCGGCGTTGCGCCCAACACTGCAGCCAACGGTTGTTCAACCAGTAGATCCGTTGTCACAATTATTGGAGCAGTTAAGACAACCACCCATTCACACCCCACCACCACATCCACCACAGGACACATCTAATGACATGTTGCGCGTGTTGCAAGCACTCGTGGCCGCAGCTGACCCACCCCGAGCAGCCACTATGCCTTTGTCGGTAGTTAGTTCGAAGTTCTGTGACTGGGTGGCCCGATTCCCACTCCCTGATAAACAAAAAGTTCCGTCCATCGTTGGTACTTACGACGGTACACGAGATCCTGATGACCACCTTGCTCTTTTTGAACAGGCCATTATGACAGAGAAATGGCTAGACCCAGTCGCTTGTCACATGTTCCCTGGCACGTTGCAGGGTTTCGCTCGTGATTGGTTTGCTGACTTACCGGAGAGGAGTATTCAAGACTTTGCAGATCTAAAGGCCAAATTTGTGACTCACTTTATCCAGCAAAAGAAGCAGCAGAGAACTCATATAGAAGCACATTTGCTGCGACAAAGGGAAGGCGAGGGGTTACGCGACTTCATTCAGCGTTACACGCAGGAGTGCCAGAAAATTGTCGCCTTACCCGAAAGTCAGCAAATTTCGGGTTTTACCCTCTCCTTGCTTCCAGGACAACTGCAAGAAAAGTTAATCAAGAGAACTCCAATTACTTTCAAAGAAGCCACGGACAGGGCATATGACTATCTGAGGTCAAAAGAAACTGTCTCCCTGACAAGAGACGTAGGAGGCAAGTCATGGACTGACACGTCAGATCGCAGGCATGATGCTCTAACTGGTGATCATCAACGAGATGAAAGGATCAACCGGAGGTTTGGCCCATACGATAAACATCCGTCTGAGCGTGCTCTTAGCAAAACACCAAAAGAAATCTTGATAACAGAGCAGGTGTGCGCTACCTTCACACCTCCACCCCAGATGGAGCATAGGTCGGGTACGAAAAACATGAATAAATACTGTGATTTCCATGAAGATCATGGACACGACACGAATGCCTGTAGAGAGCTAAAAAGGGAAATCAGGCGGGCTTTGGAAGAAGGCAAACTAGAACACCTTGTCCCTGGCGCTAGGCAGCAAGCAAATAAACCTCCACTTAAGAAGAGTTATGCCTGGCAAAAGAAGGGGGAAGACACAGAACATCCCGGACCACCTGATGGTCATATCCTCATGATACATGAGGGAGCCAATATTAACTGACCTATCAAGGTGCGATACTCTTTACTGTCATTTCTTCCTTTATGTTTTCAATACATGTTTCCAAGCACATGGAATGTCATGGTCATGCATGAAACTGGCGATAATAACATTTGGTCTGATCTTGTATCCCAATATTATCTCACAATATCATTTTTCTATGGTTTTTGCATAAACAAATAAATATTGAAGTAAGGATTCAATACAAAAAGCATAAGGCCACAATAGACATCTCAGTCTAAAGCCAAACATGCACTTTCATTACGTACAATGTTACAACTTGAGCATGCATGTGCATGTACACAACTAAGAACATAGTTCAATACAACATGTATGAAGCCAAAAAAGAAAACCTTGTCTGGCCAAATAACATACAATCATACTCGTCTTTTAATCTACTTGATAAAAGATAAGCACTTCTCACTGGGAAGCGACAATCCTCGCGAGTAAACAAAGTAACGGTTAACCAACAAAAGTGCCATTGGTACAGTGTCACAGGCACAATATAAAGCATACATCAGAGATACCCAAATCTACCCAGGTCATTGGCATACACCGTCATGCACACCCAAGACGGTGTCATGGACACAACATCCATAATAAAAAGATAAAAAAATGTGTTATTGGCTTGATCATCCAATAAAACATTATTTTTCAGAGCAAAGCAATGGACAAGCAAGTACGTGTAACGTAGCGAGCAACTTAGTTAAACCTGCATCAAGACATACACTTACAATTAACAAGGAGTTAATTATTTAAGCGTGCAAAAAAGTTGGCTAAAACTCTCGGCCTAACACCGCCGGTCACCACCTACCGCCGGTCCATGGCTACGCAATGGCTACCACCGGTCGGGACTTTTAAACCGCCGGTTCGGACGAAACCCAATGCCGGCGGACGAAACTCAAAACCGCCGGTCGGGACCTTTAAACCGCCGTCGATCAACACCAACCCTAACCCTACGACCGCCGGTCTCTGCTTGCCCCCTACGACCGCCGGTCTCGACTGCTTGACGACCGCCGGTCTCGACTGCTTGACGACCGCCGGTTTCGACTGCTTGACGAACCCCCGGTCTCGACTGCTTGCCGGTCTGCGTGAACTAGGAAAGCCTGCATGAATGTGACCGCCGGTTCTGCATGAATGGTGACCGCCGGTCTGCATGAATGGTAATCGCCGGTCTCGCTTGATCGCCGGTCTGTACCGCCTGCCCTTCGATCACCTTGCGCAACTTGTACCGCCGGTCCAACTAAACCGGCAGCCGGTCAAACCCTAAATTGACCGCCGGTTCCCAACGAACCCTAAGATCGAAATCAAATGACCGCCGGTCTTAGGCTTCTGACAGCCGGTTAGCGATCGTCTGCGGACCGCAACAAACCTCACATAAAGTGTTGAAGCTCTCCCTGTTTTGCGATAATAAAGAAGCTCTGTAGATCATCGAATTAAACCTAGCCTTGCGGACCGGTGTGCGGATTGCACGAACCGCCGGTCGTTACCTCCGCCGGTCAAGGACAGCCGGTCATAGTTACGAGTCGAACAAAAAACCGGTCAAGGACAGCCGGTCATGGTCAAGGACAGCCGGTCAAGAGCAGCCCAAAAAAAAAAAAAAAAAAAAAAAAAAAAAAAAAAAAAAAACCGGAAGAAGACTTACTTGATAGTTACGACTTGCAAATCGACTTTTTGGCAAATCCTAACTCGGGGGCATGATGAGGTTAGTAGGAATTACCTATGTATATATAGGCTAATTCCCCAAAACCTAAATAATGATAAAGTCATGACCGCCTGTCAAAGTCATGACCGCCTGTCAAAGTCATGACCGCCTGTCAAAGTCATGCTCGCCTGTCAAAGTCATGACCGCCTGTCAAAGTCATGACCGCCTGTCAAAGTCATGCTCGCCTGTCAAAGTCATGACTGCCTGTCAAAGTCATGCCCGCCTGTCAAAGTCATGACCGCCTGTCAAAGTCATGCTCGCCTGTCAAAGTCATGACTGCCTGTCAAAGTCATGCTCGCCTGTCAAAGTCATGACTGCCTGTCAAAGTCATGCCCGCCTGTCAAAGTCATGACCGCCTGTCAAAGTCATGCTCGCCTGTCAAAGTCATGACTGCCTGTCAAAGTCATGCTCGCTAGTCATGACCGCCTGTCAAAGTCATGAACGCCTGTCAAGTTATCAGGTCAGGTCATCACCGCCTGTCAGGATGGTCAGCGTGTGTCTTATTGGCCGTCATAATGGCGCTTCATGACTGCTTTATTGCAAGGCGTTACACGATCATTGACGTTGTCATAATGGCGCTTCATGACTGCTTTATTACAGTCATAATGGGCCAACGTTCCATGTACCTGGCCATATAAATACCTGGCCTAACTCATTGTCGAGGACATACTCAGACAGATAAAAGAAGCCTAAAACACAGAGATAACATACTCTCACTTTCACCTTCGCACTCAACCTCGATCACCCTAGGTTCGCCAAGAGCTTGTTGGGTTTGCACTGTGATCATCCAGGAGATTCAAGGTTGACGTCGCCTGGTCTTTGTGTTTGACAATCGTTGCTCGAACAGCAGGTATGGCAAGGAGGTTAACCCTAGCCCCTTTAAATCATATAGTGTAGCACAGTAAACTAGAAGGATCGAACGTTTAAGCGGTGTTGGGTGTTTCGTGTGGTATCGTCTTGGTTGCATTTGGTGAATCGTCGGGTGATCTTCATATCTTTTTCTTGTAACATTTTCGTGATTTTGAGTCTAACTCCCGAGCCGAGCCTGAGATTGAGAATTGATGATGTCGGGTTTGTAAAACGGGTTTTATAAAACATGCTGAATTTTGGACAGTTTCTGTTGGATTTTTGGCCCACACTGGTCCCTAGTCTTCTGAGTCATCTTTCCAATGCCGCTGACGACTCATTAACCTGATTTACGGTTTAAAATATACATCTGTTTTAGTAAAGTCTCGCAAAAGCTTGTTTGGTTCAGCTATTTTGTTTTGTAACCCGTTTTTAAGATACTTAGATTCTGTTTTGGACAGGGGTCGTGCGAGTGTAAATTGTAGTAATCTGCGTTTCCTAGCAGCGGTTAAAATCTGGGAATAATCTAACACACGGTTTGGGAGTTATAACAGTTCCCGTGGGGGTGTCGGGTTCTGGCAGATTGCTAAGAGTATAGTCTTGAGCCGAGTTTTAACCATGTGAGACGTGATTGAATTTAGATCCGAGGTCATTATTGTCTACGCGTGAGACCTAGATTTATTTTGACATGAGTTCACATTGGATGACTTAATCGAGTTAACGGTGAGATCTTGACACGAGGCGAAGATGCGACAAACATGCCATTTGACCCTAGATGCTTGTTCACTGAGTGCCATGAAGTCCCATAACTCTAAGAGTTGCACTTGTAATGCAATTGTTGATCGTCACCTACCTATTGGATCTATCATCACTAGCAGATCAACTGATGCAGTGATAGAAGCTCAATAGGATCTTAGCTTTTAATTAAATTAATTGGGTAGTTAATTTTTTTAAAGAAAATATTATTGAAAATATTATTTTTTGAACTTTGTGTGTTCTACAGATAACAACAACATCAAAACTTAAGTATCTCCACTCTAAAATCAGTTCTTCAAAACTGAAACGGACTAATATCAACTTTATCGATTGATATCGAACTCTAAGGATTGTCCTTAGAGATGAAAACAAGTTGATACACCTATAAGAGGCCTTACCTGAGGCACTTCCTACCAATGCTTCTGTTGCTGTTCGTCAAGCCTTTACCGAAGCGTTCAACAAACACCAAGAAGTCGATACTCATATGCTTGTGAGCATGAACAAGCAGAACATGACTCGTTAAGCGAGTTGATATCAATATTTCACAACAATCAGAACATGAATGGTTCGAAACAGTTACAGCATTCCACGCTTACAAGTAGGAGGACGGCCAATCAGTTAGCACTTACATCTTGAATATGAAATGTTATATTGATTAAATGGAGTGTCTTGGTTACTCATTGCCACAAGTTCTTGGAATGAGCTTGATTCTTACCTCACTATCCACGGACTATGGCCATTTGAAAAGAGTTTTAAAAATACATCGCATGGGGAACACTATTTGTGAATTACATGTTCTGGTAAAACTTGTTGAACAAGGGTTACCCAATACTTTTCTAGCAATCAGAGAAGGTAAACCGCAAGCACAAGGCAAGAGTCTAGGTAAAGGTAAACTAGTTTACTTTTCAAACCTTTGATTCCCCCACCTGCTAAAAAGGAGCACCCTACAAAGGATATTTCATGTCATCATTGTGAAACCGACCATTGAAGGAGGATTTGTCCTGCCTACTTGGCAGACTTGATGAAGGACAAATGTGTTCTGGCTAGCACATTAGGTATCTTCATTATAGAACTCTATACTTTTACTAATAAATCTTGAGTGTATAACACTAGTTGTGGAACTCACATTTACACAAATGTGAAAGATTAAAAGTGAAGTAGAAAGCTAAAAGAATGGAAGTTGTGATCTAATCCTTCATAATACGTTAGTTATTGCTTTGAACAATTGTCAATTACGCATTGTTTAGCTTTATCGTTTGATGAATAATGATTTATTCAAACTATTATGGATTATGATATTTTGTTTTATGAAAAATAACATGTTTTTATAACTATACCTTGTAATTGTATATTTGAAATTAATATGCATGATCCTAAATTAAACGATATTTCTATATACAAATGTAGCACTCAAGAATCCAAAACGGTTTGGATTCCATTTACCTAGAGCATTGTCATCTTTTCTGAAGGAATTATGTGCACAGTCAGTCAACCTATGATGATACATCCATGCCTACGAAACACTTAAGGGTCACCCACCAGTGAGTGCATGTAATACGAGCAAGATAAACAATGATACTACGAAGAGGAATGATTCATAATAGTCATTATGAATCAATTAAGTATTAAGTTAAGTTTAACTTATTACTAGATTAGTTTAACTGACTAATTAATACAAGTAGTTGTACGTTTACTAGTTGAGTAAATATACAATGTGTTAATTATAGATTATCCATGATATGATTTAAAGCTATTAAATCATATAGTAATTGGATAATATTGTTGTATTAATTATATAAAGGTTATTATATAATTAACTATTAAAAGTACAAATTCAAGTATATATAATTCGTGTATATGGGTACCGAATTATTAGTGTATTAATACTAGACATTTAGTAGTTAAGTGCAACAATAATAAACTAGTTAAACTATAAGGGATGGAAGTGTAAAAGGATAAGTTTAATTAAGAGATTAATCTTAATTAAACTAGAAGGGCCGTAAGTGAAAGTCCATCTATTATAAATAGAGGGCTTAAGCATCATTTATTAGGACACACCTTGTGAAGCCGAATCCCTTGCCCCCTTTCTCTCCATTCGGCCGAACACACCAAGAACACCATCACTTGGTGTTCTTCGTTCTTCGTGTTCTTCGTGTTCTTCAAGTTTTTAAGAACAAGTTCATTGCATAGATCAACTAGAAGATCGCTCGATTTGTTCATCATCAGTGGATCAATCTTAAGCAAACAACAAGGTATGTTTTGGGAAACCCTTTACTCCCTTCTTCCTCTTGGACGAATTTCGGCCAAAGAACCCTAGGGTTCTTTGGTTGATGGTCGACGAACACACACAAGTATGTGTGTGTGTGTTCGAGTTCTTCGTACAAGGTTTCTTTCTTGTTAACCTAATCTAGTTTTCCAACATCCCAATCCTTTAGGATTTAAGGATTAGGTTTAATCCCAGTTCCGCATTTAGGGATTAAATCAGCTAGTTAGTTTTAACCGGTCAAGAACAAGTTCATGTTCTTGGTCAGCAAGGTTCGAACTCGTGTACTAGGTGGTCGACCCAAGTGGTCGATCAGTCGCATGGTGCGTAGTAAATCCCTACAGTGGTATCAGAGCGTTGGTTTAGAAATCTAGACTAGATTAACAAAGGTTGTTTGTTTACTTTAATTTACAAGTTTTTTTTGTTTCAAGTTTTTCTTCTTTCTTCTTCATGTTTTTCGAAAATAAGGGAAGAAACCCTAAGACCAAGAACATTAAACTAGTCTAAGTTTAATTGGTCAAGAAGGTTTCTAAAAAACCCTAACAAAATTTTCGAAACCCTAGAAAGAACCCTAGGATCAAGTATGTTAAACAAGATATGTTTAATTGATCAAAAGGATTCTTTCCATATACCCTAGAATTTTCGTGACCTAGAAAGAACCCTAGGATCAAGTATATTAAACAAGATATGTTTAATTGATCAAAAGGATTCTTTCCTAATCCCTTAGGATTTTCATGAATCTAGAGGAAACTTGGACACCAAGTATGTTAAACTAGCCTAGTTTAATTGGTGGAAAAGTTTCTTAGTGTTAAGATTTTCGAAAACCCTAAAGAACCCTAGAACATTAAACTAGTTTAAGTTTAATAGTTTAAAAGTATTAATTAGGATAATAATCTAAAACCTAGTTAATTAGATAAGTTTATGTCTAAGAGGTTTAATTATTATTTTGATAGATTTATTAAAGCCAGTTCTTTAAACCTAGTAATTTAGACAAAGTTTATTGTCTATAAGGTTTAAATTGAAGAGTTTAAATAAATTTATTAAAAGTTATAATCTATCTTAGAATTTAAACAAAGTTTATTGTTTAAAAGGATTGATTAAAATTAGTCTTTTAATTAAAAATAATGTCTTTGATCAAGAAAGTCAAAAACCTAGTTTTAATTGATCAAAAGCAAGATTAGGGTTCATCTAATTAATTTAAGGAATTGATAAAGAAGATGTTAATTTTTTAAGTTCTAAAATTAGCAAGATGTATTTAATCGTTTATGTATATGTATTTAAATTTTCGGAAATTTTTAATAATTAAATAAAATTGAATTTTAAAAGATATAATAAGTTTATACACATTTTAATTAGTTCA
Organism: Calendula officinalis; assembly: GCA_963853835.1. NCBI lineage: Eukaryota > Viridiplantae > Streptophyta > Magnoliopsida > Asterales > Asteraceae > Calendula > Calendula officinalis. Next base: position 53,436,372 of record OY970825.1, read on the forward strand.
AGTTAAAATGTACATGTATAAGCTAGATGTAATATTCTTATTAGAATGTTACAAGTTTATTATTATAGACATACATATATACGAATTTATATATACTAAATACAAGATAAAATGGAACAATTAAAAGGATAATATTATTTTGATCATGAAGCATAATATTATAATTAGTTATTGTATAAGTTATGATATAATTAAAACTAGATTGTACAAAGTTATGATTTCATTATAACTAGAAATTGTACAAGTTGAAATTATATGATTAACTAGAAATATACAAAGTTATATATATATATAAAGATGTATAAAAGTTATAAATTATTATAACTAGATAATTATACAAGTATAACATAAGTATTTTACAAGTTATGTAATATACTAGATTAATGATCAAGTATAAATAACAAGAACCTATATTTAACTAGTTCAAGTTAAATGTAAGAAAGGTTTAAATAAACTAAAGAATTATTATATATAGTTTTTATATAATAGGTTTATTAGTTTCACCAAGTATAAACCGGTGATTGTGTTAGCTTAAGTTTCATCATGGTTGTTGAAACTAGTGGGAGCTACACAAGAAAATCACAAAGTTTGTAAGTGTGTCGTTAAGGCATAAGTTATGGTCGAATTTAATAAGTAAGAAATAAATGTTTAATTTCATTATTAAACATATGAAAAACTAGGTGTGTCAAACTAAGTTTATGTTTCAAGTTCATGAATCATAAAAGTTTTAAAAGTTTAACATAAGTTTATAAGTTTTTCAAGTAATATAAAACAAGTAAGTTTTATTAGAAATAAGGTTTCTCACAAAACCTAGTAAAACATTTTGTACACCTCGTTTTAGGTATACATGTAAAATCGTGTGAATTCTTGAAACTATAAGTTTTAAAGAATAGTTCTTATGTTTAAAGAAGGTGTCTTGGAGAACCATTCAATTCACAAGTCACACATTTTTTAAACAAGGATTAAGATTGGAATAAAAGTTTAAGTTTAGTTTTAAGACTTAAACAAACCAAAGAAAATCTTAGATCGAAGTACTATCCACCTAATGGAACACCTCACTTGTTAAACGATATTCATATTGTAAGGATAAAGAACCTTAGATATGGATTCAAATCATTGCGAGTGTTAGGGTGCGTAAGGTTCTGTGATAATCGGGAGTCCCGGCGCAGAGCATCTCACTGTCTTAGATGGTCTGATCTACTTTGGTGATAATCGGGAGTCCCGGCCTAAAAAGTACTTGAGTAGAATAAACATACTAGACTTTATTACTAACTTAGAAATGTACGATAAGATTGTACAAAGTTGTAATAAGTTATAAGTCTAAAGATTTACGACCCCTAGGAATCGTGTCAAGTCTTGATACGATCGGTAAGGAAGTTACATACCAGAAATAGCATGTCTCGTCGGGAAGTGCCCAAACCTTGCGGCGAGAATGTGATATATGGATCCTAGGCCTAAAATATTAATTATGGGTTTATAATATATTTTAGAGAATGTTTATTGATGATTACTAATTAAACTGGGTTTGATTTGTAGATGGCATCAACAAATGTGATTGCGACAACAAGTACCAACAATCTCTCACTTCGCTCAATCCTCGAAAAGGACAAGTTGACTCGGTCAAACTTTCTCAACTGGTAGCGCAATCTTCGTATTGTGCTCAGGCATGAGAGAAAGTGGTATGTCTTGGAGAGAGCAGTACCGAACACCCCTGCTGTTAATGCCAGAGCTGAAACGAGGCAAGCTTATGATAAGCATGTCAGTGATGCACTTGATGTGAGCTGTTTAATGCTAGCCACCATGAGTCCTGAGTTACAAGCGGGGCTTATCGATGTGCCTGCATTTGAGATGATCCAGCAACTTAGGGATTCATTTCAAGAGCAAGCTCGCACCGAGAGGTTTGACATCAATCAAGCCTTCAACTCATGCAAGATGGTCAAAGGAACGCCGGTGAGTGCCCACGTCATGAAAATGAAGGGACACATGGATCACCTCGCTAGACTTGGTCACCCCATATCGTTACAAATGGCAACAGATACTATACTCAACTCGTTGTCTGATGACTACAAGTCTTTTGTGGTCAACTACAACATGCATAATATGGAGAAATCCATTGCTGAGCTACATTCCATGCTCAAGACAGCTGAGTTGAGTTTGGGGACCAAATCTAAGGACGTTCTCTTGATTGGTAACGGCGGTGGCGGTGGGAAGAAGAGAAAAGGGCATGGTGGTAAAGGAAAGGGTAAAACCTATCCTAACCAAGGAGTGCCAAATGGTAAAGGTGTCAAACAAAAGGTCAAGAAGGTTAAGCCTAACACTGCGAGGACCGAGAACCGGTGCTTCAAGTGTGGTGAGGCTGGGCATTGGAAAAGAAATTGTCCAAAGGGTGCAAGTGGTAGTGGAGGAAACGCAAGTTCCTCAGGTAACACAACCACACTTCTTAAATCACTTTAAGATACTTGTAAAGTACGTTACGAGTAATCTAACTTTTGCAATCGTTTATTGCAGGAGGAGATGGAAAGTGATAGTGACCGGCATGAGATGGTGATGATCCCACGAGCACCAAGTTTTTTTATAATTCAGTATTTTGTGGATTCGTTTCAAACAATTTTAGTTTATTGTTTTTGGATAATTTTATTTTATGATAAAACAAGTTTTATTTTGGTTTTAAATAAATTTCGAATCCATGGTTGAATTATATTGTGTGCATGTGTGATAATTACACTAGTCAAGGTTTATAACTAGATTGTAAGTCAAGTTTTGATTTACTTATGTTTCATGTTTTATATATATTTGTTTGATTGTTGTATAAATAATGTCTTGATAGCTCAAGGTATTTAGATGCTAGTAATTAGAAAGTTTTTCTAATGAAAGTGTTTAAGAGTTTTATGGAAGCATAAGGGTCAAAAGTTATTGAACTTAGTTAAAACATCTTAAGTAATAGTCATTACTTATGATAGAAAGTTTTAAAGTATTCGTATTAATATAGTATGATTATATTGGATATAATCAAGATAGACTCTAAAGAGTATTATTACAAGTCTTTCATACTTGTAGTAAAGGATTTAATGAAGTCATAATTCCCTAAATAGGAATAATTGGATATTCGCATAATCCAAGTAAAATGACTTAGACATTAAATGACTCTTAAGAAGGGACATAACTATATTAAAGTATTTAAGAATTAAATGGTATTATTGCAAGTCTTTTATACTTGTAATAAATACAATATTTAATCAAGTCATAATTCCCTAATAGGAATAATGGATATTTGAGAAATCCAAGAAATGACTTTGGCATTAAATAAGATTCTTAAAAGAGTACTAATGTATTTAAGAATTTATAGTATCATTTCAAGTGTTTTATACTTGCTAGATTCAGTAATCAGTAAAGATCATAATTCCCTAAACAGGAATGTTGGATATTCGCAAAATCCAAAGGATGATCTTGATTATTGATAGAATTCTTTAAAGATTGAACTATAAGTTATTGACTAGGTCAAAGTAGTTTAAGAGATGCTTAAGTTCCATAAAAGTAAGTGGGAGCTAAGACTAACGTAATTCATTAAAGATGTTAGTGAATTCAGTAAGTTAGTAAGACATTGACAACAAGGTTTTACCAAGTCGTTAGCCAAAGAGTTAAGAGAAATAATAAATGATCGATTAGATTATTGCAAACCAAATAGCGTGATCGCAAGTCTTGTGATTGATTATTGCATATCTAATAGGTTGTAAAACACTTCAGTGGATAACACAATCATTTAAGGAAATTTCTTTAACTAGTAAAGATATATACAAATCAAGTAACTAAAAGTAGCTTTAGTTACAAGGATAAATTTTATAAGTTCAAGAAACTAAGGAGTTAATTTCCAATCCTCCTATGTTTACCGAATTACATAAAAGGCAAGACTAGAATATGTTCTAGATTGTTGCAAGAACAATATCTAGCAAAGGCAAAAGTAATAGTATTCCTAAATGCTCGTCTTATGTCTTTAGTTTAATAGAAATGATTGTTTTAGTGATAAAGTTACAATTAAGGTTGTAAGAATCATTAAGTAATCAACACAAACGAAAGAAATAAGTAATGATCAAGTAATAATTCAGTATCTATGTCCAGTGAGGAATAATACTTGAGTTAGTATCATTCTTATTCAGACTTTGTATGTTTTACAAGATCCATGAATAAAAGTCTATTTATTCAAGAAGAAACAAAATCCGTGACTACTCGTCTTGGTGGGAACCTTGATGGGACGTTAACGTCATCACGGTATTTGGTGGTAGATTCGAAAGTTCTTCGAGGATCGCTACACAAGTTTTGCGTAAACCAAATATCGGTGATATTCTGTTGGAGGCTCAACGAATATTGGATTGACCACCGTGACAATACTTCGTGGTTGAAATGTTCAAAAGTATTGTTCACTAGGATTGTCCTTAAGCCTGAGGTATTTGGTTTAGGATACAATGACTAATGTGCTTTGGTTCAACTTAGACAATACTGAAATACGTTTGTCATACGAGGCGATACTGGGCACAACGGAAGTTGTATTTTAAATCGAAATATAACAAGATGGTAATTGCACATCCTTTTTAGGAGAGATATTTATAGGTTCTTTGACGTGATGAGATAACTGGAAAGTGCATGGCCATGCCCAAACGAACTGATTTGTTCTTTGTCGTTTATCACAACAGTTTGAATCAAGAAGTCATGAAATGATTTCGAATACAGGAGTTGATAATTTCTACCATGCTCGTATTCGTTATTACAAATCTCAAGGGTGCTTTGTATTACCTCGTGGTACATCGTCTTGTTCTTGACCAACCTTGGGTGTGAGCCATTAGAGGGATTCTTCCTTGAATCCTAGTGCATTGCTTGATCTGGCTCGTACTAGATCACAGAGTTTATCTAGTTTCCTACTCACGAAGAACAAGTAAGTTTTCGAGTTCATCTATTTAATATTATTAAATAGTTCTAGTTGCATTAGAATTGTAAACCTAACGGTCCAAAAGTTTTATCGGGTGAATGTTCTAATCAAGTTACTCTTGATTTCCGCTAGATGCATAGAAAACCCAACAAAACTCTCCCGACAAATTTTTTTCCGACCACATGTCGTTGGTAAAGGTTTCCTCTATCCCAACTGTCAGGATCGATTAACTATAGATTAGTCAATAAACACTTTTAGATCTAATTGATTATAGAAGTTGCAGCGGATCAACACTATATCAATATATTAAGAACAATGAACTTTAAATAATAAACGAAAATATTAAGAACACAGTTTCACAAAAAGCTTCAATGTATATTATCGAGTTAACAATACACACGTACGTTTACAATTCGTAAGGAACTATTTATAATAGTCCTTGAAGCTAAACTATTTACCCTAGTTATTCTAGGACTTGATTTACATTCAAAATATAAAGATATACATTGAATTACATTCTATAACTATCTCTACGAAGATCTCGGACTTGATATATTCCATATAAGCTCATCAGTAGTATTCTGCAATCACCAGTAGTAAATAAGTGACATCAGTAGTAAACCTGGTGATCAGTAGTAAGTCCAGATACATCGTCAGTAGTAACTACTATTGATCAGTAGTATCTTCAATATGTGCATGATCAGTAGTAACTTAGTTATAGTCTTCACCAGTATCAACTCATTAGTATTAAATGTTTCTGCCCCATCAGTACTAAGTATGATAAGTACTAACTGTAGCATCAGTAATAAGTTGACCTGTGATTTTGTTCCAACAATCTCCCCCTAAACTTATTGATTCTCTTTTAATCACATAAGTTTCTTTTGTTCATCTTCTTCTTTCTTTCTTTTCTCTAATGTCCTTTGATTCTATTGAAGTCTTTGCTCAATGATGTATTTGCTGTTTCTTTTTGTGAAATAATTCAATTTGTTTTGGAACATAACAGCATCATATGGCTTCATCATTGTATTTGTGAATATCTGATACATAGTCTTTTCTGAATGATGATATTCTTTTTCATACAAATATAGCTCACAGACTTTGCCAGATTTTTCAAAGAAATACATTTGTGCAGTTGGAATCACATTCCAAGCATAGACATTTCCTGGATCTGTAAATTGTTCTGGGTAGTTATCTGGATAAAAAGCAGCATCTATCATTCTTGTCAAGTATCCAGCACCAGAATCTTTCCATGATTTCTTTGACATTCTTGGTTTTCCAATGATCAGTAGTTTAATCACATCACTTCTTGAACAGGACATGATCAAAGGTAACCATCCAGTGAATCTCTGCACAATTTTATCTTCCCTTATGATCTCTATAACATTGTTCTGCATAACCCTCCAATTGATGATTGGATTGTTCTGCAAGGGAGCAATAGGCATTTCAAAAACAGGAATGATTTGTATTTTTGACTTCTTTTGAGTACTTTGTTCTTGAGTAACAGCCTTTCTCTTCTTTGATTGGGGAGTTGATGTGGAACCAGTAGTTGATGTACTACCCTCTTTAATTAAACTTGGACTGATTGGAATTAATTCTTTTGCTTTCTTTTCTTCTTCCGCTTCTTGTTCAGCCAAGTCTTTCTTCTTAGCAGTGCAATATTTGTCTATAATATTAATCATCTTCATTCTTTGAAGAGACTTTGCACTAAGCCCTTTAGATTTCAAAAATTCAATCATATTGGCCTTCTGTTCAAATACATCATCTGTTAAGTCACTTTTAGTTCTTTTGCATTCAGACACTAAGTATTCAAGGCATTGTATATGTTCTTCTTCAACTTTTCTGAGCCTCTTGAATTCTGCCTTTTGAGCTTCTATCTGAGCATTTTCTATTTGAACATGTAATTTTGCTTCTTGAGTTTTCTTCTGTTTATTCTCCTCAAGAGCTTGATACATCTCCACTTTCTCCAAAAATTTCTTGTGTTTTACCCTCCATCTAGACTGTTTCTCTGATCTGACATGATTAATCTTGTTCACCATTTGGTGACCTAAGGCTCTGTTTGGATAGTCTTCATCATAAATGTCCTTTCCTTTTCTAATACATGCCAATGGTGGAGGTGGAGTGTATTTCATATCAGGTACACCCAAGATCAGAAGTTTTGGATAAAACAGATGTAGTTGATCTTCTGTTAAGATTTTAGGGTGTGGAGGAAGTGTACATTCATCTACCTCAAACCAATTCACATTATCATCAATGTCATGTATGATAAGTGGTTGATCAGGTGTTGGTGGTTTGGAGATGATGACATGTTTTTCTCTTTCAATTAACTCAGGAAGTTGCAGTTCTTCCTCTTCAGTAGTAACCAATGTAGTTACTACTGGAGTGACTTCAGGAGTTACTACTGATAGGGCATCAGTAGTATTTGTTGGTTTTACTTCCTCTTCCTGACTTACTACTGCTATGATATCAGTAGTAGGGTTTACTACTGATGTTTCTTTTTCAGCTTGTTCTTCCATGGGAGCAGTAGTTATTGGCTCATCATCAACAACCATCTTTTCTTGGTCTTCATCAACAGTTGTTTCTTTTAGATTTAGGAGAGAGGATGCTGCTGCTGCAATTGATTCATCAATCATATTCTGAATATTGTCTTTCTCCCCCTTAGTGAGCTCAACTAAAGGAGCCTCACTATCATCAAGCTTCTTTTTCAATCTTCTTATAATTTTTGTTTGTTGATGAAGCCTGTGTTCATAAAACCTCATTCGTTTGTTGATGGTATTTACATGTCTTTTCATGAATGCAATTGTTTTCCCTTGGTTTGTAAGATACTTGAGACAATCTTGTACAGTGGATTCAAGAGAATCCAATTTATCCGTCAATTGTTTGATTTTAATACTGCCCTCACTCCATCTAGCAAGATCATCGGGCTCACGAACAGGTACATTGGTTTGAAGGTTTTCCATCCTTTCCATCAATTCCACAGATCTGCCCTCATCACTTCTTGGTGATTCATTGGGTCTTTTAGACATTCTCTTCTTCCTAGAAGAAGCAGAGATGCCCCCCCTTGTGGTTTCTTGGCACCGGGGTCCTTTAAGTAATTCCTCAAAGGAGTCATCACTTAAAGTTGCCGAGATCTGGGTCTTAGTGATGTTTTCACTGTCCTGTGCACCCACCTTTGGGGCATCAGTAGTGAAAGCCCTCGCCTCATGTCCTCTCTCCTCCTTGGAGGACAACTCTTTGAGTCTGGGGTGTGACTCGATTTGTCCCCTGGTGTCCTTTAAAGAAGATTTCTTTCTTTTATAAGTTGTGGAAATATTTTGGGTTTTGTTTGGTAGGTCTTCCACAGAGTGAAGAGTAGCACTCTGCAGATTAATTTCAAGTTCCTGGGACACATTCAGGACTTCTGTAGTAGGTGATTGAGTGACTATTTGGGGTGTTGTTTGGGCTGTATTTAGGGGTGATGGAGTGGGTTGAGGTTCAATTTGGGTTGTATCTATGATTGAACCCTCTCCAATTTGTGTTTGATCTTTGATCATATTAGGAAACAAAGGGGTTTCCTTGCCCGAAAATTTAAATTGTTTTCTCATATTAGAGAAAACTTTCTTGTTCAACTCAGAAATTATAAAAATATTTTTGGGAGTTGACAAGTTTTGTAATTCACAGTTTATGATATGTTGGAGAAATCTGGGATACATTAAAAACTTTGTGGAACTAAGATTTCCCAACATACCTTCAAAAATCATGTAAGAAAAATTAAATACTTGGTCTGTGCATAAACAGACAACAGCAGAGGCTATTGCCTTATTAAACTCATTCCAAGTACTTCGTTTTGGAGAAATACAATGCTGAATAGTATGTACAAGAAATTTCCATTGTGGGGAGAGAAGACCTTTTTGAAAAGTTACTATGTTAAGTCTTCCCTCATATCCCATTTTATTTAAAGTTTCAGCAATGAATTCTTTAGGGAGTGTAAACATACCTGCATCATCGTGTAGTTGTAGATGGTGTCGAATGGATTGCTCAGTGATTGTGATCATCTTTCCATCCACCGATGATTTTATCATAGGTGCAGTTGCACCTTCTGTTCTTTCAGCATTGGTCCAAAAATCCACCAAGTGCTGTTGGTATGCTTTCGGTTTCACAGTTAAAGCGAACTTAATGTATGAGTTCTTTAAAAATTGAACAATTGGTCGAAAGTCTTTAGTACCGTCTGGATTTCGTAAGAACGCACACATATTATGGAACTCTGAATATTTGAGATCGGTTTGAACATTGAGAGATTGTAGAGTTGCCATTGATGTTGATTTGAGAGAAAAACGTAAGAAATTTTGTTACTGGTGCAGTGTTTTTGATCGAGAGCTAGGGTTTATCGAGAGGATTTAGAAAATCGAAGTAAAGATAATGCTAAACTAATCGACTGCCGCCTTTTATATCTTTCGATTTAACCTGTACAAAGACTAAATTGCCCTTCGAATCATAACTTAATGGTTATTTTCACGAGGGTTAGTTTGGTAATTTTGATTTTGAAAGACCAGTAGTCAATGTAATACCAGTAATAGAACATCAGTAGTATCTACGAACATCAGTAGTGAGTAAGGATTTTGACATCAGTAGTAACTATAGACATCAGTAGTAACCACCAACACACAAGACCAGTAGTATATGTGAATACCAGTAGTACTGACTTACCAGTAGTATTTATATAAACCTAATACACACCAGTAGTAATGAACTACCAGTAGTATTTTGTGCACATGCCTACAATCAGTAATACAGATCTACCAGTAGTAAAACACTTTAAATAAATAAATAACTTTTTACAACAAAACTTTACACATGATTTTAAGTAAGACTTTAATTTATTAAAATCATTCCAATACTGCTAACCAAGAAGTTGAATCTTCCTACATCAAATGCTTTTGTAAAAAGATCTGCTAATTGATCATCAGTATAAATTTTAACAACTTTGATTAATTTCTTTTCATTACAGTCTCTTATAAAATGAAATCTTATTTCAATGTGTTTATTTTTAGAGTGTTTTACTGGATTGTTCACAATACTAATAGCACTTTGATTATCAATAAAAATAGGAGTTTTAAGGATAGAGATACCAAAGTCTAGAAGCTGGTTTTGAATCCAGAGTACTTGAGCACAGCAAGCAGATGCAGCTACATATTTTGCTTCAGCAGTTGATGTTGATACATTTGTTTGCTTCTTACATTGCCATGACACCAGTCTTGATCCAAAGAATTGACATCCACCAGTAGTGGACTTTCTATCTTGACATTCACCTCCATAGTCACTATCTGTGTAGGCTATGAGTTCAAAGGGTGAATCATGTGGATACCATAGACCCAGTGATGGTTTGCCTTTCAAGTATCTGAATATTCTTTTGATAGCCTGCAAGTGTAGTTCTTTAGGTTTTGCTTGATATCTTGCACACACACAAACACTGTACATAATGTCAGGTCTTGATGCAGTTAAGTACATCAAGGATCCTATCATTGATCTATATAAGTGTTCATCTACATCCTCCCCCTCAACATCAGGATGTAGGTGTTTGTGTGTTTCCATTGGTGTACTTGCACTTTTACAGTCTTTCATATCAAACTTCTCCAAGATGTCCTTTACATATTTTGATTGGTTTATCAAAATACCATCTGATCTTTGACTGACTTGGAGTCCAAGGAAGAAATTCATTGGACCCATAGAGCTCATCTTGAATTTAATCTGCATCAGTTCTTCAAATTCTTTGCATAGTAAATCATTTGTTGAACCAAAGATGATATCATCTACATTGATTTGTACCAGTAGTATATCATCTTTGACTTTCTTTGTAAACAAAGTTTTGTCAATGGCTCCTCTTTTAAAGTTATTCTTCAATAGGTATGATGATAATGTGTCATACCATGCTCTTGGTGCCTGATGTAGGCCATACAGAGCTTTATCCAATTTGAACACATAATCACCATGTTTTGGATCTTCAAAACCTGGAGGTTGGCAGACATATACTTCTTCTTCAATCTTCCCATATAGAAATGCACTCTTCACATCCATTTGATAGACTTTGAACTTTTTGAATGAAGCATATGCTAGAAATATTCTTATTGCTTCAATTCTAGCAACAGGAGCATATACTTCATCATAGTCTATTCCTTCTTCTTGAGTGTATCCTTGGGCTACAAGTCTGGCTTTATTCTTGATCACTATACCTCTTTCATCTTTCTTGTTTCTAAAGATCCATCTTGTTCCAATGGCTCTTTTCCCTTTGGGTAGAGGTACAAGTGTCCAAACAGCTTGTAACTTGAATTGAAGGAGTTCTTCTTGCATAGCCTAAATCCAGTTTGAGTCCTTCATTGCTTGTTGGATTTTCTTTGGTTCATCCTGAGACATAAAGCATTCAAACATACATTCATTAGCAATTAAACTTATGTTACACATGTTTGCAGTTAAGATTTTATTTAATTTGCTTCTTGTTTGCAGTGGTGAGTTAACATCACTTAGAACAAGGTCTAATGGATGGTTCTTCTGAGTCCTTGTAGTTGTAGTTCTATCAACTTCTAGTTGATTTTCAAGGTTGGACTCATTTGTCTCAGGTAATTGCTCTTCTAGTGATCCTTCATTGTCATTGATGTTTGGTTCATCACCATCTTGGTCAGAATTACTACTGCTATTATCTTCATTGAGATCAGTAGTATTGTTGTTATTACTGGTATCAGTAGTATCTTGAGAATCTAGGTTATTGCTGGGACCAATAGTATTTTGAGTACTATTACTGGTACCAGTAGTATTTGAATTACTACCGTCCTCATTCTAAGAGTTACTACTGGTTCCAGAAATTAAGTTATTACTGTCCTCAGTATTAACTGTGGGAGCAGTATCAAATACTATGTATCTCATCTTTTCTTGACTAGTATTAACAGATGATGTTCCTTCCTTTTGAGTATGACTATTTGAATCACCTGCATTTAAATCCATGTTAGAATTAAAGGACTTGGTTAGATTGTCTATATTAAACAGCCAATCTGGACCATTTCCTTGTTCATTAGGAACATTTTCATTAAAGGATACATTGATGCTTTCTTCAATTATCCTTAATCTTTTGTTGAACACTATGTATGATTTGCTTTGAGTAGAGTATCCCACAAAGATTCCATCATCAGCTTTGCAGTCAAACTTACCAATTTGTTCTCTTGTAATCAGAATGGTACAAGGACAACCAAATGATTTTAAAAAACTTATAGAAGGTTTTCTTTTATTAAAAAGTTCATATGGTGTTTTAAAATGTGGCTTCACTATTAATACTCTGTTCTGAACATAACAGGCAGTATTAACAGCTTCAGCCCAAAAAGTGATTGGTAACTTTGAATCTGCTAACATTGATCTTGCTGCTTCAATGATGGTTCTATTTCTTCTTTCAGCTACACCATTTTGTTGAGGAGTTCTAGGTGAGCTGTATTGCCTGTCAATACCTTTAAGATCACAAAAGTTAATTAAGTTAGCATTTTTAAATTCTGTGCCATTATCACATCTTATGGCTTTAACTTTTTGATCAGATGAGTTCTCCAGTTTGACAATTAAGTTCTTTATGAGTTCACTTGTTTCATCCTTTGTCCTGAGAAAGAAAACCCATGTATATCTGGAAAAGTCATCAGTAATAACAAGACAATATTGTTTCTTTCCAATACTCATTACATTTGTAGGTCCAAATAGGTCCATATGTAAGAGTTGTAAAGGAACAGAAATAGAGTTCACAGATTTGGACTTATGAGAAGTTTTGTGTTGTTTGCCTTTTAGGCATGCAACACAATGATGATCACACATGAATTATTTTTGAGGTAGTCCAATGACCAAATTTCTTTTTACTAAATTGTTCATGTTTTTGAAATTGGTGTGACACATCCTTCTATGCCATAGTTCTGATTCAGTGGTGTTTGCCTTGGATATAAAACAGTTGACCTCATTTGAAGAAATGAGTTCTCCCCCTATATCCAGGCAATACACATTGTTTCTCCTTGGAGTTCTTAAAACAACATATTTTTCATCTAAAATAAAGTCAGGAGAAAGAATGATGCACTCAATGTCTGTAAAAAGAATTTTGTTCTTTTTATCACAAACTTGAGACACACTGACTAGATTGTATTTTAGTTCAGCTACATAAAATACATCATCAAAGGTAATTTTGCCATTAGAAACAGTACCTTTACCTGTAATCTTACCTCCCTTTGGATTCTCACCAAAGGCCACATATCCTCCATCAACTAACTTGAAATCTTTAAGAATTTGCAGATTTCCAGTCATGTGCCTTGAGCATCCACTATCAATATGCCATGTTCTTCCTTCTTCTGGGATCTGAATGCTCTGCACAGGAAAATAAATGGTTAGTTAAGTTTGGGAATCCAAGCTATATATGTCTTGGGTTCATCCTTTGAGAAATTAGATTTAGAACAGTCAACCCTAAACACTTTTGGTACCCATACCTTTGTAGTACTGGTGTTCTGTTTTACTACTGATCTTTTGGATTTGTCTAAATGTACTACTGATCGTGTTCTATACCCATTGTATTTAGCTTTTGAATGCTTTACTACTGATGGACCAGTAGTATTTGGGTACTTACCATATTTGGAATGACCAGTAGTGTTTTGAGATTTTGGTTTGGTAGCAGTAGTATTTTTGAAATTAGGGTTATTACCAGTAGTATTTTTGTACTGGTACCAGACAGCATTATAATTAGGGTTAACACCAGTAGTAAAATTGTTACAGTTTTTACTGGTGTTGGAAAATTTAAAATATTGTTTATTTTGATTTGATTTTCCATTGTTCTTGAAGTAATTGCTGTTCTTTGGACTTCCAACTCTTCTGTTTTGCACAAATCTTGATGCACTTCTTCCAAATCTTTGTGTTTCAGCAATTGGAATTTTATTTTTATTTACTACTGAAGGACCAGTAGTATCTTTTAATTTCTGTGTTTTTGCCTTTTCTTTGAAAGTTTTAAATTCTTTGAATTCTTTACAATTTATTGGATTGAAGTGACAATCCTTTGCTAAATGATTCATTTTGTTGCATATAACACATCTTAATTTCTTACTTTTAGCACCTTCAGGTATTCTTTGATCTAAGAGTTGATTTTTATTTCTTTCATTTCCCCTTTTTAAAATTTTTGGTATATTTTCTGCATCATATTTAGGAGATTCATTTGGACTTTGTGCTGTGTGAAAACTTGTATCAATTGATCTTAGAGATTCAATTGGATAGGGTGAAATTGTAAATTCAATTGATTGATCATCATCAGAAGAATCATTTGATTCAGATGTTTCATTATGTGATTCAGTTTGATTTTCAGTTTTTAATTCATTAATGATTCTTTCTGAACTGTTTTTAAGTGGAGGAATGAATTTATACGGAGGTGGTACAGCATGATATCCCACCCCGTGAACAACTTTTTCTGTAGTTTGATTGTTAGTTAGTTCATCAAGAATTTTAGTAATTCTTTCAAACTTTTTAATTGTCAATTTATTTTGTTCAATTTCAAGTTGACATTCTTCTAATTTACTTGTTAATTCTTTATTTTTTAATTCATAAAACTCTTTCTCATCTACAGCTTGAAGTAATTCTTCCTTTATCCGTTGATCTATCATCTGGTACACCTTTATCTGATGTTCTTGATCAGCAATCACACCATCAAATTCATGATTTCTTCTTACTGCTTTTGCTAAATCTTCATTTAATTTAGTGTTTTCTTTTTCTAGATTTTTAACAATTTTAATACATTCAGAAGTACAAGGTTTAGGTTTTACCTCAGATTTGCTGTCAGTAAAGGCCATGAGAGCTTGATTTTGAGTGTGCTCTTCTGCTTGGAAGCTCCAGTCATAGCCTTGTCCTTGTTGTGAAACAAGAGCAGTTGATTTTGATCTTTTGTCTGGCTGAGGACATTCTTTTGCAAAGTGACCAAGGTTGTTACAGTTGTAACATTTGACTTTAGTTTTGTCAAATCCAGCTTTGTCACCTTTGTTGAAGTTGAGGCTTGTCCTACCAGTCCTTTTTAAGAATCATCTGCCATTTAAGATCCATCTCTTCAAGATCATCTGGATTTAATTGTTCCAAATCATCACTAATCAGTGCAGTATGCACATTACTAGTGAAAAAGGATTCTCTTGCAGCATCCTCAAAATCTGCAGCCTTTCCTATCGAGGTTTCTTGACCTAGACTTGTACTAGATACAAATGCAGCATTATTAGAAGAAATAGAAGGGTTCGTTTGATTTACCTCAGTTTTAAATACTCTGAGATCATTGTAGAGTTCATCCAACTCCTTTTCTTCTAGTGCATCTCTCTGTCTATATACCACTGTATACATGGCCCATTCTTCACTAAGAGACCTTAGGAACTTCATGTTGACATCTTCTTGATCCATCTTAACTCCAACTTGGTTAAGTTCACCAATTAGCTTGTTGAATCTGTCAAACACTTGAGTGAGTGTTTCATTGGGCTTTCCTTTGAAGTTTTCAAAGTCTTGTTTGAGAACAGACTTCATGTTCCTCTTGGTGCTCTTGGTCCCAACGAATCTCTTCTCCAGTGCTTCCCACAGCACCTTTGCATCATATACTCAACGAAGAGATGTTGATAGTCGTTAGGAATGGCCAGTAGGAGAGTGCTTAGAGTTTTAAGTTCGATTCCTTTGTCTTTCTTCTCCTTCTCACATTTAAGTTTGTCTGCTTCAGTTGCAGAGCTGCTTGCTTGACCAGGACCAGTTTTGTTGCCTTCCATGACAACTTCTCACATGGAGTAATATGTAATAAGCATGTATTGCTTAATACGATTCTTCCGTATAGGAATTTTATTTGCTTGGGTGCTCTCATTGTTATCAGTCATGATTAACAATCTGTGTGTTTTAAAGATTAAAACTTTTTGTTGTTCTTAAAATCGTAGATCTAGAACCAATAAGCTCTGATACCACTTGTCAGGATCGATTAACTATAGATTAGTCAATAAACACTTTTAGATCTAATTGATTATAGAAGTTGCAGCGGATCAACACTATATCAATATATTAAGAACAATGAACTGTAAATAATAAACGAAAATATTAAGAACACAGTTTCACAAAAAGCTTCAATGTATATTATCGAGTTAACAATACACACGTACGTTTACAATTCGTAAGGAACTATTTATAATAGTCCTTGAAGCTAAACTATTTACCCTAGTTATTCTAGGACTTGATTTACATTCAAAATATAAAGATATACATTGAATTACATTCTATAACTATCTCTACGAAGATCTCGGACTTGATATATTCCATATAAGCTCATCAATAGTATTCTGCAATCACCAGTAGTAAATAAGTGACATCAGTATTAAACCTGGTGATCAGTAGCAAGTCCAGATACATCATCAGTAGTAACTACTATTGATCAGTAGTATCTTCAATATGTGCATGATCAGTAGTAACTTAGTTATAGTCTTCACCAGTATCAACTCATTAGTATTAAATGTTTCTGCCCCATCAGTACTAAGTATGATAAGTACTAACTGCAGCATCAGTAATAAGTTGACCTGTGATTTTGTTCCAACACCAACGAAAATTTTAAATATAGCGATGAGTCTGTGGTGACAATCGTTCTTTCACATCTATCCCCCGACGAGTCTGTGGCGACAACTTGACGTCGGGATAGATTATTATACCAACAACATGTCGTTGTTATAGGGTCAAAACAAGCGTCGGGTAAAGTGTAGTTCCTTGTAGTGATTAATAGGAAAGTTGAAAAATGAGGGATCATATTAGCAAAAGGTATCGAATAGTGACAAAAAAAAAATGCAGTTTCTAAGAGACCACATAGGCCTTTTTGTAATTTACTGTATAATAAAAGATTTATATGATTTAAAAATGTTTAAAGTGAAATTGATTATCCGTAGTTAAAGAAGAAATTCTTGTTATTTTAAATTAATTTGGTTATAAGAATGCATCTGAATTATGCGAACTTTCATACGTTACGGCCATGAAATGACGCTTTCAGTGATCTATATGAACTATATCCATCTCAATTTTGTAAGTTTCCGCATACAACGGAACTTCGAGTTCTTTAAAATTCGTGAAAGGACCCTTTTGGCCATCTATAATCCTATATTTTAGATAGTGTGGTCCAAAGTAAATGAACAAAACCACAAGAGTGGTGTTCTAGTTAACGGGGGTTGTTCTTTAAAAAGAGGTGAACCTTTTAGTAGATTTTGAGTTCAATTTCTATGAGCAACAAAATATACATTCTTGTGACCACGAACGTTCAAATGCGGGCTATCTACTAAGCGGGTAGTCGCTCTGATTAATGATTAATGAAATTGCATAACTGGTCGGAACCCAATTTCCAAAAAGAGTAATGAACAAGATAAATAAGTGTCTTTTAAAGTTATTTTCTTCCTTTGGATTTCTAATAAAGGGAAAATTATTTCTTGTAATTGGGTTGTATGGTGTTGTAATCATAGCAGACCTCAATGGAACCTAAGGACCTCCGTGTTATCCCTTTATTTTTTACTAGAAGTGTAAATAATTTTGCAAAAAAGGAACTTATATGTCGAACGTTTGGTTACCCTTCACTTATAATTTCATAAAAAAAATTAGTTCAAACTTGAAATCCCAAAAATTTTAGATTGCTAGAGACTATAAATGTCAATTTAATTTAATAAACAAAGTTTTTTTTTCTCCTTCATATGGTTCATAGGATATTAAAGCTAACTTTGATTTTGTCCATAACACCCGCAACCGTTGAACTATTTTTTTTACAATGTCAATTTAATTTAATAAACAAAGTTTTTTTTTCCTTCATATGGTTCATAGGATATTAAAGCTAACTTTGATTTTGTCCATCACACCCGCAACCATTGAACTATTTTTTCTACAATGAAGTTATTGAAGACGGATTCACATAATTGAATACGTGTCAATTTATTGAATGATGTTTTGATCAGTAGAGTAGAAAAATGAAAAATGTAATCACCCATTTTTTGAAAATATTCAACGAATATGACAATGACAATGTAAAATTGCTATCTCTACGCCACTGGTTGTAACTCTCATTGCCTACCTTTTTGTACTCTAATCTAACTCCTTATTAACCTTTTTACCGTTGTGTAGAGCAATCATGAAAATAATATTGTCTGGTCGAGTCACGTTGGCCAATAATTAGTTTTCTTTCTAAATTCATCAACTTCAAATATTGAAAAACAACAATAAAATATTTTTTTATTCTATATTCTATATATACTTGTTATATGTTATGATCATTACTATCGTTAATTGCAAAACTCTATGTACACTAGTTTTGCAAAATGGTTGGTGTATGGAGGGGTACTTAGCGGGCTAAAACAGGTTGGAACCAAAAATATCAACAATCTAAGTGGGTTGATCTATATGGCCTTCTCTATATCTCTATACCACAAAGATGAAGAAGCTTAAATACTTAATCACAAGAATACGTGACTTCACTCAATCATTCTAAACGGACACTTAAAACAGGTTGAAATAAAGAAGATCGAACTCAATCATTTTAATATGTCAAGTGACTTCACGGAAAATAAATTCAATTCAAAATACCCAAATTTAAACGGACACTTAATCAACACGCCAGTCTTTGCTAAATCAACGGCATATTAGTTAACATTCCAACTGACACACTAATTAATGACAACAATATATGTTCACTTAATATTTTATGCTTAAAATAAACACACATACAAAATTCCAATATTCACAAAAAAAATTATCTCCCTCGTCTCTTTATGCGTCTCAAAATTGAAGCCTTTGAACCAATGCCCAAACCGAAGGAGGCATGCCAATCATGTCAGTTTGAAGGACGCCTTCTGTTGGACACTGATGGCACTGGCGTGGAGATTGACTGATAATTCATTGAAGACGGAGGTGAGATAGTTTGTTTGCGTGTACATTCCATTTGGTTGGTGAACTTATTATTACTTGTTTCCTTTGAGTAAGGGAGAGGTTTTGACTTCTGAGTAATCACATTCACATTAGTGTATATAAAAGAAAAAAAACACTAGAGATGGCCGTTGTAATTTAGTTTGCGAGAAATAATCACGACATGTGTTGCGTTTTGGGATGAATCTAGGACCATATACATTAGATATGAAAACATAAAAAAATGCATTAGAAACGATAATCTTACAAAATGCTGGCAAAAAAGTTCACATATTGCATCTCGAAGCGTAAATTAGAGTCGTCGGAACAATGGAAGAAAATGAGATTGAGAATAAGCAATTGTAAATACTTCCTCCGATTTAAAATAAGTGATACACTTGGGGTTTCACGGTTTTTAGGCAAAAGTTATAATGATGGTTAAATTAGATTAATTGGATGGTTAGCGGGGTATGAACATGGGCGGAACTAGAACTTTTCAATAATAGTAGCACAATAAAATTTTCCGGATATAAAATAAAAGATAAAAAAAAGTTTCAAAAATACGATTGCATCAAATATAACAAAAATAGTGTAAAATCTTGCTTTCTAAAGTTGACATCTTCGTGAAGACATTTTTAGATAGTGGATTTTGTGATCTTTGTGGAATTACATTAGATACTAAAGGGAATGGTTGATTTGATTCATTGGAACATGATTTTTTATAAGGTCCTAACACACTTTCATAGAGACTTTATTTTGGTTTCTTAAAAAGAGACCCAATGTTAGCCTACAATTCAAAAACATTCAATTAAAACAATTCAAGAACTAATTTTATAAATCATAAACCTACTAATTTACAATTAATATAATCAAAAAATAATTAAATTAGAACTAATTTTATTAAAATTTTATTTTAAACTTACTTGCTTCATTGTAGGATTAAGAGAAGTGCTTTATGATTTTTTTTCTCAATTAATCTTTTTGCATCTGTAAATACACACATATCTAATTATCTGACATAATTAATATTTAATAGTAAAACATAAAAGCAATACATACTACATAAATATATAATATTTCTATCAATATATTAAATATCACATGTATTACATCAAAAAGTATGATATAGACCCATCACACCAAAACTAAGTACTCGTATTAAAATAGATTTACATATACATGAGTAGATCACAATTATGAGAATCTGACATTACATATTAAAATAGATTATACTTCCTCCGATTTAAAATAAGTGATACATTGTTGGTTTCACGGGTTTTGAGGCAAAATATGATAATGATAATTAAATTAGATTAATTGGATAGTTAGTGGGGAATGAGTCCCACAAATTTTGAATAAAATGAGGTTAATGATGTTTAAAAGTAAAAGTAAGGGTAGATATGTCATTTCACTTTATTAAAGTAGATAGTTAGTGGGTGTGGGTCCCACTACTTTTTTTCCAAATAAGGTAAGTTTTCAAAGTATATCACTTATTTTGATACACCCAAATATGAAAAGTGTATCACTTATTTTAAATCGGAGGAAGTATTACATAAATATACAATATTTATCTATCAATATATTAAATATCACATGTATTATATGAAAAAGTATGATATAGACACATCACACAAAAACTAAGTACTCATACTAAAATATTATACATGAGTATATCACAATTATGAGAATCTGATATTGCGTATTAAAATAGATTATAGGTACATAGTAGATCATTTGTAGCGCCGATTGAGATAAAAAAATATAATATACAAATAGTAGGTAATGAGAAATAGTTGTAGGCTTACACAGTACATGCACCGATTGAGAAGACAGAACAAATATGTGCGTGTGAAACTGTGAAGGCAAAAGGGTTTATTTAATTAGGTTTAGGTTTTGAGTTGGGCTTTGTGTTGGATTATTGCTCATATTTTGGTTTTCATTTTTAATATTATTTTATGTTATTGAGTGGTTTTTTAATCTGATAATAGCAATATAATACCAAAAAATATTAAAATTTTGTGCTACCAAAAAAAAATTGATTAGTGGTCCTTGTCACCATGTGCTAACTCTCCAATCCGCCCCTGGGAATGAGTCCCACACTTTTTGAATAAATAATGTTAATGATGTTTAAAAGTAAAAAGTATGGGTAAATTTTTAAAGTAGATAGTTAGTGGGGGTGAGTCCCACTATTTTTTGCCAAATAAGATAAAATTTCAAAGTGTATCACTTATTTTGAATCATCCCAAAATGAAAAGTGTATCATTTATTTTGAATTGGAGAAAGTATAATTAATAAGAGATAACTGAAAAAAGTAAATAAAATATGAAAATAAGGTTTTACCATCACCATAACAGAGTTTAACGAAAGTATTCTACTTCTACTAATATTAATTACGGACAAGTGGAGAACAAAATGACAAAATTTCGTATTTATAGATTATCCTTATACTTTTCGAGATTTATGGAATAAATTCCAATTACCTTTTGTAAACCACAACCATCCATATAATTTACTTACAATATTTAAATAAATAACCATGGACATAAACTAAATATCTATGGTCATTTTCATTAAATAAGATATATTGCTTCACATAAATACAAGAATGGATAAACTAAACCATAGTCATTATATGGTTAAATTATTGCATTTATAAAAGAACGAATAGGATATTACCAGGTGTTACATTTTGTATGGATAATAAATCACAGATGGGATAAACAAAAATGTATTGGTTGAAGTCGTGAAGGGACCGAGTAGTCCTTTTCCAGGTTTATGCTATAAATCATGTGTCCTTGCTTTTGTGGTAAGGCATCCACAATCACACATGGATTCTCTTTCCTCATCTTTTCTTTCAACATTCTCACCACCAAATTCCACTCCTCTCCGACCGCCATCATCACCACCACCACCGACACCGTCATTTCCATCTTCTTTTCGGGTCTTTTCTGTTAGAATAGAAGAAAAACCGCAAACAGTCACAACCACCACCACCACAAGGCCTAGTCAAGAACGATCAAAAAGGACAACACCGTCACTGAACACCGAAAAACGTACTAGATCTAGATCAGTGGTGGTAGATCAATCTCTACCCGCCACGATCTTCAATGCATTTGATGACATCATAAACAACTTCATTGATCCACCACTTAGGGTTTCGGTTGACCCGAAACACGTCTTGTCCGATAACTTTTCACCAGTCCAGGAACTCCCTCCGACCGAGTGTGAAATCACCGAGGGCACGCTTCCGAGTTGCCTTGACGGGGCGTATTTTCGTAACGGGCCTAACCCGCAATTCCTACCTCGGGGCCCCTACCACCTATTTGACGGGGATGGTATGCTTCACGCTATACGTATTTCTAAAGGAAAAGCCACGTTATGTAGTCGGTATGTGAAAACGTACAAATATAACATAGAGAATGATGCCAGGATTTCCCATTATCCCAAATGTTTTTTCAGGCTTTCATGGTGTGACCGCCTCTGCAGCTCGCATGGCGGTCACAGCAGGTAGGTTTCTGGCGGGTCAGTTTGACCCGACCAGAGGTATAGGTTCAGCCAATACTAGCTTAGCGTTTTTTGGCAATAAACTTTACGCTTTAGGCGAGTCAGATTTGCCCTATGCCGTGAAACTGGCGCCCGATGGAGATATAATCACCACCGGACGCCATGACTTCGATGGTAAGCTTTTCATGAGCATGACCGCTCACCCGAAAATCGAACCGGTAACCAAAGAAGCTTTTGCTTTCCGCTACGGCCCGATACCTCCATTTTTAACATTTTTCCGGTTCAACGAAAACGGTGAGACACAACCCGATGTCCCGATCTTCTCAATGACAAACCCGTCTTTTCTTCACGACTTTGCCATCACCAAAAACTACGCCATTTTCCCCGAGATCCAAATCGGGATGAGCCCGATGGAAATGATAGGTGGCGGGTCACCCGTGAGTGCGAACAACGCAAAGGTTCCCCGGCTCGGGTTGATCCCGAGGTACGCCAAGGATGAGTCGGAGATGAAGTGGTTTGAGGTTCCTGGATTTAATGTCATACATTGTGTCAATGCATGGGAGGAGGACGGCGGTGATACGGTGGTGATGGTGGCACCGAACATATTATCGGTGCAGCACACTTTGGAGAGGATGGATTTAATCCATGCCTCGTTGGAGAAACTGATCATTAATATGAACACCGGGATGGTATCACGCCACCCTCTTTCCACCCGGAATCTTGATTTCGCTGTCATAAATCCGGCTTTTATCGCCAGGAAAAATAGGTTCTTTCTAACTTTTATGAAAACAAATTAGAGTGAATACTAACTAAAGCTATAAATTTATGGTTCCATTTTTAAGTTTACATAAGTTAAATATCTCGTCATTTATTGAAAGTAATTATTAATTTTTAGCGAAATGAAAATACAACGAATATCAAAATATCCACTTTTAAAATATAAAATTTTCATTTGTTCGATCCAAATGTGGACTACTGCTTAATACGCCGTAGCCCATACAACTTTTCAAAATACTATTAAAATTGTTAAAAATAACTTTTTTTAGTGTAGATAATAAATATTTTAAGAAAAAAAATGTGCAACTAATTTTTATACCTTAAGGTTGAATCGCTTTTTATAAACTGTAAACTTATTACTTAATTCAATATTGAAAATCTATAAAAGCTTTAGAAACCGGAAGCATGAGCATCAATAACACAAGTAGACAATAAAGTACGAAACAAACCTATTACATACGTTTTAATAATTTGAAAGGTGCAACCTTTTACTTGAAGATATTTTAAATGAAACTATAGCGAGGTTTTATAACATATATTTTTGAGTAAATTACACGGAAGGTCCCTGTGGTTTGTCACTTATTACACCCACAGTCCCTGAACTTCGTTTATTACACTGGAGGTTCCTGGTGTATACAATTTGTTACACCCATGGTCCCTACTGCCCTTAACTTTTTCTAAACGACGAAAATACCCTTTTGGCCTTTTGTAATAAAGCGAAGATAAGGGACTGTGAATGTAATATGTGATAAACCACAGGGACAATCCGTGAAATTTACTCTATTAATTGATTTTTTTTCTTATCTTCCGCCACATTCAGACTCACCACCCACCTCTATCTCTTTGAATTCAAATATCAATCAATAACCATTAACGCCGCGCCACCAAACCCCCTGAAAATTCAATCCATCACCACCCTGCCTCCAGTTTCCTTCTCCAGTTAATCCGAGCCGATGGCGTTCTATCGACCATAATTGAATCTGACAATTGATGCACGTCACCAGAGGATTTGGTGAATTGCACACGCGGTGATTCAGACAATTGATGCACGTCGCCAGAGGAGTTGGTGTTTTGCACACTCAGGTCGATAAAACGTCATCGGCGGCGGAACAACTGGAGACGGAAAAACTGGAGAAGGCAACCGGAGGCAGGGGTTGATTACACGATGATAATGGTTATTGAATGAGGTTTGAATTCAAAGAGATAGAGGCGAGTAGTGAGTCTGAATGTGGCGGAAAAACATGAATTAAAGAGAGAGAAGAAAAAAAATAAATTAATAGAGTAAATTTCACGGATGGTCCCTGTGGTTTATCATCTACTTCCCTTATCTTCTTTTTATTACAAAAGGTCAAAAGGGTATTTTCGTCATTTAGAAAAAGTTAAAGGCAGTAGGGACCATGAGTGTAACAAATTGTATACACCAGGGACCTTGAGTGTAATAAACGAAATTCAGGGATTGTGAGTGTAATAAGTGGCAAACCACAGGGACCTTCAGTGTAATTTACTCTATATTTTTTATACCAAAATAATAATAATAATAATAATATAATTCATAACTATAATTATAATTAAAAGATAATAATTATAATGGTATAATAAAAATAATATGTGCTTTGTAAAAATAACAATAATAATAACAACCAAATAATATATATCGAAAATGATAAAAAGTAACAGCTATATACATAAGTTTAGCTAGAGTTTATCAGAGATGATTTGAAATAATTTATGTAGATATGTGTATTGTGGAGTTGGAGACCCAATGCCTAAGATCTCCGGGGTTGTGAAGCTAGACGTGTCACTGCCAGAAGTTGATCGTCATGAATGCATTGTGGCTAGCCGGATGTTTGGGCTCGGTTGTTTTGGCGGTGAACCGTTCTTTGTGGCTAAGGAGCCGAACAACCCGGATGCCGATGAGGATGATGGCTATGTAGTTTCTTATGTGCATAATGAGAACACGGGTGAATCGAGGTTTGTAGTGATGGATGCCAAGTCACCGAGTCTTGAGATTGTGGCTAACGTGAAGTTGCCCCACCGGGTGCCCTATGGCTTTCATGGTCTCTTTGTTGGGGAAAGTGACCTTAACAAGTTGTGAAAAATGAATGGTCTATTTTTATTGTACAAAATAGGTTCAATAGATATTTTTGCAATTATATGTATATATCATATGATAAAACTAATGAATAAAGAAACAGTCTAAGACTAGGATGATCATCCAACCTAATTCACTTAAACAGTAGCTCTGATACCAAGTTGTAACACCTCAAATTTTTATTACAAAATATTTGCCCAAAAATAAAACATTTTTCATAAATAGAAGAACTATTCCAAAATATGAATTTACAAAAACCTTTGGTATGAAATCAGAGTATAAAGTTTCGGTGTTACAAAATATATCAAAACCAAAGCTAAGCATAAATCCAATCTAATGTTCTTCTACTCTAGGCCCCGGATCTCTAATCCATGCGTACCTAAACCTTCGATCCCGAACCTGAGTACATAGCAAAAACAACAAGGAGTACGTGAGACAAAAACGTCTCGTGAACTACATGGGTTTAGACCCAACAAGAAACAAATATCACGTTACATATAAATAAGTATATATATAAAGCGTCTATCCAATCTAGTCATCCTATGATGACCCTATCAATCATGCCCTCTTAGCAAACATATCTAACTATCGGGTTGCCCCCGAACTAGCTAGAAGCACATACATATCTAGTTATCGGGTTGCCCCCGAACTAACTAGAAACAAGGTATCGGCAATAGGATCGCCCACGCTACCGATACCTGCCTTGCGCACCGTAATACGTCCAATGAGGAAGACTACTAACGTGGAAGAGTCGATGAGAAATCATCCCAACTGCCCCTCAATCCACACCTCATGAGCGGGAGTCGCGCGTATCATCACATCCTCTAATCTCATCATAACCCTATGGTTATGTCAATCTAGCTCTCGGCTATCACATTCATCATCAATCAAGTTAGTCCAACATTATCGGTAATATCTACCACTAACTCAAAATACTACAAGTCTACACAATTAAGCAAATAGACCATAACATAAGTAATGAAAATATTTAAAAGGGGCTATGTACTCAGTAAATTCCACACGTACTCACCTTAGCAATAAGATGCTCCAATCGAATACTTGACACCAAAAGTCTTGCTTCCACAATTCGGTCAAACTTCCAAGACTTCACCAAAAGCCTAATACAACAAATCACAAGATGTTCAACATCTCATACTACCAATAATGTATCCATTTATCACTAGATACCATTAACTAACATTTTCCCCAATTATGGTGATTTACCAAACCCTGGGTTTAACCAACCCTTAAGATTCTTACCAATCGAAATCATACACTTGTTTCCTTTGTTAATATACCATCTATTAAGTGTATACATCATTTATTCACCATAAACCATACCCCCAATAACTAGGGTTTCAAACCCAAGCATCAAAATACATAGATCTAAAGCTACAAAGATCAAGGAGTGAAGATATACCTTTAATCTTCACTTAGGAGTGAAATCTACCAAGCTTTGATGAAGAAATCACTCAAGAACAGCCTCTATGCTCGAAAATCGCCAAGAGAGAAAACTAGGGTTTTGAAATGCATTTAATGAGGTAAAACCCGACTTTAATGCTGTCGTCCAGAGTTCACGGCGCGAACTAAGTTCGCGTCGCGAACTTTCCCCATCGTGAACTCTTCCCGGTCGCTAACCAAACGTGAACTTGATCGACCAAAATTCCCAGATTCCCTGGACGGAGTTCCTGATCGGGAACTCCAAGTTCGCGTCGCGAACTCCTCAAGTGCAGCAGGCTGCTGTTTTCGGTTGTTGTCTCGACCCGGTTTCGTCCATAACTTTCTCGTACGGTCTCCAAACGACACGAAACCAATTCCTACGTTCTTTAAACGATTTATCCCTATTTATCATATTTTTTATAAATTTAGTTATTTACAAATTTCGGGTCGTTACAACTATCTACCCCTTAACAAGATTCCGTCCTCGGAATCTCATCATAGTTCACGAAATCCGGGTATCTTTTCCGAATCTCGTCCTTGACTTCCCAAGTCAAATTCGGCACAAGTGAATGCTTCCACTTGACCAACACCAACTCGATCTCTTTATTTCGAAGCTTCTTCGTTTTCGTTTCTAATATCGCGTCGGGCTCCTCAATCAATCGGTTCTGCCGTCAACCCGCAACTCTTGCAATGGAATAATATTTTCAACTTCCCCGATAAACTTTTTCAAATAACTCACGTGAAAGGTGTCATGCACACCTTGAAGCTCGGGGGGAAGTTCCAACTTAAACGCTTGAAGCCCGACCCGTTTCAATATCTTAAACGGTCCAACATAACTTGGACTTAGCTTTCCTTTCTTACCAAACCGCATTACACCTTTCCAAGGTGATACTTTCAACATGACCATATCACCGACATCCAAGTCGTATGGTATTTTCTTTAAACCCGAATAACTTCGTTGTCTATCTTGGGCGACTTTCATGTTGGTTTGAATAATACCGATCTTTTCATTCGTCACCCTCACGATCTCGGGACCCGTGAGTTTCGTTTCTCCCGCTTCTAACCAACAAGACGGAGTTCTACATTTTCTTCCATACAACGCCTCATAAGGCGGCATCTTGATAGTCGAGTGATAACTATTATTATACGAGAACTCGACTAACGGTAAATGTTCATCCCATTTACCACCGAAATCTAGTACACACGATCTTAACATGTCTTCAACTGTTTGAATCGTTCTTTTACTTTGACCATCGGTTTGTGGGTGATAAGCCGTACTCAACCGCAACTTCGTACCCAACTCTTCTTGTAATGACCGCCAAAATCTCGAGGTAAATCTCGCGTCTCTATCGGATACAATCGATAACGGAACTCCGTGGAGTCGAACCACCTCATCAACATACAACTTAGCCAACTTCTCAAGTGGCATTGTTTCCCGAATGGCTAAAAATAATGCACTCTCGGTCAACCGGTCAACTATGACCCAAATGGCATCGTGACCGTTACTCGTCTTCGGTAAACCTACTATGAAATCCATAGTTATGTCTTCCCACTTTCTGGCCGGTACAACCAATGATTGAGCTACCCATACGGTACTTGATGCTCGGCTTTTACTTGAGCACACGTGGCACACTTCGAGATGTACTTAGCTACTCTCGTCTTCATTCCGGGCCACCAATAAACCCGTTTCATATCTTGGTACATCTTTGTACTTCCCGGGTGAATCGAATATTTTGACTTGTGCACATCATACAACAACTCTTTTCGGATGCCACCGAACTTAGGAACCCAAATACGACCGCCTGTGGTCTTCAACCCTTGTGCATTTTCAAGAAAGTGTTGGTTCTTACCTAACCGCTCTTGTCTCAACTCGTCCTTTCCCATAACCTCTCGTTGGGCATTCTTGATTCTTTCGATAATACTCGAGACGACTTCTATACGTGTTAAAATTCCTCGGTTCGGGTTCTCATAAACTTTTCGGCTCAAGGCGTCGGCTACTACATTAGCCTTTCCCGCGTGATACACAATCTCACAATCATAATCGACAATCAACTCGATCCACCTTCTTTG
This sequence comes from Calendula officinalis, assembly GCA_963853835.1. Classification (NCBI taxonomy): domain Eukaryota; kingdom Viridiplantae; phylum Streptophyta; class Magnoliopsida; order Asterales; family Asteraceae; genus Calendula; species Calendula officinalis. The sequence goes on from OY970825.1 coordinate 53,465,078, forward strand.
TCGCATATTAAGATCTTTTTGAGTAAACACATATTGTAAACTTTTATGATCCATGTACAACGTACACCGAGTACCATACAAATAATGCCTCCACAACTTTAAGGCAAATATAATCGCCGCCAATTCCAAGTCGTGGGTCGTGTACCTTAATTCCGCATTCTTCAATTGTCGCGAGGCATACGCGATCACTTTACCTCTTTGCATCAACACACAACCGAGCCCTTGATTCGAAGCATCACTATAAACCACAAAATCTTCCATACCATCCGGTAATGTAAGAATCGGTGCGTTACATAACTTTTCTTTCAACAATTTAAACGCCTCTTCTTGCTTCTTCTCTCGTTGGGCATTCTTGATTCTTTCGATAATACTCGAGACGACTTCTATAAGTGTTAAAATTCCTCGGTTCGGGTTCTCATAAACTTTTCGGCTCAAGGCGTCGGCTACTACATTAGCCTTTCCCGCGTGATACACAATCTCACAATCATAATCGACAATCAACTCGATCCACCTTCTTTGTCGCATATTAAGATCTTTTTGAGTAAACACATATTGTAGACTTTTATGATCTGTGTACAACGTACACCGAGTACCATACAAATAATGCCTCCACAACTTTAAGGCAAATATAATCACCGCCAATTCCAAGTCGTGGGTCGTGTACCTTAATTCCGCATTCTTCAATTGTCGCGAGGCATACGCGATCACTTTACCTCTTTGCATCAACACACAACCGAGCCCTTGATTCGAAGCATCACTATAAACCACAAAATCTTCCATACCATCCGGTAATGTAAGAATCGGTGCGTTACATAACTTTTCTTTCAACAATTTAAACGCCTCTTCTTGCTTCTTCTCCCACACAAACTTCTCACTTTTCCTCGTTAACTTCGTTAGTGGAATCGCGATTCTCGAGAAGTCTTGTATAAATCTTCGGTAATAACCGGCTAATCCAACAAAACTTCTAACCTCGGTAGGAGTCCTCGGAGGCTCCCAATTTGACACTGCTTCAATCTTAGACGGGTCAACTTTAATACCATCACACGTCACCACGTGACCTAAGAATTGCACTTCCCGCAACCAAAATTCACACTTTGAGAATTTGGCATACAACTTCTCCCTTTTTAACACATCTAACACAAGCCTCAAATGAATCTCGTGTTCTTCCTCGGTTTTCGAATAAATCAAAATATCATCAATGAACACGATCAAAAACTTATCAAGGAACGGTTTACAAACCCGATTCATCAAATCCATAAAAATGGCCGGCGCGTTTGTAAGACCAAACGGCGCATCACTAGGAATTCATAATGACCATAACGTGTACGGAAAGCCGTCTTCTCGGTGTCGCCTTCTTTCACCCGAACTTGGTGATAACCCGACCTCAAATCAATCTTTGAGAAATAACTAGCACCTTGCAATTGGTCGAATAAGTCGTCAATTCTCGGCAACGGGTAACGATTCTTAATAGTTACCTTATTCAACTCTCGGTAGTCGATACACATTCTCATCGAACCATCTTTCTTCTTGACAAATAACACCGGTGCACCCCATGGTGACGAACTCGGCCGAAAAAAAACCCTTATCTAACAAGTCTTGCAATTGAGTCATCAATTCCCGCATCTCGGTGGGAGCTAAACGATACGGAGCACGAGCAATCGGCGTCGCTCCCGGCACTAAATCAATCTTGAACTCTACTTGTTTAGAGAAGCTCGAAGTGAACTTCCCTTTCTTGAACGAACTAGAGCCGCTCTCGGCTTTCCTCTTCTCGCCCACATGGGCCCTCTCGGAAACCCGTGCCTAATTCACTTCCTCAACACCCCGGGCGGCACTAATGGCCTCATCAAGTGTTACCGCCCTCTTAACCTCCAATTGATAATCCCACGGTAGCCCACTAGCATACCGAACCACTCTCAACCTCTCATCCGAGTAGGTTTTAGCAACAAACGGGAGCAATCCCGTGAATTCTCTCAAGTATTCCTCGATCGACATATCACCCTTCTTTAGGGTCACGAATTTCTCGTGCATCTTTTCCAAATCCCTTTCGGGACAAAATTTCTTTTTCAATCTCGTGGTGAATTCATCCCACGTCATTTTCTCCACCACCTCCCTCCCGAGGGTTTCATACACGATATCCCACCAAACCATATCATCTTCTTTTAGCAATTGTGACGCATACGTCACCATATCGGCATCCTTACACTTGCTACTACCGATAACCCTCTCGGTTTCTCGGATCCTCCTCATTGTTACTTTCGGGTCCGAACTACCCGTGTACACATTTGGCTTACAAGCCATGAAGGATTTAAACGAACAACCTTCTTTCACAACGGGCTTTGCCCTAGCATCACTTTGGCCACCCGTGGAGGACTTCCCTTCACCGGTGCCACTACCCCCGGTTCTCTCATCCGATTTAGCCTCGGATTCACGGTCTCCACCCGACCTTTCCCGGTCCCCAATAATACGGTGCACTTCATCGGCCACCGTTCCCTTGATTTGATCAAGGAAGGTTTGGAGATCCGCCATGGTTACTGGAGTTCTATTAGCTCCGACTTCCGATTCATCAACCCGATGCATCGACGGTTGGCTTGGTTGCTCAACCTACCGTTCACCATGATGTATCTCTTCCTCCCGGTTTTCCGGGGCCTTACCACTTCTTCGCGTGGTCACCATTTCTTTCAATCAAGAATATACGAAAGACATTAAACATTTAGTACCTTATGTACAAACCATTAGTCGTATAAGACTCAATATCCATAATCATATCTATTCTCGTCGGTCCCCTGGGTTTAACCCTAAACTTATCATAAAGTCTCAAGGTCAACCTATAATCTTAAGGAATCTTATATTCCTAATGCTACAGTTTAACCAACCCTTAAGATTCTTACCAATCAAAATCATACACTTGTTTCCTTTGTTAATATACCATCTATTAAGTGTATACATCATTTATTCACCATAAACCATACCCCCAATAACTAGGGTTTCAAACCCAAGCATCAAAATACATAGATCTAAAGCTACAAAGATCAAAGAGTGAAGATATACCTTTAATTTTCACTTAGCAGTGAAATCTACCAAGCTTTGATGAAGAAATCACTCAAGAACAGCCTCTATGCTCGAAAATCGCCAAGAGAGAAAACTAGGGTTTTGAAATGCATTTAATGAGCTAAAACCCGACTTTAATGCTGTCGTCCAGAGTTCACGGCGCGAACTAAGTTCGCGTCGCGAACATTCCCCATCGTGAACTCTTCCCGATCGCTAACCAAACGTGAACTTGATCGACCAAAATTCCCAAATTCCCTGGACGGAGTTCCTGATCGGGAACTCCAAGTTCGCGTCGCGAACTCCTCAAGTGCAGCAGGCTGCACTTTTCGGTTGTGGTCTCGACCCGGTTTCGTCCATAACTTTGTCGTACGGTCTCCAAACGATACGAAACCAATTCCTACGTTCTTTAAACGATTTATCCTTATTTATCATATTTTTTATAAATTTAATTATTTACAAATTTCGGGTCGTTACAAAACCCAACCGAGAACTAAGAAAATGGTTTCGGCTGGGCCGAGGACCGAACCGAACCGAACCGAACCGAAAACCAACGGGAACCGAACCGAGAACCGTGAAAATGTCTTCGACTTTTTTGGTTTTTTCTCGGTTTTGGACCGAACCAAACCGCTTGGAACCGAGAACCAATTTTACATGAAAATAGAACCGAGAAGCGAACAAAAATATAGCTAGGTTCGTTCCATTTCGGTTATGCGCTTCCAATCGGTTATTGGTCTAGTTTGCACATGCCTAACTTAAATGGATTTGAAAATTTTATGTTTGGTAGATTTAGACTTGGGCTTAAGATGAATTAAACTAACTGTAGGCTTTATGGGGTTTCCGTATTGGGTCGGACAAAGACTTCGAGTATTGGGCATCTTATGTAGAGGTGCACAAACCGGTTTTTTTCAAAAACCGGATCGGTTTAAAAACCGGATCGATTTTGGTCAACTCCGGTCAAAACCGGTTTTGTCCAAACCGGTTCGGTTTTGGAACCGGTTTTACCAGGCGTGTACAAGAACCAGTCCAAACCGGTTCGAACCGGTTTCAAACTGGATCGGGTCGGTTTGGTCAGATCGGATCGGTTTGTCGGATCGAATCGGATCGGTTTTCGGTTTAAAAACCGGATTTACGGGTTTTTCAAAAAAAAAAATTGTATTTTTTTTTGTATTTTTTACGGGTATTTATATACGAATTGGGGACCTTAACCTGCAAAAAACGGTAACAAAAAAGCTCCCAACGGTCAAAAACGGCTAGTTTAATGGTCTGATTTCGAATTCTGCGTAAACCGGTTTTTTATCCGGTTTTAAAACCGGTTTGTAAACAGGTTTTGTTAATCCGGTTTTTTGCAACGGCTCGAAATAACCGATTTTTAAACCGGTTTTCTGAAACCGGTTTTGAATCCGGTTCGCGCTTGAAAATGTGTATCCGGTTTTGATCCGCCGGTTACGAAACCGATCCGCTCGTTAGGGTAAAAAACCGGTTTTAAACCGGTTTTTAAACCGGTTCGGTTAAAAAACCGGTTTGAATGTGCACCTCTAATTTTATGTAATTAGTAGGCCGAAAGAAACTTTACGTCATAAACTACTTAAAGTAGACTCTATAAAGAACGGTAACTTTTAAAATAAAAATTAGATCTCCCTCCGTCCCACTTTAATTGTCCACTACAAAAAAACACACAGTTTAAGAAAAGTGCATTAATTATATAATGTCACCAATCAAGTTTTCTCTTTCCCACTTAAATGTTTTTTTATTGGTTGAGATTTGGGAAATGACACTCTTTGTGGGACAAACTAAAATAGTATACTGGACAATTAAAATGGGACGGAGGGAGTATCAAATAATAATATTTTTGCTATATTTAGCCTTCGTATGTGTTCTTTTAGGTAATTTAACACTTTTCAGTTCCAACGGATTCATCAAAGACACTAACACAAATAAAATCTCAAGTTATCTACAAACGTTTAACTCCAACTCTCGACTAGTTTTACCAAGCATCCATTTTTGGTGATTTTAGTGTCACCATTCTATATGATATAATTGTAATTTACTTGAGACCAAATGACTTTTTCAAGAAAAACTCCATTGTCGTTTAAGCTAACTTTATACCGCCAAGAGTCCCAAGACGAATAGAGGCGTTAACAAGCAGCACCCGTAGTTGGGTTCCCGCTCACAACAGAGTGGGTGGTGGGGGGTCGAATCTTGCAAACTGGCTGCATTGACTACCATTTTACTGTGAATGTATACATAGAAAATGTAATTGGATTTACATGAAAGTTGTTTTGATCTTGGTGTCAAAATTTGGGTATGAATAGTGTAATTTGTATGAGTTCATATTAGAGAAAATAGTTAAAAAAATGATGTAATATACTAAGTTTTTTAAATATTCACATATTTTTCATTTGAAGGAATTAGATATCCTTATTATTATATTATTAATTTTGTATTTTATCAAAAAGTAAAAAATATCAAGCATGCTATATTTAGTGGAATATTAGAGCAATTTTACACACATCATATTATCAAAATTGAGATGCTTCCTCCGATTCAAAATAGGTGACACACTTTGGGTTTCACGATTTTTGAGAGAAAAGATTATAGTGATAATAAATTAGATTAATTGGATGGTTAGTGGGTAATGTGTCCCACACTTTTTAAATAAAACGGGGTTAGTGATGTTTAAAAGTAAAAAAATACAGGTAAATGAGTCATTTCACTTTGTTATAGTAGATAGTTAGTGGGTGTGGGTCTCATTATTTTTTTTTTGCCAAATAAGGTAATTTCAAATTGTGTCATTTATTTTGAATCACCCCAAAAAGGAAATTATGTCACTTATTTTGAATCGGAGGAAGTATATATATATTTTTATAATATATGAAGAATACAAATAGTTCGTCAACTCAAAATTGATATATTAGGTTAGTTGTTGTAACGACCCGAAATTTTATATCGAATAAACTATGGGAAAAATATGATAAATAAGGATAAATCGTTTAAAATACCTGGGAATTGGTTTCGTGTCATTTGGACACCGTTTGATATGTGAAATCCGTCGTTTAAGTCGATACCGGGTCAAAAGTATGGTTGTACATGGAAAAGTGAGGAAGATGCTGAGTTCCAGACACTCACGGCGTGAGCAGGGGTCTCTCACGGCGCGAGCAGCATCCCATGGGAAGATCAGAATCAGACAGAAGCCTCTCACGGAATGCGAGGGTTGGTCACGGAATGCGAGCATTAGCCTCTCAGGGGGCGAGCAGGATACCCTCACGACGCGAGCAGGCACAGAAGCTGAACTCCGGACGCGGGATCTTGTGGTCTCGGCTCGACGGTCGGGCTGTCACGTCCGAGGAATGCTGGACACATATTAAATGCGAGTTTTGGTCATTTTACCCCATTTTCAAACCCTAGAACGTCCTCCAAAGTGTGAGTATATGATTTTGAGTGTAAGGAGGCCACTGGAACCAATTTTCACACTCAATCTTGAAGATTCTCATTCCATTGTTGAAACATAAGGTAAATCTCTACTCATTTTAGTTATGGATGATGTTTTTGGGTGAAAATGGTGAAGTATGTAAACCCTAGTTGGAGGGTTTGTAATGGTTGATGAAATTGAGTTTATATAACTTAGATCTACAACATATTTTCAAGGAAAATATGTTCATAACATGCATTTGATGATTATCTGGCTAGTTATGAACTTTATTTGGGGAAAAATGGTGGTTTGGGTAACCTACCAAGTTATCTTTGGGGAAGATGATTAAGATGAGTGTAGAACACTCTTTGTAAGCTTAAGAACCTTGTGTTCTTGTTAGATTTGGGTTTTGTTGATGGAAATCTTGAACTAGGGTTTTGGGTTCCACCAAGTTGGATGAACTTGGTGGTTAAGAAGGTTGTTATGAAGTTATTGGTAACTAGTTATGGATAATAACTAGATTATATGATGATATTGATGGTAGGTCAATAAGACCTAAAGATTGGTGACATTTCACAAGTTTGAAAGCAAGGATTCGTGTTAATGGACACGATGTGGAGTTAGCTTGGCTAAGGTGAGTACATGAGACTTTTAAACTGTGAACATAGCAAATGATTTGGAAAACCATGATGTTTTATGAGTCTTTATTAATGAATATTTTTAATAAAGATATAATTGAAAAGATAAGAAAATGTGAATAATAGGCTATTCAAGTATGTCTAAAATGATTGATGATTTTAAAAGAGTATATGATAAAGAAAATTGATTAATGATCCTTTATTAATAAGATGCATGAATAAGGTCAATGATTAAGAAAGTATGATATTTGGTTAATTAATAACACGTATTAGTAAAGCTAATAGCAATGATTCTAAGTATCAAGTATTGTGTAGTAAACTATACTAATAAAGGCAATGATTGAATTGTTAAAAGGATAAGTATAAAATGACTAGTATCATATACATACTCTAGTCAATGTAGAGATAAAGTATTTATGATTATGAATAATAAAAAGTGAATATTATTAGGGAATTAAATGATAAAGTCTATGACGATAATGATGAGAAAAGATAAATGAAATATGATTATGTTAAATGAGAATAATATGCCAATTAGAATAGTTGTATTCTAATTTGTGTTTGATTATGAATTGGTGGGGCATAGGCATGTATTTGATGTTCAATGTGTGTAACAAAACTATCTGGATAACGATAACCCATTTACGGGGGAGTGAGATTACTACTTGAGGCGGTACCTCCCTGCGCAAGGGTAGTATATCTATGTGAACGATAACCCGAAAATAGGGGGATTATGATAACCCGATAAAAAGGGGGATTACGACAACCCGCAAGACGGGGGAGTTGGTGATCTTGGTAAGTTTGGGAGAACCCCAATTACCATGGGATCCTGTGATGATAACCCACATCGGGGGAGTTTGCTTCGGAATGATTCGTGGCGTATGTGATAAAAGGAGTAAGCTTATGGATAGCTTACATATATGTGATTATGTGATGGGTAAGCTTACGGTTAGCTTACTAGTGAGTATGAATAAACGATAAGAATATAAGTTGATAATTAATAAGAGAATAAAGGAAAGAAATGAATATTAGTGATTTTTATTATTTTTGAGAATGGGTCGAAAACCCATGTATCTCACGAGACTATTTTGTCTCACGTACTACTTTGTTTTTGGTTATGTACTCAGGTTCGAGATCGATGGATTAGAAGGTCGCGATAGAAGTGGCCTAGTGTTGATTAGCTCGGGAGCTCATAGGTAGATCCCGTTTATCCTATGGTTATGATATTCTTTTTGTAACACTGTGTTTTAATACTCTGATAAACTTTTAATGGTTTTTGTTAAACTGTATTTTGGGATACTGGACTTTGTAATATTATTATTTAAAATATGTTTTAAAAGGTGTTTTAAAAATTGAGGTGTTACAACTTGGTATCAGAGCTATAGTTTAAGTGAATTAGGTAGGTTTGACCTCCCTAGTCTTAAGTTATGGTAAGTTGGACCATATGTTTCCATAGGATGTCCTTGATTAATCTTTAGAGACCGTAAAGTGCGGGTGTGAAAGGGTCGATCCGTAAGAGAAATGTCATGATTTGATATAAATGTGTTTTATTTGATTGTTGAGTCATCGTTGAATTTTGATTGTGAAAATATTGGTATAACAAAAGGGTGAACTCGAGAAGAGGACAACCTCCTCTAAGACAAGAAGAGAAATTATAATTGAGTTTCGTCATGTCACGGTGATGATGGTAGTGATTCCAAATCGGAAGAAAGGGAACGATGTTCGTTCAAGACATTGATGGCGTGTAAGCTGGATGTGCAATTGGGAAGTACCGAACCGGAGGTCGTGATTCGGTGGATTCGTGAAATTGAGCAAGTGTTAGAATATCATAAGGGAATGAAGGATGATATGATGACTCTTGCATGCCGGTTATTGAAGGCGAGACATCATTGTGGAAGAATGTGATGTGTGAAAGTTTGGAAAAGTGATTATGGTACTAGATGTCATGGAAGGAGTTCGCGAGTAGATTGATAAGGAAGTTATGTCCCGAAAGAGTATTTGGAAATTTTTTTAAGAGAATTTATTTCTAGGAATGTGGAGAAGGTAGTTCAACGAAGGATCAATGAATCGTCATCGAGTGGAGAAAAGAGTAAGTTCGAAGGTAGCTTGGAGTCAACAAAGGAAGAAAAACTCGTTCAAAATTCGTCAAATCATGTTGATGTGAAAGGCGCAAAAGTGTGGTAAGTTTTCCTCAGATATAAAATTTATGGTATGAGGTTCGTGTTTTATTGGTGAATTGTCGCACGATTTGGTGATAAGGCGACAGTTTATAAAATTTATGACATGTATAAGTATGGGTGAACCGTTTGGTGTGGAAATGTACTCGGGGACAGTTTCCCCGGTTTGTTATGTGTAAAGGTGTGATATGCCTGGGTGAGTTGGCGATTGGTATGTCGCGGATAATTAGGATATTAAAAGATATATTATCACAGGAATAGCAAATGATTTCAATGAAAGGATGGTAGTACGCGGAAGTACTAAGACTCGGTGAGAATGATAAATATGGATGGGAAACCATGTAAGGAAAAAGTTCAATAGTAAAATTGTAGCATTTGGCGGGAATAAGGATAAGTGATGTGGTATTACCATATGATAATGGTAAAGAAAAGAATGATGAAAAATATAGTGAAGTTTCAAAACTCGTGAATAATATGTTGGAAATGATAAGCATCGGGGATGACAAAAATTAGTAATCGAAAATGGTTGAGTAAAAATTGACAATTAGTCATGACAAAAGTTTGTATCATGGATGATAGATTCGATGCTAAGGGTAAAAGGTTAGTTAATGGTAAAATGTCCTAGAAATGGTATGCTAAGTTAAGGGTAAGGACATAGAAATAATGTGATAGGTTATGTTTGGATTATGAATTGGAGTCAATTAGTTGACTCGAGTTGACCGGGTGATTCGGTAAAATATGGATAATAGAATGAAATGGTGGTTACCTAGGTGGTGAAAGAAAGATTGAGAATTTTAATAATGAGAAAATGAATCGACTAAAGACGATTGGTAAAAGAGTAGATTGGTGGAAAGCATGAGAAATGTTATGTGTATACCGGGTGGTATAAAAGGATAATTGGGAGTAATGATCTATGAAAAAAAAAATATGATTTTAGGAAGGTATTATTATGTGAAATGTGGGGAAATGTAAATTGGATAGAGAATGTGATTAGTTATGAAAGAAAATGATAGCATGATGCTAAGTGTATGATGCATACATGAATTGTATGCAAGATAGAATGGTATTGTATGGATCTTGTTTGATCGGAGGCCTTCCGGTTAACGAGATTTGATGGGTCACTATGGATTGGAGGCTTTTGATCATTGTGACAGTTTGGAATCGTGATGGATTGGAGGCTTTCCGATCATCTCGATAAGATAGTTAAAGTATGATTTGTTATATCAGGGATATGATGTTTGTATCTGACGTATGTAGAACCGTATGGTTAGTTATTGTTATGATTTTTATGGCAAGTGAGAACTTGGGTTGAAAACACGGGTCGTGTTTAAGTATAGGTAGGTGTAAGAGATGCTTAAAAGTTTATAAATTATGGAAAGGGATGCTTATAGAAAGCAAAGCTTAATGGTAACCGATGAGTGGAGAAAATCGGATGATAAGTGGTTAGGTCGCAATTCGATGTGAATGAGGCTCTAAGGTCGGTAATCGAGATTTTCAAGTGTGGTATGAGAATATTTGAAAGAAATTGTAAATGGTATAAGTATTTGAATGGAAAAAGGAAAAAAAAAAAACGAGCAATAGAGATTGGTATTGCTTTAGATGGAAATTGTTAATCGGTGGTGGAAATTGAAACCGAAAAAAGGGAACAATTGAGAAAAGTAATGTAAATATTGGAATCGGAAACGAAAGGCTTGAGAAGTGATGACTCACTAGAAAAGAGTATGTGAATTTTACAAAGTAAGTTAGACTTTATTTATAAGTCAAGGGTAGTCAACTAGTGGATTGTTGACTTTGGTCAAATTGGGTTTTGACTTTCGTTTAAAATGGTTAGACGGGGATAAGAACATAATGTATCGCCTACATGTATATGATAATGGTTATATGGCTAATGGAAATAATTATAGTGTGTGACTTTGAGCGTTGGTTGTTCGAGTTGAATTTGGGAATTGAGTATACGATTGTTGATGAATCATGAATGTAAGGTCGATTGACAAGGAAATGACGATTAATGGAACCTTTAGTGAGTAAGGAAATTGTCAAACTATGGTTGACTTTGTGCTTAAGTCAAAGATTGGGCAATGTTGACAACTTGGTCAAAGCTAGACGTTGACTATCATTTTGGTTAATTGGCTATTAGTAATGACTGGGTCATATCATCCCTATGTGGATAAAAGGATTTGTTAAATGATTGAAAGTGTTATGGTCATATTGTGCAATTTTGACACGTTCGGGTATTAGGAACTCAAGTTTGATTTTTTGACCCGTTTGGGTATAACGGGGTCAAGTGCGCGTTTAAATGCATAAGTATTATTGAATCATAATTGGAAGCGGAATGGGGATTAGGAATCCTTGAGTTGATTCCGAGTACGGAATCCTTTTAAGGGATTAGGAATCCTTGAGTTGATTCCGAGTACGGAATCCTCACGATGCGAACAGGCACGGAAGCTGAACTCCGGACGCGGGATCTTGTGGTCGCGGCTCGACGGTCGGGCTGTCGCGTCCGAGGAATGCTGGACTCATATTAAATGCGGGTTTTGGTCATTTTACCCCATTTTCAAACCATAGAACCTCCTCCCAAGTGTGAGTATACGATTTTGAGTGTAAGGAGGCCATTGGAACCAATTTTCACACTGAATCTCGAAGATTCTCACTCCATTGTTGAAATATAAGGTAAATATCTACTCCTTTTAGTTATGGATGCTGTTTTTGTTAGAATTCGTGACTTAATCATAAGTGATTGAACTGTCAGATTCGTGGCTGCTTAATCATTGGTGATTAAACTACCAGACTCGTGACAACTTAATCATAAGTGATTATACTGTCAGAATTTAGTGCCCACCGACACACATGTACGGGTATCATGGCCGATGATGCACGAGCCTATCGGGTCACACGCCGGGGGAATTCCTTTCCGATAACATTTAAATTAAGAGAGATAAATAAAGATGTTAGGAGAAATAAAAGTGGCTTTTATTTCATTGGACCATTTAATGGTCCAATGCATGTAAAGGAAAGCCACTACTTTTCCACATGCTTGCTTTAATTCTATTGGACCACTTTTTGGTCCAATGCATGTAGAGCTTTTTCACCCACCTCCACTTGCTCTCTTATATAAGAGAGATATGGGAGGTTGTTTAAAGCTAATGAAAAAATCGTTTTTCTCTCTCAAATAAAAGTGTTTAGTTTACCGAAATTCTAAGAAGAGTTCTTAAGCATTTCGGTATCGGGTTAGCAACTTGGAAGGAATCGCTTACTCGGTGTGGATCAATCGATAGAGGGGAACGATTACGTGACCATCATCCATCAAAGAGTTCATCATTATCTTGCGGGTGTCTTCGAGGGTATGATGTTCTCTCTTTCTTCTTTGTTGCACGATTTGGGTTTAGAGATTCGGTCATTGGTGGATCTTGGTGGTTAAATTAATTTTAAATATATGTTTCCGCTGCGTTTTAGAACCCACCAAAATCCAACAGTGGTATCAGAGCCTACTCTAACCGAATCGTGCACATTTTCGGGCTTGAAAAACGATTTGAGGATTGGTTTTGCCATTTTTTTAGATTTTGGGTTTTAGCCTTGCTAAACCCATAATATTTTGACTCACACACTTATATGCTTGTGATGATCTTGGCATGAAATGCATGCATGCATATATTTGTGTTGATGTATGTAATTTATTACATACAAAGATTCTTTGTGCCTTGAGTGTTTGATTCCGAATCTTTGTCAAAATATTTTTATGAATGGTTGTTGGCACACCATTTTAGCTTTCATGTTTTAAGTAGCTAGTAGATTGGTAACATCATGCCCTTCACCTTTTGCCGTGTGTTTGGTTGTTATTCATTTGGTGACTTTGTCACAATGGTTTGTAATTAATAATTTATTAATTTTGGTTTGTAATATTTATTAATTATGGCTTGCATGCCATGGATTTTCATTTGTAATTGTACTAGTTAGTAGGTTTTCATGGCGTGTTTGCCCTTTCTCTATTTTTCTATGTACTTACAAAATGAATATCAAGATACAACCAAATGGAATCATGAAGTGATGTCTTGGCAACCGTAGATTCGATGAAGTCTAATGGAGACGGCGGATTTAGTGGGAGCTCACATGGAAGGTCATTATTTGTCCATAGTTGACCATGTTTTTCCCGGGTTGGCTCACGGGAAAGACGCATAGGGTTTGGGCATGGTTACCAATTTTATGTTGTATGCGTGTGATGATTATTTATTTGCTTGGTTGTTAGATTTTCGCAATGTTAAATAAATAAATTAAATTAAATAAAAATGGTTTAATTAAAAGTCACTCGCTATAGATTAATTAAAAGGTGAAAAATGTTTTGTCACAAAAGTAATTAATCAAGATTTTAAAAGAAACAAAAAACCCGTTTTAGAGAATATCATTTCTATTATCCTAATGATGACGCCACCCAAATCTTGCTAGACGAAATTGGTTATCGTGCATTAGCCGAGCCAATTTTGAATAGACGATGTGGAAGGTGAGTGTGACTCATTTTTCTATGATTGGTCGTCGTGCATTAGCCGAACCGTTATAGTCAAAATGCTTCACCGCGAATCATGTTTAATGATTTATTTGATTTCTCACAAAATGTAAATCTTGCACTATCCATTGGAATGTCACCACTTAAGTCTTGTGGAGCAAGGTCGGTTGTCGAGCGAAACCGAGCCGTGCCTTGTGAAGCTAGATGGGGGTGAGTATAAGTTCCTTAATTAAGTTGGTTGTCGAGCGAAACCGAGCCAATTTAGTAATGGGCTTATCCTGGATCTAGATGGTCGATTTACAAACTTCAAACTAGATGTTAAATGATTGTCGAGCGAAACCGAGTCATTTAAAGTTTGGTTTGAGGTTAGTGCATGTAGGGATCAAACATGCCAATTGACACAATGGTTGTCAAGTGATCCCGCAAGAAGCTAAGAGTTGTAATTCACAATTGGTACAAGATAAATGCAATTGGTACAATTGGTACAATATGATTATTGGTACAATTGGTACAATATGGCAATACTACAATATGGTGATTACAATTGGTACAATGGATACCGCCGGAAATCGCTTTACATTATGATCCGCGGCATACCCGTCATGATGTATTATGAAATACGGATTCTTAGCCCTTGTTAAATATAAAAGTTTTGGGTAATATATTTACAAGGACCCATCAAACTAACTAAAACTACTTTGCTATTTTTATAGATGGCATCTTCAAACCCCACCACCACCACCAATGTTTATTTAAGAGTTTTCCTTGAAAAGGAGAAACTCAATGGTGCAAATTTCCTTGATTGGGAGAGACAATTAAAACTTGTTCTCCGCCATGAAGGAAAGATGCACGTGATTGAAGGACCTCTTCCCGATGAACCAGGGGAGGATGCAATTCAAGCAGCACACGATGCTCATGAACCTCTCATGAAAGAAAATGAGGACATTTCATGTCTTATGTTGAGCACTATGACTCCCAATTTGCAAAAGCAAATGGATCATTTGTACGCTTATGAGCTTATTGTCCAGTTGCGGGACATGTTCCAACAACAAGCAAAGCTAGAGCGGTACAAGTGCCTCAAGAATGTGCTTGATTGCAAACTCCTCGAAGGCGGGGATGTGAGCGTTCACGTGTTGCGTATGAAAGCAAACGTGGAACGCTTGGAGAAGTTAGGCTTCTCCATTGAGAAGGAATTGGCCGTGGATTTTATCCTTAGGTCACTTCCTACATCATATGAATAGTTTGTAATGAACTATCATATGCATGGGATGGACAAGTCCATCATGGAGCTTCATGGTATGTTGAAGACCGCCGAGTCTACCATGACCAAAAGAAATCCCAACCCAACACATTCCGTCCTTGCAGTTCGGGAAGGTAAGGTCTCCAAGAAGAAGAAGTCCACCCCTACCCCTCAAGGTAAGGGTAAAGGCAAGGTTGGTGCAACCAAGCCTAAGCCTACTTCGGCCAAGATGGCAAAAGGAAAGGTTCCTCAAGCCATGACACCTGAAGATGCGGACTGCTTCTATTGCGGGAAAAAGGGGCATTTCCGCCGTAGTTGCCCAACATACCTTGAGGAACTCAAAAAGCTAAAGGCTAAAGGAGTTGGAGGTACCTCAAAACAAGGTATGTACATGATTGAATTATACCAAACCTCTACTTCGCAAAACTGGGTTTTAGATACCGGTTGTGGCACTCATATTTGTAATACAATGCAGGTGATACGGGAAAGTGAGAGGTTGGTGGTTGGAGAACAAGATCTTATCATGGGAAACAAGGAAGTTGTCCCTGTTGAAGCCAAAGGAAATGTGTTATTGTCCTTTAGATCTAGTTTCTCTATTTTGTTAAAACATTTTCGTTATTCGCCACTTGTGGCAAGAAATATTATTTCATATTTTTCTTTATACATTGACGGTTTTAAGTTTGCTTTTAATGATGATGGCACAATTTCTTGTCATAAAAATGGTGATTATTATTTTAAAGCATTACCGGTTAATGGCATATATGAGATAGATGCACGTGTTAGTAACAAAAGATCAATCATGCAAATTGGTTCTACATCCAAAGATAGTTTGGATAAATTATCCTTATGGCATAGTCGTCTTGGCCATATAAACAAGACTCGCATCTCCAAGCTCCAAGCAATTGGGTACTTGGAATCGTTTGAACATAGCTCAAACGATGTATGTGAATCTTGCTTATTGGGAAAGATGACTAAAGCTCCCTTCACCGGTGTTAGTGAGTGGGCTAAGGGTTTATTAGACATTGTACACACCGACGTGTGTGGTCCACTTAAACACCTTACAAGGAATAATTTTAGATACTTCGTAACCTTTATAGATGACTATAGTAGGTTTGGATATGTTAACTTGATTAAACATAAGTCAGAAGCCATTGAGGTGTTCAAGACATTCCAAAACGAAGTTGAGAACCAATTGGGCAAGTCAATCAAGATACTTCGATCTGATAGAGGCGGAGGGTATCTTAATCTAGAGTTTATTGGCCATCTTAAAAATTGTGGGATTGTCTCACAATTAACACCTTCTAGGACTCCACAACTGAATGGAGTCGCCGAGAGGAGAAATCGAACATTACTTGAGATCGTTCGATCAATGATGGCAAGAACCCAAATACCAATAAGTTTTTGGGGATATGCTCTAGAAACGGCGTGTAAGCTTCTTAATCTCGTACCAACAAAGAAGGTAGAAAAGACACCTTTTGAGATATGGCATGAGAGTAAACCTCCACTATCCTATCTTAGAGTTTGGGGTTGTCAAGCCTACGTAAAGCGGGAGGCCGATGACATATAAGAACCCCGTTCAGAAAAGTGTTATTTCATTGGATATCCTAAAGCGGGACTTGGATATTTGTTTTACAAACCTACCGAGAACAAGGTATTTGTTGCTCGAAGGGCGGTCTTTTTAGAAAGAGAACTTTTATCCAATGAACCTAGTGGAAAGCATATAGATCTTGAGGAAACTCAAGATATATCCAATGAACTACCTAATGTTGGCACTAGCACGCAACCTCAAGAGGTTGGTACCGATCAAGAGGATGCGGTAGAAACTGACGTTCCACCATTGTCTCTTCGTAGATCTGGTAGAACTCGCACTGAGCCAGAGAGATATGGGTTTCTCATATCTGAGGGCATCGAGTTACTAGGGGATCATGATGAACCCTCTACCTACCAGGAAGCGATGGCAGGCCCAGAGTCTGACGAATGGAGAGATGCAATGGAAGTCAAGATGAAATCCATGAACGACAACCAAGTATGGGAACTGGTTGATCCTACACCCAGCTGTAAGCTTGTGGGGTGTAAATGGGTCTATAAAGTAAAGACCAGCATGGAT
The DNA here is from genome assembly GCA_963853835.1 of Calendula officinalis. Classification (NCBI taxonomy): domain Eukaryota; kingdom Viridiplantae; phylum Streptophyta; class Magnoliopsida; order Asterales; family Asteraceae; genus Calendula; species Calendula officinalis. Next base: position 53,482,195 of record OY970825.1, read on the forward strand.
GGACAAATTGATACTTTCAAATCACGACTAGTTGCTAAAGGCTTCACTCAAACCCATGGTGTTGACTATGATGAAACCTTTTCCCAGTGGCTTTGTTGAAATCTATGGTTTGTAATGGGTGATGAAATTGAGTTTATATAACTTAGATCTACAACATATTGTCAAGGAAAATGTGTTCATAACATGGATTTGATGATTATCTAGCTAGTTATGAACTTTATTTGGGGAAAAATGGTGGTTTGGGTAACCTACCAAGTTATCTTTGGGGAAGATGATTAAGATTAGTGTAGAACACTCTTTGTAAGCTTAAGAACCTTGTGTTCTTGTTAGATTTGGGTTTTGTTGATGGAAATCTTGAACTAGGGTTTTGGGTTCCACCAAGTTGGATGAACTTGGTGGTTAAGAAGGTTGTTATGAAGTTATTGGTAACTAGTTATGGATAATAACTAGATTATATGATGATATTGATGGTAGGTCAAAAAGACCTAAAGATTGGTGACATTTCACAAGTTGGAAAGCAAGGATTCGTGTTAATGGACACGATGTGGAGTTAGCTTGGCTAAGGTGAGTACATGAGACTTTTAAACTGGGTACATAGCAAATGATTTGGAAAACCATGATGTTTTATGAGTCTTTATTAATGAATATTTTTAATTAAAATATAGTTGAAAATATAAGAAAATGTGAATAATAGGCTATTCAAGTATGTCTTAAATGATTGATGATTTTAAAAGAGTTTATGATAAAGAAAATTGATTAATGATCTTTTATTAATAAGATGCATGAATAAGGACAATGATTAAGAAAGTATGATATTTGGTTAATTAATAACATGTATTAGTAAAGCTAATAGCAATTATTCTAAGTATCAAGTATTGTGTAGTAAACTATACTAATAAAGGCAATGATTGAATTGTTAAAATGATAAGTATAAAGTGACTAGTATCATATACATACTCTAGTCAATGTAGAGATAAAGTATTTATGATTATGAATAATAAGAAGTGAATCTTATTAGGGAATTAAATGATGAAGTCTATGACGATAGTGATGAGTAAAGATAAATGAAATATGATTATGTTAAATGAGAATAATATGACAATTAGAATAGTTGTATTCTAATTTGTGTTTAATTATGAATTGGTGGGGCATAGGCCCGTATTTGATGTTCAATGTGTGTAACAAAACTATCCGGATAACGATAACCCATTTACGGGGGAGTGAGATTACTACTTGGGGTGGTACCTCCCTGCGCAAGGGTAGTATATCTATGTGAACGATAACCCGAAAATAGGGGGATTATGATAACCCGATAAAAAGGGTTATTAAGACAACCCGCGAGACTGGGGAGTTGGTGATCTTGGTAAGTTTGGGAGAACCCTAATTACCATGGGATCCTGTGATGATAACCCACATCGGGGGAGTTTGATTCGGAATGATCCGTGGCGTATGTGATAAAAGGAGTAAGCTTATGGATAGCTTACATATATGTGATTATGTGATGGGTAAGTTTACAGTTAGCTTATTAGTGAGTATGAATAAACGATAAGAATATAAGTTGATAATTAATAAGCGAATAAAGGAAAGAAATGAATATTAGTGATTTTTATTATTTTTAAGAATGGGTCGAAAACCCATGTATCTCACGAGACGATTCGTGTTTATTCACATTTTGCCAGTCGTCGTCACTTGAGGGAGTCATACTGGTTGAAGAGTTTACGACAAACTACGATGTGGTTGATTCCATCGATAAATCCGTTGAAGAGATGGAACCAGGGCTTCTAGAGTGTTGATCTTCTCCACACACAAAATCTTCTCAGGCGTCGCATTATTTTTTCTGTCGTAGGTGTTGTCTTTGTGGGCGTCAAGCTTTTGCTTGAGGTTAATGTGGTTTTCTCGGGCATTCTTTTGTATCTTTTTATGTGATTAATATATTTTTGCCAGGGTAACCTTTACCCAAAAAAAAAAAAATATTCTCCACCACCGGAAATAACGGTGATTAAACAGGTTTAGGTTTGGACGAGAAATTGAACGAGTTAGGTTCATGGAATCTCATCTTTAAGAAGCAATCAGCCACTGTCGCCGGAGTTGGATTGGTCGTATGACTGCACCAACGCCATCGGCATCCACCTGCTCAATGGAAGTGGATAAAGTGACGAAATGTGGAGCCGTATGGCTCAGATTCATGGAGACGTTCATGCTTTTAAATTTGATCACGATCATATCTATTGAATGATTTTGCGGTATTTTTGGTTTCAATTAGATTTGTTCAAAGTTAGTTCTTCTACCGTTAAGCTCCAATTTAAGAGTTTCATCAAAATTAAAAAAATTGAAATCCCCAAAAGTTTCATCAAAATCTTAAGTTTAGTTTGGAGCTTGAATACGAAACGTTTAAAGGGGGAAATTAGAAGGGGAATGTATTTTGATCAAAATACCCCACATGCATAACATGTGATATCACTTAACGGGCAAAATAGATGTTCGTTTTCGTAAAGGACTACTGGTGAAAAGCCTTTGAAAAATAAAGACAATCAGTGTAATTTTTGAAATAACAGACCAAGGATGAAATTTACTATAAACTTAAAGAACCATCCGTATGTAATTAACCCTATCTTAAATATGTAAAATTTCCTAAACATAGCCTTAAATAATCTACCGTTGTTTTCTTTTTACATAATTTAATTTGCATCATAATGGAATGAAATAGAAAAAAAAAAAAAAAAAACACACAATAAAAATCCGAAATCAATTGAAAACCACCACATCCACCGCCGCAACCACCACCACAGCCAACACCATCAGCAGCATCCGAAGCAATGTCTACAATCAACAACCCACCCAGTGCTCCTCCTAGCAGACCAGCTCCCAAACCCATACCCATTTTATTCTTCTTTGGTGGTTGCTGAACCGGCGGATACCCATATCCCGGTTGTGGAGGGTAACCACCGTACCCCTCTGGCGGGTAACCATAACCCGGTTGTTGCTGGTGCTGATAAGCGTATCCGGCTTGTGGCTGAGGAGGGTAGCCAGCTGCCATAGGTGGAGGAGGGTAATAAGGCTGTTGATAACCAGAACTTGATCCAACCGCCATACCGGCGGGATAGGCCGTCACAGGCTGAGGCTCCTCCACCTTAGCCGTAAATTTTTCCCCAAATGTATACGAAAAACTCAAATTCCCCTTGGGCTTCCCGGAGGGTGTTCTCACTTGATAACTAACAACTTGCTACGATTTCCCGTCTTTAGATATTCCGTCCAGCAGCTCTTTGATCGGAACATGAACTTCTCCGACTTCCTTATCGCCGAACGTCCCCTCGTGTTTGATCTCGACAACAAGTGTCAGCCGGTTCTGTAATCCGGCGACTTCATCGACGGTGAACTTCATCGGGAAATTCCACGAGGGTTCGGTGCCACCGTCTTGATCAACATGGGTTTTGAGTTTTTGGGGCTTCCCCAGAGTGCCGGAAACTGAAACGACGGCGTAGACATCCATTTTGTCGATGAGACTGGCTTTCGTGAGTCCGTTTGCGGAGATGATTGTAAGGTCTAAGGTTCTGTACTCTATGATTATTGGTTGCTGAAATTGAAACTGAAATTGAATTGATAATGGAAGGAATTGAGGTTTATATAGGATTTGTGGTAGCCGACTTTTGGTAAGGAAACAGCAAGGAAGGTGAGGATATAGTGATCTTAACGACTAAGTGTAATCCGGCCAGATTGCTGATTGTGACCCGAAAAAAAGGGTCAACTGAGACATGACGAAAACGCCGGGTCAACTTAATATGCAAGTTGCTCTAGAATTAAAGGTTTTGATAATAACATTCCTAAGGGACGTCAAAAGACATGTATAATAATTTTGTACGTTTATTGCAACCAACTCCTGCATTCTAGAAATTACCCCCTCCATGGAAAAATGTACAACTTTTTTTGCACTTATTGACAGCCCTAAGGGCTGTCATTATCAACACCCTAGAATTAAAAGGGCCGAGTTTAGTCCGCGTGGGTTAAGAATTAACCATGGTTAAGTTAGTTATAAAGTACATTAAAACAATAAAAGATATGTAATGTTTATGATAAAAAAAAAAATACTCCTTTCAATTCAAAATAAATGACACTTTTTTTTTTATAATTCAAAATAAGTAATACATTCTGAAAAACTACCTTATTTTGGCAAAATATAGTTGAACTCACACGCACTAACTATCTAATTTATCAACGTGAAATGACTTTTTTACCCTTATTTTTTTATTTTTAAAAATAAAAAAATCTCCCACTAATCATCCAATTAATATAATTTAATCACCATTAACGACTCTTGCTTCAAAAACCGTGAAACCCAAAGTGTGTCACTTATTTTGAATCGGAGGAAGTATATAACAACATCCATGAATCTAGTGGGAACAATCAGTTAGTAAGTTAGTGATTCGAGACTAGACAGTGACATCCACTGGTGGGTATATGTTAACAGAGCAGATCAAAACATTAAAAAAAAAATCACCTAAAATTCTTCTCTAGGAATTTAAATAGAAAAAAAAAAACATGAAGTAAATATACTGTAAAAATTGGGTTTGAGGTATTACATGCAGGGGTATTTTTTTTATTTTTTTTTTTTAAACAAGACCAAACTTAGCAAGCAACTAAAGAGGCCATAAAATTACAAGAAAGATGAAAACGGAAAAACACCCCAGTCAAACCAATTACAATAAAATTTACTCCTATGTTTCAACTACATGAAAAAAGTTGAAATAATATCTCCCGCTATAGCTGAATAGGTCATGAATTTATTGTTAAACACAACCTATTTTCTCGCCTTCCACATGTAGGGGTATTCAAAATAGTTATTTGACCCTTTCCGAAACCTTTAAATCTGATCTACAATTTTCTATAAATTCGAAAATCCAAAATTTTGGATTCAAAGTCTGATAATAAATGAGAAATGATAATTGTGCCTACCTATAGTCCTATTCACTTAACTTGACATGTGTCATCCACTAGTTCTCTTTCTTCATATCATCCCTTGATTTTGACACTTGTTATAATCGAATTGGTAGGTGTTAGTCCCCAGACTAAGTAAATAAGATTTGACGATCGATAGCTAAGAAGAATAAATCAGCTGAAGTAAGTATCTCAGCTGAAGTACAAGTATATTCATAATCCTTCAGCTGAGTACGTACTTAACTCTAGGAATCAAGTCAAATCAGCAGCTAAAGAAGAGTGATCATTCGAAGTCTAAGGCCAAAGGACAAAGACCAGAAGAAGAACATTCAGCTGATAATGGAATCAGCTGATGGTACCTGCTGCAGAAGAAGACTTGGTGGAAAATGTTCTTGACACTTTGAACATTTTCCTTTCCCGCTCAAAGAAGAAGAAAACGATGAAGATCTTCTATTTTGGAATAGAAGATAATATGTCAGTACATCATCGTTTGTCCCTCCAAGCATGTAAAGGGAAAGTCAACTACTTATGTACTCTCATAGTACACTTTTTCACTGTGCGTCAGAAAAGGTAGCAAAAGGAGTTGACACAAAGTACAATTGGGACTATAACCTATGCAAGTGCATTAAATGTTTCCGTGGACAAGTCTACATCGAAGAATGATATGTTTACACGTCGATTAACTTGTGGACAAAGGAACATGGATCTTGGTGTTATTTATTTACGGTTTAATCAAAGTAAAACGCAGCGGAAATTTAATATAAATCAAAGTAATTAAGCATAAATAATCAAAGAGATTAGTATGTAGAATCCATACCCTTGAAGCCTTTGATAATAGATGTTTCGGATGGTGAAGAGAAGCCAACGAAACCAAGAATTCCAATAGGGAATTCCTCCAAAGCTAGTCCACACTACACCTTATCTAGAATACCAATTGGGATGCTAGTCCCTTTTACAAGAAATCAAAAACCAAATCTTTGATTCACGTGACAACTCAAATCAGAAAACAAAACTTTTGGTTTTCTTTCTTCTATGTTGTACGTCATATCCAATTGAAAGAAAAAAGGAAGTATCCTTTTACTTTTGGTGTTTTGCGTTTTCAAGCAGGGACGAAAACAAAACCAACGCTCTCTTTTCAATTCAGAGATTCGGCCAGGAAGGGGGTAAGGGAGAATTAGGGTTAGTTTTCTTGCTCCTTAATTTAGTACATATTCCCTAATTACAAGTTAGGAGATATGACACTTAGTCCATTGTACTTTTGATTCTTTATGATTACTTACTAATAATATTTAACTTAACAATTAATTAAAACATAACTATCCAAGTAACCATAGTTTATAAATATAATATAATTACCCTAATTATATTATATATATATTAAATGATGTTTGGTGTATAAGTGTGTGACCTTTTAGGCTCACATACGTCTAGCCATATAACTATATGTCATGAGCGTGAAGCATATTCCAATAGCTCCCACTTGCGCACGTCATAACATCAAGTAGTTATACAAGCAAAGGTTAGAGTCTAGCAACCCGCCAATGCCCCTAGAAGTATATGAGTGAGTTTCAGAAAAGTCCAGGTTCAAAGTTTTTCAATCAGTTATCCTTTTGTTACTGATACCATGTTGAATTTTAGACAAGGATTAATGTCAATCTAAAAGTTTAACGATTCTGTTTCTCGATCTTTACAATGAAGTAGATTACCAAACCAATCAAGATTCATCTTGATTACCTTTGGGTACGGCCGTACAAGCATCTATTCAAATCATCGAGGGGCCCAGTAGTATCTAATCCAAACATGTAGAGGAACAAATTCTTTATTGACTACACGTGTTTGATATATGCTTAATGTCAAACCTGAAGATGGTTGTTATAGCAGCCTTATTCAGGTCAAAGTTTAACCACATCAAAGTGTGACACTCCACATACACAAACCAACTTGCATCTCAAGTCAGAGGATAAGCGACAACGCCTTTGTGAGATTCACTTGTGACATAAATCTAGGAAGTGATTTCTCATAGGTTGGGTCAGTCCAATTGTACATCACAATGAACAACATGTGAGTTTGATTTCATCATCCTTAGTCATACTAAGATCATGTCATCAATGCCCTCAGATTTGTCATAATAATATTCCCATATTATTAATACGACAATGGACAGTTTAGAATATAACACACAGTGAATATTCAAGGATATAAACATGCAAATATAGAACACAGTAGATATTCATATAAAAACGATCATATAGAATATATCAATTTATTCCAATAAAAAGTGCTCAACGTTCCATTATTCAAATACTAAAACAGATTTACATGAAACTAGTAGCTTGTCGAAGCCCAATGTTCCATTCATATTCAATATGTTTGTTTTCAAGACATGAAGTTCGATAAAGTGTCAGCTAGTTAGTTATCTTTTTGAACTTTAAGAGTACGAATTTCACATATCTCGATAACTCATTCGAATGTAGTGAACCTTCGTAAATAGGATCTAGCGTCATCACGACCTATTTCAAAACCAGCATAAGTATAGCAAGTATACTTAGTTTCAGTTTGGTACCTCCACCATAACCAAGGAACATATATCCAGTATTTCAAAAATACTTCAATGTGTTCTTAACAGCAATCCAGTGACTCTCTCGTGGATTCTGTTGGTATTTTCTAGTAAGGTCCTCTAAGGACGTTACATTTGGCCTAGTGCTCCTTACAACGTACATGATGAATGGAATAGCCGATTCATAGGGAATTACATTCATTCGCTTCACCACATCAAGTGTGGAAGGTCTTTGAGTCTCACTCAAGTTTACGTTGTGTGGCATACGAGGACTTCCTCGTTTGGGAGCATTCATTCTAAACCGTTTTAGAATTTTGTCAATGTAAGCACTTTGACTTAAACCAGTTAACCGCTTTGATCTATCCCAATAGATTCTTAACTTCATGTATGTGTGTCATATTTCTACAATCATTCATGTCAAAACATTTTCCAAGCTAGGATTTTCATCTTGTAGCCATGGTATATTGTTTCACATGAGTGACATGTCATCAACATGTATGATTTTTGAGAAATGACAATGCTCCCACTAGCTTTCATATATACACATGCTCAATTTGGGTTTTAGGTGAAACAAACGTTTTATTTCATCATTAACCAAATCTCATAGTCATAGTACACTACTTTGGCTATAATAATCTAACGTCTTTAGTAACAGGCGAGAAGGTTTCATCATTGTCAATCCCGTAGGAATGAGTGTAACCTTTTGCTACTAGAAGATCTATATAGGCGTGTATATTTTCATCCATGTCATCAGTCTTAGTGTTTTGAGAAAGACCAACTAAGTTCAAAACTTGATTGTCTCTCATGGATTTCATTTCGCATTCATAGCTTCAAGTCATTTTTCGAATTCAAAATTCGATAATGCAACTTGATAGTTAGGTGGTTCATTATGATCCTCGAAACTTTGCTCCTCAGTATCGACATAAATCTATATCGTTCAGATGCATGAGGTGTCCTTGCGAACCTACGAATGGGAACAACATCATCCTGTGGTCCAACATCTATATGTCCAGCCTCAGTATGATATTTGCTAGTGTTAACAGAAGGTTGTGCATCTTCGCTTTGAATCTTGTCAAAGTCTATAGTGCTCCCACTTGCTTTGTGAAAAAAGATTGTTCTCAAGAAACTCAGCATACCGAGCAACAACAATTTGTTCTCATGTGGGTAGTAAAATAGTAACGAAGATACAGTTGATAGATATTGGCTCTAGTTTGTTCGGCATGTCTCGTTCCACGAGATCCTCACAACCCCAGATCTTCAAGTAAGACAAATTAGGGACTTTCCCATACCATATTTCATATGGTGTCTTTTTAACCCTTTGGTTGGAACCATATTAAGTATTCGAGCAGCAGACTTCAGTGCATGCCCCTCAAAAGGATAGTGGAAGAGTAGTAGGACTCATTATAGATCAAACCATGTCAAGCAGGGTCCGATATCTCCTTTCATACATACCATTGTCTTGTGGAGTGTATGGAGGAGTGAATTGTAAGACAATCTCACAATGTGTTGGATGATCCAGAAACTCTTGACTCATGTACTTTCTTCCTTGATCAGGACAGAAAGCCTTTGTTGTCTTGCCGAGTTGATTTTCTACTTTACTTTAGAAAGCTTTGAACGTTTCAAAGATTTCATGCTTATGTTTAATCAAGTAAACATGACCATAGCGACCGATATCATCAGAACTTTCATGTTGATGTTTAATCAAGTAAACATAACTAAAGAGACTGATATCATCAGTGAAAGTTATAAAGTAGGTGGCACCTTCCCTAGTCTTTGTTCTAAAAGGGCCGCATACATCAGTATGTATGAGTCCAAATAGATTTTAGCTCTTTCGCCTAACATGGGAGAAAAGCTTTCTTGTTATCTTTCCATAATATACAAGAGAGACATTTAAATGATTCATAATCATTTGTTAAGAAACCCTTCGTGTTGTAGTGTCAAAATGCGTTTCTTGTTTGTGTGGAAAAGATGACAATGATCTAGGTAAATAGAATCCAAACCGTTTTGGATTCTTGAGTGCTACATTTCTATATAGAACTATCGTTTGAATCTGGATCATGCATATCAATTTCAAGCATACTATTACAAGGAATAGTTATAAAATATGTTATTTTTCATAAAACAAAATATCATAATCCATAATAGTTTGAATAAGTCATTATTCAACAAACGATAAAGCTAAATAATGCATAACTGATGATTGTTCAAAACAATAATTAACGCATTAGGAAGGATTAGATCACATCTTCCATTATTTTAGCTTTATACTTTACTTTTAATCTTGCACATTTGTGTAAATGTGAGTTCCACAACTAGTGTCATACACTCAAGATTTATTAGTAAAAGTATAGAGTTCTATAATGAAGATACCTAATGTGCTAGCCAGAACACATTTGTCCTTCATCAACTCTGCCAAGTAGGCAGGACAGTTCCTCCTTCAATGGCATGTTTCATCTCAATGATGGCAAGAAATATCCTTTGTTGGGTGCTCCTTTTTAGCATGTGGGGGAATCGTAGGTTTGGAAAAGTAAACTACTTTACCCTTACCTAGACTCTTTCCTTGTGCTTGCGGTTTTACCTTCCCTGATTGCTAGAAAAGAATTGGGTAACCTTTGCTCAACCAGTTTTACTAGAGCATGTTATTCACTAATTGTCTTCCCCATGCTATGTACTTTAAAACTCTTTTCAAACTGGTCATAGTCCTTGGATAGTGAGGTAAGAATCAAGCTCATTCCAAGAACTTGAGGCAATGGGTAACCAAGACGTTCTATTTGATCAAGATAGCATTTCATATTCAAGATGTAAGTGCTAACTGATTGGTCATCCTCCTGCTTGTAAGCGTGGAATGCTTTAACTGTTTCGAACAAGTAATGTTCTGCTTGTTGTGAAATATCATTTTCAACTCGCTTATCGTGTCATATGTTGTGAGGGCTTCGAAGTTCTTTCGAATCTCGGGGTTCATGCTCACAAGCATAGGAGTAGCGACTTATTGGTGTTCGTTAAACATTTCGGTAAAGGCTTGACGAACAGCAGCAGAAGCATTCGCAGGAGGTGCCTCAGGTAAGGCCTCTTATAGGTGTATCAACTTTCTCATTTCTAAGGACAATCCTTAGAGTTCGATATCAGTCGATAAAGTTGATATTAGTCAGTTTCAGTTTTCAAGAACTGATTTTAAAGTGAAGATACTTAGGTTTTGATTTGTTGTTGTTATCTGTATAACACACAAAGTTCAAAAAATAATATTTTCAATCATAATTTCTTTTAATCAATTAACTACCCAATTAATTTTAATTAAAAGCTAAGATCCCATTGAGCTTCTATCACCGCATCAGTTGATCTGCTAGAGATGATAGATCAAATAGGTAGGTGACGATCAACAATTGCATTACAAGTGCAACTCTTAGAGGTATGGGACTTCATGGCGCCTAGTGAACAAGCATCTAGGGTCAAGTGGCATGTTTGTCGCATCTTCGCCTCGAGTCAAGGTCTCACCGTTAACTCGATTAAGTCATCCAATGTGAAATCATATCAAAATAGATCTAGGTCTCACACGTAGAGAATAATGACCTCGGATCTAAATTCAAACCACGTCTCACGTGAATTCAAAAATAGAAGCAAGTGATTTCAACCGATTGGACGACATGACTTAAATTTTAGGTATGTTAAATTTTAATGAATAAAATTTTATTAAGATATGAATGAATCATGTACTTCATTCGTACCACTTCATAAGTCGTTTAATAACGGTAAAAACATTTAACGATTATTAAGGGTTAAGTTTCAAATCATATTTAAACTTAGTTTAATCTCAAAACAATTTTAGATTAAAAATTAATCATGAATGATTAACAAATAATCATCGATGATCAAAAGTTTGGATGTTTTAATGTTTTTGTCTAAAATCGTATTTTAATTGTTTTATTACTTGTATCTAATAGAAAATAAAACAACCACAAACATAAATAAAACATGCAACAATTTTTGTGCAAACCTCGACCGATGAAATCCTAGGTTCGGTCACGTGAGTCATCACGACGGACCGAAGGGTCAAACTAGGGGACGTGACAACATGAACCAAAACGGGCCTACATAAACCCAATGGGCTCCCACTTGCCCCATGACATTCATGGGCAAGTAGAAACCAACATTTGTGAAAAAATGCAATCTGCCAGAACATTCAGCCTGACTTCAAGGCCCGAAAAGTCACTGAAGGAGCCTTCTGTGGTCTTCCCCGCCTTCTGTAAAGTTGTAGGTCTCTGAGTTGTGGAAATTTTGATGTTGATTTCAGGTCAAACGGAATAGCCAGTCTCTGGGAAAGTCTGTTTTCGTGCAGCTGCGCAGGAGGTGCCGAAAATTGTTGTTTTGTCCTCATCTTTTCTTCACTTTTGGTCAATAAATTACAAAATAAAAAGAAATAAAATACAATTATTTTAATTACTTTTACAATTGAAATTCACCCAAAAATGGCACCAAAAAGAAAAGAAAAAAAATGAAACAATTGCAACAATTAAGCCAAAAACACGGCTTTTCCCAAAACAACCAAACATAACCACATTCAATCACAAACGGTCTAGGTTTTCATCGGTTTGCACAAACAAGCAACAATTGACAAGGCTTTGACTTGGGATATGACAAAAATACATGTTTTGCCATATCAAAAAATGAAATTAAAATATTAAATTCCAAGCCAAATATTCAAAAGATACAATAACTAGATTAATTTTTTGATGTTGTTTTTGTAACAAGTAGCAATTAGGGTTCCAAAAAATCAAATTTTTAACCCAATTTTATAAAAAAATTTGCTACTTTTTACAAAAAACTTGCTAATCAAATCATCAATATGATGACTCGTGATACCACTGTTAGTGATTTACGGTTTAATCAAAGTAAAACGCAGTGGAAATTTAATATAAATCACTAATAACGGATCTACATATTGACAAAGTAATTAAGCATAAATAATCAAAGAAATTAGTATGTAGAATCCATACCCTTGAAGCCTTTGATAATAGATGTTTCGGATGGTGAAGAGAAGCCAACGAAACCAATAATTCCAATAGGGAATTCCTCCAAAGCTAGTTCACACTACACCTTATCTAGAACATCAATTGGGATGCTAGTCCCTTTTACAAGAAATCAAAAACCAAAACCAAATCTTTGATTCACGTGACAACTCAAATCAGAAAACAAAACTTTTGGTTTTCTTTCTTCTATGTTGTACGTCATATCCAATTGAAAGAAAAAAGGAAGTATCCTTTTACTTTTGGTGTTTTGCGTTTTCAAGCAGGGACGAAAACAAAACCAACCCTCTCTTTTCAATTCAGAGATTCGGCCAGGAAGGGGGTAAGGGAGAATTAGGGTTAGTTTTCTTGGTGGAAGAGAAGAAGGAGGAGAAAGAGAGAAGTGATAAGCCAGGAGTGTTTGACTAGAAACTCCGATTGTTGGTGGAGTTCCTTGAGAAACACTGCCAAATTGAAAATGAGAAGGATTATTCTCAGATACTGGCACAGTTTCTGATCGTAATCCTCCCAATCTGGGACTCGAGTGAATACCCAGAGGATCCTGGCTGAATCCTGACGATGCTGCTATCACCAGTTTAGAAGCAGAAGAAGGAGCATGTGAAGTGGGAGAGGATGGCGGAGAGGAGGGAGAGGAAGAAGGAGAGCGATGAGCGGGTCTTTTGACTTGTCTCTTCACCACCAGTGGAATATAATCCACATCCTCATTTTCCACATCAATGGGCACTGAGGTCCCTGTTGAGGTGGTGGTATTTCCATCAACAGTTTGTGGACACACAGTGGATGGAAAACCCTCCAGATGAGAAAAGGACTTACCTTCTTGTAGGGCAGATTTCTTCGTTGTTGCGCCCTTTGTTTGATCCTTTTTTGGATCTGGTCCGATCTTCAATAATCTTCAGCATGTACGAGGAGAGGGGAATATCCTTACCATCTTTCTTCTTAGAGTTGAAGATGGTGTTAGATAAGGTACGAACCTCAAACCATTCCCCCTGAAGGTCGTCATAATTAATCTTCAGCTTCTCAACCATCACGTGAGTGATGCAGAGAGTGAAGAATCTAATGTAGGGAATGTGAGTTCCCTTCGCCTTGAGCTTGGTTTTGACTTCCTCGAAAACCCGTTTCCCATAATCAATCCGCTGACCGATGATTAGGGCTTCAGCAAAGACCTGAAGGCTAGAGTTGCACTGGTTGTGAGTCCCATGGTTGCCGCCTATGCACTGAATGATGTGCGTGAAGAAATAGGCCCATGGTATCGACAGCTGAGTCTTCTTAAAGATCTGCACCCTGTCGTCTTCTTTCTCTAATCGATATCCAGTGATACCGATTAGACTTGCTTTTTCCTCGTCAGCAGATTTCATCTCCTGATAGAGTTGGACAGGAAGCAAGTAGTCGAACCCGCAAGCTGTGCGGAAATCATCAACAGTGATGGTGATTTGATGATCTCCCACTTCCGCAACGATGTCGTCTCCGGAGATGGAGGCGGATCCAGAAATCACGCAAGAGTTCGTAAAAACTCTTGGTGAAGCGGGTGAATGGACCACTGACAAGACAGTGGCGCAGAAACTTCCCAAGCGGACGATAAACGTCTATGAGGTTCTCTGGTGGAGAGGTGTTAGCGACCAGTTTTGAGTTCTGAGTGAACTCAATGGCAGACCTGGTGAGGGGAACTTTGGTCGTTTTCTTAGACATAATAAGATGAAGAGAGACAAAAGCTTTGAAGAAAAGATGGAGATTTGTGAGAGAATTTAGGAGAGAGTTTTGAGGGTGGTGAAGATGAATGTGGGAAGAGGATGGGTATTTATAAGGGTTTGGTGAAATTTTTGGGTAAAGTTTTGAATCCAAACCGATTCAAAAAGGGATAGTTGAAATTCAACTATAGGCACGTTGGTTATTGTGCGAAAAAGGTGGTTGGATGTGACAGAGAGGGTTAGCGGAACCGTTTCGGTGTCAGGGATGTCATGTCCTTCATAAAAGCCAAAATTTCCACTCGAGTGAAAATATTTACCACAGAGAACTTGTGGATAGGGATAAAAGATTCATTTTCAAGGGAAAACCAAAAGTTTTAACTTATAAAACTCGATAAGTTATCATTTTGAGATGTTTTATTCGGCTGAATGATAGATAGAAATGTTTTAGTCAGCTGAATGTACTAAGTGACAAGGTGACCTTATCAGCTGCTGATAGTACTTCAACAGTTGATTTAAGCATTTAACATACCCAGCTCGCTGATTAAAAAGTTGAAGCATTTTTCATCTAAAGTTTTAGTGAACAAATCAGCCAGCTGAAGGTCTGTTGAAATGAAATGAAGTTCCACGTCACCTTGTTCGATGTGATCTCTAATGAAATGATACCTGATATCGATGTGTTTGGTTCTAGAATGAAGAACTGGATTGTTGTTGATTGCGATAGCACTTGTGTTATCACAGTAGATAGGAACTTTGCAAAAGTTCATATCAAAATCAACCAGCTGATTCTTCATCCAAATGACTTGAGCACAACAGCTTCCAGCGGCAACATATTCTGCTTCAGCTGTGGAGGTAGAAACAGTATTTTGTTTCTTGCTTGTCCAGCTGACTAGCTTGCCACCTAGAAACTGACACCCTCCAGTGGTGCTCTTTCTATCCATCTTGCAACCTGCAAAGTCTGAATCTGAATAGCCAATTAGATCAAACCTAGAGTCTTTGGCATACCAAAAACCTAGGCTTGGAGTACCTTTAAGATACCTCGAAATTCATTTAGCAGCTATTAAATGAGATTCTCTAGGATCGGCTTGAAACCTAGCACACATGCAAGTGGCAAACATAATGTCTGGTCTGCTGACAGTGAGATAGAGCAAAGATCCAATGATTCCTCTATAAAATGTGACATCAACTGATTTCCCAGTTGTATCAGCATGTAAATTGTTTGGAGGAGCCATTAGAGTCTTCATAGATGATGATGAATTCATATCAAATTTCTTCAAAAGATCTTTGATATATTTTTCTTGATTTATAAAAATTCAATTTTTAGATTTCTTAACTTGTAAGCCAAGTAAATATGTTATTTCACCCATCATACTCATCTCATACTTTGTAGACATAAGTTTTGAAAAACGTTTACAAAGTTTTTCATCAGTAGCACCAAAAATTATGTCATCCACATAAATTTGAACAAGAATGATATCACCTTTGATTTTGCGAATAAATAAGGTTTTATCAATCTTACCCCTGGTGAAATCATTTGCTATGAGTAACTTGGAAAGTGTGTCATACCATGCACGAGGAGCTTGGTTCAACCCATACAGCGCCTTATCCAATTTAAACACATAGTCTAAATACTTAGGATTTTCAAAACCTGGTGGTTGTTTAACATACACTCCCTTTTGCAACTTCCCGTTTAAGAATGCACTTTTCACGTCCATCTGAAAAACTGTGAAGTTTTTGTAGGCAGCATAAGCTAGAAATATTCTTATAGCCTCAAGTCTAGCTACCGGAGCAAATGTTTCATCGAAATCGATTCCTTCATCTTGTCTAAATCCTTGTGCAACAAGTCTAGCCTTGTTGCGAATAACCACACCTTCTTCATCCATTTATTCCTAAATACCCACTTGGTACCAATTATAGTCTTCCCAGCTGGTGGGGGCACCAGCTGCCACATTTTGTTGACCTCAAATTGGTTAAGTTCTTTCTACATTGATTGAATCCAGCTTGAGCTTTCTAAGGCAGCTTTAATATTTTTCGGTTCTTCAACTAATAAGAAACAAGACCATAAGCATAGATTACATGATGCTTTACTTCTTGTGACTACTCCTTGTTGTGGATCTCCAATGATTAAATCAATTGGATGTTCAGAGGTCCACTTAGATTGAGGAGCAGCTGTAGAAGAGGAAGATTCAGCAGAATTAGATCCTTGTTGAGCGGCTGAATGCTCAGCAGGATGATTTACTTCATTTTGAACAAATCTTTTTGAAGTATGAAGAGGTGGCCTAGAGTTAGATCTAGCCTTTGATGATGCTCTTGCTGTTGGTATTTCTTGTTGAACATCTACAATATCTACAAGATATGTTGGAGCATCATGAAACGTCTCATCTGAGTCATTTATAGGAACATCAAAGAGATTCAAAGCATTAGACAATGTTTCAGCTGAATCATCAGTTGATGGATCAACTGATCTTTGAAATGCGTCAGATGTATCAGCAGAGGTGTGGTTTAAGGCCTTATAGTGTTCTTCAAAAGTAACATTGATAGATTATTCTAATGTTTGTCTTCTTTTGTTGAAAACTCTGTATGCCTTGGATGTAGTGGAATATCCCAAGAAAATGGCTTCATTAGCTTTGGAATCAAACTTGCTTAGCTGATCTCGTGTGTTTAACACAAAACACACACACCTGAACACATGAAAGAAACCAATGAATGGTTTCTTTTGACGAAGAATCTCATAAGAAGTTTTCTTGTATCTCTTCACATAGAGAGACCTGTTGTGAGTAAAACAAGTTGTGTTAACAGCTTCTGCCCAAAATTTTTTTGGCATGTTTGACTCAACAAGCATTGTTATTGCAGCTTCTATTAGGGTCCTGTTTCTTCTTTCAGCCACACCATTCTGTTAAGGTGTTCTAGCAGCTGAAAAGTTTTGTGAGATCCCAACTTCTGAGAAGAAGTCTTCCAATGTCTTATTTCTGAATTCAGTACCATTGTCTGATCTCAGCATTTTGACTCTTGACCCATTTAGAAGTTCCATCTTTTTGATGAACTTGATTATTTCATCAGCTGCATCACTTTTGTGACGAAGAAATCTAACCCAAGTGTATCTTGAATATTCATCAACGATAACGAGTGTATACTTCTTTCCACCTAGACTTTCAGTACTCATAGGACCAAATAGATACATATGGAGCTGTTGATGAAAAAACATTGCTTTGATTTGAAGGAGCTTTTATATTGTTTACCTTGTTCACAGGCTGAACAAAGCTTATCATTTTCATACTTGATTTGTGGTAGACCGCTCACCAGTTGACCTCGAGCCACAACCCCTCACACTCAAGTCACGTGCACACATACACAATATGACATGTCTTTTTGCATGTTCATCACACTCTCACACGCACGCTAAATGTATATATTTTCGTACATCTTTGTCACATGTATTTATGTGTTTATGTTTTTATCAAGCATGCACACCT
Source organism: Calendula officinalis (assembly GCA_963853835.1). Taxonomy (NCBI): domain Eukaryota; kingdom Viridiplantae; phylum Streptophyta; class Magnoliopsida; order Asterales; family Asteraceae; genus Calendula; species Calendula officinalis. The sequence goes on from OY970825.1 coordinate 53,499,860, forward strand.
CTTTCATATACTTCGTATACTCTCAATTGCACTTCTGTCGAATATCATTCTTGAAGCAGCCTTACTACCTATGGATAACCTAATGATATGGGCATGACTTTCCACATATTACTTGTTTCATTTTGAAGAGATTCGGTGTGCATGTGTTCTAAACTTGCATCATAACAAAAGCCTCTAAAAAATGTTTGCTTACATCACACATGCGCTATGTTTATGTTGTTTCTTGTCAAGGAATTAAATCAAGCAAAAATGTAACTTGAATCAGACTCATGCTCTAACTCTAAAGTCTAAAACATCTTATTTGTGACTCTACACCAAACAAATATATGTATAACAACCAACACAAATACAATCAAACATAGACTTAACTCACATATTGTAACACCGCAAAATTCTGAAACCATTTTTTTTTAAAAGGTGCGGAAGCATAAGATAGTAACTAAGTCTTAAGTTTAGATTTACAGTCCAAACGTCCCAAATTAATTTCCAAAATAAACATTATTGTTTAAACGTTGTCACTTAACGAAATGCCTCATTTTACAAAACATATCCAATTGAGTTTGGTCAATCATCCCGTCCAAAGCACCGATCAACCTGAAAAGAGTCAACGAAGTAGGGATTAGCACAAAGCTAAGTGAATGAATAAAATCTACAAATTCTGTAAAGCACAACAAGCAAGCAAGAAAGTAACATCTCCGAAGGGGTAACCAAATATGAGAGGATCGGCGGCTCTGCCGAGCCCTAAACCATGGTTGGCCAAAACCATGGTAATCCGATGGCGTTGTACCCGAAGGCCCGGTAAACCCCTTACGTTTAACGCATACAGGTAAGGTCCGAATACCGCGATCAACAATACACTATGCCCAGCAGTTATCCGTCTGACGCTGACCTCATCCCGAATGTGCACATTGTCATGTATAGTAGTGTTCTAGCAACTAGGTATACATATCCCTATCATATAATTATCATACCACAAATAATTATGTAACACACAAAATCATGTTATAAAAGTTTGCGCCGAAACACAGTCCAGACATCCTCGCGCTCAACGAAGATGATCACGTTCCAGTCTCAAAATAGCGGAACAACATTAACGGGTCAACACTAACGGATCAGCATTAACGGATCAGCACTAACGAATCAGCACAAACGGGTCAACACTAACGGATCAGCACTAACTGATCAGCATTAACGGGGTCAGCACTAACTGATCATCACTAACTGATCAGCACTAACTGATCAGCACTAACTGATCAGCACTAACGGGGTCAGCACTAACGGGGTCAGCACTAACTGGGTCAGCACTAACTGGATCAGCACTAACTGAGTCAGCACTAACTGATCAGCACTAACTGATCAGCATTAACGGGGTCAGCACTAACGTGGTCACCACTAACTGATCAGCACTAACGGGGTCAGCACTAACGGGGTCAGCCCTAACGTGGTCAGCACTAACTGATCAGCATTAAAGGGGTCAGCACTAACGGGGTCAGCACTAACGGAGTCAGCACTAACGAGGTCAACACTAACTGATCAGCACTAACTGATCAGCACTAACTGATCAGCACTAACGGGGTCAGCACTAACTGGGTCAGCACTAACTGGGTCAGCACTAACTGATCAGCATTAACGGGGTCAGCACTAACTGATCAGCACTAACTGATCAGCACTAACTGATCAGCACTAACGGGGTCAGCACTAACGGGGTCAGCACTAACTGATCAGCACTAACACAAGTTGGAGATTAAATCCACTCACCGTAACCATCTCCTTGCCACCAACTCAGTAGTCTAATGTCACTGAGTTGTCCTCCCGTTTCATGCGAATCCAAAGGAATACCGAATTAGTAAATAATTCCACCAAATTATAAACAATTGTCGATTAAGTTAATAAACTAACTTTTTACCCAAATGACATCTACATACTTGCAATAATAACTACTCAAGTCATATTCACATCATACATTCATAATTCATGTCAACTAACCACATTATATATTTTACATCCAAATGGGTTAAAACCCAAACATAGTTCTAATAGTACTAAATCTCGTATTTTAACCCATATAAACACCACATTTAGCAAGTCATGACTAACTACATAATTTAACCAAATCGACAACCTTCTTGACCAAGTATTTTACCCAAAAACACTAGTTTATCTTTTTGACCCAAATCATCCAACACTAACTAGTATATTTCACAAAATCCACCAATACTTGACAATCAACATAAGTAATTTACCAAACATGTTATCTTAACATAATAAACAACATCAACCATCAAATCCTTAAGAAATCCAAGGTTTGACAAAACACATCTTCTTCAAACCTCCATTAACGGAGCTTGAAGGTGAGTTTCACCAAAACTTAGTATCTTCCCACAAACAACCACACAATACATGTAAAAGCTTGAATAAACATGTAATTTAACATCTAACACAAGATTCACCTACAAAACTTCAAGAATCATACACCCTAGTTTAACCAACTTGCATGAAATCAAAAACGAACACATATAGGATGAACCTCACCTCAAGGCCTACTCAAAAATGAGTTTAGAATTTAGATTGAGAAAGAAACAAGCCGTAGATCTTGAAAAGACACCAAGAAAAGCAAGAAGGTGAAGAGGGTTTTTAGAGAGAAGTTAGAGAGAGAAAATGGCACATGCAATCTCGTTGTGTGTGGTGATATGTAACTGAGAGAAGAGAAGGAGGTTTTGACAGCTCCTTCAAAATGTGGCACAAGGGGAAAACAACAAGTGCACATATCATTTAATAACAGTATCAAAAAGAGTATCCGGTCCACATCTAATTTAATTAAAATACCAAACATACTCCATTTTCAAAAACGAATATATTTTCGGGATTGAAAATCAAAAGTTAATCTAACAATATAAAAACCACATAATCATTTAAACATTTCAGAAATCGGATATTTTAACCCATTGATTAAAATATCACAAAAAGACAAAACACTAAACAATTCATTTAATAATACTTTAAGGCCAAAACTACTAGACCGGGTTTCAGGATGTTACAACTCTCCCCTCCTTAAAAGGATTCCGTCCCCGGAATCCAACCATAACTTTTCTGCCTCAAAAGTATTCCGATTCGATTTCAAGCTTCCATTCCAATTTAAAACTCACACTATGTTCCCGCAAAACATCGGCATTTCAGTTATCAATTAATTCATTTCTTTAGTCTATCCGCATTCAAACTTTTCCCAGTATTCATATAGCAATTATCATTCATGGTTTAGTTAGCACTTCACATGACATAAAAATAATCCACAAACATATTTTTTTTTAAATTCCGTACACACGGTCACAACAATTATCTCAAGTCTCAAATACCTACTCGTTTTTTTCTTTATTCTACTGTAATTTACAATCATGCACAGTTTAACTCGTTAAACGACCCGCAATTTTAAGACTTCCAAATGAAAAGTTTATTACCTTAATCAACTAATTCAAAAATACACTTTCCTAATATAAAGTCACATCAATTTTGCACATTTTGACCGGCCCGGGTCTATATCCTACAATTGATTTATAACTATATAACTAATCATTTCATACATAATAAGAGGCATAAAAAAACTCTCATACGATCAACTTATTGAACTACAAACATGCCAACAATTACCAAGTCACAAGTCATATATATTTTTTTTTCAATTTGATACGTAATAGATAAACAGATCAATACTTGCAATTCAATTCGGACATCGTCCATTTCGAGGTTAACAATTATATGAACTCACAGCTAACATATAATGACCTTCAAAGTCCAGTCATGAACACAAAAAACACTCTAGATCAATTCTAGCATACTAGGCACAAACGGGGCCAAACCGAGCAATTCTTCGTAACACTATACCTGTCATTAGCTAAACATACTTTCAACAATCATATACCATTTTATGCATAATTGGCCATATTATAAGGACGTCGATTTTTTTTATAAAGTCAAGTTGCACGTTTTGACGAAATGAGTCAAAGTTACACAATTCAAGTCTAAACCACATATATCTTTACAAACCTGGTAATATAAGTATAATAGCTTTTATACTCAATTAGTCATTTATCGAATTCTTAACAATTTATGACCAAACCGATCAAAAGAAGTTTCATAGTCAAAATTGTTTTATTACTACCATAACATGTTAAACTATTTACCAAAACCAACTCATGCAATCATCAAACGATTATCATCATAATCAAGGTCTAGCAACTAAAATGCATCAAATCAAGTCATGACACTAATTACCTTTAACGAGTCAACATTGAGAAATTTATCATAGCAATTCCAAACATACAACTAACGGTTCATTAAACATGTCAAACTCATGTTATGACTAATAAGCGTTTTCAATTAAATGTCAACTTTTACTTAGACTTCAGTCAACTAATTACAATTCAACTAGTTCTTGACTCTTACCTATTAACATCCAAATAGCAAGGTAAATTCATCGATTCAATTCACAATTAAGCATAAACAACATTTATCATTCTAACATGTTATTTGATTTAGAACATATCTCTTAAGGCACAACACCTCCTAATCATAATTTGACAACTTCTATTACAATCAATAAAACATCATCATCGCTTTAAGTAATTTAAAAATCGCCAATTTAAACTATGATCAATTTTTTATTAACATAGATCCGTTTAATAAATCATCAAATCTAAACACTAGATTTAAGTATAAATCATCAATTACAAAACTCTTCTCAAATCATTTCATAGTCAATGCAAATTATTTAACAACTCATTTATCTTCAATTATTACTAACGCAAGTCATCTCAAAAGATCTACACACATAATTCATTAGTCACCTTTCAGACTCCGAATTCGACATAGGAAACAGTTCAGTAATTTATCATAAGCATTTCAGGTCATTCAGATATTTAACACTGAATAACTGTCATAATTAATGTCTATAACAAAAACAACATCAATTTATTCACACTTGATATTGGCAGATTTATACATATATTTATCTGCCAATATTCCTCTTTTTGTGTATGATTATGGTTAAATTATGGTGTTATCACTCAAAAATAGCGTTTCTCGTGCACTTCATGTCTTAATTAACAAACGTGTCAATACAAGCCGAAAACTGCACGAAAAATGAAGATTTTGCTTCCTGGAAATATTAGCAAAGCGAGCCAAGAAGTTAGCATCGCGAGTCAAGCTTTGAAAGTTTAGCAAAGAGAATCTACTTATTTGTGATCTCTAAATATCTCTGTTCGTTTTGGGAAAAAAGGTTTAGCAATGCTAATTTTCGAGTTAGCAATGCGAGTTCACAAAGGAAGTAGATTTTAGTAAAAGCGAATTTCAGGATTAGCAACGCTAATTTACACGGAATCAGGCTTTAGCAACGCGAATTTCAGTTTTAGCAACGCGAGTACGCACGGATCTGAGGGATATTTAAGCTAAAGTTGACCTAATTAACATTCATTCTGAAGCGGCAGCAGATCTGGACGAATTGGAGAGGAACCAAGCATCAAGAATCATCATCTTTCAAACATTAGTTGGTTTTTAATCATATCTTTTGAAACTATGTTTGGTATTTCGATTATTTACTTTTGTTTGACGATTACTAGCATGTCTATGTGCTAGTCGTTTATTATTCACTATGATTAGATGAAATCTAGGATTTAGGTTTGGTATTCTTAGGATTTTAATATTGGTTTTGAATATTTGATTTTTATATCAAAGATCCTTTTGATTGAACCTTAAATATTTGATTGTTTGATCTGTTAATTATTGATTGTTTTGCTGAGTGACCACTAGCAATTTTAGTTAATAATTACTTCAACTTTTCATCTCGGTGACGTAGTTGGCAACCCACTAGATTTAGGGGTTCGAGTTTAAACATCAATAAATTAGGTAAAGCCAGAAGTCTAATCTTAGTTATGACCCAATTCTAGATTAGAAGGCGACGGAAATCCAAGCCTAGATATATTTAACAAACCGAAGTGTGACTATAAGATGATTCTTTAGGAAAATATTTCTTAGGAATGATAGTACAGTCATTGTAGGGAGTTAGAGAACACTACTACCCTAACTTCTAGAATATCAACTAAATCGGGACTTAACCAACCAAACCTAAACTTAGACGGAATCGATCATAGTGAATATCTCTCTCTTATTTGAACACAGTTTTACTACTTTCTCAGTCTGTTTCAGTTTTCAAAAGTTCAAAGTTACATTTAATCAATTTATTTAATTACCTAGTTTAAAATTAAAAACCCTACTTTATGCATTTACTTAGATTAAATTATTAGTATTATTTTACTTAGTCATCATCACTATTCCCTGTGGAGACGAATATACCCGAATTTACTTACCTGAACTATATTACTCACGATTAGGTCATACTTTCCTAAGAGTGTGGTAATCTAGAGAAGGCGTATTTTAGGTTATTATTTTATAACTAGTTTTACCACATCAAGTTTTTGGCGCCGCTGCCGGGGAACAGTTGCCTGATTAGTTATTTAAAACTAATTTTTTTTAATCGATCCTTGTCTAGGGATTTATTCTTGGACAAGTTTATTTTAAATTGTTGAATTACTTTATTGATTGTGTTGAACAGTTGCGTTTTTAACAATTGCTTTGAGTTTTGTAGGTGTATGACCCGTAGCTCTGACTCTGATCCGATATCACCCGTATTCTGAGCCAGAGAGACTTCTTCGCCAGCGACGTAGAGCAGTTTTAGCAGCGCAATACCTAGACTCGATCAATTTTCAAGTTGTTGAAAATCCCATTTTCGATATGGGAGATCAACCACCACCAGAGCAACCCATGTGGAGTACTAGGCAGACAGCACCAACTGCCCCTACTCCATCCATCACAGTTCCCGAACTGAACAATATAAATTTCGAGATTAAAGGACAATTCCTTAGTATGGTGCGGGATCTGAACTTCGATGGCAGATTATGCAATGATCCCAACAGACATCTCGAAAACTTTTTGGAAATTTGTGAGCTGTTTAAACAACGAGACGTAACGTTGGATGCCATGAGACTAAGATTGTTTCCTTTCAGTTTAACTGGGGATGCAAGAGATTGGGTTAAATCTCTAGAGCCAGGCTCTATTACGACTTGGGATGAACTCCGAAGTCGCTTTATTACTCGTTATTTTTCACCAGCTAAGGCTGACAAACTTAAAACTGATATAATGGCTTTTATGCAGGATACAGGTGAAAAGATAACGGAGGCTTGGGAGAGGTTAAAAAGCTTACTGAGGAAGTGCCCAAACCACGGGTTTGAGAAAAATAATATTGTACACATTTTTTATAGGGGATTGGATCACACATCGCGTTCCCTACTCGATTCATCAAGTGGTGGGTTGTTCATGTACAAAACCCCAACTCAAGCATACCAACTTCTCGAAGACATCTCTATGAACAGTCTAGAATGGACATCTGACAGACGAATCGGGCAGAATCAAGCCTCTCTGAATGCAGTTGATGATCGACGAAATGATGAAGTAGCCGCAATAAAGAACAACCAGCAGGTATTTGAACGAAAATTAGATAAAATAACAAGTTGTTTACATGCCATACAGGTTGGATGCGATAAATGTAGAGGACCACATCTCACTAAAGATTGCCAACAACATCAACCGATGATGTCTGCGGAAGAAGAGTTGAGCTACATCAACAATGGGTACCGATGTAATTATCAGGGAGGGAATCAGGGGTACAACAACAACAATCAGGGGTACAATAACAACAGAGGTTATAACAACAATAACCAAAACAATAACTATCCCCCGAGAAACTCGAACCCCCCTGGTTTCCAACGTGATAATCAAACAAACCAACCACCTCGAGAGAATGCTGCAGGTCAAGGATCAAAGTCATCAATGGAACTCATGCTTGAAAAATTTATAGAAAAACATGACAAGAAAGCTGAGGAACAAGATCAGATTAACAGAAATCAGCAAGCAGCAATTCAAAGCTTAGAAAGAAATATAGGCAGGATGGCTGAAACATTACAAGAACGACCGCAAGGCAGTCTACCACCCAGAACAGAGGACAACCCGAAAAGGGGATTTGAAAATGTTAAAGCTATCACTACTCGAAGTGGTAAAACGGTAAGTTCACCTGTATTAAATACTAACGAAAATTCTTCTGATGTACAGGTTAATGAGGAGACTCCAGCTGATGAAGAGGAGAGGGCCATGCAGAAGGTTGAAACTCCAACCGAGCCAGAAAAGACAAAACCGAAGGAGACGCACAGGTCCAACAAAACAGATACAACAAACTCCTACACACCGAAGGTCCCCTTTCCTCAACGTTTGAGGAAAGAAAAACTTAAGGAAAAATATGGTAAGTTTGTTGAAATGATTAAACAGGTGCGCATTAACGTTCCTTTGGTTGACATGTTAGCAGGGATGCCAAACTACGGGAAATTCATCAAGGACTTGGTCTCAAGCAAGGAGCACACGGAGGAGGTATCGTCAGCAATATAAAGCGAGGAATGTTCAGCTATCCTCCAACCAAACATACCTCCAAAGAAGGGTGATCCAGGGAGTTTTATAATCCCTTGTCTCATAGATAATTTACCGCCCTGTAAGGCGCTAGCTGATTTAGGAGCTAGCATAAGCTTGATGCCCTTGTCCTTGTTCCTTAAATTAGGAATAACAGACCTTAGACCGACTAGGATGACTGTTAGATTAGCAGACCTATCGCTTACATACCCCGTGGGCATAGCAGAAAATGTTCTAGTTAAGGTCGATAGGTTCATATTTCCCGCTGATTTTGTTATCTTAGATATTCCGGAAGAGCCAAATGTCCCTCTCATTTTAGGGAGACCCTTTCTGAACACAGCCAGTGCCATAATCTTGGTTGCTGAACAACAGCTTAGTCTAGGTGTCGGGAATGACCGAGTCACTTTCTCCATTGAGAAAGCGATGAAGCATACCTCTGCCTCCGATGACACGTGCAATTTCATCGACATCATCCATGTGTGCATGGAGGAGGAAATTACTTCATTTCTAGATCTAGATTGCGATGACATCACTACCTATGGTGATGTCACTCTAGACTCTCCCGAATCTATCCAAGATCTCTCAGAGCTCGAGGAATTACTTCACCTTGATGAAGAGGATTCGGAAGAAAATGAAGATGATTATGAGAAATTCGATCCTGAACAAAATCTCCGAATCAAAACATCTTTAGAGGACCCTCCTTCCTTAGAACTTAAACCGTTACCTGGCCATCTAGAATATGCTTTCTTACAAAGAGAATCTGAACTGCCAGTCATCATATCTTCGAACCTATCCTCTACTGAAAAAACCCAATTAGTAACAATCTTGAAATCTCACAAACGGGCTCTTGCCTGGAAAACCGCGGACATACCGGGAATCAACCCTGTTTTCTGTACACACAAAATCCTCATGGAGGACAACTTCAAGCCAAGTGTACAAAGACAAAGGAGGTTGAACCCGAATATGAAAGATGTGGTCAAGAAGGAGGTTTTAAAACTACTTGATGCAGGTCTCATCTATCCCATCTCAGATAGTCCATGGGTGAGTCCGGTCCAAGTGGTTCCGAAAAAAAGAGGGATGACAGTTGTCCGTAACGATAAGAACGAACTTGTTCCAACTCGAACTGTCACGGGATGGCGAGTGTGCATTGACTACCGAAAACTCAATGATGCAACTCGCAAGGATCATTTTCCTCTGCCTTTCATTGATCAAATGTTAGAGAGACTAGCCGGAAATAACTTTTATTGTTTCTTGGACGGTTTCTCTGGCTACTTCCAAATCCCCATCGATCCCGAGGACCAAGAAAAAACCACCTTCACATGTCCGTTCGGTACCTTTGCATATAGAAGGATGCCATTTGGGTTGTGCAACGCGCCTGCTACATTTCAGCGTTGCATGACATCCATCTTCCAAGACATGATCGAGGATTGTATGGAAGTTTTTATGGACGATTTCTCAGTCTTTGGAAACTCCTTTGATTCATGTCTTGCAAGTCTCGAGAGAGTCCTTATTAGGTGCGAGAATTCCCATCTTGTGCTTAATTGGGAAAAGTGTCACTTTATGGTGCGTGAAGGCATCGTATTGGGGCATAAGATCTCTAAAGAAGGGTTGGAGGTCGATAAATCTGAAATCGACGTTATTGCTAAACTCCCTCCACCCTCAAATGTTAAAGCAGTGAGGAGCTTTCTCGGTCATGCGGGGTTTTACCGTAGGTTTATCAAGGACTTCTCCAAGATAACCCGGCCCATGACCCATCTTCTTGAGAAGGACACACCCTTCGTGTTCAATCCCGAGTGTGTGGCGGCCTTCAATCTTTTGAAAGACCGTCTCACCAATGCTCCTATCATGGTATCTCCCGATTGGGATTTACCATTCGAACTCATGTGTGATGCAAGTGATTACGCACTCGGTGCGGTGTTGGGATAGCGTGTGAACAATCACTTCCAACCGATATACTACGCTAGTCGAACACTCACTGGTGCTCAAGCGAATTACACCACCACCGAAAAAGAGCTTTTAGCTGTGGTATTCGCTTTTGACAAATTCTGTCCTTATCTGGTTTTATCTAAAACCATTTTCTATACGGATCACTCTGCATTAAAGTATCTCTTCGCCAAGCAAGATGCTAAACCGAGACTCATTCGTTGGATTCTTCTCCTACAAGAATTTGACATTGAGATCAAGGATAAAAAAGGGGCGGAGAACCTTGCTGCGGATCATTTATCCCGTCTCGAGAACCCTCACCTTGAGGAGTTTAATGAGAATGAGATTAATGATACCTTTCCCGAAGAATTTCTCGAAGCCGTCAATGCTTTACAAGACACCGAGGAAGATGACCCATGGTTCGCCGACTTTGCAAATTATCTAGCGGCGGGTGTTCTTGTGAAAGGGATGACCCATCAACAAAAAGGGAAGTTCTGGTCTGATCTTAAGCATTATCATTGGGAAACCCCATATCTTTTCCGAGTCGGTGCTGATTTCATGCATAGACGTTGTGTCGCCGGTGATCAAGCAAAAGACATTCTCAACGAATGTCATAAAGGGCCTACCGGGGGTCACTTCGGTCCAAACTACACCGCTCGAAAAGTGTTGGATGCGGGATTCTATTGGCCTACCATCTTTAAAGATGCCTACACTTTGGTCAAGACATGTGATGCATGTCAACGAACCGGAAGCATCTCCAAACGGGATGAAATGCCCCAGCACGGCATCCAAGTTTGTGAGATATTCGACGTGTGGGGCATTGACTTCATGGGACCATTCCCAAGTTCTCACGGCAACAAGTACATACTTGTGGCGGTTGACTACGTCTCTAAATGGGCCGAGGCCAAAGCATTACCAACTAATGATGCCCGAGTTGTAGTTAATTTCGTGAGGACCTTGTTTTGTCGCTTCGGATGCCCAAGGGCTCTTATTAGCGATCGTGGCACTCACTTTGCAAATCATCTTATGGAGAAAACTCTCCAACGATATGGTGTCCACCATCGGTTCTCAACGGCTTATCACCCACAAACGAGTGGTCAAGTCGAGAACACTAATAGAGCCCTGAAAAGAATTCTTGAAAAATCCATTGTGAAAAATCCCAAGACGTGGTCTCAACGTCTTGATGATGCTTTATGGGCATTCCGAACCGCCTTCAAAACCCCTATCGGATGCACACCATACCGAATGGTGTACGGAAAAGCTTGTCACCTTCCTTTTGAAATTGAACATAAAGCATATTGGGCCATCAAGGAATGTAACATGGATGCTATCTTAGGAGGGACGGAAAGGCGTCAACAACTCAACGAACTTGATGAAGAAAGATTCCATGCTTATGAGAACTCCCGGATTTACAAGGAAAGGAGTAAACATTGGCATGACATGAGGTTGAGAATTCGTAAGTATTTTGAGGCGGGTGATAAGGTTTTGATATATCAATCTCGATATAAGTTTTCACCTGGAAAACTAAAGTCAAAATGGGTTGGTCCGTACACAGTTGTCAAACAACACCCATCGGGATATGTTGACCTTGTTACCGAGAAGGGTGGTCATTTTAGCGTAAATGGTCACCGCCTTAAACAATATTTCGAGGGAATGGGTGAAGAGAAACGAGCAGGAGAGGTTGTTTATTTAGCCTCGGTGAAGGAAAAGAAGTAGGAGAGCAGCACCGAGTCAAGCTCTAGACTCGTAAATCCATGAAGCGCTTCTCGGGAGGCAACCCGTGTTTAGTTGTTTTCCCTTTCCCTTCTGCGTTTTTTTTTTTTAAAAAAAAATAATAAAAAATAATAATAATAATAATAAAATAAAATAAAATAAGAATCTGTGCACACAAATTGAAAGTATGAAAATCGAGCAGCATAATTTCGAGATCTCTAGTCCTAAACCTCGCTTTGCGAATGTCTATTGCCAAAATCCGGAAATCAAACAGGGATCTTTGGAGATCTCTAATCTCGAAATTCGCTTAGCGAGTGTATCCGGCCAAAAAGTAGCAAAACCGAACAGGGAAATTTAGAGATCTCTAACCCGACTTTTAGCTTAGCGAGTGGTCCGACCCATCATCCCTATCTCGGGTCCATGTAGATTAGCAAAGCTAATTCTATATTTCGCAAAGCGAATTCGAGAGGGTATAAAACCCTCGTTCTTTTTTTCAGCCGTTTTCTTCAAAAGAAAACCCTAAAACCTTCGAGCTCAGTCGGCGTATACCTGTTTTTCGACTATCTTCCAGCCAAATCATCTGATTCTTTCGATTTTCTTCATCTTTTCCATCCAAAAATGCCACCCAAGGTCAGTAATTTCTCTAATCGTTTGTTTCTCGCAGATTTGGGGTAAAAATCCCGATTCTCTTATGGGTTTTCGGGCAAGATAACAAGTAATGGCCGAAAATCTTAGTTAGGGTTTTAGATACTAACTACAGTGTACCTCTTAGTTAATGTTAGACCACAATCTAGCATAAATTTCCAATTTCTGGTAGTTAGGGTTTGTTTTTGGTTGAAGAAATACTTGAACAGTTGTAGTTGAAGAAATCTAGCATAAATTTCAAAAATCTCCGAATTTCTTTTATGAATTGGTAGTTTAAAAGTAAACACATTAAGCCTTTATTTGAAGTTAGAAGTTAGTTTAGTTCATATCTAGCTATAATTTTTGCAATGTGTTAATTTGATAAGCCTTGGCACTTATATTTTGTTCGGCATCTACATACAATGTGTTTCAATCTTTCAAGTTTGTTGTTAGAATGATCTAACTGTTGCAAGCGTAGGTTTACAGGTAAATAAACCGTGAAAATTTCAATAGCCATAACAACACTTAGTTTTCAAAATTGTACACTATTTTTACAACTAAGTGTGGGTATGGGTTATGCTGGCTAGGCAATAATGTTTTAAATGCATCCGAAACACCTCTACTTTTGGTTAATTTATGAAATTTAATACTTGCTAACAGTTGGTTATTTTGTTCGTTTATCTTGTTTTGGTCATCAGAAACAGAAAACCGTAGCATCATCCTCAAGTGCTGAACCAGCGGATGGGTGCCCTGCCGTGCTCAAGGTGAATGGCCGTCACGCATTCATTGATTTTCGTTCGGAACGGACCTCCACCCGACGAAGCTGTGAAAAAGTACTTGCAGAACTCCAAACTAGACAAATTTATGCCGGTAAAACGCCAGATTGGGAGAAGCTTACAGAATTGAAAGCAGATGATCAAATCCGTTCGTATTTGGTGTGTGAGATAAAAGATGAAGAGGGAACCCCGATTTTCACTTGCAGAGCATGGGAGGCCGCCCTCACCATGAGAGAACCCGTATATGCTGAATTGGTATTGGAATGTTTATCCACGTTCTCGTTCGATCAAGACAAAGTCAGTGGAGCCCTGGACGAGCAGAGTATCAACTACCGGGTAGCAAATCGGTGGGTCACTTGTTCCCTGAGAGAGTTCTCCCACTACTTGGGACTCTACTCAGTTGCTCAAACACGCCAAGCCGCCTTTAATGATTACATGGCAGCGTGTAAATGGGAGTCGGCCAAAAATGTGGGTGAGCTTTGGGCAGAAATCGGAATGGGAAATTACCAAAACTCAAACTCAACATGCAAGAAAATCATAAAACCTGTACACCGATACCTACACCGGATGATTTCTAGCACAATGCGACAAAGGGAGAACGGGAATGAAAAGGTCACACAAACCGACCTATGGTTGCTAATTCAGTTGATCCACCACGATAGGTACACTCATATTCCTTATCATATTGCTCATTTCTTGAATGGACCAGCACAGGGAACTCGAAAAGGATGTGGGGTTACCGGGGGTCAATACATCACCCGTTTAGCCAGAGCCGCCATCACACTCACTCCGCGGGTAACAGAAAGTCTGGTCACATTACCCATGAGCCTAATTGATTACAACAAAATAAGGGGAATGCAATTGGTCACTGATGCGGTAACACATGGTAAGATTGAATGGATGAGTGTGGATCCTGATTATGATAGTGAAGAAGAGGCGGCAAGGAGAGCCGAGGAAGAAATTAGGCAGAATCAAATTAGGGCATCTGGCTCTAATGTGCCCGAGGATGAGAGGTTCAGGTTGTTGAAGTTACATATTGATGATCATGCTCACCGAGCACACTATCGTGATGCACAAATTCAGCACAATCAAGCATGGGAAAGCAGAAGTTTTATGAACGTGCACGGGCCGCGACAATCTCAACCCATTGACTACATGCCAATGCCACAATGGAACTACAATGAACCAAACCCGCCCAACTTTCCAAGCTATGATGCATGGGCTCAACAAAGTAATCCATGGGCGCACTATCGCGATGATCGTGATGAATGATCTCTATTCTAAGTTCACAACTTACATTTTCGATTTGGTTGTACTAACAAAAATATTTTCATTTTATGTCCCGTTACTTTATGTTTCTCTACTTTATTAGTCGCATGTTTCTTTTAATTTGTGTTCTTTTTCTTTTTAAGTACTATTTTATGTTTATGATGATTCGGAGCATGCTTGGAATTATATCACATCCACTGAAGACAGGAGTTCGATAACAACACAACACACCCCAGGGAGTACCTTTCTTTTATTTTATTTATTTTTTTTTCCCATTAGTGTCGAACTTTAGTGCATTGAGGACAATGCAAAACTTTAAGTGTGGGCATGGGGGGTGGATTCCACCATTTGTATAATTCTCATAAAAATCATCTAAAAACACAAAACCATTTCAATTAGCAAAATTTTTTTTTAGACACATCTCAATACCTTAGAAAACAATTTTTGGACAATAAAGTCATTTTTAAAAGTCAAAATTTTACCTAGCTTTTATGTGTCAATTTTTGTGGCTTTTCATCAATCTAATTCTTTATCTTTAACTAGTTAATTAAACCATTTCTAAATTGGAAAATTTGAAATGTCTTGCAAAATTTATAAAAACTATCTTTTAGAAAATTAAGTTTAACAAAGCTAACTCCTGATGACATTAGGTTAGATTAAGAGCTTTTAGTTTACGTGAATAAATTGCTAAATAATATACATGAAAAATTTGAGAATCGGTGAGAATATTCAACCGGCCTTGTGCTCCCGACAAGTACGCCCGAGGGGTCCTTCAAACCTAGCATACTAAGGTCAACTGATCTGGATATGTTGGTCGAAAGTCTTTTACGCGGGTTCACAATGTAAGCTGAGGTTCGAATCGATTCTTGAATTAATACCTAATTAAATATTTAGGGGGAACAATTAACCAACCTTGGGTTCCCGACAAGTAAGCTCGCGGGGTCCTTTAAACCTAGCATACTAAGGTCAACTGATCTGGATATGTTGGCTGAAAGTCTTTTACGCGGGTGCTCAAAGAAAGTTGCGGTTCTCTCTACTAAACAAATAAATAAGGAAAACTAACAAACATGCAAAGCATGTAGGAAAGAATTGAAAAATACATAAATAAATAAATAAACATGCAAAGCATGAAATAATAAAGCAAATAAGCTATGAAATGAATAAATAAACTAAGTTTTCTTTATTTAACCTTATTAGTTGGGTAATTTTCTTAAAGGTAGTATTTATAGGTTATGCAAGAATGATTAGGATCTAAGTTAAAAGTAGTCTAATTAGCATAGTTGGAAAATTAATTAGATTTGTGAAAAGTTAGCTAATGTCTTACACAAACTTGGGCATAAAATATAGTGAAAATTTTAAACCGCTAAATTGGACTAGGTTCTGAAAATTGTTGTGTTTCTAGGAATAAAATTGAGATAAGTGTCAATTGTGTTAATTTGTTATCTAGCTGATTGAATTTTTTATGATGATTTGCTTGAGGACAAGCAAAGTTCAAGTGTGGGCATCTTGATATTGGCAGATTTATACATATATTTATCTGCCAATATTCCTCTTTTTGTGTATGATTATGGTTAAATTATGGTGTTATCACTCAAAAATAGCGTTTCTCGTGTACTTCAGGTCTTAATTAACAAACGTGTCAATACAAGCCGAAAACTGCACGAAAAATGAAGATTTTGCTTCCTGGAAATATTAGCAAAGCGAGCCAAGAAGTTAGCATCGCGAGTCAAGCTTTGAAAGTTTAGCAAAGCGAATCTACTTATTCGTGATCTCTAAATATCTCTGTTCGTTTTGGGAAAAAAGGTTTAGCAATGCTAATTTTCGAGTTAGCAATGCGAGTTCACAAAGGAAGTAGATTTTAGTAAAAGCGAATTTCAGGATTAGCAACGCTAATTTACACGGAATCAGGCTTTAGCAACGCGAATTTCAGTTTTAGCAACGCGAGTACGCACGGATCTGAGGGATATTTAAGCTAAAGTTGACCTAATTAACATTCATTCTGAAGCGGCAGCAGATCTGGACGAATTGGAGAGGAACCAAGCATCAAGAATCATCATCTTTCAAACATTAGTTGGTTTTTAATCATATCTTTTGAAACTATGTTTGGTATTTCGATTATTTACTTTTGTTTGACGATTACTAGCATGTCTATGTGCTAGTCGTTTATTATTCACTATGATTAGATGAAATCTAGGATTTAGGTTTGGTATTCTTAGGATTTTAATATTGGTTTTGAATATTTGATTTTTATATCAAAGATCCTTTTGATTGAACCTTAAATATTTGATTGTTTGATCTGTTAATTATTGATTGTTTTGCTGAGTGACCACTAGCAATTTTAGTTAATAATTACTTCAACTTTTCATCTCGGTGACGTAGTTGGCAACCCACTAGATTTAGGGGTTCGAGTTTAAACATCAATAAATTAGGTAAAGCCAGAAGTCTAATCTTAGTTATGACCCAATTCTAGATTAGAAGGCGACGGAAATCCAAGCCTAGATATATTTAACAAACCGAAGTGTGACTATAAGATGATTCTTTAGGAAAATATTTCTTAGGAATGATAGTACAGTCATTGTAGGGAGTTAGAGAACACTACTACCCTAACTTCTAGAATATCAACTAAATCGGGACTTAACCAACCAAACCTAAACTTAGACGGAATCGATCATAGTGAATATCTCTCTCTTATTTGAACACAGTTTTACTACTTTGTCAGTCTGTTTCAGTTTTCAAAAGTTCAAAGTTACATTTAATCAATTTATTTAATTACCTAGTTTAAAATTAAAAACCCTACTTTATGCATTTACTTAGATTAAATTATTAGTATTATTTTACTTAGTCATCATCACTATTCCCTGTGGAGACGAATATACCCGAATTTACTTACCTGAACTATATTACTCACGATTAGGTCATACTTGCCTAAGAGTGTGGTAATCTAGAGAAGGCGTATTTTAGGTTATTATTTTATAACTAGTTTTACCACATCAACACTAGACAGACATTTCTGATTCTCACTATACAAGTCACTACATGTGACCCGACAGGTCACGGTAACATTTTCGTCTTTTCTTATACCAATTACTAGTCCTTCTTGGACTATCCAATTCACATATACAATTACATCCATTATAATTATAAGCATCTCATTCACGAAGTTTACAATAATTACTATTATACTCAAACTGCTCTATAGTCACATATGTTGTGACCGAGACCGGCATCCAATCAATCATCTTCACTTCTCCTGAAGTGAAGGAACAACTAGGACAATTAGTTTCAATTTATCGCCACTTTGCACAAAACATAAATGAACAACTTAAGCACATGAGGCACTATGTGTGCGCCGACAACAAGAAAAGAAAACTATTTTTTATAAAATTTATAAATAACTTCGATTAAACTAGACTATTCCATACATCAGATCAGACTAACTTAGTCCAGGTTTCAATAATAAAGAGACAAGAAAGCATGCATCAATTATATCTATATAAACTCCCGACACAGATGATGTATCCAAGATCAATAATCAATCAATTATTCCACTTCAAGTGGCATGAAACACCAAAGGTACACAATTCAGTTCATCACATCATTTTCCAAGTCCTAATTAAACGATCTACTTAGTTAACAATTTCCCTTTTTTTTCATAAGCACAAGCATTTAGTTTATCAAAACATAGATGCATAAATTTTCTCTACTAACAAACAATATAAGTATAGTATTGAGTTTAATAGAACATACCCGAGCTGTCACTGTTAGTGACGTCAGTACTCTTTCTCTTCCTTTCTACAGTTGATGAAGACTCCCCGACCGCCCCGTTACTTGGCATATAACCCACTTTCTTTTCCAAAGGACATTTACTCTCTTTATGTCCATCACTTTGACAATTCCAACACACACTCCAAGGAAATTCACAATCCTTTCCCTCATGTCCAAATTGACCACATCTAATGCACTTCATTTTTCAACATTGTCATATATGCTTCTCGGTCAGTTTTCGTGTTGTTACTCGAGGTACCAACATTTCCTGGGGCCAAGGGCGTCGGGTGGTCCTTACCTGTCACATCTGTAACAATCACAACATCTCACGAAAGATTAGTTTAAATCGTTAGTACCTACATATTAACCACTAACTAGCTTCATTCACATTTGCTCTAATCCCGCTCGTCCGGGATGTTTGACCAAACTCGAGCCACGATTTGGGAATGAAACACCTAAAAGTGTATCCATCGCCAAACCGAAGCTCTGATACCAAGTTGTAACACCGCAAAATTCAGAAACCATTTTTTTTAAAAGGTGCGGAAGCATGAGATAGTAACTAAGTCTTAAGTTTAGGTTAACAGTCCAAACGTCCCAAATTAATATCCAAAATAAACATTATTGTTTAAACGGTGTCACTTAACGAAATGGCTCATTTTACAAAACATATCTAGTTGAGCTTGGTCAATCATCCCGTCCAAAGCACCGATCAACCTGAAAAGAGTCAACGAGGGAGAGATTAGCACAAAGCTAAGTGAATTTCTACAAATTCTGTAAAGCACAACAAGCAAGCAAGGAAGTAACATCTCCGAAGGGGTAACCAAATATGAGAGGATCGGCGGCTCTGTCGAGCCTTAAACCATGGTTGGCCAAAACCATGGTAATCCGATGGCGCTGTACCCCGAAGGCCCGGTAAACCCCCTTACGTGTAACGCATACAGGTAAGGTCCGAATACCGCGATCAACAATACACTATGCCCAGCCGTTATCCGTCTGACGCTGACCTCATCCCGAATGTGCACATTGTCATGATAGTAGTGTTCTAGCAACTAGGTATACATATCCCTATCATATAATTATCATACCACAAATAATTATGTAACAAAAAAAATCATGTTATAAAAGTTTGCGCCGAAACACAGTCCAGACATCCGCGCGCTCAGCGAAGATGATCACGTTCCAGTCTCAAAATAGCGGAACAGCATTAACGGATCAACACTAACGGATCAGCATTAACGGATCAGCAGTAACGAATCAGCACTAACGGATCAGCACTAACTGATCAGCATTAACAGCGTCAGCACTAACGGGTCAGCACTAACTGGGTCAGCACTAACTGAGTCAGCACTAACTGATCAGCACTAACTGATCAGCATTAACGGGGTCAGCACTAACGTGGTCAGCACTAACTGGTCAGCACTAATGGGGTCAGCACTAACGGGGTCAGCACTAACTGGTCAGCATTAACGGGGTCAGCACTAACGGGGGTCATCACTAACGGGGTCAGCACTAACGGGGTCAGCACTAACTGATCAGCACTAACTGATCAGCACTAACTGATCAGCACTAACAGGGTCAGCACTAACTGGGTCAGCACTAACTGGATCAGCACTAACTGAGTCAGCACTAACTGATCAGCACTAACTGATCAGCATTAACGCGGTCAGCACTAACGTGGTCAGCACTAACTGATCAGCACTAACTGATCAGCACTAACGGGGTCAGCACTAACGGGGTCAGCACTAACTGATCAGCACTAACACAAGTTGGAGATTAAATCCACTCACCGTAACCTTCTCCTTGCCACCAACTCAGTAGTCTTATGTCACTGAGTTGTCCTGCCGTTTCCTGTGAATCCAAAGGAATACCGAATTAGTAAATAATTCCACCAAATTATAAACAATTGTCGAGTAAGTTAATAAACTAACTTTTTACCCAAATGACATCTACATACTTGCAATAATAACTACTCAAGTCATATTCACATCACACTTTCATAATTCAAGTCAATTAACCACATTATATATTTTACATCCAAACGGGTCAAAACCCAAACATAGTTCTAATAGTACTAAATCTCGAATTTTAACCCATATAAACACCACATTTAGCAAGTCATGACTAACTACATACTTTAACCAAATTAACAACCTTCTTGACTAAGTATTTTACCCAAAATCACTAGTTTATCTTTTTGACCCAAATCATCCAACACTAACTAGTATATTTTACAAAATCCATCAATATTTGACAATCAACATAAGTAATTTACCAAACATGTTGTCTTAACATAATAAACAACATCAACCATCAAATCCTTAAGAAATTCAAGGTTTGACAAAACTCATCTTCTTCAAACCTCCATTAATGGAGCTTGAAGGTGAGTTTCACCAAAACTTAGTTTCTTCCCACAAACAACCACACAATACATGTAAAAGCTTGAATAAACATGTAATTTAACATTCAACACAAGATTCATTTACAAAACTTCAAGAATCATAAACCCTAGTTTAACCACCTTGCATGAAATCAAAAACGAACACATATAAGATGAAGCTCGCCTCAAGGCCTACTCAAAATGAGTTTAGAATTTAGATTGAGAAAGAAACAAGCCCTAGATCTTGAAAAGACACCAAGAAAAGCAAGAAGGTGAAGAGGGTTTTTAAAGAGAAGTTAGAGAGGGAAAAGGGCACATGCAATCTCATTGTATGTGGTGATATGTAACTGAGAGAAGAGAATGAAGTTTTGACAGCTCCTTCAAAACGTGGCACAAGGGGAAAACAATAAGTGCACATATCATTTAATAACATTCGTATAAAATACGTAAACAACTAAAACAGCATCATCATCCATACTAGAAAATCTAGAACGTAACAAAGTCATACCAAAAGGTAACAACAATATAGTCATCAACATTTCAAACAAAACAATATCCAAAACTGATCCAACAAATACTAAAAATGCTTTAATTTCCCTACTTCTTTTCTTCCTTCTCAGCTTCAGCAGCCCTCTTGAGCCTTGCACCCAAGTGTCGTTTGTTTGTTCTCTCCAAACGCAATTTGGAATAAGCATTAAATGCTTTCATTTCTTCAGTCACCTTAACTAACTCAACAGCCGCTTTCTCCCTACCAATGGGAAGAACAGCTCCTTGAACCTGGGTAGCACTTGCAAGCTCCTCAGGAGTCGAGTCACCAGCCTAATTCAAACCATAATTAAATCAACTTGAAAATCCCTTAATTATTTGCAAATTCACAAATTAAAAAAAGGAAGAAAAATGTAAAAATTAACCTTGATCTTCCTTGCACGTCTTGGGAAAACGACCAATTTAGCCTTGAATGTTTTTAGCCTCTGAACATTGGCTTGCAGACCTTCCAATGAACGGTTCCTGCGACGATGGTCAACAGCAATCCCGATAGTCGGTGCAAGTTTCTTTGGAATACCTGCAGACTGTTTCAAAAATACAACATAACAAAACCATATTTAATTAAAATATTTTCAATAAACCAAAAAAAAAAGAGTATATACAAAGTCAACTAGAGGTCTAGTGGTACCTTCAATTCCTCAAGAGAAAATCCTCGGCCTTCCCTAAGCTTCATATTATATTTCAAAGTTTGGCCATGAACCTGAGGGCGAAGTTTGCCAGCTGGCCTTGGGAAATCCTTCACAGCCTTTGCTTGTCTGGCTGATGATTATTAATTAACCAATAACTAAATTAAATCAAGGTGTATAATTAATTTATTTATATTACAACGTTTATAAAGCAGCACAGTCTGCTTTAATTGAACACTGCTTACCGTTTCTTCTCCTTGTTTTGCGGGCAGGTTGGTTAAACCATGTTTTCACATAGTTTTGCCAGTGCTTTTTGAAGTGGCCATTTGGGATAACATTGTTATGCTTAACCATGACTTACCTGCAAAATTCATCACCTTTTTATAAGTACATTGATCAGACTTGATATCAATCCAAAATCACAGTCGAATTAACAAATATTCAAAACAAAAATTGAGACATTTGACTTAGCATGTATCTTTTTACATAAGTACAACAATGTTTAAAAATATTATGGCCATAATCCTTGAGATGCAAAAAACAACAGTATCAACATTTTGCAAAAGATGTTCATTTTTAGCATAGTGGAATATTTATGTAAACATCGTTTACACAATTAACGAATTTAACAACTTTAATCAAGACTACAAAACATTCCTTCAGCAAATACGAATCCTCTGAATGTATAATAAATTAACAATTTAGTCAAAATCTGGTGCTATAGTATAAAGTAAGCAAATAAAACTCAGCTTTGGTCAAATGTTAAGAGAAAATGGTACGCAAAATCACAATAAATATAAAAAACAATTCAAACGCTTATACATCACCATCCTAAATCGTCTAAAATCGAAATCAGTTCCTTCAGATTTCACGAAAAAATAACAGAAACAGCCTACAACAATCATACACACAACGAAGAGCATATTGTCTACGAAATATGATCACAGCACATAAGAACTTGACATACAATCCTTCACAACTTTCGTAGATCAGACATCTGGAAATGTTAAGTGTTCGAGCATACCTGAGTTTGGGATTCGGCTACACAGGTGCAATGCGGGGAAAGGGTTGAGCAAAAATGATTATAAAGACGGCCTACACAGATCGACGGTTTTTCAATTGTTAAAGTTGGGCTTCTCATTTGAAGATAAAGCCCAGGCCCAAAATAACTCATGCCATCAAATATAGGCCCAATATTAAATTAAAAATAATATCAAAAACCCTAAATTAATTATTAATAAAGCCCAAACCTGTTAGTGTGGTTCCGTTTCTGTGATTTTGAGGGCGTTTAGGATTGCGTTTTGGAGTAGAATATTTGCTTAATATGTTTTGAAAACGTAAAGAATTTAAAATTAGTGCTTTGCAAAAAGTATGAAATAATTAATTATTTGCATTTTAGGCCTCCAAAACATAGTTTTGAAAAAGCATGTGGTTGTAGTAGGTTTAATGTGTGTCTAACAATATCACATTAAGTCTTGAAGAGCATTACAAGAATAAGTTACTATTTTAATGAAGGATGTTGAAGTGTGCCCGGTCGCTGAAGAACGTCACTGAAGGATCATTGGTCAATGAACTATGACCAATAGTCAAAGAAAGACAAAAGTATTATACAAGGACACTGAAGTTGAAGGGTAAAATGAATAATATGTGTATCTTCCAAACGATCTTAGTGACCACTAAACGCAAAAAGAACAAACAGAATTCTAGTATTAGTGTGGAGCGGATGAAAATCCTTAACACCAACGAAATTCTAACATGTGGACAATCTACATATCCTCTTAGCTGTTATTCCTACAAACACTACAAGTAGAGGAGTCGATGCATGGATTTCCACACCATGAACAACTACTCAACAACGATTAACACTCTGCTATTTCCGCAAATCTGCAAACACAATCTTCACAGTTTACATAGATATTACCTTACTATGATCAATCGTGTTATTGTTATTGTATGTGGTTATTAGTTGATCAATACATGTATTAATTAATTAGTGACTATCAGATTGTTAATCTCTTCAAGTGTTTAAATTAGGATTCATGTTCTTAGTCTATTCTTCAATGACATGTACATTTGTTATTATTATTGATAATAAAGAAAAGGAGTTAAAAAAAATATAGTGTTAATTGTTTTTATTTCACCATTTGATTAGTAATTTCGAAGAAGTGTATTCAACGCCTACACTTTAACACACTTTGTGTGGACTAACATAACTGATCAAGTATTGCACAATAGACAAGATTAATTTCTCTTTCTTGTACCAACTCTCTCAAGAAATGAAATCTAAACCTAATGTGCTTTGTCCTACAATGAAATATGGGATTTTTTTTAAAAGCTTAATTGAGGAGCTATTATCATACTTAACTGTGAGAGCATTGTTTTGATTTTGATTGAAACCTTTTAATACTTCTTTCATCACATGTTGATGCAACTATATATTCAGCCTTCGTTATTGACAAAGTTGTAATAGGTTTTTTCTTTGAGCTCCAAGAAAGTGCACCTCCACTCTTCATAAATACATATCCGGATGCATTATATCTATTGTTAACAAAATCCCCACCAAAATCACCTTTTCACATGTAATATAGCCCAAAATTCATTGTGCCCTTGACATACGGTAAGAGTTGTTCATACAAAGAACTGAAGAAGTATCAACTTTTCGCTCTCTTTCTTATTTATATTATTATATATATTGGATTGGTTCCTGGTACAATTGAGTATTTTCACAGGATATGATAACAACTGTCTTTCTAAATATGCAAAGTACACCAGCAACATACTTCTTTTGACATAAAAAAACACCCAAGAAACACTACATCTTCACATAAATTCAAATCATTTCTTGTGAAAATTAAATCGTCAACGTATAAACTTACAATCAAATAGTTGTTTTCTCTCTTTCTTTTTATGGACAGAGACAGAGTATGCTCATGGTTGCATGTAACAAACTTTTCTTGTGTGAACCTCTATTTTGATATGCCATGTTCTGGGCGCATGTTTTAATCCGTATAAAGCTTACCTTAATTAATAGAATTTGCCTTTCTCACTCTTTTTAACATAACCTTCAAGTTAATGCACACATACGGTTTCTTTCGAAATGATAAAAAAAAAAAAAACTTTTTACATCAAGTTGGAACATATTCCAACCTTTTTAAGCTGCCAAAGCTAAAAGCGTTCATATGGTATCCCACCTAGCGATCAGTGCAAAAAGCTCTTCATAATCAATACCGTATCTTTTAGCATATCATTTTGCCACGAGCCTTGCTTTATTAATCTCATGAGGAATGCCTTCAGCAAGGCTTGAATACAAGACCTCTTGAAAATAAACCCCCAAGACAATCCTCAGTGGCCAATTGATCTAGACCAATATTTGTTAAATTTTGTACTTATCTACCTTTCCTTCTTCATTTAGCTTAGTCTTGAGTGCCCATTTGACTCCTATTTTTCTCAGTAGTTTCTATTTCTCCATTTATCATAGACCTCCATCTTTCTTTCTTTACGACTTCATTATAGGTCATTGGATCATTATTATTGTATTTCTTCTTCTTCTTCCTCAAGAATTGTGTATAAATAGTTTTCAACTTTATATGAAAATCTGCTTACGTGCGTCTATGTTTTCATGTCTATTTGAGATATAAAAATGTCAATTTTGTGAGCTTGTCAATTTATATGGTTTTAAATTTAATATTTCTAAATTATTTCAATTTATTAGTCAATAAGCTCAAATTTATAAGCTTATAAACATGAAAAAAACTAATTAATTCATTTTTTTAAACTTTGATAAGTTAATAAACCCACAATCCTGTATCGGACAAATCTTGAAATGGTATAAAAAACGTGAATTACTGCTTCTGGTGAGATTCGAACCCAGGTGGACAGGTACCCCAGGCAGGAAGCTTACCACTAGTTTATACTACTTTTAAATGGGTGTTGGACATTTCTAAAAGAGGAAGTCTGAATTTCAACCCTTCCATTTTTAGCAATGCCGAAACCCACTTTAAAATCAAAATTTTAAAATTGCTTCTGCCGAGATTCGAACCCAGGTGGACAGGTACCTCAGGCAGGAAGCTTACCACTAGGCTATAAGCAACTTGGTGACTATGTTTCGTACACTTTCTATACTAACTGTCCCGAACCCATTTCACATTAAACATAAAAATTAAAAACTCGCGCTTGCCAAGATTCGAACCCAGGTCACGTTAAACTTAAAAATTAAAAACTCGCGTTTGCCAAGATTCGAACCCAGGTGGGCGGTTACCCCAGGCAGGAAGCTTACCACTAGGCTATAACCAACTTGGTGCTATGTTTCGTACACTTTCTATAATAACTGTCCCGAATCCATTTCACGTTAAACTTAAAAATTAACAACCCGCGCTTGCCATGATTCGAACCCAGGTGGGCAGTTACCCTAGTCAGGAACCTTACCACTAGGCTATAAGCAAATTGGTGTCTGTGTTTCGTACACTAAATATACTAACTGTACGGAAACGCGTTTGACTATATTAAATAAAAACGTTTACCTAATTAATTCCTTCCTTTTATAAACAACAATTTTAAAGGTAACCTGATTAAATAAGCATGCAATTTCGTATTTAAGACATACCAGTTCCTAACCATTTATGATCCTAGTTTTTGGTACACATCTAGAAACACAGTAATTTGGTTAATATTCGAAATTGCATATGACAATTTACACATATCAGTTCTTCAATGATTTTAACCAAAATTTTTGTATTAAATTTTAACATTGATTTCCTTATATCCAGCCCAAGATCTTATAACCTATTCCAGTCGCTTAATAACCTCATGTAACGTACTCCCCCCCTAAAAAAATGCAGACCGATCTAGAAACCATAAATTTCTTCTTCACAGAGGGAATTCAGGCACAATTGAAAGGCAACCATTACGCTAGATTGAATCGAAACGGCCAAATTTACTTATCAAGCGAGATTACCTCCGGGTATGTTTTCTTTTTCAATGTATATATGATTCCAATCATGGGTGTAAGTCAATTGTTGATTCAAGCGAAACATCATATTTGTGTGGGTTTGATCGTGGATTTTATCTGTAATAGTTAAATTGGGTTTTTATGCTGTTTATGTCGATTGTGGATTTGATCTGGGATTTGCGTTGGTGGTGAGTAATTGTTAATTTGTGTCTATTATGCTACTAAAACCTGATGAATATATGTCCAAAGAAAATGCATATGTGAGTAATTTATATAATATTGCCAAATCTTTTTATTTACGGGTTAATTATGTTTTAATCATTACTTGTTTGTGGTGGCAGAGTATTATCGCTATAAGATGAAGATGTGATGCACCTTCCTAATATCTTTGGAAAACATCGGATAATCAATTGGTTTATACCAAATAGTCTTCATTCTCCTTTAAAACCCACCCTCCTTTAAAACTCACCCTGTTCCTTTGTACACACTAGCCCTACTGTACAAACATATATGGTATATGTGACTCTGTGATGCATAGTTTATTAGTGATGCATATTAATGCAGAGCTTTTTTATCTTGTAATGTTTTTTTTATAGTGATGCCTATTAAACAACTATTATACTAACATAAATTAAGATATAATGCCATTTAATAAACGAAACATAATTAACCATCTTTTTGTGTTTACTAATTTGATTTTTACATAAAACTTGCAGTTCCAGCAAAAGAAACCGAATATATAAAGACGTATGGGAAATTTGGCGTTCTGTTAATGACTTAATGCTCCTCAAGAATCCATTTCTCTCTTTAAATGTATCTTCAAAAGAGAAACAAACTTAATTGTGCTAATAAGAAAGTTTGTAACGCTTATTTGTAATACTTATTTATTACGACTGGAAATTTTGCAGGCCTTGCGTTTCCTCCACTTTACTTCTACAATGGAGGAGTATGGGAGTTCTTGTATATATGTAACTTTTTCCAGAAAAGAAAATCGTGGTCCTTCTTATTTTTCCCAAGTAATTAATGCGTTATTTATGTTTCAATTATTTATTTATATATAATTGTATTTATTAGGCAATTTGAAGCTGCTAATAAATAAATAATGGAACATATCAACTAAGCAAGGCTATCCAACCGACTTGGTATGTAACGTCCTTACTAATGATGTCATTTACCCTTATCCTTAGAGGTTTCAAAATGGGCGGGTTGGGCAAGGGTTCAAATTTCTATGAGCAATTCGAAAGGTTGAACTGCAAATGTGAATTGAGCTTCTTTTAAACGTTAGAAGCTTTAATATATGTTATTGTAAGTAGGGAAACTATCAATTAAATGCGACATGAATTTTAATATTCGACAATTTAGCTGTTTTGTGAAGAGTTTTAGATATTGAAAACATGTGTTTTTGCAGCTTCTTGTGAGGGCTTCTTGTGAGGGTTGCTATTTGGATCATTTGTGAAACGTGGTGAGGTGTCTGGTTTTACCAAAATAACCTTGAGAGGTGATACCAAGAATGAAAATATTATCATAATGCGTAAAACAACTACACGAAGGGGGTTATATAATGATAAGTTGTTTTTATGTTTTTGATCCATTTATTTATGGTTGGTTGGTTATTAAATTTTTTGTATTTTTATATGCTAATTTTATATTATCTAACAAAGAACATCTGATCATACATTCATGAGAAAAAAAAACAAATAGTGTAAATTTAATGGCAGCGTTTTAACTATAATGGAACATATCATACGTATTTATTATTTGTCATTTAATGTGTTAATTACGTTTTATTATAATTACTATTAATATCTAGAGGTGTAAATCCGTAAGATTTATACGTTTTAGGAAACAATTAATATCTAGAGGTGTAAATCCGTAAGATTTATACGTTTTAGGAAACAATTAATGGAGTGTTAATATGACAATTAATATGAATTAATATAAACGTTTTTAGATTGTTAATTTGTCATTTAATGGTTTGACTGACAGTTATTTTCGCTACTCATTAATGACGCTTTTATTGTGGTTGACTCGTTTTTATAGTATGACCATTTAATGGTTTGACTTACAATAGTTGTACTTTAAACGTTTTGATTGTATCAAAAGTATTAAAAAACGTTTCTTAAATTTATTTGTCATTAAATTTGTTTATTATGTTTTATTACAGAAAGTTGGATAGATGTATCCAAAGATTCCAACCGCAAATATTCCGAAGTATCTAAAGTTGGACTTGGATGATGAACCGATGGGTAACAAAGAAGACCGCCAACACCCAAATGTGGCCCTGGATTGGCCCTCATATTATAACAATCTAATATCATATTTATTTTGTTTTAAGAAAATTATTGACGTTAACAAACTACCGTATGCTATATATATGGCCCTTGATTGGGGCCAAGGCCAGAGGACCACATAGTTTTGGTACAACCACGTAATAGACACTATTAAATGCACGATTGAGGCCGTAGATACGTCTATTTGTCGCATAAAATGTATTTTTCCAACTGTATTTATTGCTAATTTATATCCATTAGACTATGCGTAATGGGTGATCGATATAATATCGGTCACCCCTGCCACCTCTGCGCCACATCAACCCGACCAAACACATAAAAAATCCCGACCAAACACACGTAACCAGGCGACCAAATCATTCCCCACTGAAAAAAGCTTCCCCTTTTGAAAATTGATCGGTCGTCTGGACGACCGATACGCACTTAGGACGCGTCAGGTTGGTGTGGGCGTAGGGGGGGACGCGTCGTCAGGGCCGCCGTTCCAACTAATTTTTGGGCCCTGGGCGAAATTTTAAAAAGGGGCCCTCTAGATTTTTTTTTTTTTTTTTTTTTTTTCCAAATAAGTAAATTTGTATATAACATATGTTTTCGAATATTTAAATTAAATACTCGATTGAGCCAGAGTTTACATAAAAATTAAAAAAACTAATAAATCGATTTGAGTGTTACTGTTAACGGTAATTTTTTCTATTTTTTATATATAAAAATGGACCCATTTACCCGTTGCTAGAGTTCCTACTTCAGCACATGAATAAAGCACACTAACCAGGTATGATTGCACTCTAGACAACTAGGTCCTTACCCGATATTTGATCAAAAAAACTTTGAGCAGTATTCAAACGCCCACATTTTGCATACATATCAACAACAATAGTCATCAAAGTGAGATTTTTACCCCATTTGCTTCTGTATAATCTTTAATGAATTCTAATTCTATAGAATCAAATTGCCTGCTGTTAAAACACTAACTATAATAATCTAATCAGACTTTGCATTAATGTCCAACATATGATGAAACAAATTAACAGCCTCTTTCCAGCATCCACTATTTGTATAGTTTTCAGAAGCCTTGAACAAAATTAGCTGCAATAATGTCATAATTAGCCAGTGTAATCATATGAAAATGAAAATATATCTACATTGGTGCAAAGATGCAAAATTTCAATACACCCATCAACGATAAACATAAAACCATTAAATTGATGCAAAAATCATGTGATTATGTGAACTCAATAAACCCATTAAAACAATCCTATAACTCTATATGATTAAGAATTTCTATAAGATTCAATAAACCCATCAACAACAAACCCACTGAAAACATAGAGAAAACTAAATCACTAAATAGGAAAACATCATAATATCAGAAATTCAAAATTAAAATTATTAAATCTAGTGATTACCTGATTAGCCGAGAAATTCATAATCAAATCGGTAATCATGAACAAGATCCAAGAGCCGGTCAGTCGAGGGAAGGAAATCAGGAACGAAATCACAAACGATTGATTACCATCGTCTTTCTCAATGTTTGCAGTTCCAAGGTTTCTTTGATTCTTCGGTGATTCAGCCCTAAATCACGATTCTCTAACCAAACGAAGAAGAAAGGAAGGAAATGGACTAATAACGAATGGGCCCTAAATTATGAAAATGGACTACCGCTTCTGTCATTGCTTAATCAGGCATCTGGGCCACCGTTTATAACCAGAACGAAATAGGCCCTTATATGAAAATGGACTACTGTTTATTTCAAAATGGGCCCTGAAAATAGGTGGGCCCTGGGCGGCTGCCCTGGTGGCCCAGGCCCAGGGCCAACCCTGCGCGTCGTTTGGTGGGGATGTGGAGGTCATGCGTTACTACTAGTCTTACAATTTGGAATCAGGAAATAGTTTGGGAACAAGTTTTAATTTTGGTTTGTTTTGTTCCATATCTTCAAGAGCGCTAAGTGAATTACTAATTTATATACTCTCAATCGCAATATCTTCAAGCGCGCTAAGCGAATTCGTAATTTATATACTCTTAATCGCAAGATGTAATTACTATATTTTACCGGGCAATCCTTTTTACCTAAAAAAAAAGTTCATAAATAACATAGTCGACCAACACTTCATTTTTTTTTTGGCAAATATACATTTCAGTACCTGAACTTGACAGACTAGGTCCTCTACTATTCTAAACAATTAAAGATGCAACATGATACCATGCACTTGACAAAATGGTTGATTTAGTATATTGACTTATTAATTTGATCATTTTTTTCTACCTTGATTTAATTTCGTTTGAGCTTTTTGACGAAATATATATATATATATATATATATATATATATATATATATATATATATATATAGGGGAGGGTTCCATTGAGAATTGATATATTAGGTGAGAATGTGAGAATTAGGCAAAAAGACGCGCGGTGGCATTTTTGTAATTAAGTCCAACTTTTCTGTCCCACACGCGGTGGCATTTTTGTAATTAAGTCCAACTTTTCTTTAATCATCGATGATTAAACTGGGTGTAGTGTTTAATCATCCATTATTAAACTTTTGAGATTGTTTTTCATCATCGATGATTAAACCCCAACCCCAATTTTAATCGTTAATGATTAAACACATTATCAAGTTTAATCATCGATGATTAAAAGAGCATCTTATGATTATTACACAGATAAAGTTTAATCATCGATGATTAAACAACATCTTTTAAAGAATTAAGAATCTAAAAAATGGAGACAAGTTTAATCATCGATGATTAAACAACATCTTTGATTTTAAAGATAAAATTGTTCTATTAATCACTGATGATTGAACACTACACCCAGTTTAATCATCGATGATTAAGCACTACACCCAGTTTAATCATCGATGATTAAAAAACAATCTCAAAAGTGTTTAATTAAACTTTTCTTTAATCATCGATGATTAAACTGGGTGTAGTGCTTAATCATCGATGATTAAACTGGGTGTAGTGTTTAATCATCGATGATTAAACTTTATCTATGTAATAATCATAAGATGCTCTTTTAATCATCGATGATTAAACTTGATAATGTGTTTAATCATTAACAATTAAAATTGGGGTTGGTTTAATCATCGATGATTAAAAACAATCTCAAAAGTTTAATAATTGATGATTAAACACTACACCAAGTTTAATCATCGATGATTTAAGAAAAGTTGGACTTAATTACAAAAATGCCCCCGCGTGTGGGACAGAAAAAAGTTTAATCATCGATAATTTAAGAAAAGTTGGACTTAATTACAAAAATGTCACCGCGTGTGGAACAGAAAAAAGTTTAATCATCGATGATTTAAGAAAAATTGGACTTAATTACAAAAATGCCACCGCATGTGGGACAGTAAAAGTTGGACTTAATTACAAATATGTCACCGCGCGCGTGAGGGCTGGAAGGAGATGAGAGGCTGAGATCTATTCTCACATTCTCACCTAATATATTAATTCTCAATGGAACTCACTTCTCTCTCTCTCTCTCTCTCTCTCTCTCTATATATATATATATATATATATATATATATATATATATATATATATATATATATATATATATATATATATATATATATAGTGCGATTCAGCGCAGAACCGTTTTTAGCGACAGAACCGCAGAACCCTCTTCCAGCCAATCAAATCGCAGCATTTAATAATTAATTTGTTTTTATTAATATTAAACGAAAAGGGTATTAAAGTAAAATTGCACAAATCTGTTATAAATGGAAACCGAATAAATGCTGGCTGGATTCCTAAAAATATGGCAAGTCGGTTTTTTAAAATTTTTGAACAGTAGATGTTTTGTGCAGGTACTTTTTTTATTAAATATCTGGAGTTGGCTAAACATTGCATGTTGGCTAAACATTGCATGTTTGAACAGAATATGTTTATAACGTTTCTGTAAATAGGCGACAAATGAAAACATTGGATGAAAACAATAAAAACATTGGATGTAAAGACAATAAAACATTGGATGTAAAGACAATAAAAACATTTGATATGTAAATGTGTTACAGCATGGATGTAAATACAATAAAAACATTAATTCAATTTCGTTGTACATTGAAAACAAATGGTTAGAGAAGTATGTTAGAGCTAGTGCCTCCCCCTTTCGTTATAGTTAATTGATATTGCCTTCTTCCTACCACTTCTCCTAAGACCTGAAAACAAAACATAACACAATATCATCTATTTTAAAGTGAAAAACATACAATGTCAATGTATAACATGATATTGATTAAGAATTTTTAATCAATATCTGTTACTTCATTTTTAATCTGTTACTTCGACATCATAAACTGTTATAGTGAATCAAATGAAGAAAAAACGATTACATACTAAACTTTGTGATCAACTTCTGAAAAAATCCGAAAAACAAAAATTTTTCTGATAATGATTTCTAAAGAAAACCCTAACGAAATTAACAAAAACGGAGGATAAAATAACAAAAATAACGTATTACTAACCCGACATTACTATCGAAGCTTCAATTTGGGTATATCTTCTTCGGCCAACGAACGACAAAACCCTAAAATCGAATCAGCAAACAGAGCGATACGATACGAACTACCTTGATTCCTCCTTTTAATCAAAACAAAATCGTATATTTATGAATAACAAGAGCTAAAACTCTGGAAAAAAACCTGTAAATTTTTCGCGAAAAATTATTTCTGATAATGTTTGCGACATAAAACCCTAGCCAAATTAATAAAATCGGATAAAAAGAAACAAATACTAGCATATTACTAACCGGTCATCATTATGGAAGCTTCAATTTCACTTCGTCTCCTTCGTCTTACGAACGTTAAAACCCTAAATTGGATAACAGGCACTTAGCGATGAGATAAAACAACCATGATTTCCTTCTTAATCTAATCAAAATCGTATATTTTTCCCGGATGAAAATATCACGTTGACAAATTTCAATGATTTGGAAAAGGAAATGACGTGAAAATGGGGTTAGTTGTTATCATGCTCTCCGAAGTTTCTGCACATGATTGGAATGGAATCTTCAATTAAAATGGTTTAAATGTCTCACTCATCAAACTACCGAAAATACCCCCATCAACATAAAAATCCGGTTTTATTTAATAATTAAAAATTCAAAAAAGGCATCTTTCATATTAACCGTAGATCTAAATATCAACGGTCCAGATTAAAAATTAAAATGGTTCTGTGCTTCTGTCGCTAAAAATGGTTCTGCGCTGAATCGGACACTATATATATATATATATATATATATATATATATATATATATATATATATATATATATATATATATATATATATATATATATATATATATATATATATATATATAGGGTCGAATTCCATACAGAACCCATGTTATTTACAGAACCAGTAGAACTATTTTCAACCAATTAGAATTTAGTAAATTAATTTCTAATTATTTAATTCATTTAATGGTTCGGGGGTATTTACGACATTTTACATCTCTATTTTTTGTTTCTTTTTTATAAATTTCCTAAAGTTTAGGAATTAAATTTGGAACTTTAATTATACATGTATGTTAAATTTACGGATATACATATATGTATATGTTACGAATCTACATAAATGTCAATTTAATGATTATACACTTGTGCATCTAAAAAACACTAATGTTATTTTATAATAAAGAATATTGAATAACATATATGTACAAAAAAACACTTATGTATTTACAAATAACGAGTAACATACATGGACAAATAACACTAAATAACTCATATGTATAAAACAACATCTATGTATTTGATTGTTAACATGTAACATTTATAAACAACACTTATGTACAAAACAACTTATTCATCGGTGTCCTTTTTATCATCAACAATTGAATCCGTTATTGTCTTCTTTAAGTGCAGTTGGTTCCTTAATCTTCAAAACCACCAGCAATAGATATACCGTTAGTTTAATTTAGACATGAATGTAGCGTCAAAAACCTGCAAATTATGCAACTGTTGATAGATTTCAACTAATGATTACAATTATAGCATAAAAAGATAACAAAATTTGCTAATAAATTCATATACATCATAATTTAAGATTAACGTGGCTAATACATTCACAAGATTATTAGGATAAACTAAGACACTCTTTATTTGCAGAAACTTCTTCATTTTTCATGGTATCACTAAAATATGTAGATATCTCCAAATGCCCCAAAATGACTTTAAAATATACGAAAAAATTAACCACACAACTGAAATTGGAAACAAATTAAGAACATACGATCTGAATCGAACACACACAGATTCAACATATTTGGTTGATTACATGAGATTGTTTCACTGGCGTTGTTAGAAATGGTGAAGGTAAAATAGCTTGAATCGGAGACGACGGAGATCTTCCATGTACTGGTAATCGGAGACGGCGATCCATATGTCGGTCTTCCATGAATCGAAGAGTAGAGTGACTTTCCGGTCATATGCATCATGAATACGGCGGCAGAATTTTTTTTTTTTTGGGGTTAAGATGTTCTGGTTACCCATTTTACCCTTTTCATTTAATACTTACCAATAATAAAATTAAATTTAATTAAAAAATATCAAACTAATCTTAGCCTTCCATTCTATAATCCAACAGTTTAGATTTAGTTCTATAAGTTCTGTATATAATATGAGTTCTGTATGGAATCTATCACTATATATATATATATATATATATATATATATATATATATATATATATATATATAGTGTCTGATTCAGCGCAGAACCATTTTTAGCGACAGAAACACAGAACCATTCTAAGGTTTAATCTGGGCCGTTAATGCACTGAATCTACGGTTATGATGAAAGATGCTTTTATAGAATTTTTAATTATAAAAAAATCCGGATATTTTTATTTATAGGGGTAGTACCGGAATTTTGTATAGAGGAAAGATAACATACCCCATTCGTGTGATTTAAAACCCCTTAATAACCGCCCCCTCTTTCTCTCTAACCCTAGCCCCCACTCTCTATCTCTCTTTTTTCTCTCTGTCTCTCTCGATACAATCATGCGGGAGATCAATTAGAGACAACAATGATCGAAGATTGAAGACCATAGTTACCAGATTCTCTCTCTCTCTCGATACAATCATTTTTTGATTCTGCATATAATCAAATGGAGAATCCCCTTGATTATATACCTACAATCGGTTCTCTGTTAACGAATTCGGGGTTTTCCGGCGTCAAACGAGGTGAAGAATCTGAAATCGAAGCTTCAATAACGATGACAGGAGAGTAAATTCTTCGTAAAAGTTCTTCTATTTAACGAATTTTACTATATTGGGATTGATTTATTACGAAACTCTTATGTTTGTTATTTTCTCATACCAGTGTTTTAGTTAATTTGAGTTCAATTATTTTGAGTAATACGCTGCACATCAGCAAAATCATGATGAATTGTAGTCGTTATGTTTAGGGTTTAGTAAACATCGGATGTTGGGTTTAGTAAACATCAGATGTTAATCGTTTATGTACTTAATTCGTTTTCATGTAACAACTAGGGTTATTCTATGCAGGTGATGTATTAAGGTTTGCATGTTTGGATTTACAGTCTCATATTACATCGGTATGTAAATTTTTTAAAACAGATAATGTATATCGTTGCATGATGAGAAAAAATATTTTTGTTTTGGAAAAGATTGAAGGCACTGCATGTGTTCAATTTTTTTTTTAATTTTTAATATGCAGTACAAGATACATGATGTATGGTTGATTAATGAGTAATATTTGTAGATATATTTTTTTTTAAAAAGTATGATGTTGTATTTAATTTATGTCTCCAGGTGTAAGAAGAAATGGGAGAAAGAAGTCAAGAATAAGAAAAAATTACAATGAAAGTCAAGAACATGTTTAAAAGTCTGTAATTTTTACACCATGTAACACATTTGTAGTGAGCATTCATATATGCAACATAGGATGTTATGAAAACCAATTGTAGTGAACATTCATGTATGCAACATCGGATGTTATGAAACCAATTGTAGTGAACATTCATGTATGCAACATCGGATGTTATGAATGTACAAATAATGTTGTGAATGTACAACATCGGATGTTATGAATGTACATCGGATGTTATGAATGTACAACATCAGATGTTATCAATGTACAAATAATGCAACATTTATGTTCCATTCATAATATATTAATGTTTAACTCATGAATGTACAAATAACATACATGTAAAAAAATCGC
This sequence comes from Calendula officinalis, assembly GCA_963853835.1. Lineage (NCBI taxonomy): Eukaryota > Viridiplantae > Streptophyta > Magnoliopsida > Asterales > Asteraceae > Calendula > Calendula officinalis. The sequence continues at coordinate 53,537,418 of OY970825.1, forward strand.
AATATAATTTATCTGAACATATTAATTGTTGTTTCACTAATTTATAAACACAAAAAAATAAAGATGAATTTTTTGAGAAATCTAGGAGATGAAATTTCGTGGTTTACAAAGAAGATAATAACTAACCAGGATAATGGTTTGAATAATGTAGGTGATAGTTATTATATAAACAAATTATGCTTAATTTTAGGAAACCATTAAACCACAAATACGGTTACCATACATAACAAGTTTTGAGGAAATCCCATAAATGCCCTCAGCAAATAAAAATAAATAAATAAATATTAATTATAATTTCCTGAGTTTTGATTGGTCGATACATGGTTCTGTGGTTCTGTCGCTAAAAATGGTTCTGCACTGAATCGCACCCTATATATATATATATATATATATATATATATATATATATATATATATATATATATATATATATATATATATATATATATATATATATATATATATATATATATATATATATATATATATATATATATATATATATAAGTGTGGTGGCGGTGAGATGTCGCACCACTAACGTGGAAAGCCAAAGTGTCGGCGACATGACACCGTGCGCCACGCGAGTGAGGTGCTGCACGAGAGGACTGGCTCGGGTGGTGGACCAATTGGGTGAGAGGGTGGGGTATATAGCCGTTGAACGGCCAAAAAATTTAAAAATTAATTTTTTAAATACCAACCTTAAATAAATAATCCCTCCGTCCCTAAATAAAGTTCCCATTTCACCTTCAAGTTTTGTCCCTAAATAAAGTTCCCATTTCTCAAACTTAAGGGACCCACTTAATATAATAATATTATTATCAATACTTTCACCACTAACTATCTCTTAAAACACTTTCTCTCTCCAATCAAACCTTATATTTTAATTAAAAGTAATACCAAATACCCCACCACTAACTATCTCCTAAAATGTTGTGCCCAACACAAATGAGAACTTTATTTAGGGACGGAGGGAGTACCATTTAACTCTTTCATATATTTCACATCACAATTCCAAATTAATCACTTCAAACTCTTTGGCTAAAAAATGTCTTAACCATCAAACGATCTCTTCTTTTAACAACATATTTGATTTGTAGCAAGGATCATATTCATCAAGCATGTCTACACTATGGTCCGCACAATCAATATCATCCACACAAAATTGGGAAATCTCATCGTTGTCATCATATGGTACCCAAGTCGCCATGCCGAATCTCACACCCAAACAACTCTTTTTCCAACAATAACCTTATCAAATGCTCAACTAAAAATTTCAACAAGATCCGCCTCTAATCCTTACACAACCACAAGAACCACAACTACAACCTCAGGAAATGGCCGCCAAAAAAACCCGGAGAAAGGGGAAAACCCCGCGGGCACGTCTCAACGGGGTCTATGTCGGTGGGACACCGAGTAAGAAATGCTATTAACCGAATGTTGGGTTTCTGTTTCGGAAGGTTTGTCGGCAGTTCATGCAGTGTTTATCAACAAGCAAAAGGAGGAAATATGCAAGGAATATTTAAATGAAGATAAGAAGTATTTTAATTATTGCACTTGTATTTTGTGAAATGTGAAATGCTGATGTGGTGTCGAGGTGAGCAAGTGGCTTGAACCATCATACCATCCTCTCTAAAATGGTATGATGTGGTTACATATGTAACATTTGATGTGGTAAAATTTTGGTGTAGCTAGACACACCACCAGCCTTGTGATCAACAACTTTTTTTTTTTGATATTTTTATCTTTTTGTAAAAACACAAAGAAATTAAGTAAATAAATTATATTACATAAGAATTAAATGCACTTAATTTAAATGTATTAAAAACAACAAATAGAAAATATCATATGATGATATTTTTAATTATTGAGATAAGCTAGTGGAATACATGCAGTTCGCTATACGAGATCCGAACAAAGGTTGTCGTGTGTTTCTCTATCTCGTAATTCCATTGAATGATTTGATTATTGATATTGTATGCTGGAAAGTGTGGATTTGTGTTTGGAAAATAGGTAAAAGAAAAACTGATTTATAACAAAAATTGTAAAATACCAAGGCTTCTAGCCTAATGGTATTAGATGAGAATTTAAGGTGTTGCCGGTCATGGGTTCAAGTCCCGTCGTGGATAAATTGGTGAAAGGTTTGAGGGAAGGCATACTGCCTCTTATGGATGTCACTGCCGCATGATCTTCCCCATGAGCCACCTACAATATAGGACAATATGTAAGGGTACATAGGTCTAGGTGAGCAGAATCAAGTATCACGGGATCTTGATTGGGGTGCGCTGAGATAAAATTTGAGAGGGGGAATGTAGTATGGGGTGCAATTCAGCTATACACGGTAAAATGAAATGAGGGAGTAGTCGAAAAATGAAAAAGTAAGCTTGAGTGAGGAGGGTGTGACATGGTTAAAGAAAATGAAAAACCCTTTCCAAACTAATAAAAAGCCGGGTAGCCACGTCTCTATCAGATTGCATGTGTTGCTCTCTGATATTGAAATAGACATCATGGACCCAGTGATGCAATGCACAACCCCCCAGCTACTCAAGTATTTCTTACAAAGTACTTGTTTCATTTCCACGGAGACTATCTCATATGCTACCGACATCTCACTTGGAGATTGTTGATATTGAAACAGAGGACAAGCCTCTCCAGTCCTCGCCTTCGTTTGTCCACTAATTGAGTCTAGAACCGAAATACACTTTTAGGACACAAGGAATAATACCGGGCTTATCTTTGTGATATAGCCGGAACATTCATAGTGATATCACATATGTTGATATTCCACGATGATTGAATGGAAATCCTACCAGTGCTAACATCAATTCCAACACTCAACGTAGGTCACACAGTTTGTGTAACTGTTGTGTTAACGGGTAATCTATGTGATCCCGGTTTTCCCAGTTCTATTTCATGTACATTTATGATGACTGTACTCCAACGTTATCAACAACAGTCGGGATATTAAATGATACATACAAGACTGTTCTTTTATGTCATCTACAACTGTCATTGAGCTTCAACGATAAAAGATTTGATCGTATTTCTTCATCTTCAATGACGATCTGGTTTATCTGACAAAATGTGTTATATATTGATTCATTCAAAATATGAATATATCATTATTCAACACATTTTTATCATTGAGCTTCGAAGATTCTTTCTACTTGTACCTTGAAGAACTTCCAATTTTACATGATGATTCCGATAAATTGTATTCATCATGAGGGGGAGAAAATATTACAGAAGTTCTTATTATAAAGATAAATGATTACCATTAGTCTACATAGTCGCATGATTACATTGTCCAGTGTATGTTTATATGCTAATTGACATTACTATTAAAACTCTCGTGTGCGAGTGACCTAACAACTCGTCTCATACATTGCAACACATTTAAGGACACCAACGACCATGAGGATTGTCATTAAATTGTTAATACATGTAACATAAATTTGTACATCAATCAATAACCAACCTCAATAAGAGTACAAATATTTTATATATGTAATAAACTTTTAAAAATAGCTCTTAAGGTTGTCGTTTACCGCCTCGAATAAATTCCTGTCATAAAAATTCTGGAACTACGGATCTCTTCATAGTATATATATTTTTTAAATTCTTTATTGTCTTGAATTTTAACATATTTATATATTTGGACCATTATAAGTTTCTAAACAAAAATTTTCTAAGTTGATGATATAATATAACGTGACCAATTTTATAAACCTTTTAAAATTATATTGGATGTCATTAGGCTGTTACCAAAGAGAGGGCACCGTTGCCCATTGGCACGGTTCGTCGATTCCAACTTGTCGGTTGGATTTTGAGGTTCAAGGAAGAGTGAAGGATTTGCTGGGGTTCATTGCAATTTAATAAGATACTTGGTGTCTTGTGTGTTTTTATATTTTATAATGATGGAGTCTAAAAAACTGAAGAAAATACGTATTAATAACATATGTATGCCAGGTAAATGTCAATTGGAGTGTGAGCTGACGTAACGCTAATCTGACAAAAACTGACGACGTCAGTTGTATCACTTTTAGCACCGGTCTCAATTGTTCTGACCCAGTGAAATGTGCAAGACACTGTCGAGTGAAAGTTAAAGGTTACACACGTTTCGCGTTTTTTAAGTGATGAACATATATCTAATCATTTCTCTTTTGTCCATCCCATATTGATTAATTCTTTTCTTTAAATAAATTCAATAATAATATCTACCTTACTGTTTAAATACTATGACTCCTCCCAGTGGCCCTCTTCGGTTTATACCCCATGCCAACGGACAACATCTTACCATTAGCACAGGTCATTAGTTTGATGAAGCGGTTTGTAGATATCGGTTTGGGGAATAAATTTTGTTGATTATTGTGGAGCCCATAGGGGCGGTATCAGGCGGGGGCAAGGTGGGCACTTGCCCACCCAAAATTTCAATGTTATATTTTAAAATTTACAGAAAAATATATTTCACCCTCTTGTGTTAATTTAATTAATATGCTAATCGGTGGGACTTTTGGAGAAACTCTTACATACTTCTATGCAATATAAAATTCTACTTTATATTTTAGTTTTAATTTTCTTACTCCGTTCTTTTAAGGGCAATACAAAACATATGCTTTCTTGTTTCAGATTTTTGAAATTTATTTTTAATTCATAACAAGTTTATTAATTTTGCATTACCAAATTTTTTACTAGGTATTTATGTTCTAATTATACTGAGTTTATTAGTTTTATATTGCTAAAAATATTCGTTTCTATTATATATTCTTCAAATAATTAAATAATAAATTATTTTATTAGCGTTGCTAAACCGGAAACTAAAGTGGGTAGGATTTCGGGTTTAGTATAATTTACGATTTGGCATGTAAAAAACGTTAACTCAAAGACCATTCGGCTATAACGTTTTCCCCCGCGAGAAATTTTTTCTGGTAGCGCCCCTGGAGCCCATGTCAATTTAATATAGTATTTAGTATTTTGTGTGTACTTCATAATGGTGAGGTCCAAAAAATTAAAGAGAAGATGTATTATTTGCATGAGTAGGTTGTAGTGTAAACTAACATGACGTGACGCTGATTTGATAAAAATTAAAGTATCACTTTGTGTTACTTTTGGAAGTGGTCTAATATTGTTTTCGAAAGCTGTGTTTCAAACTCACTTATCTTTCGTTGAGATTTCGAATCTCCACAAATATTATCTTTTTCTGTGGATAAAAAAGTCAATGATTACAAATGATTGAATAAAACTAATGCATTTTTATATTCTTTAACTTTGGTCAAACCTCAATTTTCTTTCCCTTAATAAAACACATGGCCTAATGTTTGTAACTAGTAGATTACACCCCGCGCGATGCCGCAGATGATTTTCATATGATATCCAAAATAATGTTTATTGAAATTCGTACAACTATAAATATACATTATTAATAATTTGGATACTATAAATAATTTGAGTTTTAAAATGAACTTAGTAAATGTTGTATTAATAATTTGCATATTATAATATTTAGAAAAACAAAACTAAATGTTAATATGACTAACTTTATAAAGATACATGTGTATAATATGTATTATGTAGAAAAAAGTAAAAAAGAAAAAAGAACATCATTATTTAGAAAGTAAATAACGTAGCTATTATTATTCTAACATTAACTTCATAATGTTACATATATTAATTAATAAGATGTACATTACTAAATAAAGGAAAAGATGATACCACATCCTATAAGTAAGAAATATAAATCTGTACAAATTAAAAATGTCGAAAACATAATTGTCAGTTTGTGGGTTCCATCTTAAAACCAATTGGTTGTAAGAAGAGTAGCCCATGACCCTTATTAGCACATTACCGGTTCATCTCTTGTCCAATGTGGGACATCTCAACACGCCCCCTCACGTGTTGCGTCATTTTTTTGTCGCGCCTAACACGTGGATATTTTTATGGGTTACGTGTAGTCCGTGTGGGCGTTTGACCATCTACAGATGAATCTTGCTCTGACACCATCTAAGTTAATATAAAGAAAATTATATTTGATTGATTTCATAAAGCATTATAATGTCTCCTATATATAGGAAATATAACAAACCCTAATGGACCTCAACCCATCTACATGATTGGGTTGGGCCATCTCTCTAATATATTAGAGGGTCCAACCCAATTATGTAAATGGGCCAAAGTCAATTAGGGTTTGTTATGATTAGAGTTTATGTTTGCTATATATATATACTAGCTACAAAACCCGCCCGATGGGCGGGTATGCTATAAATTTTAGTATGTAGAAAAATGTCCAAAAACTTTATATATTTCTAAATGACATAATAATCGATAGATGTGATGATGATTTTGTACAAAAAAACGGTAAATGAAGAAATGTTACACGGGCATTTTATTAAATGAAGAATCCAGCTTTTTATGCCGTAATCCGTAATATCTGAAGTCTGGTTCTGTTGCACAATCCAGCTTTTTATGCCGTAATCATAGAATGTCGTTTTTATGGAAATTATATTGAGTCGTGTATCACTTCTGAATAAATACGATTGAGTCGCTGATTGATCTTTTAAATATTTATTTGTTTCCTTGTATGTAGGATCTTTTAAATAGTTATTTATTTATTTCCTTGTATGTAGGAAGCCGTATATGGAGCATATGAATGTAGACCGTAAGCCGTACCAGATTCGTTTGCCGTATATGGAGCGTATGAATGTAGACCGTAAGCTGTACCAGATTCGTTTGTATTAGTGCAAATGACGTGGACCAATCAGGGAATTCCAAGTGGCATTATGGACGAATAGGAATGCTTGGAATTGCCATGGTGTCAAACCCTCTTCAAAATTAGGCCTCATATATAGGGTATGATGAGGTCTTGTAAAGCTTATGAATCAATCAAAAATACAATTATCTTTCTATTGTCTTACCATGGTATCAGAGCCAACGATCTAGAGAGAACCTACTGGAGTAAATTCATCCTCCGGTCTCCGGCTAATTGCCGTTGATCCGGAGGTATCCTTCCTTTTGTTTTCTTTGAATTCCATGTTTTCTTTCAACTTGCATCTCAAATATATGGTTTAATCCATTATATCTTTTAGTCCCACAACCATTTTTTTTTTCCCTTCTTCTGTCGTCTCAGCAGCCACGACTGTCTTCATTATTTCTTCCTATGAAATCACTCCTTCCTTCTGTTTTCCAACATCGAAACCTAGTTGCAATTCTACTAGTCGCCGTTTTAATTAGTCTAATGTGCAGCCCATTTATCACAATATGGCCAGCCTTAAGAGCGAACTCAAAGTCCCCACATATGGGTGGCATCTCACTGGGCCACATCTTGGTAGACTTTAGTCCCATTAAGCTCATATCTTATCATTTCTAAGTGTCTGCATTTCCTGGTTTCTTCATAAAAACGTCCAAAGCCACAACCTTTTTTATTCTTTTTATTTTCATGTCAAGAGCCCCTCTCACTCTCTTTTTTATCGTTTTTAGTTTTCGTTTTATATTTCACCAGCTATAGCTCTATCACTTTTATTTTCTTTCAAAACCATGTGCTTGAAAAATGTCAAGAGCTATGTCTCTATTAATTTCTTTAATCATTTTATGTTTGATTCTTTTATATCAAGAGCCACGGCTCTCTTTTCATGTTAAGAGCCACGACTCTATCCTTTTTTATTTTCTTTTGAAGCCACGTGCTTCTCGCTCTATTAGTAATGGTTTGTATGTGCTTTTGATGCAACATTTGAAGACATTGAAGAACTTTCTTCACTTGCTACGGGACATCTTCATCAAGAAACTATCTTAATCTATAGTATTTTGTGTGTTTTATTCCAGTCTCGAGCATTTGCAATTTCGCCACTATTAGAGAGAGGGCCCAACCCAATCATGTAGATGAGTTGAGGTCCATTAGGGTTTGTTATATTTCCTACATATAGGAGACGCTTTATGAAATCAATCAAACATAATTCTCTTTATATTAACTTACAACAATGACCATCACGTATTCACGTGCACATCGGTGGCCTAACATTGTGGATAGATGGGTCTTAAATGGGCTTTTAAACTTCGGTGGCATAACATGGTAGATAGATGGGCTTTTAAACTTGAAGCATTATGCTAAAAAGGAAAAATGGGCCAGTAACATTGTAGGCACTAAAGTCAATATTATCAAGCTATGAAAAGGAAACAAAAGGTTTTAATGAGGTGGCGTCCACTGTTCATGTACTTTGACAAATGTATATATACTAGTAGAAACTACCCGGCGCGATGCCGCGGGGGTTTTCCTACATAGTTGTTCTAAACAATTTCACGAAATCGTTAAATTCCATCAACAAACCAAATAAAGTTTGCACAATTTCGAGTTTCAAATGTGACATGATAGAATAATTGTGACATGCTGCAAACTCCATATTTTTGTTTCAACTTCATGTTTCAAGCTACAAATCAGGTCTGCATAGTAGCATAATTGTGAAATACAAATCAATGACTTGTACTAAAAATACTAATTATAAGTACTAATTATAAGTTCTAATCTGCTAATAATCTTACATCATGAATCCTAATCGTTCTTCTCACCATGGTACTTTGGAATCGCAGAAATCAAAGCATTTTTGCATCCAAGCTCATGCTTTAGAACTTTTTGCTTAGTTAAACAATAAAAGAAAGGGTTTTGAATATGAATACTGATAAAAATATTATAATCAGATAGAAGGATAAATTATGCAGTAGTTTATTGTTTTAGTTACCATTTCCTTGACTGAATATAGCTCCTACAACATAGAGTGAATTATTAAGACATGATTAAGTGAATCATTTATAAAAACTAAATATAGATTATGTCAAGAAAACAGACGTTAGAATATGAGTGTCTGATTGAGCAAGTTGCAAATTCTGCTGATTCACCTTCTGCAAAGTGACCCTCAATTTTCTTAATATACTACAAAGTTGTATTAGTTCCTTCATGAAGGTTTGGATCAAACCGGTAGCTTTCTTAATGGTTATAAGCCATCTCTTAAGTCCTAACGGGGTAATGCAAAAGCCTGAGAACTAATCCTTGAAAGTGTATAACTGAACTTAAATCTTAAGATGAGCTGCGGTTTACCAACTAAAAATCGTGCTATGCTTATCAAGAAGTAAAGCTGCTAAATTATCAACTATTTCTTAAACTTAATTACGGTATGATTCAATTTCTGCTCACTTTGTAGAGTAATTAATCTATTGCCAATTGTCAGGCAAATTTCTGCTCCATTTTCTAACTTAGTAAATATCATCAAAGCCACCTATTTCATAAACCTAAAAAGTTGAATTAAGATCTGAGCTAAGGTTGGATGTTACTAATTCACCCCTAACTTGAATATAAAAAACCCTAGTTTTGGAAGCAAATCATATATTAGAAGATGAAAAGGTTGTTTACCCCACCAGGGGGTTGCAAATTAAAAGGGATGACCTAGAAAAAAAATAACCTGAAGATGAAGTGGGAGGTCTGGCTTGAAGATAAATTGGAGAGATAGTTAGATAGCAAGTTTACTAAAGTCGGTGGGATGACATGGCAGTTGTCAATCCATAAGCAGGAGGTGGGAGTAGAGTAGACACGATGATTTCATGAAGAAGGAGGTGGCTAAGGCGGTGGAATGCGTTGAAATTGATAAGTAGGAGGTGGATATCGTATGTAGTAGACAGCAAGAATTTCCTGAAAGAATTGAAGGAGGAGCTGGCAGAAGTTAAATGGAAGAGTGACTATTCATCCGTTCGTTAATGTTATATACTCCCTCCGTCCCTTCTCATTTCACCTTCAAGTTTTGTCCCTAAATAAAGTTCCCATTTCTCAAACTTAAGGCACCCACTTAATATAATAATATTATTATCAATACTTTCACCACTAACTATCTCTTAAAACACTTTCTCTCTCCAATCAAACCTTATATTTTAATCAAAAGTAATACCAAATACCCCACCACTAACTATCTCCTAAAATGTTGTGCCTTACACAAATGGGAACTTTATTTAGGGACGGAGGGAGTAGTTAATAAGAATGACACTATTTAAGAAGTGGAAGGACTTATTTGAAATTTTATGAAATTCCCGTTAATTTATACAGTCAAATGTTAGTGCATATGTGAGGTAAATTAATGGTTCCAAAAGTCAACATAGTCGGCGAAATGAAAGTTAAAAAAAAAAAGAAAAAAATTTAGAGGAGCGTGCCAGCCACTATTCATGATCTTTGGCAAATGTCTTATAGTAAATAACTAATAACTAATAATAATAACTAATAATGGTGATTAAACTATGCAATTTTCTTTTGTTGGACTAGTAATATTTTACTTATTTTTTGGGCTTTGTCCTTTTACTACAAGCCCATTAAAAATAAACGCTGCCAACAAGCGTGTAACTGCTGGTACTGGAACTTTCAGTTGTAAACATACCAACCACCTTCACTCAACCCATAAATTTAACAAATTAAACCCCATCACACAACCAGCCCATTTTGCCTGATGGGCAAAAAGTGATTGGAACGAAATTATAAAAATAAAAACAAGTCAAGTTTGATGTTGTAAACTCCCATAGAAACAACCAAAAATAATAGATATAAAAGTAGAAGCTAAATTCACTATACTATGATGCAACTAACTACCTACCTATTATTACTCCATGATATGATAATGTAGAGAAATTCATGCAAAATTGATATTTTAGATCCAAAAACATGAGTTGTTGGTTGAATTCAAGTTGCTGCTGAGACACAAGCATTTCCACCAATCAGTGTATCAACTCTCTCTCCTTTGATAGCTTTTGCAATGTTTCCAGGTTTATCAAGATTGAATACAACAACTACAAACCACAAGGAGGATATATCATATTTAATTATTAACTTGTGCACCTCATGTATATAGGCATAAAGTTAGTGTTAAAAGATAGTTTAATGTGATAAATAAAAATACCTGGAATATTGTTTTCTTGGCATAAAGTAATTGCAGTTAAGTCCATAACACAAAGGTCCCTTGAGATCACTTGTTGATATGTAAGAGTCTCAAGAAGCCGAGCATTCGGGTTATTTCTTGGATCTTCTTCATACACACCATCCACATTTGTAGCTTTTAAAACCACTTCCGCATTAACTGAACAAAACATATCACTTTCAACAAATTAATAAATAAAATAAAATAGAATAAGAAAAAGAAATTACTCTCTGCACAACAGCAGTATCTGTTGTGAAAAAAGGGTTTCCAGTTCCAGCTGCAAAAATGACAACTCTACCCTTCTCTAAATGCCTGACAGCTCGTCGCCGAATATACGGTTCAGCAACTTCAGACATCCGAAAAGCTGTTTGGAGGGATCCCGATGCTTTCCATTGTTGCTTGTAAATATATTGCATTCATCACAGTTGCCAACATCCTGATTTATTATTTATAATTAATTATTTTTTTTTTTAAATAACGAATGATTGTATGTTGGTATGTGGGACCCACCCGATGTAATCAGCAGATGAACGGTCAAGGCCACTACTTCCTGCCCATGAAGCTCCACGAAAAATATTTCCCCCACCAACAACTATTGCCACCTGAGACGATATTTCATAAAAAATTACAATTTTTACAAAACAAATTGGGAATTTACCTCTATGCCAAGGCGGGTGACATCAGCAACCTCTCTTGCAATAGCCATTGTAACCTATTAATCAAAGATAATAGTATTATTTAATGCTAATGATAGTCTAAATGAATACTTATATCTTACCAAAATAAAAATACGATAAAATGCATTTTAGAACCCTGAACTTGATTGACTGTGTTATCTACTGCTCTGAACCAATAAAGGTGCAACTGAACTTGGAAAAATAGTCAATTTAGTATCCTGATTCATTAATTTGGTCTTGAATTCACACGTCATTTACTTCTAATTTCAATATATTGAGATGGAACTTATATTTTTTAGTTTGTCAAAAGTTATAAGGGAAGTAAATCATGCAAGAAAATAGGATCAAATTAGGACCATTTTTACAAGTTCAGAGTAGAGTACCATGATGCACTTTTAATAGTTCAAGTAGAGGACCAACTTTTTGGCCTAAAAATAGTGTCTATTTTTCTTAATTTACCTTTGGGTCGATATTTTGTTCACGGTCACCTGCAAGTGCTTCACCGCTTACTTTAAGGAGCACCCTTTGCCACTTAACAGGACCTCTTGATGTCCCATTTTCATTCAAACTTGAAACCCAAACAAACTCAATTAAAACTAAATTTAATCAACATAATGCAAAATCACATTCACTTAAAAGTTGGAATTCTGCATAACTTTGAACATTTCTACTATAACTTGCATTTAGAAACAGGGGTTCACTACTATTATACACCATGTCAGTATTTGTACCTGACAAATTCATATGATTTGCTCATAATCAAGAACACCGACCTCAATTATCAAAATTTAAAGGGGGGAAATTTTAAATCTTTATTATTTGACTGCTAATTAAAAGACCATTCATTAATTGAAGGGCTAAAAACAAGAGTTCATACATGTGAACACAAAAGCAATAACTGAGGATATACCTAAATGCCATGGGGAACGGCCATTTTCAGAAGACGAACAATTGATGACCAAAGAGGCGAATTTGGGGTTAAACCCATAATTTAGCTGATTATTATGTTGTTGAGTTGGTTTAAGAAACCCCAACAATAAGAAGTGGAGATTGAGGAGGAGGATGATGCTGCCATTACGAAAGATTGTTCAAAATCCTGAGCGTTTTTGTCGATTATAATTTTACCCTAAAATCTTAGGGTGGGGTGGGGGTATGATGATGATATTTATAGCTCTGGAGTTATCTTTACTATTCCTCAATTAGCAAGGTTTTGCTGAAATGGAAATTAACCTTTATAATTGATTGCTTTTATAGCCACCGTAATCGATTGATGCTCAACCCCACCCCCACTTACCCACCCTCCCTAACCTACCTTCACTGCTATCCAAATTCTCACATGTTTCTCTCTCGCTGGTAAGCATTTTTTTAACGAATCACTCCTATTTTAGGTTTTTCAATGGATGTATTCCTTTCAGTTGAGGCTTCACTTGAGTTTCCCGTTCAAAAGCTCTCATCGCCATGAATTTAGGTTAAATTTTCTTCATTTAATTACTCCGTGTCATGTAATTTTGTTTCAGCGGTACACCTATTACATAACACATCATAGAATTTGAAGTCTACCAACTGTGAAAAGGTAGATGTGTTTACTTATGGTATTAGTGTATTACTATGTGGGTAACTTTAAACGCTGAAGAACCGTATGCAAACATGCATTGTGGGACAATCTTTGGTAAGTTATTCGAAATTCACTAAATGGGAGGGTTGGGCTGTATGATGGTTAAAGAATCAGTATTTGTACTTTTATTTCAAAACTTAACTATTATTCATGTTCTTTTAGTGATTAAAAATTTTAGATTCCAGATTTGGGAGGAAATTAAATCAGGAAAAGCGGATGAAGATAGTTGTGTGCTTTCAAGGTTCGTTCATTTGCAGACCTTAAATTTTTATTACTGGTTTGCTTTCCCTGCACTTGTTCTTGACCCATCTGCAACCTTCGTTGGGTTAAAGCCAACATCAAAAAATGATTCACAATAGAAGAGGTTTGATTCATTTCATGTTGTCAATTTGTTTTTTTAACTTGCGAATTTACCTCAGACAGGCTGAAAAGCATGATGTAACGAATGGCGCACATCAACTTTAAAGAAGATAGAATTATTTATAATTATGTTCCTAATTCCGGCACACATCAAGTTTAAAGCAGATAGAGTTATTTATAATTATGTTCCTAATTCCATGACATGGTTAATATAATGGTTGTTTTCTTAATTGTTATTAATTTTTAGTTTTATTTCGTTATTATGTCTTTTATAGTGAAGGCTTTTCCCAAGGATGACTCAACCAAACTTTGCAAACTAACTGCTTTCTTTGGTTACAAGGCTGGCACTGAAGTTGAGCATTGTCAGAGAGGTCGGACAACCGGTGGTGGTGGTGGTGGTGGTGAACTTGCTGCTGCCACTGAAGTTGAGTCAAAAAAAGAAGAGAAAGTTGAAGAGAGAGAAGAATCTAATGATGTAAGTGTCTTAGAATCTCTTAGTTATATTTCTTAACCTAATTAAAATTATTTGCTTTCTTTTGATTTTATTGAGCATTTAGTCAGCCTCTTTCTATTTGGCAATTGTATGAATACAGTACATTGTTTTTAAGTTATATTTACATAATCCTTTTTTAGGAATTCATTGTCACTGATTTCATATGGGCTATTTATGTTCTTACAACCGATGCACGTGAAAGTGCATTCAGAAATTTTAAAACTAATGGTGATGAACTAATCAATACTTCAAATGATTCTTGAAACAGGTATAGGGTTTACTAACGTCTTTGCTTTGGACCCAAATGGCTAAACGGGTCTTTTGGGTTGACCCATAAATATGATCACAAATTGGTCTTACGAGGTTTTCATGCACTAGGAGTACACTTTGGTTGAGTTTTGACCCAAAAAGTAATTTTCTTTTATAAGTTCATACTGGTTTGTCATATGGTATATTGGTTTGAAAAAAAGAACATGTTTTTGTATTGCAATTCCGTTTTTATAATGGTTGATTGTGTTTTGATGTAGTTATGCAATTAAGAAGAAAGATGAGGTTGAAAGTGCAGCTAAGGCCAATCATTGAGGAATTATGGTGTTTGTTTCTGTTAGGTTTTTATTTTTATTTTTTTTATAGGAACGAGTCTTTTGTGATAGATTATGAGTTAGATTTTCTTTGTTTGTTATTTGGTACCTTTTGTTGGTCTTTTGATTATTGATAATCAAATATTATAAAATGACATTTTTGCCGTTCAAAAAAATAAAAAATAAAATTACAAAATGACATTTTGATGTTTTGTTTCTAATTTTGAAGATTTCGTTGATTAAGCATCTACTTACTGTTTTAATAGGTGAAGATATTGTTACTATTATTGTACTTCTTCGACCCTCTTAATTAGGATTTAATATGGATAAAAGGACATTTTTGTATGATCTTACAAATTAGTTTTATATTAATATAAATTATTTTTATCAACTTTACTACACCTTTCGTAGAAATATGCATTATTTTCATCAAACATACCACACCTTTCATTAAAGACACATCAATTTGAAACATCAATGTCATAACTATTGGGATCGATCACCACTATTACAAACAACACAACGATTTACTTGGTTCAGTTCTCAAGCCTAATCACAATCACGAAAGAAAAACACAAAACTCAGGATTACAAACATCACTTCCATCACCCATGTGATGCTATTGATCGTTACCAACATCACTTCTCAACACCGCTATCACCCACTACTACCACCACCATTACTACCGCGGACATTAACCACCACCAACCACCATCATCACTACACCCCTATCGTCTTAGGGTACCCGCCGCCGCATTGCGCGGGTACCTGCTAGTGTTGCTTAATTTTTGTGCCGTAATGTAATGATGATGTTTATGCCTACATTCAGGTATCAACTTTAATTATGGGAATATTAGCGGCGAAGGGAATCTAAGAATGTATGTAAAAGAATGTTTTAATTATAATTTTCAATAGTTTAAGTTTTAGGGTTTATTTTTCAGAAAATATATCGGGCCTTAAAAAGCTCTGGAACAGCCCTGATCACTTACTCCGGAAAGACGCGTTTCTTTTCTTACGCCTCTGTCCCTGGATGTGTTGCAAAATGCTCAATAGTCGTTTAGGTGACTGTTGCTGGTCATCATTTTTCAAAGGAAAAGGGGTTGTTTTCAAAGGGAATATGTTTGGTCGCCTGCTACGCGAGTTTGGTGGAATTCTCATGTGTTTGGTCGCAAGAGAAAAAGTTGATATGTCGGTGAGGTGGCGGACGTGACCAAAGTGGATTTGGTCACCCCTTACGCCCAGTCTAATACTTGATCCGTTGGGTTTCACTATTTATATCTAGAAACGCTTATATTAATTAAATAATTAGAGTTTTGTTAATATGTGTCCTATGGATATACGATAAGGAATGTTTAATAAACCAAGATTTCTTTGATTACAATAGAATGATATTTATAAGTCATTAATACTTTTGTGTTATTCTGATTTTACCCTTAGTACTAAAAATGAAGTTTTTTGATGCATTATATGCATAAGAATAAAAGATATTTAACATTTACTATGATGTGCACATGTGGCACATATTGAAAATCCCAAGTAATTATTGCTAGCTACTTTATTTTGTATTTTATTGACTTCGATTGATTTGGCGTTTTCTGACATTCAAACTTACGCGTTCTTATGGTTGAAGAATCGTTCGAAACTGCCTAGCTTAGCGAACGGGTGGCAAACCTGGATGTTTAACCCTGGTGACTGTTTTTAGATTTTGTTTTCTTGTTTCGGTTAGGCTGTTCCTTATGGTTGTTTGTTTTGGACGTTTTGTTTCGGTTGTACTCTTTTTTCGCTAGTCTCTTGCTAGCTTTTTAATAAATCTTTTGTGGGCGCCTTGTGGGTGAAGGTTTTGCCGAAGCTCCCGGGATTTCCTCTTGCCGTTCTAAAAAAAACTAACTAATTTATTTTGAATTTTATATTTTATATTTTATAATAATAAAAATAAAATATAAATAAGTAATTTGGATTTTATATTTTACATTTTAGTTATTACTCGAATCTGCTGGTAAAGGTTACTTGTTGGTGCTTGTTTCATGTGGGCGGTGGAAGTTGATGTTGAACATATTTTGTAAAGATTAACACTCATAGATCTTTTAGCTTTTTTACATAGTTTTACTTGATTCTCTTTCAAGGAATAATCTATTTGGTTTGTTAATCTATTAAATTTATATACAAATTGTTAGAATTTACTAATATGACAAATAATTTATGTTGTAGATATCTATTTAATTTATCGTGTTGGATACCATTTTCATGATTAAAATTAGTTAAACTTTGACCAAGGGTGTTTAGGGGCATCTAAATAGTAGCAATAGGGCTGTCAAATCGTGCTATCGTTTCGTGTTGCTGGATAACACGACACGACACGATACGAATTAGTTCAACACGAAAACGACATGACACGACACGAAGTCGTGTTTTATTTTACTAACACGAACACAACACGATTAAAAAAACGATAAACACGACAAACACGACAACACAAATAAAATAACAAATTTCTTACTTATTAGATGTTAAAAACACGACAAACACGATAAACACGACAAAATCATAACTATCGTATCAGTTTCGTGTTAATCACTAAACACGAACACGACACGACTTCGTGTTTGTTTTACACGACACGAACACAAATTCAAATTTCAGTTTCGTCCCAATTTCGTTTCGTTTCGTGTATTTTTGTCGTGTCGTGTCAAGTTTTGACATCCCTAAGAAGCATCATTGGTAAATGATATTTATTAGATGAGTTAAATATAGAGTAATTACACAAAGCCTTGTAGTCTAGTGGTATTGGAGATTTATTTAAGGTGTTGCCCATGACCAAAGGTCATGTGTTCAAGTCCCGTCATAGACATTAAAAAAAGTAGATTAGTTGGCGTTCAAAAAAAAATACAGAGTAATTTCCACTCAAGTACTCAACATACAAAAGTCAACTCCTTTTGTTCTCTTTTCTCCTAAATAATCCTTCTCATATCTCTTTTTTTCTCTCTTTTTGTTCTCTTTCCTCTTTTAAATCCTTCTCATATCTCTTTTTCTCGCGTCTATCTCTTCCTTTATTTTCTATCTCTCACTCTCTCTCCTATATGTAGAAGTAATAAATTTGTACAATTTTAAAATCTACTATAGGATAGGGGGTGGCAATTCAGGTCGGGTTCAGGTTGACGGGTTCGGGTTGGCGGGTCAGAAACGTTCAACCCGAAACCGACCTTTTTATATAAACGGGTCAGATATCTCAACCATAACCTGTTTAAATTCAACCCAAACCTAACCCATTTAATAAAACGGGTTAAACAGGTTATCAGGTCAAACAAGTTAAACGGGTCAAACATGTCAAAATGTTGTTATTATTACACAAATTCATAACAAAATACTAAACACCAAATCACTATATAACATTTTTAATTTTTATCTAACTATTAATTATGTTTTAACTAGTAACTATAAATTTAGTATAAGTATATATATATTTTAAAATATATTTTAATAACTAAACGGGTTGGCGGGTCGACCCACTTAAATTATCATTGACCCGAACCTAACATGTTTAATAAACGAGTCAGCTGACTCAACCCGAGACTGACCCAATTAATTTTTACCTCAACCCAAACTTGTTTATTTTCGTGTCGGTTTCAGGTCGGGTTTCGTGTCGGGTCAGAAATTGCCACCCCTACTATAGGATATCTCATGTATACTAAGTATATGAAATACTAGATTGGTAAATCATATTCATATCCAATACTTTATTTAATTCCTAATAAATTATAAGGTAAAATATTAATCTGTTTCAAATTAAGTGATACACTTTTCAATTTGTGTACTTCAAAATAAGTGACATATTTTAAAATTATGCATTATTTTGATAAAAAAAATAGTAGGGCTTACATCTACTAACTATCTCATTTGATATACTGAATTGACTCATTTACTATTATTTTTTACTTTTAAATATCACTTAACTCATTTTAATCAAAATGTTTGTATCCATCCCCCACTTGCTATCTGATATAATCTAAATTTCATTATAATATTTTGCCTCAAAAAGTATGAAACCTCAAATGTATCACTTATCTTGAATTATAGGTGACAGGTCGTTGACCGTCAAGAAAATAAATACCTTAATTACACCCATTATCTAGAGCAAGGATCGAATACATTGAGGAGTTTAAATTACCAAAGTAGTTCTTAGTTGATTTAAAAGAAAATGAAGGCTTGATTAATAAAACTAATTAGATTTGGAAAACAAATAATTAAAAGATTGTAAGCTAAGATATAAAGTAATGTAAAACAAAACTAATAAATTTTAGACGAATAATTATATAAGACGAATGTAATTACTATGAGTTTCGGAGTCAATCTTTTCCATGATGTGACAAAATATAATTATTTTAGTTCATTTAGAGTAGTTAAGTTTCATAAACAAAACCTTGATATTATTCTACTAAAGCAAATCTAAGCACAAATCTTTCAAAATTTTTGCATAAGCCGGGATTAACCTTAGAGGTCAACAAGAAAACCAACTTTTATGCCCAAACAACTACCTGCATTATTAATTAATCGGTTATATAATCCATTTGTTTAATGCCCAAATCAGAAATTAAAATAATAAAGACAGACGTGTAAGCATCATATCTTTAAGGGAAACATAGAATTATTAAAACTTTGTATACAACCATTAATAATCAACTAGAATAATGTGAAAAAATAAAAATTATTAAACCACCATCTTAATACTTAACCCTGTCTAATCATTCATAAATATTGTATGTCTTTGAGGCTTATTGTTGTTGATGTTGAGTTGTCGTATTTAAACATCGTATCTTCGTTAACATAATTTGCTTCTCCAAAACTAGTTTGAACTTTTGAAGGTGCATGCGACATTCTCATGCCTTCTAACTCAACGAAAACTTCTTTCATTGTTGGCCTATTTTTCCCGTTGACATTCAAACATCGCATTGCCAAGTTAGCGAGTGCCAAGAGCTCGTCCTTTGAACCTTCTTTAACAACCACTGGGTCGAATATAGACATCACACGATCTTCTTCCATGGAAAACATAAAATGTGTAGCTAAATTTCTATGTTCACCAAATCTTGTTAAGGATATTGGCTTTTCTCTTGTTAGAAGTTCAAGAAAAACAACTCCGAAACTATACACATCACTTTTTTCAGTAAAATGACTAGACTGGAAGTACTCGGGATCAAAGTAACCAAATGTCCCTTTTACTAAAGTCGTTAAGTGAGTTTGACTCGTCGATACGAACCTTGAAGTTCCAAATTAAGTCGGAAACTTTGGCTCTATACTTTTCATCCAATAATGTATTAGTGGTCTTTATGTCCCTATGATATATTGGAATAGAGGTTGCCGAATGTAAGTAAGAAAGAGCTCCTGCAACCTCAGTAGCAATCTGCAATCTCATATATGTTCAAAGAAATCGAGAACTCACCGGTATCATCTTGAATGAAGTCATATAGTGTACCATTTGAAACGAATTCAGAGACAAGAAGAGGAACCTCGGTCTCTAGGCAACATCCCAATAGTTTGACCACATTCCTATGATTAACTTGTGAAAGAATAACAACCTCATTGATAAACTGCTCTAATTGGCCCTCATCGACAATCTTTGATTTCTTGACTGCCACAATCCTTCCATCGGCTAACATGCCTTTATACACTGTACCTTGACCTCCTCGACCAAGTATCCTGTTTTCGTTAAAATGGTCAGTGGCCTTCTCCAACTCGTCGGATGTGAAAAGTATGGTTTTAGCAACGACACGGGTATCAACCACTTCTTGTTGTTTAAGAAGTAGACCACCATTGCGTTTATAAAACTTTTCTTTTCGTCTCTTGGCCTTCCTTTTTTTGATTAATTTGTACAATGCATAACTGCTAGCCACAAGAATAACGGTTCCCATGCTTACGGTAACACCTGAAAGTATGCCAATGTGTAAAGCAAATTTAATATGGAAATTGATGAAAGTATAACATGGATCGCAAGCTGAGAGAATTGCTTACCTAGAATAACCTCCAGTGATGATTTGTGGCTTCTATAATCATAGAAAATAGTATCACAATCCATGCCCCAACCTGTATGGTACGAGCCATCCTGTTGGTATGTTTGTGTGAAGTTGCAGCGACCCCCACTAACCTCACACTTTCTGCACGCTTCAATTTCTAAAAGCAAAATACGTAAGAATAAGTTCTTCAACTAAATTACATGCTGCCATAAAAATTTAGATCATTCAGGAAACTAAAGAAGAAAAAAATATATTCCATTCATCCCACAAAAGAATTCTTATTTCCTTTTAAAACTTTGTCCCACAAAAAAGTTATCATTTTTGAAATTTGAGGGTTACACTTAATAAAATAATATTATTACCATATACCCCCACCATTAACTATCTCTTTAAAATACTTTCTCTCCCCAAAACAATCTTTGGGATAAAAATCAAAATTATTACTAAGGACCTCAGGTCCTCAGCACTAACTATCTCCTAAAAACCTGCGTTAAAAAGACATAAAAACTTTTTGTGGGACGGAGGGAGTAATTCACAAAGAAATCACCCTATGGCGACTAATCATTTCAACCTATCGCGCGTCGCGAAAGACTATCCCAAAGAAAAGTCGTTGCCATAACTTTAAGTATTTGTCGCCGTAGGGTACACCTATACCCACGACATGTCGTCTGTTTGGCGGGATAGAATTTGCAAATTAAAGAAAAGTTTTATTATAAAGTTTTGGCGACCACATGTTGTCCCCATATCGTACGTTTGGATAAAAGTGAAAAATTTCCGGTCAACCCTATTGCTTACTTTTGCAGCCAGAAGATAAGTAAGGGTTCCCTTCAAATGAATACCGACATCTGCATCGTCCCGACTCTAATGAAGTGCCATTCCCCAGATCGATTGTCAGCGTTCCATTCTCATCACAACCTAATTTTCCGATGTCATTTTCCGTTAGGGTCCATAGAAGTGACACAGGAACCAAAGACTCGAGACCAACGATAGTCGTGTGAGAAAACTTGCCTGAAACATACTCCATTTTATCGACTATGAAGGCCGATTTACAAGCTCCCACACGAGACTGTGGTTGCAAGCTTGTAAAACCCAAGGTGTACGACTTAAGATAATGAGGTAACGTGGTTTGGCAACAACTTATGCCAAAGCAGTTGTTTCTCTCGCTAATGGTTTCATTATGACAAGTTGTTGAACATCCGGTAATGACACTTTTATTGTCCAACAAAACCGCGTTACCACACCCCTCGACTATCAACATGTTTTGTGATTTGGAGAAAAAGAAAGGACTTCCATCAAGGTTTATGCTCAAGATTTGGGTGTTATTTGGAACGGTGTTATGGCAACCAGAAATCAATGAGACTTTAGCGATGGCGGTTTGGTCTTCCATTCTTACATACACCAACTCCAGGTTACCGAGTGCAGGTAGATATGGTGTCGAGGAGTTGCAGTCAACAGCGTACCATTTGTTGATAGAACAGTTTGGTCCAATTCCGAAAGGGTATGGAATCCTCACGTACCCACACATATCTTCACATCCTTTCATGGAGTAATTCAAAGCTTGTACTGAGGCTGTTTTCAGTAAAAGCAAGATAACTAAATGGAATGCTTGATAATGATTCATTTTCTGTTAAGAAGTAGGATTGATTCATGTCATAAGAATATATACAAACAAGGAGCGATAATTATTTAAAGAGAAATGATATTTAGTCCTACCATGTAGATCTATCCATAGGCCTACTCACTTGATGGGATGACATGTGTATTCCACTAATTCTCTCTCCTAATATTATCCATTGATTTTGACACGTGTCTTCATCTAATGAGTAGGCCTATGAGTAGGTCTAAATGGTAGGGCTAAATACCATTACTCTTATTTAAAACTTGAAAGACTTTTTTATGGTCAACGATGTCCCATGTGTTGGGTTTCGTACACATTTACCGTCACTATATTCGTCGCGGAATTACGAACAATTAATACGATAAACTACGAAGCTTAAGGACCGCTTAGATCTACGAGTCTAAGGCAACTAGTAATAAATAAATACTTACATTAGCGGTGCTCGGTGATTCGATTCCTTGAGAACGAGTACGCGCCAGAACTTGCCAACGAACTTAGGATTCAAGAAAGAACCCCTCTACTTGATCACACTCGAGTTTGACAACGAACGAGACAATACACCACGACGTAGTGCAAAGTACCCTTGAGAAAAACCCAAACGAAATCGCACCGAAAACTATTTCGGTCGAACCCTAGCGTCGGCGGCACGGCGGTGGTGCGGCGGCGACGGTGGTCCGGCAGGCGGCGGTCGGACGGACAAGGGGAGGGGCGGCCGAAACTTGGGTGCAAGTTCAAGGCTATGAATTGTGTGTTTTAGGTCAATACCCATGCACCCTATTTATAGGTTTCGCCAAGGAAACGTTTCCTTAATTCGAGTCGGACTCAAATAGCCCAAGCCCGCTTTATTTAATTAATCATTAATTAAACTAAGCCCGATATGGAATAACTAATTAATTACCCATTAACTTATTCCGGTCCACCAAGCCCGTCACGCATAGATTATACAATTAATCTATGTCCGGTTCGTTTATTCCCGTGTTCGGTTGTGCCCCAAGAGCAACCCTAGTAGGACTTTAATTTACGTTGACCAAGTCAAACCGTTTATTTGATGACGTTGGACACCATTTCCAACAGTCTCCCACTTGGACATCTCATCAACTATAAACGTCTGTCAATCATACTTTTAAAGTGTGCAAACAATGCAGCTGCTGAACTCTGAACTTAATCAGAATGCAGTTCCTAAGATAAGTGATCATATGTCCTTCACTTCGCGATATCCCGTTAACTAGAGACACGGACAAACGTCAATCTCTAGTCACTACTATGTTTCCTGATCAAGATTTATGATGACTGATTAGACCACTAATTGAACTTTCAATTTGGCCATGACCTGCGCAGGTACTTTAATTCTCACATCAAATCAACAGGGGGCCCACAGATATCTCTTCTTTCATACTATTGAGAGAAGGAGTGAATAAACTTCGACTTACATTGTCTCTGCCATAATCGTCACATGACACATGGAAGTACTCTGTATAGCTACCAATTACGAATAGCGTTGGAGCAAACCAATGCATCACGAACTCTTACTAGGAGACTAATGTATCTAGGTTTTAAGACCTATATGATATTACCGTCTCACTATTACCTTTGAATTGTCCATGAGGTAATACTCTGAGCATGAGTTGGTCCAACATTTAAAATCTCCATTTAAATGCTCATGAGGGTAGCAGCAATCTCCATGCTATGTTCAACCTTATGAACAGTCTACATACTCTCCATGACATCTTAATTCATTTCTCATTCCCATGAGAATGATCGACTGTGGACGTTTAAATGATCTATTAGATCACTTTGGAATTTGTTCTAAACATGCAAAAGTGAAACTCAAATTTTAAATACTATATGAATGATAGAACACTTGCATATTATTTAATCACCATAAATAATTCATCCATTCATACAATTTAATATTGTTATATAGTTTCAATGAATAAACTAGTACAAGTCACTTGGAAATCTAATCCCTATCGTCCTAGCGTGAGCATCATGCTTGGATCGACTTAGTGGCTTTGTGAATGGATCAGCCGGATTCTCCTCCGATGATACCCTTGTCACGATGACATCACCTTCCTCAACATGTTTTCGCACATAGTGATACTTTCTGAGTATATGCCTGGTTTTACTGTGATATTTGGATTCTTTAGTCAATGAGACTGCACCTTCATTATCACATTAGATTTTCAATGGGTCCTTGATGCTTGTTACGACACCAAGGTCACCGATGAAATTCTTTAACCATGTAGCCTCTTTTGCTGCCTCACTAGCCGCAATATACTCAGATTCACATGTGGAATCAGCAATTGACTGCTACTTGGAGCTTTTCCAAGTAACAGCTCCACCATTCAGTAAGAATACCCACCCAGTTTGTGAACACAAGTCATCCTTGTCCGTTTGGAAACTCGCGTCACAATACCCTTCCACAACAAGATCGTCTTTCCCACCATACACTAAGAACATTTCTTTTGTTCTCCTTAGGTACTTGAGAATCGTCTTCAACGCTGTCCAATGATCATTGCCAGGGTTAGCCTGATATCGACTGACCATGCTCAAGGCATATGAGACATCAGGACGAGTACATATCATGGCATACATGATCGATCCTATAGCCGAAGCATATGTGATACGACTCATTCTATCCCGCTCTAACTCAGTGCTGGGACTTTGACTATGAGTCAACTTTATGCCATGGTTCATTGGTAAATAACCTTTCTTAGAATCAAGCATATGAAACCTCTTCAATACCTTGTCTAAGTATGTACTCTGGCTTAATCCTATTAGACGCTTTTCTCTATCTCTGTATATCTTGATTCCAAGTATGTACGCTGCATCTCCTAGATCCTTCATTGCAAAACACTTTCCCAACCAAGACTTCACATCTTGCAGTGTAGGAATGTGGTTGCCAATGAGCAATATGTCGTCGACATATAATACTAGGAATACTACAGTGCTCCCACTAGTTTTGATATAAACACAGGACTCATCCTCGCTTCTCGAAAACCCAAACTGTTTGACTCTTTCGTGAAAGCAAAGATTCCGGCTACGAGATACTTGTTTCAATCCATAGATGGATTTCTCAAGCTTACACACTCTTTTAGGATGTTGCTTGTGGACAAAACCTTATGGTTGTGCCATATAGACATCC
Source organism: Calendula officinalis (assembly GCA_963853835.1). Taxonomy (NCBI): domain Eukaryota; kingdom Viridiplantae; phylum Streptophyta; class Magnoliopsida; order Asterales; family Asteraceae; genus Calendula; species Calendula officinalis. Next base: position 53,562,846 of record OY970825.1, read on the forward strand.
TCAGTTAACTTTCCGTTCAGGAAAGCGGTTTTCACATCCATCTGCCAGATTTCATAATCATGAAACGCAGCGATTGCAAGCAATATCCTGATAGACTTTATCTTGGCTATTGGTGAAAAGGTCTCGTCATAATCAATCCCATGAGTTTGAGCATAAACTTTTGCAACCAGCCTAGCCTTATAAGTGTGCACATTCCCATCCATGTCTGTCTTCTTCTTGAAGATCCATTTACACCCAACGCTTTTAGTGCCAGGTGAAATTTCAACCAAGTTCCATACTTGATTGTCATACATAGACTGAATCTCGCTCTCCATAGCCTCTTTCCATTAATCGGCCTCATGGCCTTCCATAGCTTCCTTATAGTTTGATGGTTCATCATCATCGACTGGTATACCATTATCAGTCGATGCATCGCCTTCAGCAATATGGTACTCATAGTAGTCACCAAGATGCTCAGGAGAGCGACCAACTCTTAAGGATCTACGTGGAATGGTAGGAGTTATATCATTTTGTTCAACAGGAGTCTCATCCTCAGGTTGAGTACTAGTGTCAACTATAAGTTCCGATTCAATTTCATTGGTTGACTCTTGAGACTCTTCAAGATCTATTTTGCTCCCACTGTCTTCTTTGGATAATGGCCCTCTCTCAAGAAATAATCCTCTTCGAGCTATGAACACTTTCTTCTCAGTCGGTTTGTAAAACTGATATCCAAAAGACTGGCGAGGGTAGCCAATGAAATGACACTTCTCTGATTTTCTTTCCAGTTTGTCGTGAGTTTCGTGTCCCACGTAAACCTCACAACCCCAGATTTTCAAATGTCAGAGCGAGGGAGGATTCCCTGTCCACATTTCAGAGGGTGTCTTGGAGACCTTCTTAGTTGGTACAAGGTTCAAGATATGAGCTGCTGTTTCTAGGGCGTAACCCCAGAAGCTCACTGGAAGAGTTGCACGACTCATCATCGATCGAACCATATCTAATAATGTTCTATTTCTCCTCTCAGACACTCCATTAAGTTGTGGAGTTCTAGGAGGTGAGAGTTGGGATACTATTCCACAACTCTTTAGATGATCCATGAACTCTTGACTAAGATACTCTCCACCCCTGTCAGAGCGGAGCATCTTAATCCTTTTGCCCAATTGATTCTCAACTTCGTTTTGATAAACTTTGAATGTCTCAAAAGTTTCTGATTTATGTTTAATCAAATAAACATAACCATATCTACTGAAATCATCAGTAAATGTAACGAAGTATCTCTCACCATGTCTAGTGCTTGACTTGAATGGTCCACACACGTCAGTGTGTACAAGATCCAACAAGTCTTTTCCTCTTTCACAAGTCCCTGTGAATGGTGCCTTAGTCATCTTGCCAAGTAAACAAGATTCGCACACATCATTCGATTTGAGGTCAAATGATTCTAGTACTCCATCCTTTTGGAGTTTGGCGATTCGTTTCTTGTTTATGTGGCCTAAGCGACAATGCCATAGACATGATTTATCCAATACACCTTTGGACGAATCAACATTCAATATTAGATTTCTATTGTTAACGCAAACAACACTTTCATATATGCCAGAACAAGGAATAGCTTTGAAAATAAAAACATCATTTTTGTAAACTAAAATATATCCATTTTCATTATCAAAACCAAATGTAAAACCATCCTTAAACAATGCATAAAATGAAATAATGTTTCGTGCCATGCAAGGCGAAAAACAAACATCTAATAAAGTAATCGAACTATCACTACTAAGCATGAGCTCAAAATATCCAATCTTGGTCACAGCAGCCGAGACTATGTTTCCCATGATTAGATTCAGCTCACCATGCTTCAACTTCCTACTATTCTTTAGTCCTTGCATATCAGTGCATATGTGTGTACCACACCCTGTATGTAGGACCCCAAGAATTAGACATAGAAGCATTATGAAGTTCAATCATGAACGTACCTGAAGTTCCATACTTTTGGACACTGTGATTATTTAAGTCATACAGATACTTTGTGCAGCTTATTTTCCAGTGACCCAATTCATTGCAATGAAAACATGTGGAATCTTTTGGTGCTATTAGTGAACTTCTCAAGCTTTCGTTGGGCATGTCCCACCTTAGCTTTCCCTTTCCCACTGGGATGAGAACGTTCATTTGTCGTAGCATTACTAGATTCAATGTTTAAGATAGGAGTATCAGAAATATGCTTATGAATGTCTAATATCTTTGCTTCTGCAATTATTAGTTCCTTGCATAACTTTATGAGTGTAATGTCTTAGGTTTTTATCAGCAGCTCGTGAATTAATCATATAATTCACTTAGTTAAATTTCGTAATACCATTACGAGATGAAACTTTTGAGATAGAAAATCGAGGACGATTTTATGGTGAAAGTGGAAGTGGAAGTGGTGGTGGAGGATGTGTGTTGGGAATTGACATTTACAACGAAAACAATTTCTTTGTTAGTTTATTTATTAGATAATCCTTAACATTATTTACCCAATAATCAAGTTAAGGCTAGGATCCAATATTACGTTATTTGATGTGAAGAGGGATGTCGTAATTCACACCGAATAATTTCATAAGGAAACATACTATTGTTAATTTCAATCACCATGAAATCCCTAGATCTTTTATATTCATTTTAAACTATTAAAAGGGCATGTTAATCTCGATTCTATGCTCGTCACATAATTCATGACAGGGATACCGTGGATCATGAATTTGACGGTGAATCTACCATGAAAGCACTCACGAAGATTCCCGGCTCAAGTTCGCTTGGGTATCGCGAGAATCTCTTCACTCATAAGCATAATCTCAAAATTAACGTACCGGCTCAATTGCACGCGCTTCGTTAATCAGATTATACCTCGAGTGCGTGTCTCTCATGGAGAGCACAATCTTTCACATTTAACATCAAACGGGAAGTTTTGTTTAATGTAATTACTTTAGTTGTACATATATATATAAAATTTTATAATATGTTAAATTAAACTTTTAATTTATCTTGCCTAAAGTAATATATATATATATATATATATATATATATATATATATATATATATAATTCTTTTAATTCTATTAAAATACGAGTACACACCTTTTAATAATTAATTAATTATACATAATTATAATATTTAAATATACTTTTATTTACATAATATTATAACGGAGGAATACATCAAAAACTATTTTGACATATGGGAGTTTCGGAAATTTCGAATATATATATATATATATATATATATATATATATATATATATAAATATTAAATTATACTATTAATTTACATACATATATCTAATATATATTTATAATTATCATTTAGATTTTATCTCTTTGGAGATATTTTATATATAGCGATATAAATATAAAATCAAATCAAGATAATAACAAAATCCGAAATCCATAATATTTTATAAATTTTTTGGATCTATACACATTGTGTATATCTTCAATTTAAATTTGATATCTTTATTTAAATACTCCTTTTAAATAATTATCTATATTTACCAAATTCTTTTATTTAAATATATATACACCGAAATATATATATATATATAAAATAAATATTATCTTATTCAAATCTTTTATTCAAATACATCTATATACATATTCGAAAATATGTATACATGTATAATAAATTTTGATTTATTTAAAACATTAAATAAATATATATTTATATATTAAAACTGAAATTTTAAATATATAAACACAATCTTTTATTTAACCTAATTTTAAATAATTGGTAAGATAATCATTGGTAGAATATCTTGATAAATCAAAAACCCTTTAAATTTATCCACTTACCATATTTTAATTAAAAATCAATTTTTCAAAATTAAAATATATTTATTTATTTATTAATTTCCGAATTTCGGAAATACCGAAATAATACAAAAACAAAATTTCAATTTTACTTTTTCAAATTTCGGATCTAACACTCTTAGATTCGTAGACCAACTCTCTGATACCACTGTTGGGTTTCGTACACATTTACCATCACTATGTTCGTCGCGAAATTACGAACAATTAATACGATAAACTACGAAGCTTAAGGATCGCTTAAATCTACGAGTCTAAGGTAACTAGTAATAAATAAATACTTACATTAGCGGTGCTCGGTGATTCGATTCCTTGAGAACGAGTACGCGCCAGAACTTGCCAACGAACTTAGGATTCAAGAAAGAACCCCTCTACTTGATCACACTCGAGGTTGACAACGAACGAGACAATACACCACGACGTAGTGCAAAGTACCCTTGAGAAAAACCCAAACGAAATCGCACCGAAAACTATTTCGGTCGAATCCTAGCGTCGGCGGCACGGCGGTGGTGCGGCGGCGACGGTGGTCCGGCAGGCGGCGGTCGGACGGACAAGGGGAGGGGCGGCCGAAACTTGGGTGCAAGTTCAAGGCTATGAATTGTGTGTTTTAGGTCGATACCCATGCACCCAATTTATAGGTTTCGCCAAGGAAACGTTTCCTTAATTCGAGTCTGACTCAAATAGCCCAAGCCCGCTTTATTTAATTAAACCATTAATTAAACTAAGCCCGATATGGAATAACTAATTAATTACCCATTAACTTATTCCGGTCCACCAAGCCCGTCACGCATGACGCATAGATTATACAATTAATCTATGCCCGGTTCGTTTATTCTCGTGTTCGGTTGTGCCCTAAGAGCAACCCTAGTAGGACTTTAATTTACGTTGACCAAGTCAAACCGTTTATTTGATGACGTTAGACACCATTTCCAACACCATGATCATTTAAATATCATAGAGGACTCACCTCCCTTAGGATAGAACTTAGAAAAAAAGTTTTAAATATAGGTTGAGTTTGATCTTTTCTTACCCGATGACAAGAGGATGAATTGGCCACCCGGAAGGCCAGGAACATCCTTTAAAAAAAGATTGTAATTAAGCAATTGTTCGAATTTCTTTTCTTTCTTCATAGAATGGAATATTTTGACTTGTTCTTGATAGGCTACTCTGAAGATGACGTTATTCTTTAGAAATAATCACCTAAACTATTCTTAATTGCTCTAGCTTAAATTATTATAAATTAAGCAAACCATAAAAGTCTTTGATTCTTTGAATACGCCATACTGAATCTGATGGACCCCCAAATGTGCGGATCTTTTTATTTCTTGAAGCTCGTTATCATCTTATAAAAGGACTCTATTAAAAAAAGACATAACTTTTGACTCGAGTCTCCATTTCAGGCAAGTGACGCATCAAAAGTTCCTTGTCGACAAAAAAAATTTGGTATATTGCATTGTAAGTGACAAAAAAAAATACACTCGACTTTGGTGACAATAATCCAAATTAGGGTTTTACTAATCATTGTCTTTAGGGCAATGATTAAGGATAATAATGTATAAATGATTAAGGATAACTACCTTGAGTTGGTTATTAAAATGCATGAGATTGGTTTTTTATGGTTAATGTACAATAAGTTAATGCTTTAATTTTTTTTCGAGTTAACTGCAAGAATGGTCCTTGTGGTTTGGCCAAATTACACGTTTAGTCTTTGTGTTTCATTAAGGGCAGGCGCGGTACCCATGGTATGCATTTTTGTGCAGCCATGGTCCCTCCGCCCTAACGCTGTTAGTTTCTATGCGTTAGTGGTGTAACACCACAATCTAGAGTCATTTTTTTTTAAATAAGCATACGGAAGCGAATTTAAGTAAATACCATAACTCCTACTTATTACACAACATAAAAACCATTTACATATTAGCCAAATATATAAAGCATTTAAGGTGTTACTGAAAATCAGGCTCGACTTGGTTTACAAAATCAGAGTACGGTCAGACTTCCAAAACCCGACTCTAGTCAAGCTAAATCCACAACCTGAAAAGAGTCAACAAATGAGGGATTAGCACAAAACTAAGTGAATAGAAATAACAATCAATTTGCATAACCACAACAAATTAGAGACAAGAGAAATCAATCTGGAAACCCGTCCAAACTTCCACAAGCAATTGGACGTTATGAGAGTATCGGCGGACTTGCAAAGTACCTACAACTGTTGTTGGCCGAACAACAGTTTACCGATGGCCACTTTACTATTAGCACGGTACTCACCCCTGACGGAACACATTCGTAGGAGTCCGAGCACCCCATCCAATAGTAACGAAGCCTAGCCAAAACCCACTCATAGCTAACCTCTAGAAAACATGTGCACATACTACCATTAACAATCCCACAATTAATGGTACCACCGGAAAAACAAGAAAAAAAACGAATTTTCCCAAAACCAGCCAAGATAGCGCCGCTATCATAGATAGCGTCGCTATCTTTCATGGAGATAGCGCCGCTATCTGAAGATAGCGCCGCTATCCTCCAAAAGATAGCGTCCGCTATCTAAACACCAAACGCTATTTCGGGCCGCTGTTCAATTTTCCAAAAACGAAGCAGAGATAGCGCCGCTATCTTAGAGATAGCGCCGCTATCTCCCCCAGACCATCCAAATTGCTGCATTTTTCTCCTACAACTTTACCATACAAAAACTTTTGTACATCACACAAGAAGAAGGTTAAGTCCACTCTACCTTAGCTTCCTTTTAGTACCGAGCTCAGTAATCTTATATCACTGAGGTTCCTTCCCTTTTCCTGTACAAAATGAATACCGAATTAGTCACCCGAAATCATCAATTGTGTAACAAGTAATATAAGCTTAAGACCACATCTTGCAACATCAACTTACAACCAATTACTTGCATTTTCTACACATAATCAATACTAAAGTCTAATACTTCATCAAGTCAATTCATCATACAATTTGACCAAAATGCACCTTAGGCCCAAACGGGTCAAAAACAAGAATAATGGGTCGGGAATCTACACAACACCTTCCAATGAGTTAGACTACTTGATCAACATCAAAATTACATATCTAACAATTTACTTGCATCCCATTGCAAGTTTTACCAACTTTGACCTTATTTAGGTCAAATAGCACCAATTGTCAAACAAACGGGTCAAGACCCGAAACCAACACAATCAAGCTTGCAATTCATTCAACTAACACATTGCCAATATGAAATTGATAATTAAAGTTTACTAGTCACACAAGACTAAAGTCAACTCCCAGGTTTGACCAAAGTCAACAATCTACAAATTTAGCTAGTTATGACTAAATTTTCATCTAGCCAAACACTACCATTCTTTAGGCATTTTCACAATAGTTAAACTAGTTATCTTCATAATTACCAATTACCATTCTAACATGCATAATTAACCTATCACAACATCAAGAACACCAACATACACAATTCATCAAATTAGGGAAGAAGTCATCTTCTTCCCTAGAACACCATGGATGGAGCTTCATGAAAGCTTCACCAAATGAGCTATAATTAACAACAATTCACACAATACTTGCAAGAACTCAATTAGACACCAAATCATGCATCAATTTCGGATTTCCAACAAGATTCAACAAGAACTTCATGAAAACCCACTAGCTCAAGAACCCTAGTTCATCCCTACATCAAGAACATGAAACCCTAGCTTAAGAAGGAAGGAAACTTACTTAATCTTGCTTCTAATCACGAAATCACAGCAGGAATCAAAGGGTTTTAGCACCAATTCTTCAATTTAGCAAGAAAAACTCCAAGTGTGTGTTGTGTGTGTGTTTGTGTCGACTGGCAAGGAGAAGAGGGGAAAAGAAACAATTTTGACACCTGCCTCTAAACATCACACGTACACCCCTCCTTCCCACACAGATACTTTCATTTAAACACAGTACATGTTATTAGGTTCGCAGATAATTAATTTAGACCTAACTAACTCCAATTTTTACAATGAAGATATTTTTAGAACCCCGGTTCATAAATGAACCCAAATATGTAAAAATCATTTTAACATTTAAATATCTCAGTTTTACTAATTTTTAACCACATGGTTAAAAATACAATTAATTCAAATAAATCAAATAAAATCCTATAAAATAATAAAATAATAAACAATAAAATATAACTTACCAAAAGTAATAAAATATCCTAGGTCGGGTCTCGGGATGTTACAAATCTCCCTTCCTTAAAGAGATTCCGTCCCCGGAATCTCACCTTGATCAAATAAACTCGGGTAACGGTTCCTCATATCCGCCTCGGTTTCCCACGTCATATCGGCACCCAAATTGTGTTTCCACTTAACCAAGACCATCGGTATCTGCTTCTTTCTCAGTTTCGTTACCTTTCGATCCAAAATTTCCACCGGTTCTTCAACCAACCTCTTTCTCGAATCCACCTTTAAATCTGTAATTGGTAACACCGGGATTCCATCATCTATATTACACTTCCTCAGATAACACACATTGAATGTGTCATGAATACCCGACAATTCAGGAGGAAGATCAAGTGCAACGGTTTGGTCATTCACCACCTGTCGAATAATAAATGGCCCAATATACCTCGGTGCTAATTTTCCCCGTTTCCCGAAAACGTATAACACCCTTCCACGGGGAAACTTTCAAATAAACTCGTTCACCCTCAACAAATGTTACGGGCTTACGCCGTGGATCCGCATACATTTTCTGTCTATCCCGAGCGGCTTTTAACTTTTCACGTGCAATCGCCACCTTATCGGCCGTTATCTGAACAATCTCGGGACCCGCAAACTGTTTTTCCCCCACATCAAGCCAACATGTGGGAGTTCTACACCGTCTACCATACAACATTTCATATGGTGGCATTTTAATACTCGAATGATATGAGTTGTTATAAGCAAACTTGATCAAAGGTAAATGAGAATCCCACGACCCACCATATTCTAACACACAAGCTCGTAACATATCTTCTAAAGTTTGTATAGTTCTTTCTGTCTGACCGTCAGTTTGTAGATGATACGCCGTGCTCAAATTCACCCGAGAACCTAATTCTCTTTGCAAACTCTTCCAAAAGTTAGAAACAAACCGAGGATCCCGATCGGATACAATAGATAACGGAATACCATGTCGGGAAACTATCTCATCAATATACAACTTAGCCAATTTATCGAGTGATGTAGTTTCGTTTGTGGCCAAAAAGTGAGCACTTTTGGTCAATCGATCGACAATTACCCAAATCATATCGTTATTCTTTTGAGTACGGGGTAATTTCGTGACGAAATCCATTGTAATATTTTCCCATTTCCACTCGGGAATATCTAACTGTTTTAACGATCCATACGGTTTTTGATGTTCGGCCTTGACTTGTGCACAAACGTGGCATTTTTCAACAAATCGGGCAATGTCTAACTTCATAGAGGGCCACCAATACAAAACTTTCAAGTCATTGTACATTTTTGTACAACCCGGATGAATAGATAAACGTGATTTATGTGATTCTTCCAATATTAATTCCCGTAATCCCCCAATTAACGGTACCCAAATTCGTGACCGAAATGTTTTCAATCTTCGAGTATCATCAACCAACTCATCTTTTCACTTACACATAACTTCTGATTGTTAGGTCACAACAACCCTGGTTTATAATGTTAATTGATAGATTATTATACTTAGAGAAATATTAGAGTGATAACATAAGAATATAGTCAATGTATAAATCCACTAAGTGTGGCTTGTTGCGGAATAACAAGACCACTGATCAATTACAAAAGATGTGAATGTGTAAAGTAAATTGGTGAGTACTCCTTTGCAAGATGATCTCTATTTATAATGTTATAGAGATCTTACATGATGAGCAAAGGAGTAACCGAAGGACTAAGTAAGGAAAATGACTAAGATCAAGGGATTTGATCTTAGTCCGTTACTATACTGAGTATCACTCAGTCCTTCTACTCAGTCCTTGTACTCAGTATCACTATCTGATACTGAGTTCCAATACTGATCACTCAGTATCAGACCTAAACTTAGCTATATTATTCTACATATTAATCAAAGCTAGTCTAGGTTGTTTTGTTATCTTAAGATCCAAAGGGGCGAGGCTTTTTGCCTTAACAATCTCCCCCTATCTAATGATAACAAAACAATTACAAAGAGAAACTAAACAAAAAATACAACAGCATAGGTAACAATATCTTCTTCTTCATTTGCTGTTGATGGCTTCATTCTCATAGAAGACTTCTTGTTTAATGTGGACAAACTCTTCTCTGCTTTTGAGTTCATCCCTTCTACTATTCAGAACTGCAACAATCTTCTTTCTGAACCAAGAGTCTTCTTTCTTGGTGATCATCCATTTCAGTCCAACAAGGTGACTGATTTGAGCTCTTGGTAGATCTTCTTCAGAAATGAAGCACTCTCTATCCTCTGAGTCAGTATACATATATCCAGAAGTTGGATATATGACACTCTTTTGATCCTGAAAGACAAGGTTAGGAGGAAGAGGGTACTTTCTAAGATACTTGTATGTATGAAGGCATTCTGGTCTGTTGTTTGAGTAAGCCTCAGTCATCACACTGAGTGTTCTGTACTCTATTTCATGAAGTAAGTCCTTCTCATAACATACTGCAGCTACTGCACAGATCTCATCCAAGACTATTTGATCATAAGTTGATTTCTTTGGAAGCTCTTTGATCAGTCTTGTGATCTTCACCCAGTCTTGAAGACCAATTCTTTGAATATCATGAATAAATATCTTCATGGGGGGACTGGTTAAGCCAGTACAAGTGATAGTAATTCTTCCTTCTTTGAGCTTCACTTTTACTTTATTGACATCCAGATTTAACCAATGTATCCCCCTTACATTTTGAAATGTTTTGGTCCTCAAGAACTCCTTTCTTTGTTCCTTATACTGAGTCCTAGCAGCAACCATATTCCAATAATGTTGAATATGGTCTGGACCCTTTCTTGAGATTCTATGTGAAGGACCAGGAGTATCAGTATCTGGGTCAGATTCTGGTTCAGTTTTGACTCCCAACTCTTGCTCATATAAAAATCTTTCTTGTTCTGCCCAGAGTTGTTGAGGAGTCAGTCTTGGAGCCTGCTCGGTATCACTTTCCCTTGTATGAACAGGTCTTCTTTGTCTTGTTACCAAAGGAGCAGATTCCTCACTTGATTCAGAAGAAGTGAGAACAACATTGATAGGTCTTCTTGATAAGGAACTCCTTCTTCTAATTACCAGATTTTCTGGTTCTTCATCATCCGAGGATGATGATGAAGAACTTTCTTGTTCTACCAGATTTAGTGCATAGTTTACTAAATCTGGTTCTTCATCTTCATCATCAGCAATAGGCCAGATGAAAGGCCTATAGACCATAATTTGTAAATTATTCTCTTCAAGAGCAGGTGGCTCAGAATAAGTTTGCTGTGGTTGGTCAGTATGAGTCTCCCCCTGAGCAGATGGCTCAAGTGGGTCTTGAACTTGTAATGCTGACCTTGTTCTTTGTCTTCTTCTCTCATACTGAATGCGAAATGGCTCAGTATGAGGGCTTTGCTGATGTTGTTGTTGTGGAGGTTGATCTTCATTCAATCTTCTTCTTTCCCCCCCCCTGAGCAGAAGGCTCAGTTTGATCAACCTCAGTATCTCTTTGTCTCTTCTCCCCCCTTTTGTTATCATTTGATGAGGAGGGAAGAGGATCAGTATCACCACCCATGTCCCCTTCAGGTTGTTCAAGAGTAGGGGAGGGCATGGGCTCAGTTGCAGCATCAGTATCACCAGCACCTCCTTCTCCTTCTTCATTGTGGTCACCATGTGAGAATGGTGGAGTTTGTGGAGGCTGCTGTGGTTGTTGAAGTAGTGAGACTGACTGTTTGATAGAGTCAATATCACCACTCATCTTGTCCATTCTGGCTAGTATTGTATTTTGAGTTTGTTGGATGGCCAGAATGTGCTGCATGATTGCTTGCAGAGTCACTTGGTCTGCTGCAGCCTGAGATGCCTGAATGCCCTGCACAGATGGTGCTAAAGAAACAAAAATATAAAACTGGTTAGAAAGAAAGGTTTATCAAATAGAATTGTGGTGTTGTTTAATTCTACAATCATATAAACAGAGTTTGTGAAGTCTGTATTTCATCTGGTATAGGATGAAATATTGTGGACTTGTGCATAGCATGTGTAAGAAGATTTTAGTAAAAGTGAGTGTGAAAATTTAAGTAGCTCAGTATAGGATACGTCACATTTACTAAAAGGTTTGGGTTTGGGAATTCGAAGCCTGGGATGTGCTTCTTGATATTTTCAATGTTTATCACTCGGTTTTAGAGTGATAACAGAAATGTGGCTAAACCCCATGGGAAATATTTGGATTTTGTGGCTTAAGGGTTTGTGATCATTTCTTGAATGATGCTACCCAACTCAAAAATAAGTTGGACATTATTCAAGCAGCACCAGTGGGTGTCAGTATGACATCAACCACCATTGTCTCTTTAAATGTTGAGACAACTGTAGACTGACAATGATCAATTTTGTGTGCTCAGTATATGAATTTTGCATAGCAGCAGTGGGCTAGCTATGTTGGTCATAAAAGGATATATATTTGAAAGATCGTTTGAGACTTTGGTCAGTATTGAGTTGGTACTGGCCAATACTTAGTCTCTATTTGGGAATGAAATATATATATATATAAGTTTAAGGGCTTTTTAGAAATTCATACCTGAGACTCTGTCAGATTCCCTTCTAGCATCTGCAGAGGTCGGTGCAGGATCATGTGTTTGTTGATGTGCAGCACCAACATCTTCAATACCGACCTCTATGTCATGCTGAGCACCTTCCATTGTAGTTTGTGCATATTGAATCTCCACATCAAGAGGAACATGAGGTTCCTCAATTGGTTGAGCAGATGGAGCTAGTTCTAGACCTGGAAGGTCAGCGGTGGCTGCAACTAGGCTTTGGGCTTGAAGAGATGCAGTTAATGATGGAACATTTGCAGGCTGCACCTCCTCAGATGATAAGTTTCCCATAATGATAGGAGAGAGATTCCTTCTTCGTCTATGAAGAACTAATGGTGTGTCTTCTGAGGACTCAGTTTCAAAAACGGTTTCAATATGAGGAGCAGCAGGATCTCGTGCAGCAGGACCTTGTGCAGGTGGAGAGATAGTTGGTTCTTGAACTTGTGGAACATCCTGCATCTCAATATCTTGACCAGCCTGTGCTCCATTGCCACTATTATCATCATTATCATCATCACCATCATCATTGTCTGACTCAGTATCAGACATGTCTTCTGCATCATCAATGTGTTCTTAAACAATGGCCCACATAGGAGGACTTAGAAGAGGCTCTCCTTCTCTTGGCTTGTAAAAGAAAATCTTCTCACTAAGCGGAGGAAGATCAACTCTTGGACTATGAAAATCATCATAAATGTGTGTGGGCATTGAGTGTTGAAAGATGAGTGATAGAAATCTGCAGAAAGGGACATTGCATTCCCTTGTGTTTGCTCGAACCAGAGTAGCTAATTCATTGAAAATTAGGCGAGCATAATCAATATTTCTTCCATAGTACAGAGCATGTACTATTTGCATCCCAAATTCGTTTATTTGGTCCAAAGCTCCCGTCTTGTGGGTCATACATCGAATTATTGTTGTGATGAGAATACCCCACATAGGACCAAATTCATTTCTTTTGATTGTGGCCGTTGTTCCTCTTCGACCCAAAAATGGCAGTACAGAGCGTGCCTCTGATATATCAACAAATGGGTCATACTGAGCTTGTGCTGGAAGCCTCAGTGTTTCACGAATAATTGCAGTAGAGACAAAAGCTCTTCTTTGATCCCTAATTACCCATCCAGCAATCATATCTGGAGAATCGAGTGTGGCAGAGTACCAAAACTCGCATAACATTTCTGGGTAAATTGCTCGAGGAGATAATGTCAGTGCACGAGCAATTGGGCAATGCTTCATAAAAGTCACGATGTTTGTGAACTCTTGGCATGCCCAGGCTTGAGGAATATTGAAATTTGCTGTGATGTTGTTCCTCGCAAACCTGGGTACTTCATTATTTCGGAATTGGATTTCCGATTCAACGTCTGGAGCAACAAAAGTGTAATTCGCCATCTGTGATTGTGATTTGAAAGAGTGTGCTTGCTAATAGAAAGTGAAATCGTTAATCGCAGAGAGAATTGAAAATGAAAGAAAGAAATAACAGTTAAAAAATTTGAAGTAAAAATAAACGGTTATTTATAGGAGATTTGAAAGATAATTAAGGTATTGGGAAGTAAAAACGGCTGATTTGACTGCCTTATCCTCTGCCAACGGTAACTTTCTTATTAAGAAAGGTTACCGTTTGAGCAGTATAAGGATTAAGCTCGGTTTGAGCGCCGTAATACCCCAATACTGAGTAAAAAAAAATTAATTTGTAAAAATTAAAAAAAATATAAAAACAATTAATTTACTTTTGAAATTAATAAAAAAAATAAAAATTTTAAATTTTGATGATAACAGACTAGTGATACTGAGTGGTCAGTATCAACAAAGGTGATACTGAGCGCTCAGTTTTAAAGAAAATTTAAGAGAGATTAAGGATTCAACATACCTAATTGCCCTAGTAAATACATAAACCTTTCCTCAGGGAGAGGTTTAGTAAACACATCGGCCAATTGATCATCTGTTGGTACATAATCTACCTCAACTTTACCTTTTTCCACATTATCTCGAATAAAGTGGTGTCTGATATCAATGTGCTTGGTTTTGGAGTGATAGACTGGGTTCTCTGTGATAGCAATAGCACTCTTGTTATCACAATGAATGGGAGTGTTATGAAAGTTGAACCCATAGTCTAAGAGTTGATACTGCATCCATAATAATTGAGCACAACAACTTCCTGCAGCAACATATTCTGCTTCTGCTGTGGAAGTTGCTACCGAATTTTGCTTCTTGGATGACCATCCAACTAGTCTTCCACCTAGGAATTGACATCCTCCACTTGTGCTCTTTCTGTCCAATCTACAACCTGCAAAATCTGCATCTGTGTACCCTTCAAGGTCAAAGTTTGAGTCTTTGGGATACCAAAGACCCAAGTTAGGAGTACCTGTAAGATATCTAAAGATGCGCTTAACTGCCTTCATGTGTGATTCTTTAGGATCAGCTTGATACCGAGCACACAAACATGTGGCAAACATAATATCAGGCCTACTAGCAGTTAAGTAAAGTAAGGAACCAATCATACCTCGGTATGTGGATTGACATACTGGTTTACCAGTTTCATCCTTACTTATCTTATCCTGAGTACCCATAGGAGTGTGCATGGAAGATAAATTTTCAAATTTGTATTTCTTTAACATGTCATGCACATACTTACTTTGATTTATAAAAGTGCCATCAGGCTTTTGTTCAACTTGTAAACCAAGAAAGTAAGTAAGTTCTCCCATCATACTCATCTGATACTGAGTTGACATTATCTTAGCAAACCAGTCACACATTGACTTGTCAGTGGAACCAAAGATAATATCATCTACATATATCTGAATGAGTAAGATGTCAGAACCTTTCCTTTTTGAAAATAATGTTTTATCAATTTTACCTCTTGTAAATTTATTTTCAATAAGATACTCAGACAAGGTGTCATACCAGGCTCTTGGAGCTTGTTTGAGCCCATATAGAGCTTTATCAAGCTTGAAAACATAATTAGGAAATTTGGGATCAACAAAACCTGGAGGTTGTTTAACATAAACTTCTTCTTGTAGTTTTCCATTTAGAAAAGCACTTTTGACATCCATCTGATAAACTTTGAAATTCTTAAAGGCTGCATATGCAAGATACAACCTAATAGCTTCAATTCTTGCAACTGGTGCAAAAGTTTCATCATAGTCAATGCCTTCTTCTTGCCTGTAACCTTGAGCAACTAACCTTGCTTTGTTTCTGATGACAACACCATCCTTGTCCATCTTGTTTCTTAACACCCACTTAGTACCAATAATAGTTTTGCCAGAAGGAGGTGGTACTAAGTTCCAAACTTTGTTTCTTTCAAACTCTGTGAGCTCTTCTTGCATAGCCTCTACCCAATCTTCATCTAATAAAGCTTCATCAGCTTTCTTTGGTTCAATGGTAGATAGAAAACTCGAGAAGAAACAAAAGTTTGCAGTTGCTTGGGTTGGAAATTCTAATTTTCTTCTTGTTTGGACACCTTCTTCAATAGGACCAATAATGTTTGAGTGTGGATGGTCTCTGTGTTCCCTTAAATTATTTCCTAAGGGAGCATTTGAAATAGGATCAACAATATCTTGTTGAGTTGGTGTGTTGTCTGTCTGATACTGAGTGGAATTCTGATCAGTATTAGACAGTGCAGGTTGCTGTTCATCTTCATTTTGAAGAGTTGATGTGGATTCTTGTGAAGTGTTGGATGTTTCACCTTCTTCATAGATAGAGTGGTTCAGATCATTAGTTGGAAACTCAGTATGGAGGTCCTCTGTTAAAGGAACCTCAGTATTAGTCTCATTTGAGTGATACTGAGTTTGAACTTGATCAGTTTCATTAAACTTATTAGGAATAAAGTGTGGATGAAACTTAGGCTGTTCAGCAATGGAGTGTTCTGGATTGCATAGAGTATCTATGCCACTTATGTCTTCACTTGCTGAGGTAGAATGCTCATTTTGATCTTCATCGAATGTGACATGAATGGATTCTACAATCATCTTGGTTGAGATGATATACACTCTGAAAGCTTTAGAGTGTGGAGAGTAGCCCATGAACACACCTTCATTTGCTTTGGGAGCAAATTTGTTGAGATTTTGTTTTGTACTGAGTACAAAGCATTTACTCCCAAAGATGTGGAAGTATTCCACATTAGGAATCTTGCCATTATATAACTCATATGGAGTCTTCAGATGTCTTTGGACTATAGTAGCTCTATTCTGAGTAAAGTTTGCACAGTTTACAGCTTCAGCCCAGAAACTCAGTGCCAGTCCAGCATGGCATAATAAAGTTCTTGCAGCTTCAATCAGTGTTCTATTCTTTCTTTCTACAACACCATTTTGTTGTGGTGTGTAGGCTGCAGAGAAGTTTTGAATGATTCCTTTTTCCTCACAGAAATCTGCTAATACTGAGTTCTTAAACTCAGTACCATGGTCACTTCTAAGTTGCTTGACCTTGTTGCCTTTTTGAAGTTCCTCTCTTTTTATAAAGGCAATGATTTCTGTAGTTGCATCTGACTTAGTCTTGAGGAAGATGACCCAAGTGTATCTTGAGAATTCATCAACTAAGACTAGAGTATAGATCTTTTTGGCCAAAGATGGTGTGCTGATAGGGCCAAAAAGATCCATATGTATCATAGTAAGAGGTTCATTGATGGAATGATTGACTTTAGACTTGAATGAACTCTTCTTCTGCTTGCCCATTTCACATGCTGAGCATAACTTATCTTTTGAATAAGTAATTGTGGGCAGTCCTCTCACCAGTTTCTTCATACTGAGCTCGTTGATATTTCTAAAATTGATGTGAGAGAGTTTCTTGTGCCATAGCCAATGTAATTCTGGCTTGACTTTAGAAAGCAGGCATACTCGAATAGTTGGGTCTATTTCAGATAGGTTGACCACATATACATCCTTTTCTCTTCTAGCAATGAGTACAGGCTGCCCTTTATCATTGTAGATGATGCCTGCAACCTTCCTGAATCGAGCTTCATTGTCATCATCACATATCTGACTAATACTGAGCAGATTGTGTTTTAGACCCTCTACATAGGCAACTCTTTTAAAAGTGATGTTGCCAGCCTTGATCACACCATAACCTCTTGTCTTTCCCACGGAGTCATCTCCAAACTTGACAGAAGGACCCTTCTCTGGAGTATAATTGAGAAGGTACTCCATACTGCCTGTCATGTGTCTTGAGCAGCCACTATCTAAATACCACTTTCTGTCACCCTGCACAAGACACAAAATAAGAGTTAGTTCTTTTTAGGAACCCATTTTTGAATGGGACCTTTGGTGGGATAAACATATTTTGACTTAATCTCTTTATATGGAGAGGTCGGTATCACTTCGGGGGTAACTTTAGAAGTTTTCTTTGGTGATACTGACTTAGTTTCTCTCCTTTTCTTTGGTACTGAGTACCTAGGACTTGAGAGATCAGTCCAGCATTCATCTCCCTTATGACCAGTATGATGACATCTATAACATTTTCTAGGTCTATTTCGAAACATATTTTCATAAGGAATTTTAGAAAAATGTTGCACTTTTGGTAGATCAGTATGAACAAGTTTTGCAAATTGTTTACTTAAAGATTTGACCTGATCACCAAGTGTTTTTAAAATGTTAATTTTGTCCTTTTTTATAGGTATATTAACATTGTTTTTAACTGGTTTAGGAGATGGAGGATCTGGTTGCTTCTTTTTATTTGGCAGAGAAGTCTTTCTAATATTATTTGTGGTAGACTTCTTGTCTCTGCCAGCTAAGGATCTAGTTAAAGTTGGTTTTTGTTTATCATGTTTTGTAGAAACAACTTTAACAGGTTCTTTAGATTTCTCAGTATATGATGTTTCTGTTCCTGCAACTTCTGTATTTGATGAAACATGTGAGATAGAAGTTGTCTTATTATCATTATATAATTCAAAAGTTGTTGTATTAAATAATAATTCAAAAGGTGGAACAGCAGAAGTGTCATACTGAACTATTGGTAGCTCGGTATCAGAAATTTCTGTTATTTGAAATTCAATACTGAGTTCTTGTAGCTCAGTATAGCACTTTGAGCAGATGGAAGGACCAATAGGTTTTTCTAAAATTTCATTTTCCTCATCATCTGACTCAGTTTGACATCCAACTTCACATAAAGTTTTAGCTTTTATAAAATTAATAGGGTTCATAGTAGAAAACTCTTCAAATAAATCAGCAAAATTGTTCCTGTTTTTAAATTGAGGATCAACACCAAGTGCAGCCCTCACATTTTCTGGGAATTGTTGATTTAAACATTTATTTAATTTTATTGAAGCATTTCCCCAAGATTTACACTGTTTATCAAATTTCTCTTTTTCAAGTTTGTGTAAATGAGCTTTATCAGCTAATCTTTGGTTAATGTCTTTTAAATCTGAAAAGTTTAGTTCTAAATCTTTATATTTTGCTAATTTATCCAAGTTTTCATTATTTACCCTTTCAAGTTCTTTAATTGTTAATTTTAAAGCTTTTTCTTTTTGTACAGAAGTTTTAAGATCAACAAGCATATACTCAAAAATCTTGGTTTTTTCATTCACTGAATAAGTTTGAAAGGAACTTACCTTGTACAACTGAGTGGAATCCCAATCAGTATGAACACTCATCCTCTCAGCCTCTTTGATATCCTTTTCAAAGGAGCTCTTCAAATCATCTTCAGTGAAAGCCATAAAGGCTTTATTCTCAATCTCTTCTTCATCATCACTTAACTCTTCATCCATCCAGGCTTCTGAGTAAAGTGCTTGATAAGGTGCTCCATTCCCTTCTGCCCTCTTTCCCTTGCTCTAATTCTTCAGCTTGACATATTTGTCTCTATACCTTTTTGCTCGGTATGCAATCTTGTCATTTTGGTCAGTCTCAGAAGACTTGGTATGACAATTTGCAGCAATATGTCCAGGCTTTCCACACCTATAGCACATACCTGATCTTGGGTCAGTATTAGAAGAGCTAACACCAAGCCTCTTCTTCTTCAACTGATCCAGCTTCATAGACATAAGAGCCATTTGAGTTTCAAGCTCTTCTGCCTCAGCATCAGCAAGATCAACTTCTGGTTCATCTGGCTCAGTCACAGTATAGGCCTGTTGCACAACTAGAGCCATGCCAGTAGAAGACTTGTCAGTATTCTTCCAGTTGATCAGTCTTGCAGCATTATTCTCCTCATGATTCAACATTAGACCATACAAAGTTTGAAGAGTGTATGACTCAATGTTGTTAGCAGCATTGACAGAATTTGTCATGTCAAGAAATTGTTGAGGAAGACTATCCAGGAACTTTTGAACAAGCTCTCCTTCCTCTTTTACAATGCCTACACTAATTAAATCATGGATAACAGTATTGAACCTGTTATAGAGAGTGGTGATGTCTTCATTAGGAGTTGAGAAGAAGTTTTCATATTTCCTTCTCATGTTGCTTTTTCTTTGCAACTTCACCTTTGCTGTGCCTTCATAGGTGACTGATAGGCTATCCCACATAGCCTTTGCTGTTGGCAATTTCATAATTGCATTAAGTATCTCTTTGGTAACAGCATTACCAATCACCCCTTTAGCTCTGGAGTCTAAAGCATACAACTGACGGTCAGTATCAGTCCAGTTGTGCTTTAGTTTAGGTACAAATCTTATGCCCTCAGGAGCATCATCAGTAGCAGCAACAGGTTCCACAGTTTGTGGAATGATGGGACCATCATTTAGCACAGTGAGCATCTCATGGTGAATAGATTCAAGATACCACTGAGCTTTGAGCTTCCATTGATGGAAGTCTTTTCCATCAAAGATGGGTACTCCCTTTCCAGACATAATTGGTGCAACAATTGTAGACATTTTGGATTTTTGAGTGTTGGAGGGATAAATGTAGGAAATGGCTGCCAGGGTTATAGATCGACTAAATAAGAATTTATTTAGCCTGCTCTGATACCAGTTGTTAGGTCACAACAACCCTGGTTTATAATGTTA
The DNA here is from genome assembly GCA_963853835.1 of Calendula officinalis. Lineage (NCBI taxonomy): Eukaryota > Viridiplantae > Streptophyta > Magnoliopsida > Asterales > Asteraceae > Calendula > Calendula officinalis. The sequence goes on from OY970825.1 coordinate 53,583,298, forward strand.
ATTGATAGATTATTATACTTAGAGAAATATTAGAGTGATAACACAAGAATATAGTCAATGTATAAATCCACTAAGTGTGGCTTGTTGCGGAATAACAAGACCACTGATCAATTACAAAAGATGTGAATGTGTAAAGTAAATTGGTGAGTACTCCTTTGCAAGATGATCTCTATTTATAATGTTATAGAGATCTTACATGATGAGCAAAGGAGTAACCGAAGGACTAAGTAAGGAAAATGACTAAGATCAAGGGATTTGATCTTAGTCCGTTACTATACTGAGTATCACTCAGTCCTTCTACTCAGTCCTTGTACTCAGTATCACTATCTGATACTGAGTACTGATACTGAGTTCCAATATTGATCACTCAGTATCAGACCTAAACTTAGCTATATTATTCTACATATTAATCAAAGCTAGTCTAGGTTGTTTTGTTATCTTAAGATCCAAAGGGGCAAGGCTTTTTGCCTTAACACTGATTTCAAGTTTTCATCTTTCAAGGCTTCTATTTGACATATTCTCAACCGGTCAATAATATCGGGCACAATTTCCATACGCATAAACTGAACCACCCCCGATGATCCCTTACGGCTTAAGGCATCGGCAACTACATTAGCTTTTCCCGGGTGATACCGAATTTCACAATCATAGTCTTTAATGAGCTCCAACCACCTTCGTTGTCTCACATTCACATCTTTTTGTGTGAAAACATATTGGAGGCTTTTATGGTCGGTACATATAACACATTTGGTTCCATAGAGATAATGTCTCCACAACTTTAACGCGAAAATCACCGCCGCGAGCTCTAAATCATGGGTCGGGTAATTCTTTTCATGGGTTTTCAATTGACGAGAGGCATAAGCAATCACCCGGTCTCTTTGCATTAATACACAACCCAAACCCGCAAAAGACGCATCACAATAAACTATGAAATCGTCCGAACCTTCGGGTAGGGCAAGTATTGGAGCTTGGCACAATAATTGTTTCAAGGTTTGAAACGCCTTCTCTTGCTCATCACCCCACCGATAATGAACGTCTTTTCGTGTCAACTTTGTTAACGGGCTAGCAATCTTTGAAAAATTCTTAATAAACCTTCTATAATAACCGGCCAAACCTAGAAAACTTTTAATTTCGGATGGAGTTTTCGGGGCACTCCAATTCATTACCGCGGTTATCTTTGATGGATCAACTTTCACCCCTTCTTTACAAATTACATTTCCCAAAAACTGCACTTCTCGGAGCCAAAACTCACACTTCGAAAACTTAGCATAGAGTTGTTCCCTTTTCAAAGTGTCTAAAACCTGTCTTTAAGTGATTTTCATGATCCAAATCGGTTTTTGAGTAAATCAATATATCGTCAATAAAAACAATTACAAACTTATCAAGAAACGGTAGGCATACCCGGTTCATAAGATCCATGAATATTGCGGGAACATTTGTCAAACCAAACGGCATAACTAAGAATTCATAATGACCGTACCTCGTTCGAAACGCGGTTTTTGAGATATCGTTCTCATGAACTCGGACTTGATGATAACCCGACCTTAAATCAATCTTTGAAAAATACGAGGCCCCTTGCAACTGATCATATAAGTCATCAATACGCGGTAACGGATACTTATTCTTAACCGTTCGCTTATTCAACTCACGGTAATCAATACACATTCTCAAAGTGCCGTCTTTCTTTTTAACAAACAAAACTGGTGCACCCCAAGGCGATGAACTCGGTCTGATAAAACCATTATCCAATAATTCTTGTATCTGAGTCATCATCTCCCGAATTTCTGATGGTGCTAATCTGTACGGAGCCCTGGCTATGGGACTGGCTCCCGGAACCAAATCGATTTTAAATTCTACCTCCCGAATAGGAGGTAACCCAAGAAACTCATCGGGAAAGACCTCCGGGTATTCCGATACCACCCGGATGTCTCTAACAACCTACTTTTATTTTCTGACATCAATAGCATAAGCGAGAAACGATTCACATCCTTTGACTAGAGATTTTCTAGCTTTCATAAATGAAGTAATAGGGAGAGATGTATTAACCCGATCCCCCCTGGCCACTACGTGTGTTCCGTCAGGCAAGGGAAATGAAATCAATTTCTTATCACAATTAATTAATGCTCTATTTAAACTAAGACAATCCATTCCGAGGACCACATCAAAACCAGATATTGGCATTAACAATAAAAACATATTAAAACATGCTCCTTCTATAACAATTTTAGCCCCGGTCACAGATGTGACGGGTACCACATAACCATCAGCTACCTCCACTTCCAATGGAGTAGTTACCACAGAAGTTGGCAAATTAAGTTTTGCATAAAAGTTCACAGAAATAAATGAGCGGTTAGCTCCAGAATCAAACAACACACGAGCATCGATGTTATTTATCGGAAACATACCGGTAATGACATCATCGGTAGTGGTAGCCTCTTCAACCGTCATTTTGAAGGCTCGACCCTACGGTGTAGGACGATTCTTCCTCTTCTGAGGAGATGATGCCACCGAACCCCCAACCGACCCGGATCCCGAACCCGATCTCCTTTCTGATGGGCAATCACCGGCCCGGTGACCCTCTTTGTGGCAGTTCCAACATACACTCCGGGGAAACGTACACTTACCCAAATCATGCCCATATTGGCCACATCTAACACACTGCATCGTTTGATTTGTACATAACACAAGAAGAAGGTTAAGTCCACTCACCTTAGCTTCCTTTTAGTACCGAGCTCAGTAATCTTATATCACTGAGGCTCCTTCCCTTTTCCTGTACAAATTGAATACCGAATTAGTCACCCGAAATCATCAATTGTGTAATAAGTAATATAAGCTTAAGACCACATCTTGCAACAACAACTTACAACCAATTACTTGCATTTTCTACACATAATCAATACTAAAGTCTAACACTTCATCAAGTCAATTCATCATACAATTTGACCAAAATGCACCTTAGGCCCAAACGGGTCAAAAACAAGAATAATGGGTCGGGAATCTACACAACACCTTCCAATGAGTTAGACTACTTGATCAACATCAAAATTACATATCTAACAAGTTACTTGCATCCCATTGCAAGTTTTACCAACTTTGACCTTATTTAGGTCAAATAGCACCAATTGTCAAACAAACGGGTCAAGACCCGAAACCAACACAATCAAGCTTGCAATTCATTCAACTAACACATTGCCAACATGAAATTGATAATTAAAGTTTACTAGTCACACAAGACTAAAGTCAACTCCCAGGTTTGACCAAAGTCAACAATCTACAAATTTAGCTAGTTATGACTAAATTTTCATCTAACCAAACACTACCATTCTTTAGGCATTTTCACAATAGTTAAACTAGTTATCTTCATAATTACCAATTACCATTCTAACATGCATAATTAACCTATCACAACATCAAGAACACCAACATACACAATTCATCAAATTAGGGAAGAAGTCATCTTCTTCCCTAGAACACCATGGATGGAGCTTCATGAAAGCTTCACCAAATGAGCTATAATTAACAACAATTCACACAATACTTGCAAGAACTCAATTAGACACCAAATCATGCATCAATTTCGGATTTCCAACAAGATTCAACAAGAACTTCATGAAAACCCACTAGCTCAAGAACCCTAGTTCATCCCTACATCAAGAACATGAAACCCTAGCTTAAGAAGGAAGGAAACTTACTTAATCTTGCTTCTAATCACGAAATCACAGCAGGAATCAAAGGGTTTTAGCACCAATTCTTCAATTTAGCAAGAAAAACTCCAAGTGTGTGTTGTGTGTGTTTGTGTCGACTGGCAAGGAGAAGAGGGGAAAAGAAACAATTTTGACACCTGCCTCTAAACATCACACGTACACCCCTCCTTCCCACACAGATACTTTCATTTAAACACAGTACAGGTTATTAGGTTCGCAGATAATTAATTTAGACCTAACTAACTCCAATTTTTACAATGAAGATATTTTTAGAACCCCGGTTCAGAAATGAACCCAAATATGTAAAAATCATTTTAACATTTAAATATCTCAGTTTTATTAATTTTTAACCCATTGTTAAAAATATAATTAATTCAAATAAATCAAATAAAATCCTATAAAATAATAAAATAATAAACAATAAAATATAACTTACCAAAAGTAATAAAATATCCTAGGTCGGGTCTCGGGATGTTACAAGTGGGGTCATGTGCCCCTAACATGAGGGTATTTCGGTACATTAAGTATAAAACATAATTAAATAATTAAAATATTTTCTGATTTATTTTTTCTTTTTTTGACTTCTATCTTCCTGCACCAAAACATGAGATCTGCTTCTCCAAATTCAATATACGAACTTACGAAGTATGAACTTTCCCAAACATACCTAGAATATACAGAGAACCACAAATTGAAATAAATCCCAATTAAATTTCCACGCAAAACCCAGACTGAAAGAAATCAGTCGACAACTCATAGTCAAACGAGCTTCACATCAAATTGAGTGTCTTCAACCAATGCGTCGTCCTTTGCTGTTAGTTACTCGTGGCGGTGGTCAGCGGTTACAAATGGTGGTGATGTCGATGGTTGTTACATAAAGGAAGAAGATGGGTCATTGAAGAAGAAATCACCGATTTCGGAGGAGTATGTCACCGGAAAAGTATGTCAATCTCTCCAACAATCTCTGTCTCAATCAGGGAGGAAGACGAATGTGGTGGTCGCAGAAGACCTATACATACACAAATCGATTTCGATTTTGGGAAGGAGGTCGCCGGAGTTGGGGAAGAAACAGGGTGCGCGTGTTGGTGGTGGTATCAATTCTGCTCTATGCGGCGGCGAGTCCGCCGACTGCCGCGCAACGGGCGACGGTGTTGACGAGCCTGGCGGTGGTAGAAGCTAAACAATTGAGCGTATACCCTTTTGAGACAGATGTTTTAGGGAAATGAAGAAGAAGGTTAGTTCAATTTGGGGAAGAAGAGAGAGGAACAAGAAAAGAAAGGGTGGGACCACATGAAAAATGACCAAATTGCCCTCATATGAGGGGCACATGCCTCCACTAACGGACGGAAACTAACAGCGTTAGGGCGGAGGGACCATGGTTGCACAAAAATGCATACCATAGGTACCGCGGCTGCACTTAATAAAATACAGGGACTAAACATGCAATTTAGCCAAACCACATGAACCATTCTTGCAGTTAACTCCTTTTTTCTTAACCATTCGACTAAAGGCTATAATAGCAAAATCATTTAAGTCATGGCCATTTATTCGGAATACACACAACCGTATACAACCTACTTCTATTGACAGTTTTCCTCATCTTCACTTCCCTTGAAACCCTATATTTCTCTCACATCCTTTCTGTAATTGTTTTTTTCTTCTCTTCTCTGATTCATATGAAGGTCTATAATAATAGAAACCAAAAATCAACAATTTCACAATTGGTTTGAAGGTCTATGATAATAGACACCAAAAATCAACAATTTCACAATTGGCCAGAAATTGACGAACGTTTCTTCCGTTTTCTTCTCTTCTCTATCAAATTTTCTAGGTAACACGATTAGTGTTTCTCATGTTCATAGTTCTACAAGTCTTAATGTAGCTGATTTTATAGGGTTTAAGAATGAGGTTTAAGTACAATTTTTTGGTTTTCAACACTTTAATTTGCTTTGTCAATCTTATTGTTGTGGTTATTTGGAGTTTTAGCATAATTGTTTTGACTAAATTTAATGTCTTAGGTATTTGCATTACGCACGCACACCAACTGTTTGTTTATATGTCTTTTGGCTTGGACATGGAAATCCAAAACAGTTTCATATCTTGGTCCAGATTTTTGGCTAAAATCATAATTTTGGTATTTAACAAAATTACGATTGCGAAATGCATATCTTACCATTGGACTTGGTCATTTATACATGAATGTAACGTTTTGTGTGCTGAATCTATCCAAAAATAGTGGATTGATTGCCATTTTAGATATAAAAATTGTGACTTTGTGTGGAGATACTTTGATATGCATTTTCAAATTAGTCAGAATTGTGTTTAATTTTTATAGTTGTTTATTGGAATATTGCAATTTGTATCAATTTGGAATAATGCAGTTTGTATAGATTTGTTGTAGCCATTTCCCATTATAGTTGCTGATGTTTTTATCTATTTACTAATTTTTTTTTATTTTTCAGAAAACAAAGCCTACGCAAAACAGAGTTTGGGAACTTCGAGCACTAAATTTAACTCCTCACTTTTTAGCATGTCGATCTGCTCAGGTATAATGTTATTCTTACTCACTTTTTACCAACTCAATTGATTATAACCATATTTTAATCTAATATGTTGGATGTATAACATCTAGATATCATAAAAACATTTTAGAGAGTTTTACTCGAAAAATTTGTAACTTTCTGGATTGGTAACTTTTTTTGGAGTCATACTTGACTATCAAGCTGAAAGGTTATTTATCAGATTGGAAATTGGAAACCTCATAAAATGATCACTTTTTTACAGAATTAGTACCACTAAATAAAACTGTTTCATAACATATTTTAAAATAAGTAGGTGCTTCAAGTAATTAAGTGGATACAACAAACCAGAAAGCTTTAAATCTAACATAATAAGGTCATAAAGTTATATTTTAATCAGAGACATTAGTTCATGAAAACACATGATGATTAATGATTTTATTTTATTATTCTGATCATTCAATGTGTTTGGAATACAGTATTTGTAGTATATCTTAACCAATTGTTTCAATATCTAAATTGCCACATCATATATTTGCTTCTAGAAATGAAAATTGTATATAAATTTGTTGTATAGGTCATAAACATGGAGTGGGTTAAATTCAATTTGAAATTAGTTATAAATATACCTTTCAATGATATGTGTACCTTTTATAGGAATATAATGGTATTAATTGTGTTATAACTATTCGACTTTAACATTTCAGGTTGCTGGAGCACTACTCCTCTTATACAAAAAGGGTAAATATTCCACAATTTTTCTCAACACTCATTATAAATGAAAATTAATGACAAGTTGCGTCATTATTTCGGATCAGATGCACTTTGGTCAAAAGGGTAAATTGGTGCAAAAGTCAAGATTGCTATATTCGATACTGGAATTCGTTCAGATCATCCACATATCTGCAAGACTGCAATATCAACGTCTTACTGTCAATATTAATTGAGTGAGTTTGGTAATTTTATCTGGAAAGAATCTAATCCAGTGTCCAATATTATTATGTTATAATATTAGGAGCGTACTAATTGGACACATGAAGATACTTTAAATGACAATCTTGGACATGGTACATTTATTGCTGGAGTAATTGCAAGTGAAGATGCAGAATGTCTTGGTTTTTCAACTTCATGATAAAGATACAAGTTCATGAGAATGTGAGGTAAAATTTCAGGTTTCCAGAGATGCATTAGGTGCCATGTTGAGATCAAGGGCTTATATCCGTGAACACCTCTCAAATGCAGTAAGCTTCCAACCATGTAAAATCACACGTTTATTTTGGGTAACGGGTTGAAACGGGTCAGGCCGTATTAGGTTGATCCACAAACGTTTTATTGGTCACCTTTTTAATTCTTTTGGGAAGTAGTTGATTACAGTAAATAATCTAAATATACGAGTTAAATGATTAGGAGGAGGTCAAACGGGTCGTAAGTCACCTAAAATTGGATTTCTAATACATAAAACACCTGAAATCAATTTATTTAATATGATAATCATTGAAAAATTATATTTTTTTGTATTCATACTTGATTGGTCAACAATATGGATCACAACAGTCACAAGATCAACATAAGCCATTAAATGATGTTGGTCAAGGTCAAGGTCAATGTTAATAAGTTAAACAATTGACACAAGTCGAACAATCATTATCATCTCTTTACCCTTCTTATAGAAGTTGACCCATTTACTTATGAATGAGTTGATACGGGTTATCTTTAATCTTATCTGGGTCAAATCGAAAAAATTATATATCAAATTGGATTGCTATTGTAGTAATAGGAGTTGTAATCATATTTACTACCACATTAAATTTTCACATAATATTAAAAGAATGTGAAAAAGAATGCTAAAAGATAACCGTTGTTTAAAAACATGGATGCATATAGCAAATGGATTCATGAGTGTGAACATGTTAACAACGTTGATGAACATGGGGTCCCTGTTGATGACAAAGTTGCTTAGAAATGCTTAGGTGTTATTATTATGTATCATGCATGGTTTTTAATTTTATTTTGTAAACCCTAATTTTGCAGATATTGTTCTTCGTATGGGTGTTGGTGGACATGATGTTCCTCTATTAGAGAGTCCAAATGGTAAGTTCTAATTAATTTTATATTTTATAACAATTTAAAAATCATAATGTGGAATACATAAATCTATTACTTTGATTTTAGATGCACCTTTTTTCTGTATTTAAATCTCTTTTATTTACATGTATAGTCAGATTTATGTTTGCATGATTTAGAACATAACTCATGAGTAAGAATGCAACAAAGAATTACTACACAATGCTACAAGTTGACAAAAAGATATATATTCATCATTTTTTAGCTGTTTGTATTAAATGAAGTTGTATAATTAGCGAAATGATTATATTCCACCTAATATTAGAATACTTAGAATATATACTTTATAAAAAAAAATTACATTTTGTTACAGAACTATTTTTTAATAAACCCTAACTTTTATCCAAATTACAATTAGTCTTCTGTTTTTATATCACCAATTTCCTAATATTAACATGAAATTAATGATTATTTTTTATTTATTTTATATTAATTACATTCAGCATAAAAAAGTTACAATCCGTGATTTTTCACGGGCTTTAACCTAGTAAGTAATATAATAAAAATAAATTGGGGTTATGACATCATCCGCCACCATTTTCATTGGAGGGGACGGATTAGTAATAATATCTATTATTACAGTCACACACACAAAATTTATATGCTGTTTGTCTTTTACATATCTCCAAGACGTATTAGTGACTGTATATAAAACTATTATTTTAAAAGGAGGTATTCGATTCTTCTCATCAATCAAGAAACGAAGTTAGGGTTTCGTTCAATAGATTTATACAAGTTTGCTAATCATCGTATTTGTTGAATTCACAGTTCAAAGTTGTTCGTCTACTCAATACAGGTTTGTTCAAATCTACCAAAGTCTACTTTTCGAGCTTGAATTTTATCTAATTTGAGGCTTTGACACATTTTGCCACGGTTTTTGTTGTTTTATAGTGAATTTTGTGCAATAATTTCTTCTTTGATTGATATTAAACTTTTACAAGGATTTGTTTGATGCATCATATTTCATTTGGATATCGGTTAATTTGTTTCAGAAAACTGCTGGAAAGTTGACTTGTAATTTTGAGATTAGTATTTGACGATTGATGAACCAGTTAAGCTAAGTCTGTGATTGAACACATAAGTTTGAATAAATCAGTAAAAGTTTATAAAAAGTTAAAATTTGAAATTCTGTTTTATATGTACATCTGCTTTTGGATAAAGTTTTTTTTCTTTCTTTTGTATAGCAATAATGAAAGATGTATGGCTGATCTTACTGTCAGGTTTGTAGTTTTGCTTTAATGTTATGCTAAAGTTTACCAAAAAACATGAATTCATCATCCACTCAGTATCTCAACTCAAAGCGGATGGATGTATATGAACCATTTAGCATGTGGGGAGATTTTAAAGGAAATATTTATCAAGATGCAGCTGCAACAATGATTATTCAGGTGGATACAAAGCTAGACAACCATGTACACATTTTAAATATTCCCTTCTTACTTGCTGTTTTGGTAATTATAACTTTTTAGGGTCTGTTTTGGTAATAATAACTTTTTAGGGTCTGTTTTGGTAATTATAAGTTTTGAGCTGGTCTATTTTGGTAATTATTTTAAAAAAGAATAACCGCATAGAGCCAAACTTTAGTTACCATATAGACGAAAAAACTTTAATTACCAAAACAGACCATAAAAAGTTAAAATTACGAAAATGGACCAACTCCTGTAGTATATTGCTATTTTCTAACTTTTTTTTTATTTTCTAAAAGTATCCTGCTTAATAACTGTTGTGTTTTTAGTCTGAAGATACTTCACACACAACTAATGGACCTTCAAATCAGTGTGATCAAGAAGCTAGTAAACCAGTTGATAAGGTACAAAAGTTTGCATCTTCTTTGTTGACTATTTCATTATGTTTACTTTCCCATTTTTTCTTATTCTTTCTTCAACGTCACTTGCTTTACATGTATGAAATATACTAATTCTGCAAAAATACAAACCAACTCTATTTTAGTCTGGTTTCGTTCCAAAATGGACGAGCTTTTCGTCATTTTATTATTATTTTTATATCTTTTCTGATGAAAATTCGTTGTGATAATTACTAATTAAGCTTGTGTATGTCTGTATTATGAGAATGTATAAACTGTACGTAATACAAAGTACCATACCATCTTCTCTAATTTGATTGATATTTTTTAATTAATTTAGGATCTTAGAAGTAATAAATTACGTCCTATGACCCTTGCATGTCTTATCATTTCTGAAAAATCATAATTAAATCTAACGTATATACCTATTATTATTTGCAATTTCAAACTTCCCGGTTAATTTTTCATTTAATGGAGTTAATTTTTTTATAGGTTCTGAGACGTCTTGCACAAAATCGTGAAGCAGCTCGTAAAAGTCGTCTGCGAAAAAAGGTAGAAAAACTAATGAAAAAAAAAAGGTTAAACTTTGTTGCCAAATTGTCTATTTGGTTTCTTAAATACTGTTTTGAAAGACAAAAACAGAAGATTTTTTATTTTAACAACCCTAACTGTGAACCCTAAATGTTGTTTTTAGGCGTATGTTCAGCAGTTGGAAGCAAGTCGTTTAAAACTGCATCATCTTGAACAAGAACTTGAACAAACTAGAGCACAAGTAAGCAATTGCTGATTTCTGTCTTCAGTTATGGAAAAATACGACACTTTTCTAGAAAAGATGTTTTCAATAAAAACAGAAAACATGTTCAAAATTAGACGTTTATGTTAGAATTCGTGACTTAATCACCGATGATTAAACTGTCAGAATCGTAACCTTAATCATTGGTGATTAAAGTGTTAGATTTGTAATAGCTTAATCATCGATGATTAAACTGTCAGAATCGTAACCTTAATCATTGGTGATTAAAGTGTTAGATTTGTAATAGCTTAATCATCGATGATTGAACTGTCAGATTCATGGCAACTTAATCATTGGTGATTAAACTGCCGGACTCGTGACAACTTAATCATAAGTGATTAAATTGTCAGAATTTAGTGCCCACCAACACACATGTACGGGCATCATGGCCGATGATGCACGAGCCTATCGGGTCACACGCCGGGGGAATTCCTTTCCGATAACACTTAAATTAAGAGAGATAAATAAAGATGTTGGGAGAAATAAAAGTGGCTTTCATTTCATTGGACCATTTAATGGTCCAATGCATGTGAATGAAAGCCACTACTTTTCTCCACATGCTTGCTTTAATTCTATTGGACCACTCTTTGGTCCAATGCATGTAGAGCTTTTCCACCCACCTCCACATGCTCTCTTATCTATATAAGAGAGATGTGGGAGGTTGATTAGGGGTTAATGCAATTCGTTTTTCTCTCTAAAAATACAAGTGTTTGGTTACCGAAAATCTAAGAAGATTTCTTGAGCTTTTTCGGTGTCGGGTTAGCAACTTGGAAGGAATCGCTCACTCGGTGTGGATCAACGGTAGAGGGGAACGACTTCGCGACCTTCATCCATTTAAGAGTTCATCACTATTCTTGCGGGTGTCTTCGAGGGTATGATGTTCTCTTTCTCTTCTTTGTTGCACGATTTGGGTTTAGAGATTCGGTCATTGGTGGATCTTGGTGGTTAAATTAAATTTTTAAATTTACGTTTCCGCTGCGTTTTAGAACCCACCAAAATCCAACAGTGGTATCAGAGCCTACTCTAACCGAATCGTGCACATTTTCGGGCTTGAAAAACGATTTGAGGATCGGTTTTGCCATTTTTTAGATTTCGGGTTTTAGCCTTGCTAAACCCATAATATTTTGACTCACACACTTATATGCTTGTCATGATTTTGGCATGAAATGCATGCATGCATAAATTTGTGTTGATGTATGTAATTTTTTACATGCAAAGATTCTTAGTGCCTTGAGTGTTTGATTTCGAATCTTTGTCAAAATATTTTTATGAATGGTTGTTGGCACACCATTGTAGCTTTCTTGTTTGTAGTAGCTAGTAGATTGGTAACCATTTGGCCCTTGACCTTTTGCCGTGTGTTTGGTTGTTATTCATTTGGTGACTTTGTCACAATGGTTTGTAATTAAAAGTTTATTAATTTCGGTATGTAATATTTATTAATTATGGCTTGCATGCCATTGATTTTCATTTGTATTCGTACTAGTTAGTAGGATTTCGTGGTTTGTTAGCCATTTCTATATTTTCTATGTACTTGTAAAACGAAGATCAAAAGACAACCAAATGGAATCATGAAGTGATGTCTAGGCAACCTTGGATTCGATGAAGTCTAATGGAGACGGCGGATTTAGTGGGAGCTCACATGGAAGGTCATTATTTGTCCATAGTTGACCATGCTTTTCCCGGGTTGGCTCACGGGAAAAACGCATAGGCATTGGGCATGGTTACCAATTTTGTTGTATGCGTGTGATGTTTATTTATTTGCTTGGTTGTTAGATTTTCGCAAGGTTAAATAAATAAATAGATTAATTAAAAATGGTTTAATTAAATCACTCGCTATAGATTAATTAAAAGGTGAAAAATGGTTTTGTCACAGAGGTAATTAATCAAAATTTTAAAAGAGATTGATTAAAAGGTGAAAAAAGTTTTTGTCACAAGAGTAATTAATCAAAATTTTAAAGAAAAACAAAAACCCGTTTTGAGAATATCATTTTATTATCCTAATGATGACGCCACCCAAATCTTGCTAGACAAAGTTGGTTGTCGTGCATTAGCCGAGCCGATTTTGAATAGACAGTGTGGAAGGTGAGTGTGATTCATTTTGTATGATTGGTCGTCGTGCATTAGCCAAACCATTATAGTCAAAATGTTTCACCGCGTATCATGTTGGATGATTTATTTGATTTCTCACAAAATGTAAGTCTTGCACTATCCATTGGAGTGTCACCACTTAAGGCTTGTGGAGCAAGGTCGATTGTCGAGCGAAATCGAGCCGTGCCTTGTGAAGCAAGATAAGGGTGTGTATAAGTTCCTTAATTAAGTTGGTTGTCGAGCGAAACCGAGCCAATTTAGTTATGGGCTTATCGTGAATGTAGATGGTCGATTTACAAACTTCAAACTAGGTTTTAAATGATTGTCGAGCGAAACCGAGTCATTTAAAATTTGGTTTGAGGTTAGTGCATGTAGGGATCAAACATGCCAATTGACACAATGGTTGTCAAGTGATCCCGCAAGAAGCTAAGAGTTGTAAGTCACAATTGGTACAAAATAAATGCAATTGGTACAATTGGTACAATATGATTATTGGTACAATTGGTACAATATGGCATTAGTACAATATGGTGATTACAATGGTACAATGGATACCACCGGAAATAGCTTTGCATTATGATCCGCGGCATACCCGTCATAATGTATTGTGAAATACGGATTCTTAGCCCTTGTTGAATATAAATGTTTTGGGTAATATATTTACAAGGACCCATCAAACTAACTAAAACTATTTTGCTATTTTAATAGATGGCATCTTCAAACACCACCACCACCAATGTTTCTTTAAGAGTTTTCCTTGAAAATGAGAAGCTCAATGGTGCAAATTTCCTTGATTGGGAGAGACAATTAAAACTTGTTCTCCGCCATGAAGGAAAGATGCACGTGATTGAAGGACCTCTTCCCGATGAACCAGGGGATGATGCAATTCAAGCAGCACACGATGCTCATGAACGTCTCATGAAAGAAAATGAGGACATTTCATGTCTTATGTTGAGCACTATGACTCCCGATTTGCAAAAGCAAATGGATCATTTGTACGCTTATGAGCTTATTGTACAGTTGCGGGACATGTTCCAACAGCAAGCAAAACTAGAGCGGTACGAGTGCCTCAAGAATGTGCTTGATTGTAAACTCCTCGAAGGCGTGGATGTGAGCGCTCACGTGTTGCGGATGAAAGCAAACGTGGAACGCTTGGAGAAGTTAGGCTTCTCCATTGGGAAGGAATTGGCCGTGGATTTTATCCTTAGGTCACTTCCTACATCATATGAACAGTTTGTAATGAACTATCATATGCATGGGATGGACAAGTCCATCATGGAGCTTCATGGTATGTTGAAGACCGCCGAGTCTACCATGACCAAAAGGAAGCCCAACCCAACACATTCCGTCCTTGCAATTCGGGAAGGTAAGGCCTCCAAGAAGAAGAAGTCCACCCCTACCCCTCATGGTAAGGGTAAAGGCAAGGTTGGTGCGCCCAAGCCTAAGCCTACTTCGGCGAAGATGGCAAAAGGAAAGGTTCCTCAAGCCATGACACCGGAAGATGCGGACTGTTTCTATTGCGGGAAAAAGGGGCATTTCCGCCGTAGTTGCCCAACATACCTTGAGGAACTCAACAAGCTAAAGGCTAAAGGAGTTGGAGGTACCTCAAAACAAGGTATGTACATGATTGAATTATACCAAACCTCTACTTCGCAAAACTGGGTTTTAGATACCGGTTGTGGCACTCATATTTGTAATACAATGCAGGTGCTACGGGAAAGTGAGAGGTTGGTGGTTGGAGAACAAGATCTCATCATGGGAAACAAGGAAGTTGTCCCTGTTGAAGCCAAAGGAAATGTGTTATTGTCCTTTAGATCTAGTTTCTCTATTTTGTTAAAACATGTTCGTTATTCGCCACTTGTGGCAAGAAATATTATTTCATATTTTGCTTTATACATTGACGGTTTTAAGTTTGCTTTTAATGATGATGGCACAATTTCTTGTCATAAAAATGGTGATTATTATTTTAAAGCATTACCGGTTAATGGCATATATGAGATAGATGCACATGTTAGTAACAAAAGATCAATCATGCAAATTGGTTCTACATCTAAAGATAGTTTGGATAAATTATCCTTATGGCATAGTCGTCTTGGCCACATAAACAAGACTCGCATTTCCAAGCTCCAAGCAATTGGGTACTTGGAATCATTTGAAAATGGTTCAAATGATGTATGTGAATCTTGCTTATTGGGAAAGATGACTAAAGCTCCCTTCACCGGTGTTAGTGAGAGGGCTAAGGGTTTATTAGACATTATACACACTGATGTGTGTGGTCCATTTAAACACCTTACAAGGAATAATTGTAGATACTTCGTAACCTTTATAGATGATTATAGTAGGTTTGGATATGTTTACTTGATTAAACATAAGTCAGAAACCATTGAGGTGTTCAAGACATTCCAAAACGAAGTTGAGAACCAATTGGGCAAGTCAATCAAGATACTTCGATCTGATAGAGGCGGAGAGTATCTTAATCTAGAGTTTATTGACCATCTTAAGAATTGTGGGATTGTCTCACAATTAACACCTCCTAGGACTCCACAATCAAATGGGGTCGCCGAGAGGAGAAATCGAACATTACTTGACATGGTTCGATCAATGATGGCAAGAACCCAAATACCCATAAGTTTTTGGGGATATGCTCTAGAAACGGCGTGTAAGATTCTTAATCTCGTACCAACAAAGAAGGTAGAAAATACACCTTTCGAGATATGGCATGGGAGTAAACCTCCACTATCCTATCTTAGAGTTTGGGGTTGTCAAGGCTACGTAAAGCGGGAGGCCGATGACAAATTAGAACCCCGTTCAGAAAAGTGTTATTTCATTGGATATCCTAAAGCGGGACTTGGATATTTGTTTTACAAACCTACCGAGAACAAGGTATTTGTTGCTCGAAGGGCAGTATTTCTTGAAAGAGAACTTTTATCCAATGAACCTAGTTGAAAGCATATAGATCTTGAGGAAACTCAAGATATATCCAATGAACTACCTAATGTTGGCACTAGCACGCAACCTCAAGAGGTTGGTACCGATCAAGAGGATGCGGTAGAAACTGACGTTCCATCATTGTCTCTTCGTAGATCTGGTAGAACTCGCACTGAGCCAGAGAGATATGGGTTTCTCATATCTGAGGGCAGCGAGTTACTAGGGGATCATGATGAACCCTCTACCTACCAGGAAGCGATGGCAGGCCCAGAGTCTGACAAATGGAGAGATGCAATGGAAGTCGAAATGCAATCCATGAAGGACAACCAAGTATGGGAACTGGTTGATCCTACACCCAGCTGTAAGCTTGTGGGGTGTAAATGGGTCTATTAAGTAAAGACCGGCATGGATGGACAGATTGATACTTTCAAAGCACGACTGGTTACTAAAGGCTTCACTCAAACCCATGGTGTTGACTATGATGAAACCTTTTCCCCAGTGGCTATGTTGAAATCTATCAGGATACTTATGGCAATTGCCGCCTTTCATGATTATGAAATTTGGCAAATGGATGTAAAAACCGCCTTCCTTAACGGGAAACTTACTGAAGAGGTATATATGAGACAACCTGAGGGTTTTGTACATCCAAAGTATCCTAATAAAGTCTGTCAGCTTAAGAAGTCCATTTATGGACTTAAGCAAGCATCTCGAAGTTGGAATCTTTGCTTTGATGAGAAAATCAAGGAATTTGGATTTTCTAAAAGCATAGATGAACCTTGTGTATACGTCAGGGCTAGTGGGAGCGCGATTGTATTCCTAGTCCTATATGTTGATGACATCTTACTCATTGGGAACGACATTCCAATTTTGAGCGATGTCAAGACATTTCTTGGAAAATGTTTTTCCATGAAGGACTTAGGAAATGCATCGTACATCTTGGGAATCAAGATCTATCGAGATAGATCTAAAAGGCTTCTCGGTTTGAGTCAAAGTGCATATATTGACAAAGTTCTAAAGCGGTTTAGAATGGAGGATTCCAAGAAAGGGAATCTTCCTATGTTGCATGGAGTGACTTTGAGCAAGGCTCAATGTCCAAGTTCCGATAAGGAACGTGACGTAATGAAGAAGATCCCTTATGCCTCGGCAGTTGGATCTATCATGTACGCCATGCTATGCACCAGACCTGATGTATCATGTGCACTGAGCGTGGCAAGTAGATATCAATCAAACCCTGGAGAAGCTCATTGGATAGCCGTCAAGAACATCTTGAAATATCTTCGAAGAACGAAGGATATGTTCTTGGTCTATGGTGGTATGGAAGAGTTGCGTGTAGTTGGATACACAAACGCAAGCTTCCAAACTGATAGGGATGATTTCCGATCGCAATCGGGTTATGTATTCCTATTGAATGGTGGTGCTGTGAGCTGGAGGAGCTCCAAGCAAGACACAGTTGCTGATTCGACGACAGAATCAGAATACATTGCAGCAAGCGAAGCTGCAAAAGAAGCTGTGTGGATGAGGAAATTCATCAATGACTTGGTAGTTGTCCCTAGCATTGCCGACCCCATTGAAATATTTTGTGACAATGAGGGTGCGGTAGCATTGGCTAAGGAAGCTAGAGCTCACAAAAGAACGAGGCATATTGCTCGTAAATACCACGTTATCCGAGTTAAGGTTGAAAGTGGTGATGTTGTCATAAGCAGAGTAGTATCGGAAGAGAACCTTGCCGATCCGTTTACTAAGCCGTTGTAGATTAATGCTCTAACGCGGTTCGTAAATGGCTGTTATAAGGGGCTTAGTTGGGTAAGGATAACTTATGTGTAGGGACTATGTAGTCAAAAGGATTTGTACCTCAATAAAGAGAGATTTCCATGGGCCCCTCGATGATTTAGCGCTGACACCAAAACGCATGGCCATGCACGAGTTATATTGAAAATGGTTCAATTATAACTCATTTTGGTCACCACTAAATAAAAGATCAAGAAACATAATCGTGAACGATCTGGAGAATGACGACATTAATCCATGTCTCGTGTTCACAAGGATATCGTGTATAAAGGGATGATACGATCGCTTATCTAAAGGAACCATCATTTATATGATTGGTAGTTGTCGAGGATGACGTAACTCATGCTGACTTGGGGACAAAGATGCCTAGCTAGGGCCGCTCTTTGTTTGTGATACCAATAACACGTTGTGTCGTGTGCAAGTGGGAGTTTGTTAGAATTCGTGACTTTATCACCGATGATTAAACTGTCAGAATCGTAACCTTAATCATTGGTGATTAAAGTGTTAGATTTGTAATAGCTTAATCATCGATGATTAAACTGTCAGAATCGTAACCTTAATCATTGGTGATTAAAGTGTTAGATTTGTAATAGCTTAATCATTGATGATTGAACTGTCAGATTCGTGCCAACTTAATCATTGGTGATTAAACTGCCGGACTCGTGACAACTTAATCATAAGTGATTAAATTGTCAGAATTTAGTGCCCACCAACACACATGTACGGGTATCATGGCCGATGATGCACGAGCCTATCGGGTCACACGCCGGGGGAATTCCTTTCCGATAACACTTAAATTAAGAGAGATAAATAAAGATGTTGGGAGAAATAAAAGTGGCTTTCATTTCATTGGACCATTTAATGGTCCAATGCATGTGAAGGAAAGCCACTACTTTTCTCCACATGCTTGCTTTAATTCTATCGGACCACTCTTTGGTCCAATGCATGTAGAGCTTTTCCACCCACCTCCAGATGCTCTCTTATCTATATAAGTGATATGTGGGAGGTTGATTAGGGGTTAATGCAATTCGTTTTTCTCTCTAAAAATACAAGTGTTTGGTTACCGAAAATCTAAGAAGATTTCTTGAGCTTTTTCGGTGTCGGGTTAGCAACTTGGAAGGAATCGCTCACTCGGTGTGGATCAACGGTAGAGGGGAACGACTTCGCGACCTTCATCCATTTAAGAGTTCATCACTATTCTTGCGGGTGTCTTCGAGGGTATGATGTTCTCTTTCTCTTCTTTGTTGCACGATTTGGGTTTAGAGATTCGGTCATTGGTGGATCTTGGTGGTTAAATTAAATTTTTAAATTTACGTTTCCGCTGCGTTTTAGAACCTATCAAAATCCAACAGTTTAAAGAAAACTTTTCATTTCTGCAGTGTACTTTAATGAGTGGTGGAGTCAATGCTGCAAACTCAGGTTCATATTTAACCCATAAAATGAATTTTCTGTAGTATTCTTTTTTTAAAATTTTTTAATTTGAGTATCAGGTGCAGGAATTGGTGGTTTTGAGATGGAGTATGAAGAATCGGTTGAACAACAAAATAAAAAAACAAATGCTTTAAAAACAGCATTGCATGCTCTTCTGCCTGATGATGAGCTGGACAAACTTGTTCAGGAAACTGTAAACCATTATGCAAATCTTTTCACCATTAAAGCAACTGCAGCCAAAACTGATGTCTGTTATATAATATCTGGCGTTTGGAAAACATCAACCGAACGCCTTTTTTTGTGGATTGGCGGTTTTCGCCCTTCAGAGCTTCTAAAGGTAATGTATATTTGACTTTTTATTTGACTTTTTGAGTGTAGAATCTCCATAGTTTTTGTGAGTGTCGAATTATTTTGTTGTGAGTGGGTTGGTTAGTGCTTATTCCATCAATCAATAAAGTTAGAGTAATTACATAAATGGTCCTTTAGGTTTGTACCATATTATATATTTGGTCCTTTAGTTTCATAAATTACACTGATAGTTCTTATTTGAAACTATTGACACGTTCGGTTCTCCTGTCAAACATATGGGTTTCAAATTGGTGAAGGGAAAGGGAAAAGGACAGATTTACCCCCTCGTGCATCATACGTGTCCATACTTGAAGGTAAAAATAAACGTCTGTTTAGGTAAATGACTAAACGTGTCAATAGTTTTAGAAATAAGGACTACCAGTGTAATTTATGAAACCAAAGGACCAAATATATAATATGGTACAAACCTAAAGGACCATTTGTGTAATTTTCTCATAAAGTTATTTCCCACTTTGATTTATGATGTATCATCCAACTATTTGAGAACAGTTGTCAATTTAGTTGCATGTCCACTTGTGCCTATTATGAGTGCTCACCTATTAGACAATATCTTACTTTGTTAATTCGTATTGTTTCTAATCAAATACATAATTAATCTGTTTTTTGAATAGGTTCTTGTACCACAACTTGATCTTTTGGACCAACAATCTCATGATTTATATAACCTAATTCAAGCTTGCCAACAAGCCGAAGATTCTTTGTCACAAGGAATGGAAAAACTTCAACAAACTTTGGCTGAGGCTGCTGCGTGTGGTCAAGATTTGGGTGATGGCGGTTATGAAATGCATAATGCAATGGATAAATTGGAAGAGTTAGTAAGGCTTGTTATTCAGGTAATAAATTATAAAATTTATATATATACACCTTTTTTTCTAACTTGTATTGATTTATGTTACCTGTGATACGTCGTATGTTTTAAACGGGTAAAAATCGTAAAAGTTAGTGAAAAACGGACCAGGTCAAATGGGTTGATACCCGCTGTTAAAGTGTATTTTCTAGATCATTTTGTAGCCTAACAAAATTCTTTAGTCTTTAGTATATATTCAATTTATATATATTTTTCTGTATGCTTCTTACTTGAGTTTGTGTCCTTAACATGACATGTGGGTATGTGACTTTGACTATTTGTACTAACAATAATGCATGCAATTGCAATGAATGTTACATCACTTAAAAATTGGAGTAAGGTACTTTTTTTTTGCCAAATAGGGAAAATATTCCTTTCTAGTTAACAGTCAGAGATCTTTTCCATCTGTACCTATAACATACTTATAGTACTTAAACCTTTTACTGGTCCATGCAACATATTATATTTTTGGGAGATGATATTTATATGGAAAAAAATTATTCATACACATAGTTAATTGCATGCATCACTGACTTGTACCGTGTAAATATCACATAATCAAATATTATAGTAACCTAATATTTAAATTGTTGGAAGCAGGCAGATTATGTTCGTCACGAAACCCTACAACAAACCCTACGGTACCTAACCATCCGACAAGCTGCACAAGGATTGATCTCTTTGGGTGAGTATTTTCAACGTCTTCGTGACCTAAGTTCAGCGTGGGCTATCAGGCTTTGTGAATCGGCCTAATTATCAACCCAATGTTTTGTGCCCTAATGGCTTGTGTATAAAATTATATAGTATCTAGTAGTTATTTTGGCAGTTTTTTCATTAGCCTTCTATAGTTGATAATTAAGTTATATATCTTATTTGTCATCATTATAATCATGTCAAAAGTAGAAGAAGTGTGTAACTAGTTTTTTTAGAGTTTGTAATTCTCTTTTTAAGATGTTTTTTGGTCCAAACTCAAGACAATGGTGATTGTGATTGTTTTTTGTATGGTTTTTGTATACATTGTACAAAGCAGGGTCGGAATGAAGTTGTTTGATGTTTACTAAAATGATGTTGGAGTTTGGTATGAAAGAATTTATTTTGTACATGTCGTAAGGTGAAAGTTTTTGTTTTTGTTTTTTAATATCGTTTTGCAGGCTGAGTTTTGCTCGTGATGTACGCAACGTGGTTGTTGTCGTGACCATCTGGTAAATGTTTACTCAGGGAGTGATCGAACGTATGACTTCTAGGAAGTCATTCAAGATTCCTTACTACTAGATAATGGAAACGTATATTCTAAAAGGGAATTTATATTGACATCACAAAAACTACTTCTCACACCATGATTTATGTTTTGATATAGTTGTACAGTCTGCTTCAAAATCTGTATAATGTGGTGGGGGATGTAGTTTTTGTGGTGTGAATATCACCTGTCATTCTAAAAAGAGATTACCAAGTAAAAACTAAAAATGTAAAAGCTTGGAGTTCAAATATGTAAAATCATCATGTTTACTTATGAACAAAAAGACTAAGGTGCTGTTTGATAGAAACAAAATGATTAAGTGCTGAATGATTCAACCCTCTGAATGATTAAGAGGTTTTGAATAAAACTTGTTTTGAATGTGAGAAACTTTTTTATAAGAATTCTGACTGCTTAATGATTCAGCATATGCTCTAAAGAAGAATGATTCAGCAGCTTTTTGCTGTTCCATTCAGCATATACTTCATTCAGAGGCGCTAAACAAACGCACTGAATGCTGAATGATTAAGCATTCAGCACTGATTGGTTCCATTAAGCTGCAAACAAACACAACCTAAGACAGTTTGCTAGAATTATTGATTTTAAAACTTAAAATACTTTCCCTTATTTAAAAAAAAAGTTAATATTTTAACTTTGCGAAAAATTGAGCGTGTAAGGTTCATAGATAATCACAAATTATTTATAGCAACCACACAGTTTAAAACAAATTACCAAAATTAAAACTTTACAGACAATTGTATCAAACGACAAGCATGTATTACGCTTCAGGACGTATTTACAAAGATAAACATGATATTTTAAAATATTTTTTTAATATTCCACATTTCCCCTTGTTAATGTTATTTAGGTAGTAAGTTATAAATAATATAATGGGAATATAATAGCCAAAGTTTTCAAAGGCGTAATACGACATGCGTGATTGACCAAATCTAGATATGCCGATAATTGACATGAAGAAACATACTTAAAAATAAAAAGTATCAACACAAATATCGGTGAATTTACATGTTTTATAGTTCAAATAAATCATTGAATAACATCATAACTGTTAGGTACTAGAAAGTTGTAATAGATAGTCTAGGGGGTAAAGTGTAACATTGTATATATATTAAGTTTTATTTAGGAAATGGTCCTAACTAACAAGGAATTAAGCCATGGTATAAATACCAAAGTGTAAGGCTTAATTCCTTAACTTTTGCCATTTAATCAATTTATCATTTCCAGCAATTGTTCTCTCCCATCTCTCTACTTTCTCTCTCTAAAAGCCCTAATCCATATTCTTCACTTTTCTCCTCAAAATCATCATCAAACATCATTGAATGGATTGAATCAGTGTTATTATGCTTTTCAATTGGTATCAGAGCATAATTTCATCTTGGAAACGATCCAAATTCACCAATTAGTGTTAAAATCAGAAGAATCAGTGAGTTTTTGAAGGTTTTTGAAGAAAAAAGGGGTTTAAGATCAAAAATCAGATTTAAGGTACTATTTCTTGTTATCATGGATTAAATAGCTTCCTTTTATTGTTATATTAAGCTTAGAATCAAGCTAGGATTGAATCTAATCCATACTGATGAAGATTTAAGAGTTTTAGGAAAAAACCATTAAAGCTTCAAAAACCCTTTAAATTCAAATTTTCGAATAGATCTAGGTTGTTTTTGAGTTATATAGTTGAAATGGATTGAAGGAAATAGTATTTGGGTCAGTTTGTGATTAAAATCAAAGAATTTGGGTAAGAAATGAGCATTTTAGGATCAAATTAGTGGGTTTTTATAGGCTGTTCGTAACTGTTCTGCGCAAGAAACTGTTCGGCCCGAGAACAGTAACAAGTTCGGCCCGAACATCATCATCAACTTCGGCCCGAACTTCAACACAAACTTCGGCTCGAACTTCAACACTAACTTCGGCCCGAACTACAACCCAACTTCGGCCCGAACTTTGTCCCAACTTCGACCCGAACTACTAACCAACTTCGGCCCGAACTTTAACCCTACTTCGGCTCGAACTTCAAACCCTACCAGACCCGAACTTCTTTTACACTTCGGCCCGAACTTCTTTTACACTTCGGCCCGAACTTCTTTTATACTTCGGCCCGAACTTCTTTTTCAAAAATTTTTTTTTTTGTTGTTCGGTCGTTCTTTCTTCCAACAAGATATGACTTCCAAGGACGCCTTGTCCATTGGATCAGACACGAAACCACCTGTTCTCTACCGAGGAGAATACGGTCAATGGAAGAAACGGTTTCTCCATTTCATCCTGAGCCAACAAGCTGGTCCATCTATCCTTGAATCCCTTACAACCGGACCCGCTAAGTACTATCGTGCTGTGGCTCCAGCCCTAAACACCGAACCAGCAATACCTGGAGGTGTAATCGAAATTCCCCCGGCGGAATACACTCAAGAGCAAAAGGATAGGGCTAGGGCGGATGTGTTCGCACACTCCTACATGCTACAAGGCATAACGAATGAAATCTACAGCAGCCTTGATAGCTTCAGCACGGGGAAAGAGCTTTGGGATGAGATTCAAAAGCAAATGGAGGGTACCGACCTGGGTAATAAAGCAAAGATGGTTTCGACCTTAAACGCCTATGGTCAATTCAAAGCTACCCCAATGGAAGAACTAGGGCAAACGTATCTTAGATTCTGCAACATGCTCAACGATCTCCGAAAGAACAACCTCATCAAAGAGAAGCTTGAGATCAACATCAAATTCATCCAATCCCTACTACCGGAGTGGGAGATGTTTGGAAACAGTGCAATGCAACACAAGGATTTGAGCTCCATAGATATTCATGAACTATATGAGTACCTACATCAAAACGAGCCTATGGTGAAAGGAATCGTCAAAAACAGGCAAGATATGACAGACACCTTGGCAATGTTGACAAAACAAAATCTGGCTCTTAACAAAGGTATCAACGAAGCAATGGTTGCAGCACAAACAAAAGAGGTGGTAAATGAAGAACCATAAACTCTGATCCCAGCGGGGACACAAGATGAACTCGACTCAGTTCGTCAAGCCTTGGCTCTCATTTCCTCCTATAACAAAAAGTACTATAAGAAACCAAGCAACAACAACCTTAGATCATCCTCAAATTTCAAATACAGTTCCTCTTCTCAAACCCCGAACAACAAATCCTCATCTTCCTCCACCGAGCCACCTAAGAAATGTTACAATTGTGGTCTGACGGGCCATTTTGCCAAAGAATGCCAGAAGCCAAAGGTGAAGGACTCAGAATACTTTAAACGGAAAATGCTCATGGCCAAACAAGTTGAAAATGGGAAAGTTCTACTGGCTGAGGATCTACAGTGGTTGGAGGACTCTGATGATCAAGAGGAAGAGGAATGCACAGCAAGCCTGGCTCTCATGGCGAGATCTAACGAACTCAGGGCTGCACTGGGCATTCCTGAGAATGATGAAAATGAGGTACACTCTTTATTAACTGATTCAGACACTGATGAATCAGAGAATTCCTTATTTAATGAAAAACTCTTTACTAAAATTGATGAGAAATCACATTTGACAAAACAAATAACTGATTTGGAATCTGAAAAAGCTCAACTCTTAAATGATTTGAGTGAATTAAGTCAAGTTTCTCTTCAAATAACTCAAGAAAACAAGGAATTACAAAATCAGTTGTCTACGTCAAAATCTGCTTATAAATTTCAAATTTCAGAATTACAAAATAATCTACAAAAACAAATAAATACAACGAATGCATCAAATACACAAATCCTAAAATTAAAAGATGAAAATTTAACCTTTCGCCGCCAACTTGAAACTCTTGTTCCTCAAGTAAATCAAATTAATAATTCAAATCAAAAAACACAAGAGTTACAACAACAGTTGTCAACATTTCATGCTGCTCACACCAGTGAAGTAAATCGTCTAAATCACATAATTAATACAAAAAAATCTTGAAATATCAAACCTCAAAACGATGAAGACGGTCTCAAATGACAAAGACGACTCCAAGCAGATGATAAATGACTTAGCTATCCAACTCAGTCGAGAGCAAACATGGATGAAGTCGGCTGACATAAAGATGAAAGACTACCAAGATAAGTTGAAGACAGCTGATACCGAGTTTCAAAAACTAAATGAACAAATCATAAACATTACAAACAATTTTAAAAAGGAAATCGATGAACAATCAGCAACCATACACAGTCTTACTGTCAAGAAAGAAAATGCTGAAGAACACATCTCTAAACTAGAGCAGACGATTGTGAAAGCTGGCCACACTGAACAAACGATAAAACTAAATCAGCCAAAAGAGTTCAGATCTTTCAAATCAAAAGTAGGTCTCGGCGCTGAGAACTCCCGTCCTCTGGAAAAAGCTGCTGATGTTGTTCCCACACTATACAATTACGATTACATGAACTTGGGAATATGGCAAAGCTTTCTTCATATGCCGGACGAGGAAGCAGAAATCGAGAAGTTCAACAGAGAAAAGATGGAACACGCTCAAATCAGCTTTAACTATTCTGAATTGAACTATACATATGAAAAGAATAAAGCAAAATTTGAAAACAATGAGTACTTCCCGATTATCACTCCAGAAGAATTTTCCATCTCTGAAAATGAAGTTTTAAAACAAACAATTGAACCAAAGCTTTATGTTCCACCGTTGATTTTAGAAAAGAAAATTGTTCAACTTGAATCTGAAATTGATGAAACTCACAAAGCATTTGACAAAGAAAAGGAAAATCTTCAAACAAAAATACATAATTTAGAGGACACCATTTTAGAATTAAAAACTACAACGAATAATGCTGTTTCCCAAAATTCTACAGCCTCTTTATTAGGGCCAGCTCCGACAAACCCTGTTCCAACCATCTTGAAGAGAAGCTCTAATACACCTATTTTGAATCTTGCAGATGGAAGATTAGAGTCCAGAGGGAAGAAGTCCATGAAGCAACCAGAAGTCAACAGAGCCACACAGTCAAAGAAGTCTATTCAGACTGGATCCAGTATGCTTAAGAAGCCTAGTCTACTTAAGAAGTCTAGTCCACCTAAGTCTGTAGTTTCATCTTTTTCTATTCAAAATAAATGTAATGACTCTAGACAGTTTATTTCTCCAAAAGAAGCTCATGGCATGTGTAAAAACTCTAATTTTGTGAAAACTATTTTAACAGCTTTTAGAACGGACTATGATTCTACTGTTTATCGTCCTGTCCATTACTCTCCTGATTTTGGTGATGTGTATGTTAAAACTGACAAATATGGAACAAAAAGATTTTTTGACAAAATTACAAAGAAACAAATAACTCAAACTGATAAACGTTTTTTTGTAAAACTTGATGCACCTTGCAGTATTCATAAGAACATCGTCTATCATAAATCTGGTAAACTTATAAACACATGCAGAACATGCTATCCATATCTATGCAAATCATACGTCACTAAACCAGCAAAATCAACTCAAAAGATCTTATCATCTCCGGAGGTGCAAGTCATTCCCAACACCAACCCAGCTCCTCTCATCAAACACGGGGAGGAGGCCAACAAGAATATGAGTATGTACATGACTGGGCGATTGTTGAGTTTGATTACAATCAGGTGCTGAACGTTGAACCACTCAACCAGTGGCGAGTAGATGAGAGTGAAGACATCTTGCCACAAAATAACCGTAAATCCAGTGAGATGACTGCAGCCGAAAAACTTGAATCTATGTGTCATCTGCAATCTATAAATTTTGAGGTTGAGAACAATAAAAACGACAACGTTCAACAGGTTCTGAGAAAAGAGGCGGACACAGTTATTGATTTACCTAGTGACCCGGAAGAAGACAACATTGTGAGGGACGCTTTTAACGAATCAACTCAACCTGCCACCTCCCCTTCAAACGATGACTCCGACAGCGACAAAGCAGGGGAGGATGAACCATTTGACGTCAAAAGATATCCCTTCACCCGAGAAAATTATCACCGTTACTTCCGAAACTACGATCAACAGGTCGCCGCCAGAACTCCAGCACCGGAACCACCAACTGCCTCTCCTACACATGATGTGCCGGTATTATCATATAGCGAGAAGAGAGCGGCGGATAAAGCTAACAAACGCCGCCTGAAGATCTCCAAAGCGTGCCTCTTTCAACAAGTTAAAATGCCATTTGTTGAAGATCGCTTCTCTGCTATTTTCCAGGAGACAGAGCTGCCTGTAATTTATCAGGATTTATACAAAGAAGTGGTACTGCCTTTCCGAGAAAAGAAAATGTATTACCTAACAATGCATTACCTTAGGGGCAAAACCGATCGATACAGCAAATTCCCGATAACACAACTCCTGGAGGTAACGACCGACCATTTCTCAGGCTACTACTGGTACACAATCTTCCATATTCGCAGAGCAGATGATCAACTGTACACAATTACTGAAGGAGACTTCTATATTCTTGAACCTCGGGATATAGAATTTCTTTACAACACAGTATGCTTACTTCCAGACACGCCTCATCCAATTAAAAATCATGCGAGAAATTTCGCTCAGGCTGCTCTGAAGCGCTTCATGCTTGTTAAAACATTAGCTGCTCGAATGGAAGATGTGTAGATGGCTGTTGAGAGTGGTACATCAAAGGTTCACTTAGCTGCTCCTTACAGATCACTTCCCTCCGAGATTCAAACTCGGAGAACAGTTGTTCTAGGTGAACCCAAGTTGGGAATGACTTACACGAACTACTTCAAAGAAAGAGTCTTCTTTCGTGTGTCAGACATTGCCAAGTACTGTGACGGCACATTGAACATCCTCAAGAAGAAATTGGAGAAAAAGGGGAGGCACATGAACAGAGATCCCAGCAACCCAGAAAACACCTCTCTTCGAAGCAATATTGACACACTAATCACTGCCATTAAGGAAAGACTAAGCTGGCGAATCGTGATTAGACATTTTGAGGTTCACCTGGGTGTACGAGACAGAAGAAAAACGCCTACCTACACAACTGAAGTTCCTAACATGCCACTACCTTTTGGCCAATATCATGGGCTCAGATGGCAGGACGAATCAGTTAATCGCCAAAAACCGTATGAAAGACGTGGGCGGCATTAACATTCAAATGCTGGGAGGCACTTCACCTGTTCCAAAATGGCTTCTGATCAAAACGGATTCAGAACCCGCTCTCAAAAGAAAGCAACAAGCTCCATCAAGCTTCACCGCAAATACTCTCCTTCAACCCTCCGACGATGTATAAGGTACGTCCTCAAAACTCAAAACTTTTTAATACTTTTGTTTTGTCGAGGGGGAGAAATACTAATTCTATGGGGAGAATTATTATTTCTAGGGGGAAAATTAAGAAAATAAAAACAACTTACCAAAATCAAAAAGGTTTTATGTTTGTAACGTTAGTTATAAGTCGTTGTAATATCCGTAAACGATCTCTTTACTAGTTCCCTAGTAAAGATAGCATCTGTTTATTACAAATTCTTTTAATTCTCGTTACTTACTACTTCAAAAGACATACATTCCCATGGTTTTCCAGATCCGGCCTTACTTATCCCAGGGAAATATTTCAGCCAAGTGGTAAATGTGAGGGTATACGTCTAGGGTATAGAACTAGGTGAGTGCAAGGTGATGTGAAAAACATGATAAATCAAAGAAAACACACCTTATGAGTGCATCCAAACCGAAAACAAACCGGGCAACCAATTAAATAGGTGATCATTCATTCGTTGAATGTTTCACTAGACTTTACTGGCCCAGTAAAGCAAATGCACGCCACCACCAACTACTCAAATTCCTCTCAACAGGGATTTGTTTCATTTCATCAGGGGACGTAGCACAAAAGCTACTGACTACTCATTCGGAGTATGTCAGTATTGAATAATAATAACCTCCTGCCCCGGGTTAAGTCTTTTTGTATGCACAGTGTGTCTAGTTCTCACCCCCAAGAATATTTCCAATATAGGACACCTGCACTACAAACATGGATCTCCGTGAATCCATCGGAACACTCGTAGTGGCATCACAATCTGATGTTACACGAGGATCGAGTGGAAATCCTGCTAGAGCTAAAATCACGCCAACTCTAAACGCAGGTCACACATTTGAACCAACGGTTGTGCAAACGACTACCGATTCATACCGTGTGCTAACGGATACTCTAAGTGAGTCCGGTGTTACCTAAAATCCATGTGAAACTCCTAAAACGAAACATCTTCAAAAAGCTGATTAAAATGCACATGAGCGTAATAGTCCACTCTCAAATTACTCCTATGATCTGCTAAACACAGCATGATCTTCCCCGGAGCCACCGACAATATAGGAACTAAAAAGTGAGGGTCCCTAGGTCTAGGTGAGCAGAATCAAGTATCATGGGATCTTGATTGGGGTGCGCGAGGTAAAAATTGAGAGGGGGTATGAAGTATGGGGTGCAAATCAGCTTATCACATGGTAAAAACAAAAACGAGGGTGTGGTTGAAAAATGAAAAAGTGAGTTGAGTGAGGAGCGTGTGTGAAAGGGTTAAAAGAAAACGGAAAACCCTCCCTAAACCGAACAAATGACCGAGTAACCTCATCTATATCAGATTGCATATGTTGCTTTCTGATTAAGACATCATGGACCCAGTTATGCAATGCACAACCCCCACTGACTACTCAAGTACAAAAAGTACTTGTTTCAAAATCACGGAGATAACCACATCCACTATCGACATCTCATTTGGAGATTGTTGATATTGAAAAA
The DNA here is from genome assembly GCA_963853835.1 of Calendula officinalis. NCBI lineage: Eukaryota > Viridiplantae > Streptophyta > Magnoliopsida > Asterales > Asteraceae > Calendula > Calendula officinalis. Next base: position 53,613,628 of record OY970825.1, read on the forward strand.
GAGGACCCACCTCCAGTCCTCGCCTTCGTTTGTCCACATATAGAGTCTAGAACCGAATTAAATTTCTCTAGGACACAGGCACTCTACCAAGCATATCTTTGAGATATTGCCGGAACATTCATAGTGATACCAAAATTATTGGTATTCCACGATGATTGAATGGAAATCCTACCAGTGCTAACATCAATGCCAACACTGAACGTAGGTCACACAGTTTCTGTAACTGTTGTGCTAACATGCAATCTATGTGATCCTGGGTTACCATGATACATTCTTGTGCGAAGATCAGACGACCGTACTCCATTCTTATCAACAACGGTCTCTATGTCTGATAGAAAATCTGATGACTGTACTTCAATCTTATCAACAACAGTCAATAAATCAGATAAGAGATTCTATGACCGTACTCCAACATTATCAACAACGGTTAGAAAATCCACAACATATCAACATTCCGCACTGCTTCAACTTCAACAAACATCAGGAACCAAGGATCTGCAGCAAATCGACAGACGCCACAACTTCAAGAAAAGACTTCCGCTGCTAACCGCTCTATCTATGGGTCTACATTCAGTCGATTTGCATGAAGTCTTCTGGAATACTTTATATTGGTTGAAAAGCCGATTAAAAGTATGTCTGTCACTGATGATTAAAGGCTGATGCTGTTTTATCAACATAACTGCTCAACGGTTCAATTCTCAGCTCCAGCCTTACAAACACAGAAGTCTTCAAAGATATGCAACCTAGTCTACTATTACAAAGGGGGAGATTGTTAGGTACTAGAAAGTTGTAATAGATAGTCTAGGGGGGTAAAGTGTAACATTGTATATATGTTAAGTTTTATTTAGGAAATGGTCCTAACTAACAAGGAATTAAGCCATGGTATAAATACCAAAGTGTAAGGCTTAATTCCTTAACTTTTGCCATTTAATCAATTTATCATTTCCAGCAATTGTTCTCTCCCATCTCTCTACTTTCTCTCTCTAAAAGCCCTAATCCATATTCTTCACTTTTCTCCTCAAAATCATCATCAAACATCATTGAATGGATTGAATCAGTGTTATTATGCTTTTCAATAACATTTCCAGTACAAAATTACAAATCATGTACTACATAACAGTTGTATACCGTTCAAATCATAAAGTATAAAAGGTTTGAGTGCAATGTGTAATCCCTCTTTTGCAAGACATACAAGCTAATATATAAACAACGTGTTTATAATCATTGACCAATTAATCCATAAATAATAAATAAATAAATATAGTCATACAAATTCCATTAATCTGATCATTACAATGTCAGTTAACCCGTTTGATTCGAAATATAAACAACATATTAACCTTATTGATTTGGCCCGACAAACTTTTTTTCATTACCCGATCCAACCAGATGTTTAAACATGATTTTATTGCACACATTCTGAAACATACATACATACATAATAAATTAAAGTTGTAAAATAAACAAATGTGAATTGATTTGTTCAAGGCATAATTTACTTATCTAAGGCAAATAAAGTTATTTAAGGCAAATAAAGTTATTTAATTGCCTTGAAAAATGCTAATTTGCCCTGTATGAATTATAAATTGCCTTGAACAAATCATTTCCCCTATTTCTCTTTGATCATATCATCCATTGATTTTAACACTTATCATGATCAAATTAGTAGGAGTATAGATAAGACTATGAGTAGGACTAAAATGTAGGAAGAAATATCATTTCTCAAAAGTATCGATAACACTTGCATATCACTACCACACTTTAAACATAAACCACAAAAACCGACAAGTTTAGAACCAAAACACAAACCTGCCGTTGTCGTTTTTGTATTCCCTTTTTTAACACATCGGACAACACCGAATCATGAGAAAATAACCCGCCAAAAACTGGTTTTTAGCATAGTAATGATGAGTTTTATACAAATAAAAACCAAAGAGAGATTCACAAAAAAATGTATCACCTTCCAAATGAGACATGATAACAAAAAGGTGCGCATATCTGACAAAAGTTTAAATTGCATGTAACCGTTATGACGCTAAAAAAGATACATCAATCTCTCTCTCTAAAATCTTCCATGTATATAATATTCAAGATTCACTATTAAACATAGTACACCACCTTTGATTCCATTCACCCCCCTGTTAAAATCGAGTAAAATATCAGATATATACGAGCGGCACGTAATTAATTTATCATGTATAATAAAAAACAGGTTTCTTATAATATTCAAGTAAACAAGTAAATTTAGTACTGAGACTTTTAGTTCACATATATATTCATTAATAATGCTGCAAATTAGTTCCACTGTCGAATATACCTTTTACATATATTTAAATTAAGTCCATATATCGAAATATATCAAATCTATTGAGCCAAGCTTGAGCTTAGCCTAAAGTCGTCGATTTGCAGCCCCATGTTCACATAATCTAAATGAAAATATGAAATTATAGTTGATAATTAATATATTTAATAAAAAGAGCAGAATAATCAATATTGAAAAAAAACATGGGGAAAGAAGTAATTTCATGGAACTCAGAATAAAAGGTGTAACAAATGCTGCCTGCGTGCCAGATAATGTAACCATTTAGCTAATAAATTTCAATAAAAACTTTCCGTCCTTATAATACGGAGAAGATTCCTATGGGGCCGCACAGAAGATGCAAAAAAGATTAATTGGGTTGCTTGGTCCCGGGTACTTGCAGAAAAGAACAGGGGTGGTTTGGGTGTAGGCTCTCTAAAAGCCCAAAATTCTGCTCTACTCATGAAATGGTGGTGGAAATTGCATTTGGGATCGGAATCGATTTGGAGAAAAGTGATTAGCAAAATTCACAATATAAACAAGAAACCAGTCCATGTGATGGCAAAAAAGACAATACCGGGCGTTTGGCATAATATCTCAAAAGTGGAAGATGATCTACAAAAAATCGGGCTTACTTATTTTGACTTCTTTTCTATATGTGTAGGAACAGGAGAAAAAACATTATTTTGGAAAGACACATGGCTCGGTGATTCTCCATTACAGGTTACGTTCCCGAGGCTCTACCAGCTGGAATCAAGAAAACTGTGTCGAGTTGCTGATCGGATTTCATCTACGGGGATGTATTGGTGCTGGAACTGTAAGATTTCAGATCCTATAATCACTGAAGACATATCCAAACTATGCGATCTGTTGGTTACGTTCAGCCTATCCTCTAACCAAGATGTAATCACTTGTCATTTATCTCCTGACTCGCAATTCTCGGTGCATATGGCGAGGTCGGTTATTGACGAAAAACTCACCACTTCTGGCGACTTTATTAATGTATGGAATAAGCTTGTTCCACCCAAGGTATCATGTTTTACATGGAGGGCAGGTTTACGGAGACTTCCGGTTGCAACCTGCCTAATAGAGCGCGGGATTCCAATTGATAATGATGGGTGCAAGAGGTGTGACAATGCGGAGGAAAATGTTAAACATGCCTTAATTAATTGTCAACACTCAATGGATACCCGGAATTGGATATTTAAATGGTGTAATATACCCGCCCCTGATATTGATTCGTTGGTAGCACTTATGGATTATGTAGCAAATTGGGGAAATTGTTCAAAAAAGAGAAAGGTGCTTAATGCAATACTACAATGTATGTTATGGTGCACGTGGAAAGCAAGGAATGACAAGATTTTTAACGGGCAAATTAAATCTTCCATGATGATAGCGGATGAAATTATATCCACATCCTACACTTGGGTTAGATATAGGGGCAACAATTTATGTAATTGGTCCGATTGGTGTTGTGGTCATATCGTTTCCTTGTAATTTTGAACTTTTGGCACTCCTACATTTAGCTTCTTGCTAAGTAGGCTTTGCTCTTTATTTATATATTTGCCGTTTCCAAAAAAAAAAACCTATTTAGGTAAAAAAAATAATAATCATAGCAATTAATACTCCCAACAGCGGTAAGCTAGAGTAAGATAAATTTAAACCTCGACTTAAGTATGATTAAAGAATGGTTAGTTCCACAAATTTTATTTGAGGAAACCTCAAGTACACCAGTGTGATACCTAAAAATACGCTTATATCTATTTATCTCTTTACTAAGGTTCTAGTAAGTTAGCATCCTTTAAAGCAACTCAAGCAGAGAGAAAGTTGGTACAAAAGCTGATAAACGACATTTATTACCATATTTTACTAATTTGTTGCTTTTATAGGAAGATGACAAAAATAAATGGGGTCTACACCTTTAATAATGTTTAAAAAGGTAAAAGTAAGGGTAAATGGGTAATTTTAAATATAAAAAACTTACCAAATAAGGTAAACTATTAAAGTGATTAACTTATTTTGATGCACCCCAAATAGGAAAGTGATTCACTTATTTTGATACGGAGGAAATATAACTTATATAAAATTTAATTTACTTTTTAATATAAAAGTATTACTATCTTTGTATCAAAATAAGTGATACATTTAAAGAAATACATGTTTTGAGGCAAAAGATTAAAAGACAGTTTAAGATAGATTAAAGTGAATAATTAATGGAAAATGAGTCTCACTTCTTTTTAATAAAGTAATATTAATGATGTTTAAAAGTTAAAGTAAGGATAAAAATGTAATTTCACTCTATTAAAGTAGATAGTTAGTGCACAAATGGTCTCACTTTTTACCAGATAATGTAAATTTTAAAAGTGTATAACTTATTTTGATCCATCCTTAAATAGAAATTGTATCACTTATTTTGATACAGCGGTAGTTTAAGTTTAGGTATTAAAAGTATAAATATTAAACTTGTAACACCTCAATTTTCAAAACAATATTTAAATACATTTCATCCCAAAATATGCAAATAAGTATCGGTGTCAAATACCGGTTTTACAAAAACTAAAAGGTTTTTTGTTTGAGATTATCAGAGTATACAAAAATTGGTGTTACAAGTTATATCATAACCATAGGATAAGGACTCTATCTATGAACACCAAGCTAATCTCAACAAGGCCTCTTCTAATCAAGCCTCCTAATTCTTTGATCCCGAACATGAGTACATAGCAAAAACACAAATATAGTACGTGAGACAAAATTGTCTCGTGAGATACATGGGTTTTAAACTCGATAAACAACTAGTCACATAATATCATTTACATTAGAATAATATTATTAATTTCATTCGGGTCACTTCATTTCATTCATCATTGGCCAATGTCAAGATAATCGGAATGCCTCCAATCTATCAAGACCATCATATCCACGGTAACCGGAATGCCTCCAATCTACCGGGACTCATAGGTATTGGGTAATCAGAATGCCTCCAATCTACCACTAACCTTAAGGTACCGTAATAACCGGAATGCCTCCAATCTATCACGGCCCTAGGGACATCATCATCATCATCATTACTTGTCAATTATCATTATGAGCTTATAGCTCCATCATTTCTCGATCGATCAATCATTTCATTATCACATAATCAAATCGTCAAAGATCACATAAATAACTAAATTACTCATTGCCTCGATAAAACATTTAAACATAAAACATTTCTTAACTATGTACTCAGTTTTGAAAGTTCATATGTACTCACCTTAGTCAAGCTTAACCAAGATTATCTCTTCTCAAGACTTGAATACCTCAAGTTCTTCCACCAAATGACCTAATATCAAAACCAATGCAATGGTTTACATCAAACACCAATACTAATCATATATTCCATGGCTAGTTAACTACTAGCACCACTTTTCCCCAAATTACCAAACCCTAAACCCAAAAACCTTTATATTTTCATAGATCCATTTTATAAACACATTTTCCATGATAAAATACCATAGATCTAAGTTATACAACTTCCATTTAACTATTTATGAACAAACCCAAAACTAGGGTTTGAGATTCAAGCTTTCCCTACTTGAATCTATGACTAAAAACCCAAGAGAGTTGACTAAAAACACCAAGTTCGGCCTAAGTAGAAGTTCGGCCCATATCGCATTTTTTCGTAGTTCGGCCCGAACAAGGGAACAACTTCGGCCCGAACTACATTTGAAGTTCGGCCTAAAGAACTTCATCTCAAACTAGATCGGCCCGAGCAAAGAACTTCGGCCCAAAGTAGTTCGGCCCGAACATTAAGTTCGGCCAACTAAAGTTCGGCATTTTTTTTACTAGAACTTCGGCCCGAGCCCGAACTTCTTTGAAATTGTACTTCGGCCCAATACAAGTTCGGCCCAAATTTCATTATTTTCAAGACTTATTAACATTCAAGCCCGATTCAATTTTTTTTAATCACATCAAAATGACTTCAAAAGATGCTCTCTCGACCGGATCTGATATCAAACCACCCATGTTATATCGAGGAGAATATCCACAATGGAAGAAAAGATTTCTTCATTTCATCAGAAATCAGGAGCTGGCTAAGAAAATTCAGGAATCCCTCGAACAGGGAAATGCAGTATTCTATGAAGATGTTATTGGTGAACCGGATGCTGTTCCTGTAGTGATCAGTGGTAAACGTCTCCTTACACCTGATAAATATTCAGCTCCACAAACACGAAGGGCTAAAGCTGATTTACAAGCATACTCATTTATGCTTCAGAGTTTACATAATGACATCTACAACAGTTTGGATAGCCTTGAAACTGCTAAAGAGTTGTGGGATGAGATAAGAAAACAAATGGAGGGTACTACGTTAGGTGACAAAGCAAAGATGGTTACTACCCTAAACTCTTATCAATCATTCAAAGCCAAAGTTGGAGAGGATTTAGAAAGTACATATCATCGATACTGTACATTGATGAATGACCTTCGTAAAAATCAGTTGAAAAAAGGAAATTTGGAGTTGAATATAAAATTCATTCACAGTCTCTTACCAGAATGGGAAATGTTTGGGAATAGTGCAATGCAACACAAAGATCTCAGTCTCATTGATATTAATGAACTATATGAATATCTGCACCAAAATGAACCTATGGTCAAAAACATAGTGAAGACTAAACAAGAGAATGATGAGACTCTTGCACTAATCGCAAAACAACACCAAAAGTATGCAACTGCAAATCAAAACAGAGAAAGTGTTGAAGCACCTGTGACATCCACAACTGATGAGTTACAAAAAGAACTCGAAAATGTACTTCAGGCTATGTCACTTATTTCAAAGTATGAGAAGAAGTACTACAAAACACCGACAACCAACAGTTTGAGATCGTCCTCAACTTTTAAATCTACTCCATCTGCTTCAGCAACAAACAACACAAATGATAAGCAAACTCTTATACCACTGGATCCAACAAAAAAAAGCTACAATTGTGGTATTGCTGGTCATTACTCTCGGGATTGCACGAAACCCAAAGTTCGTAATTCTGATTACTTTAAATGAAAGATGCTTATGGATAAGCAAATCGAGGCGGGAAAAGTGTTGTTAGCTGAAGATCTTAGCTGGATGGAAGATTCTGAACCCGAAGATGAGGAGCATTCAACAAACTTATGTTTTATGGCGAGAGAAAATGCCGAGGTTGCTAATCGTATCAATGAACTCGACAAGGAGGGCAAGGTACACACTTCTCTTCCCTCTAATGCAAGTACTTCCAATAATTCTGATACTTGTTTTGTTCAAAATCAGACATCTCAAATAGAATTATTAACTAAAAAAATTTTAATAGAAAAAGATTTAAATGATGAACTTAAAGAGCGTTTAAATATTTTGGAAAAACAAAATGAACAAAATGCTCATCTAGGTGATCAACTTGTTCATCATATTCAACAAACTCAAGTTTTGAAACAAGAGAATCTGAATTTACAAACAAAAATATCAGAATTAACAGCAAGGCATGATCATAATCACAAACAATATGCTAAAACATGGTATGAATATCAAAGTACTAAAAATTGTTTGGAATGTAAACAACAAGAATTTGATGAAAATGAACAACAGTTTAAATCATTAAATTTACAAATCAAAGAATTAACCGAAAATCTTCATGAACAAAACATCATTTCATCAAGAGAAATGCTAAACAAACAAAATATCATAAACACATTCAAGCATGAAACCATTAAATTGAATTCACATATCAAACATCTTGAGGAATTGATTGTCAAAAGAGGACACACTGATCAAACCATTCATCTTAACAAACCTAAAGACTTCAAATATTTCAACTCTCGAGAAGGGCTAGGAGCTGACAATCCAGAATACCTTAAGACTGCGTGCAAAATGGCTCCTCAATTATATGATTCAAGATGCCTACTCAATGGAATCTCACAACGTTTCATTCGGATGACGGATGAGGAAGAAGAAATAGAGACTTTCAACCGAGCCAGAAAGGAAAATGCTCAAATTAGTTTTAATTACACTGAATTAAATAACTCATATGAAACTAAAAAGGCTAAATTTACAAATGATGATTATTTTCCAATAATAACACCTGGAGAATTTGAGATCAAAGGTAATGCTGTACTTCAACAGAAGATAACACCAAAGCTTTATGTTCCTTCCCTCATTCTTGAAAAGAAAATTTGCCAACTAGAAAATGAAATCGATGAAACACATAAAGCATTTGACAAAGAAAAGTCTGATCTACAAACTAAAATTCATGAATTAGAAGATAAAATTATTGAAATAAAATCTACTTCTAATCACAACGTTTCTACTTCAAATGAGTCTCCAAAGCCTTTGTCTCTCAATTCTAAGATTTCTTTTCCTAAAACTCCAGTTCTTTTAAGACGAGATCCTAATTCCTCTGTTTTAAATTTTTTAGATCAAAATTTAAAATCCACGCTTAAGGAGACAGTGCATGGGAGAGTAAAAGACGTTGAGCAGTCGAAGAAGTCTAGTTCGAGTAAATCTAGTATGCTTAAGTCCGAGGAGCTTAAGAAGTCTAGGTCTTCTTCGTTTTTAGATTCTTCTTTTTATAATTCAAATAAATATAATAACTCAACAAAGTTTATTTCTCCTGTTACACTTTTTGGAATTGTGTATGATTCTGCAATTTATCGTCCCGTTAATCATTCTGTTAATGGTGTGAATTTAGTTGTTAAAATAGATAAAAAATGGTAACAAAGTTTATTTTGACAGAAAAACTAATCAACCTATTTCTCAATATGATACACGATATTTTGTTAGAAAAGATGCTCCATGTGGTCCTCGTCATGATGTACTTCATAAAAATGGTTCAATCATTCATTCCTGCCAAATTTGTTATCCAGAACCATGTAAAACCATGCTTGCTAGATCTAAAACATCTCTAACTACACGTTCTTCTCCTACTTCTTCAAAATCAGTTTATCGTGTAGTTTCAGCACCTAATTTGTCTACATCAGTCGATCGCAAGGTATCTACATCTAAATCGACAAAATCTGTCTATCGTGTGGTATCTACACCTAAATCAACAAATACAATCGATCGCAAGGTATTTACACCTAAATCAACAAAATTTGTCTATCGCGTGGTATCTACACCTAAATCGACAAATACAGTCAATCGCGTGATAAATACACCTAAATCGACAAACATTATCAAACGCGAGGTTTTTACACCTAAATCGACAAATACAGTCAATCGCGTGATAAATACACCTAAATCGACAAACATTGTCCAACGCAAGGCTGTTACACCTAAATCGACAAAATCAGCCTCTCGCGTTGTGTCTTCACATAAACTGTCAAAATCAGGCTCTACGATTTCTTCACCAAAATCATCTAAATTTGTTAAACATTCATGGATTCAAAATGAACAATCAAACTGGATCTTAAATTCTCTAGAAAAATCCTTAAAATGGTCTATCAAATCACCAAACACAGAACTGCCTCCATGCAGTTTTTTCCAAACTCTAAATTCATTTATCGTTCACATTCTTCATAAGGCATCATTTACTAATCGTTAAGGACCCATAACTGATTGGGTACCAACTTTTATTTGCTTTATGTAGAATGTTTGGTATCTTGATTCTGGTTGTTCAAGACACATGACCGGAAACAAGAAATTGTTAACAAATTTTATAGACAAATATTTGGGAACTGTTCGATTTGGAAATGATCATTTAGCTGCTATAAAGGGTATTGGAGATATTATTCGTCACAATTTAATCATCAAGAATGTGACTTATGTTGAATATCTTGCACATAATCTCTTTAGTATTGGTCAATTTTGTGACAAAACATTAGAAGTCAATTTTCGAACAAAGAAATGTGCTGTTCGCACCTATGATGGTGAATAACTTCTTACCGGAACTCGTGAGACGAATCTTTTTACAATTGACTTGAATGATGTGACTCCACTTGACGAAGTATGCTTAATGACAACGGCATCGTCGCATGACTCATAATTATGGCACCGTCGTCTTTCTCATCTAAATTTCAAAACAATCAACAAATTGGTAAAAGGTGGTCATGTCTCTGGTATTCCTGATGTTAAATTTGATAAAGATCATCTTTGTTCTTCTTGTGAAATGGGAAAAATGACAAAGAAACCTCATAAGCCAAAACCAGTTCCAAGTACTTCAAAACCGCTTGAATTACTTCATATGGATTTATGTGGCCCGATGAGTGTTCAAACCATGGCCGGTAAACGATATGTGTTAGTAATTGTTGATGATTATTCACGTTATACATGGGTTTACTTCTTACACACAAAAGATGAAGCTGCTAAGACGATAATTTCCTTCATCAAGAAAACCTAGACGAATTTAGAACTAAAAGTTCATTCTATTCGTACTGACAATGGGTCTGAATTTAAAAATCAAACTTTAGATTCTTTCCTCGAATCAGTTGGTATATCTCATCAGTTTTCCGCTGCCAGAACACCTCAACAAAATGGGGTTGTTGAACGAAGAAATCGTACTCTAGTTGAAGCTGCTCGTACCATGCTTTCATATTCTAAACTCCCATTATCTCTTTGGGCAAAAGCTATTAGTACAGCATGTTTCACACAAAATCGTTCAATCATCAACAAAACCTACAACGAGACTCCATATGAACTCATTAATAACCGAATTCCAAATGTCAAATTTTTCCATATTTTTGGGAGTCGTTGTTTTATTCAGAACAACAAAGACAAATTAAATAAATTTGAAGCTAAAGCTGATGAAGGAGTTTTTGTCGGATATTCACGAGAATCTGCGTCATTCAGAGTTTATAATCGGTCGAAACGGACGGTTCGAGAAAGTGTCAATGTTAACTTTGATGAAACTTTCCCAATAGATTCATCAACTACAAATGTTGAAATTCCTCCACCTTCGTCATCGCCTTTCACATCTCAAAATGATTTAGATATCTTATTTGAAAAATTTTATGATGATTATCATAACATTCGACATACTTTGCTTGAGGAGGCTGACGTTCCATTTCCATCAGTAGCTGATGTTCAATCTATCTCTATTCCTGAAGTACAACATTCAAGTTCAACTGATTCTCCATCTCTTACATCTGTCGATCCAACTAACAACTTTTCTCCTTCAACTTCTGTTTCACATTTGGATACTCAATCATCTCCGGAACAAACTCAGTCATCTCCGGAAGAAACTCAATCTTCACCGGAAGATTCCCCACCTTTTCACACTCAATCACCTCTGGGCGATTCCCCAGTTTCTGGAAATGAGGCAAATTCTTTAGATTTATCTTTAGTCCCAGCTCCAACTCCACTTTCTGGTCAAAATGATACATCTATAGATTTACCTTTAGTACCAGTCCAACCTCAACCATTGGTGATTGATTTTTCTAAATTCAACGTTAAACAAGTTGATCCTCCACCGACTACATCAAATGTTTCAACTACACTAATTCCTCATCCTGAATTCACTGATACCTCAAATATCATTCCAGGTCAAATTCCACTTCCTCATTCACTTAAATGGACAAGAGAGCATCCTTTACATTAGATAATCGGTGACCCTGAATCTTCTGTTCAAACCCGTCGAGCTAATGTTGATGAATGTCATTTTTCTGCATTTTTAAGCTCTAATGAACCAAAGAAGGTCAGTGAAGCTCTCTCCGACCCAGACTGGATTCTTGCTATGCAAGAAGAAATTAATCAATTTGAAAGATTAAAAGTTTCGCGTCTTCTTCCAAAACCACCTGGCAAATCTGTTATTGGTACAAAGTAGATTTTCAAAAATAAGAAGGATGAAAATGGCATAGTAATTCGTAATAAAGCACGACTTGTTGCGAAAGGATATGCACAACAGGAGGGTATTGACTTTGAAGAAACGTTTGCTCCTTTTGCCCGAATAGAAGCCATTCGAATATTTTTGGCATATGCAGCACATAAGAATTTTACCATTTATCAGATGGATGTTAAAACTGCATTTTTAAATGGAATTCTAAATGAAGAAGTGTTTGTTCATCAACCCGAAGGTTTTGTAGATTCAAATTTTCCGAATCATGTGTATATTCTCGACAAAGCGTTGTATGGCTTGAAACAAGCTCCTCGCGCGTGGTATGATGTGCTCTCTAAATTCTTAGTTGATTCTGGTTTTTCAAAAGGAAAAATCGATACAACTCTTTTCATCAAACGCCAAGGGAAGGACATAGTTCTCATTCAAATTTATGTCGATGATATCATTTTTGGTTCTACAAATCCCAAATACTGTAAAAAGTTATCTGATCTCATGGTTAAATGTTTCGAGATGAGTATGATGGGTGAAATGAACTTCTTTCTTGGTATTCAAGTTTGCCAATTACCAACCGGGATCTTTATAAATCAATCCAAGTATATCACTGATCACTTAAAGAAATATCTCATGGATGATTATAAACCAATACCGACGCCGATGTCGCCTGGTTCTAAATTGCATGCTGATCCTGATGGAAAACTTGTTGATGTTACAAATTATCGGGGGATGATAGGATCTTTATTATATCTTACTTCGAGTCGACCAGACATAGTGTTCTCTACTTGCATATGTGCTCGGTATCAGGCTGTTCTTAAAGAATCACATCTTCAAGCAGTCAAGCGTATATTTCGTTATCTAAAGGGTACTCGAGATCTTGGTCTTTGGTATCCTAAAGAAACTTCTTTTGACTTGACTGCATTCTCTGATGCTGACCATGCTGGATGTATGCCGGATCGAAAGAGTACATCTGGAAGTGTCCAATTTCTGGGAGATAAATTGGTGAGCTGGTCTTCACGGAAGCAAAATTGCGTTTCTCTCTCAACTGCAGAAGCAGAATACGTTGCTGCTGCAAGCTGCTTATCCCAGGTAATTTGGATGCAATCACAATTAAAAGATTATGGCTTTTTATATAGTCGTATTCCTTTATATTGTGATTCGCGAAGTGCAATTGCAATTTCATGCAATCCTGTTCAACATTCCAAAACAAAACATATTGATCTTCGATATCATTTTATAAAGGATCATGTTGAACAAGGTAATGTGGAATTGTACTTCGTTTCCACAGATTATCAATTAGCTGATTTGTTTACCAAGGCATTAGACGAAAAACGTTTTAACTTTCTTGTGTCTAAACTTGGTATGCTAAATCTTAAAGCTTAAATCGTTATATTTTTCATATAAATAAGGACTTATACATACTTCAGTGTATAACTCGTGCCACAACAAGAATGGCTTCTGCACACATCAGTGTATAACCCGTTTCCAACCGTTTATGACTTATATACACTTCAGTATATGACTCGCTTTTCAGGACTTGAACCCTCACGATTTTTGAAATCGACGGAACTTCTTTTCCCGGAGAAGAAGCAATGACGGTATAGCAATGGCTTTCAAATACATTAGTTTGAAACCCGCTCTTAACCAGATTTTCGCATAAATGTAAAAACTCTTTCCCTCCTCTCTAAATCTGTTTATTTCTTTACCTTTATTGTATCGAGGGGGAGAAATATTAATCTAGGGGGAGAATTAATATTTCCAGGGGGAAAACTTTCTTAAATCAAAACTTTTATACCCGTTTGAATTTTTTTTTAATCGAACAATTTTTTTTATCAAACGACAATACCTTCCCATGGCCAGAACCGGCCTTACCTTCCAAGGGAAATTCTTTTTAGACAAAATTGGTAAATGTGAGGGTATACGTCTAGGGTATAAATTTAGGTGAGTGTAAGGTGATGTGAAAACATGATAAAATAAAGAAAACACACCTTTGAGTGCTTCTAAACCGATTATAAACCGGGAAATCTCACAAATTTGTGTTCATTCATGTGTTGAATGATTCACCAGACATAACTGGCCCAGTCAAGCATTTGCACTCCACCACCAACCACTCAGATTCCTCTTAATAGGAATTTGTTTCAATTCATAAGGGGACGTAGCACATAATCTATCGACTGGTCATTCGGAGTATGTTGGTATTGAAATTTTAACCTTCTGCCCCGGGTTACGTCTTCAATTGAATGCACAATGTGTCTAGATCTCACCGATATATATTTCCAATATAGGACACATACTGTAACACCGCATTTTTTTTGAAAAGACAATTAAGTAATAATCTAAGTTACAGAAGCATCGAGTTTAGTTAGGTTTACAAACCATGGTCCCACAAAATATTACAAACCAAAGTTAGTTAAAAAGGCGGTATTACTAAACACGGCTCATTTTACAAAACATAGATTTAAGCATGGTCAAACTTCGCGTCCAAGCCCGACCCGTTCAAGCCTTCCAACCTGAAATGTGTCAATGAGGGAGGGATTAGCACAAAAGCTAAGTGAATGAATTCCTAACACTACCAACTACACTAATCACTTAAACACGGAAGTTATAAAAACATCTCCGGTTGGGTAGTCACTTAATCGCGGAAGTTATAAAACATCTCCGGTTGGGTAATCACTTAAACGCGGAAGTTATAAAACATCTCCGGTTGGGTAATAGAGGATCGGCGGCTTTGCGGGCCTTAAACCATGGTCGGCCAAAACCACGGTAACCGATAGCGTTTCGTATCCAACACCCGGGAAACTCCCTCCCCTTAACCATGTAACAAATACAGGTAAGGTCGGATACCCTATTAGTCGATACCCTTTGCCCAGCCGTTCTCCTTCCGACACTGACCTCATCCCGAATGTGCACATAGTCTTGTATGGTATTCCCTAACACTAGGCATACATAACAAACAAACAAGCTAAGAAGAAAAGGTGCCAAAACTGCTCAACCACAATTCGCGTCGCTATCTAGAGATAACGTCGCTATCTCCCAGAAATCGCGTCGCTATTTCCTTGGTCTTAGCTATTTCGGTGTTCTGTTTTTCCCACTTTCTCGAACATCACAAGATAGCGTCGCTATCTTGAGATAGCGCCGCTATCTTCCCCAGACCTGCCAAAATCCTGCATTTTCACAAGTATGCAATTTGCAAACGGCATAAACCGGAACCCGAGTTGTAGGTTAAATCCACTCACTGTTACTTCCACTTGTCGAACTCAGAGGTCTAATGTTTCTGAGTCACGATCCCGATTCCTGTACACCAAAGGAATACCGAATTAGTATATAATTCCACCAAATTATAAACAATGGTAAATATGCATTTAACACCAACACTTGCACTAACTAGTTAACCAAAAACACTTGAATCCTCATATGAACATGTCATGACCATTTACACTTACATAACAAATCAACTAGTCATTTTGCAAGTCTTACAATCAAACGGGTCAAACCGGGTTATTAAACAATAATACCTTCTATAACTACAATCATGTCATCAACTTGCAATTCACCAAATGTTATCAATAACATTTCCAACACGTAGCCTAACAAACACTTATACTTGCACAATCCAAGTTTCTTAAGTCACTTTACTACCAAATGGCCCAAACGGGTCAAAACCCAAACATGACTACAACACTTCCAATTTCCATCAATTAGCACGAATTCTCTATAACTAACAAGTAATAATCATGTAACAATTTATCAAGTTCGAAGTCACCAACAATCCATGTATTTAACTTCCATTTTACTAGTTAACTATTTTAACCAAAAACATCCAAACACTAGCTAGCATTTCAACAATCTCACCAATCTTAACATAATCCATAACTAACATATCCAATCCATCATGTTAACATATCCAAGCAACAAAACCCGCAAAAACAACATCAATACCATGTTTCCACCAATTAGTCATTTAACACAATAATTGGTTCATAATTCCTACATAAACTTAAACAATTGTTTTAACTAACAATCTCACCCAAATCAAGTCATAAACCACCAAAACATACAATACTTGATTTCTCAACATCCAAAACTTACTAAACATGTTTTCTCAACCTAATGAACAATTCCAAGCATTCAAACAACAAGAACTCCAAGGTTTGTCAAAACCCACATAACCTACTTTTAGCATAAACAACCTAACTTGTACACCTTGCTACAATAGTTGTACCTTGTGCTAAATTACTTGTACTCATGCAACAATACATGTCAAACTTTGTATAAACATTTAATATACCATCTAACACCATAATCACCAACCAAATCTCAAGAATACATAAACCCTAATCTTTCAACTATCATGAAATCGAAAACGAACACATATAGGTTGAAGCTTACCTCAAGAGCTATCCAAAAACGGGTTCGGATTAATGATTGACCAAGGAATGAGCACAAGATCTTCAAGATGAACTCAAGAACTTGAAGAAGATGATGGTGGTTTAGAGAGACAGAGGCGTATGGAGAGAGAGAGAGAGATGGAAAAGTGAGAAGATGAGAGTGACCAAAAGGAGGGAGTCCTTGACTCCTCCAAAAACCGTCCACCATGGGGGGTGGGGCCCACTCTTGGTGTTTTTTGTCTTTTATCCCATTTTAAACAATACGATATAAAAAGTTCCTTACGTAGTTAATTTATTTAAAATACCAAACGAGCTCTAATTTTAAAAACGAAAGCATTTCTGGAAACGAAATCCGACAAGGAATACAAAGATATAAAAATCACATTTTCATTTAAACATTTCAGAAAAAACGGATATTTTAATCACTTGATTAAAATATCACAAAAGGACAAAAGGTCAAACAATAAATTTAACATTTAGTCAGTTTATTCCATATAGGGTCAAGTAGATATTTTTTCAAATATCAAAATATATCTAAAATAACTAGGCCGGTTTTAGGATGTTACACATACACTTTTGAATATGAATCTCCGTGTGTTCCGATACATCGGAACACTCATAGTGGCATCACAATCTGGTGTTTCACGAGGATTGAGTGGAAATCCTGCTAGAGCTAAAATCGCGCCAACTCTAACCGCATGTCACATTTTTGAAACAATGGTTGTGCAAACGACTATAGATTCATAACATGTGTTAACGGATACTCTATGTGAGTCCGGTCTTACATTGTTCAAGTTGCTGTGCCTAAACCTCTACATCATAAAGGCAACAACTTATGCCGGAAACACATACATTTTCCGATGAAAATTCCATGTTATTCATAAATCGTAACATCATATATGCTGATTGTTTGCACATGAGCGTTATAGTTCACTCTCAAATTACTCCTATGATCTGCTATAACCGGCATGATCTTCCCTAGGAGCCACCTTCAATATAGGACAATTTGTAAGGGTACATAGGTCTAGGTGAGCAGAATCAAGTATCACGGGATCTTGATTGGGGTGCGCAGAGATAAAATTTGAGAGGGGGAATGTAGTATGGGGTGCAATTCAGCTATACATGGTAAAATGAAATGAGGGAGTAGTCGAAAAATGAAAAGGTAAGCTTGAGTGAGGAGGGTGTGACAGGGTTAAAGAAAACGAAAAACCCTTACCAAACTGATAAAAAGCCGGGTTACCACGTCTCTATCAGATTGCATGTGTTGCTCTCTGATATTGAAATAGACATCATGGACCCAGTGATGCAATGCACAACCCCCCCAGCCACTCAAGTATTTCTTAAAAAGTACTTGTTTCATTTCCACGGAGACTATCTCATATGCTATCGACATCTCACTTGGAGATTGTTGATATTGAAACAGAGGACAAGCCTCTCCAGTCCTCGCCTTCGTTTGTCCACTAATTGAGTCTAGAATCGACATACACTTTTAGGACACAAGGCAAAATACCAAGCTTATCTGTGTGATATAGCCGGAACATTCATAGTGATACCAACATTCTTGGTATTCTCCAACACTGACCGTAGGTCACACAGTTTGTGTAACTGTTGTGTTAACGGGTAATCTATGTGATCCCGGTTTACCCTGATTTGATTCGATCGTAGAAATTAAATGCCAAATGATTTGATCGGATATCTACATCATCAACGACGATTCGGTTTATATGATAAAATGTGTTATATATTGATTCATTCAAAATATGAATATATCATTATTCAACACATTTTTATCATTATCATTGAGCTTAGACGATTATTTCTACTTCTACTTCAAAGAACTTCAAATTTTACATGATGATTCCGATAAACGTATTCATCATGAGGGGGAGAAATATTACAGAAGTTCTTATTATGAAAATAAATGATTACAACATCCAGAAGAGAATATATCAGCTCAGTTTACTCTGCGTTTAGAAGACATATGCACCGGTTAAGGGGGAGTAAACAAGAAACCGAAGATTCGTTAAGAAATTATTGTTTGTTTGAGGGGGAGCGTAAACCTTATCCATATTTTTCCTCAACAACAATTATCAATGATCATAAATCGACAACGCCACAACTTCAACAAAAGACTTCCGCTACAAAACAACTCTATCCATGGGTCTACATCTAAATCGATTTATATGAAATAATTTGTGAAGAAAAAGTAACCGACTTATCTGCAGAAATTTCTCACAAATTCTCAACCTTTCCATTACAAACCTTAAACTGTTCAAATCATTCTATCCAAACCACGAATCACATTTATACCTACTCAAAATCTTAAATTTTCCATTCATTCATTTCAAAACACAAAACATCCATTTCAAACTGAAATCTAAACGAATAAATCATTCTGTTCACATTCTGTATCAATCATATCCATTCCATAACAATCACATCGACACAGAAGCTTAACCGTTTAAACTCTTTCAGTTAATATCGAATACATATTATCCACTTTCATTCAAATCTTAAATGTATATATCATTCTTTCCTATATACAATCATTCACACACACACATACACATTCAAAAACTTTGACTGACAAATCATTCAAAAACATTATCTTTATATCCTCAATATGATTAAATCCTCTACCACAAAATTTCAAAAACAACCTCTCCGTTATATGAAAACCCAGTCAAATCCTTACTTAACTAATATTCCCTTTCCCAAAATTTACAAATCTTTAGTAAATCAGTTATAAGATTTCTTTACTCAAACAGTGTCAACGAAAAACATATCCTCTTTGAGTATCTTAAACTTCCAGATTTCTGAAATGTTTTGATCTTGAAATTCAGAAAAATATTTTCTTGCCAAAGACAGATTATGAGAAGAATCTGGAGTCTGAAGACTGGGATGACGTGTTAAAGATCAAAAAGGGGGAGATTGTTAGGACTAAAATTGTAATAAGGTTAGGACCATTTTTGTAATGGTTTTGACCTTTAAGTCCGTTAGTTAACTTTTCCCTTGTTAAGTGGTAGGAGTGTATAAGGATGAACATTTGTCTTTCAATGTAAGCTTTCCCTCACTTTTACCGAAACATACTTCTGAAAGCTCTCGTTCTCTCTCGTTACACACACTAAATACACCAAGAACACACACATAATTTCTTCAATCTCACTCAAATCTCAATGGATTAGCTCAATCTAAGTCTCATTAGGTATCTCACTTATAATACGGAGAAGATTCCTATGGGGCGGCACAGAAGATGCAAAAAAGATTAATTGGGTTGCTTGGTCCCGGGTACTTGCAGAAAAGAACAGGGGCGGTTTGGGTGTAGGCTCTCTAAAAGCCCAAAATTCTGCTCTACTCATGAAATGGTGGTGGAAATTGCATTTGGGATCGGAATCGATTTGGAGAAAAGTGATTAGCAAAATTCACAATATAAACAAGAAACCAGTCCATGTAATGGCAAAAAAGACAATACCGGGCGTTTGGCATAATATCTCAAAAGTGGAGGATGATCTACAAAAAATCGGGCTTACTTATTTTTACTTCTTTTCTATATGTGTAGGAACAGGAGAAAAAACATTATTTTGGAAAGACACCTGGCTCGGTGATTCTCCATTACAGGTTACGTTCCCGAGGCTCTACCAGCTGGAATCAAGAAAACTGTGTCGAGTTGCTGATCGGATTTCATCTACGGGGATGTCTTGGTGCTGGAACCGTAACATTTCAGATCCTATAATCACTGAAGACATATCCAAACTATGCGATCTGTTGGTTACGTTCAGCCTATCCTCTAACCAAGATGTAATCACTTGTCATTTATCTCCTGACTCGCAATTCTCGGTGCATATGGCGAGGTCGGTTATTGACGAAAAACTCACCACTTCTGGCGATTTTATTAATGTATGGAATAAGCTTGTTCCACCCAAGGTATCGTGTTTTACATGGAAGGCAGGTTTACGGAGACTTCCGGTTGTAACCTGCCTAATAGAGCGCGTGATTCCAATTGATAATGATCGGTGCAAGAGGTGTGACAATGCGGAGGAAAATTTTAACCATGCCTTAATTAATTGTCAACACTCAATGGATACCCGGAATTGGATATTTAAATGGTGTAATATACCTGCCCCTGATATTGATTCGGTGGTAGCACTTATGGATTATGTAGCAAATTGGGGAAATTGTTCAAAAAAGAGAAAGGTGCTTAATGCAATACTACAATGTATGTTATGGTGCACGTGGAAAGCAAGGAATGACAAGATTTTTAACGGGCAAATTAAATCTTCCATGATGATAGCGGATGAAATTATATCCACATCCTACACTTGGGTTAGATATAGGGGCAACAATTTATGTAATTGGTCCGATTGGTGTTGTGGTCATATCTTTTCCTTGTAATTTTGAACTTTTGGCACTCCTACATTTAGCTTCTTGCTAAGTAGGCTTTGCTCTTTATTTATATATTTTCCGTTTCCAAAAAAAAAACCTATTTAGGTAAAAAAAAAATAATCGTAGCAATTAATACTCCCAACAGCGGTAAGCTAGAGTAATATAAATTTAAACCTCGACTTAAGTATGATTAAGGAATGGTTAGTTCCACAAATTTTATTTGAGGAAACCTCAAGTACACCAGTGTGATACCTAAAAATACGCTTATATCTATTTATCTCTTTACTAAGGTTCTAGTAAGTTAGCATCCTTTAAAGCAACTCAAGCAGAGAGAAAGTTGGTACAACAGCTGATAAACGACATTTATTACCATATTTTACTAATTTGTTGCTTTTATAGGAAGATGACAAAAATAAATGGGGTCCCACACCTTTAATAATGTTTAAAAAGGTAAAAGTAAGGGTAAATGAGTAATTTTAAATATAAAAAACTTACCAAATAAGGTAAACTATTAAAGTGATTCACTTATTTTGATACACCCCAAATAGGAAAGTGATTCACTTATTTTGATACGGAGGAAATATAACTTATATAAAATTTAATTTACTTTTTAATATAAAAGTATTACTATCTTTGTATCAAAATAAGTGATACATTTAAAGAAATACATGTTTTGAGGCAAAAGATTAAAAGACAGTTTAAGATAGATTAAAGTGAATAATTAATGGAAAATGAGTCTCACTTGTTTTTAATAAAGTGATATTAATGATGATTAAAAGTTAAAGTAAGGATAAAAATGTAATTTCACTCTATTAAAGTAGATAGTTAGTGCAGAAATGGTCTCACTTTTTACCAAATAATGTAAATTTTAAAAGTGTATAACTTATTTTGATCCACCCTTAAATAGAAATTATATCACTTATTTTGATACAACGGTAGTTTAAGTTTAGGTATTAAAAGTATAAATATTAAACTTGTAAAACCTCAATTTTCAAAACAATATTTAAATACATTTCATCCCAAAATATGCAAATAAGTATCGGTGTCAAATACCGGTTTTACAAAAACTAAAAGGTTTTTTGTTTGAGATTATCAGAGTATACAAAAATTGGTGTTACAAGTTATATCATAACCATAGGATAAGGACTCTAACTATGAACACCAAGCTAATCTCAATATGGCCTCTTCTAATCAAGCCTCCTAATTCTTTGATCCCGAACCTGAGTACATAGAAAAAACACAAATATAGTACGTGAGACAAAATTGTCTCGTGAGATACATGGGTTTTAAACTCGATAAACAACTAGTCACATAATATCATTTACATTAGAATAATATTATTAATTTCATTCGGGTCACTTCATTTCATTCATCATTGGCTAATGTAAGATAATCGGAATGCCTCCAATCTATCAAGACCATCACATCCACGGTAACCGGAATGCCTCCAATCTACCGGGACTCATAGGTATTGGGTAATCGGAATGCCTCCAATCTACCACTAACCTTAAGGTACCGTAATAACCGGAATGCCTCCAATCTATCACGGCCCTAGGGACATCATCATCATCATTACTTGTCAATTATCATTATGAGCTTATAGCTCCATCATTTCTCGATCGATCAATCATTTCATTATCACATAATCAAATCGTCAAAGATCACATAAATAACGAAATTACTCATTGTCTCGATAAAACATTTAAACATAAAACATTTCTTAACTATGTACTCAGTTTTGAAAGTTCACATGTACTCACCTTAGTCAAGCTTAACCAAGATTATCTCTTCTCAAGACTTGAATACCTCAAGTTCTTCCACCAAATGACCTAATATCAAAACCAATACAATGGTTTACATCAAACACCAATACTAATCATATATTCCATGGCTAGTTAACTACTAGCACCACTTTTCCCCAAATTACCAAACCCTAAACCCAAAAACCTTCATATTTTCATAGATCCATTTTATAAACACATTTTCCTTGATAAAATACCATAGATTTAAGTTATACAACTTCCATTTAACTATTCATGAACAAACCCAAAACTAGGGTTTGAGATTCAAGCTTTCCCTACTTGAATCTATTACTAAAAACCCAAGAGAGTTGAAGATTTACCTTTGATCTTTAACTAGAAGCAAGAATCTTCAAGATCTAGTGAAGATTAAGCTCCAATCGCCACTTTACACTCAAAAATCGCCCACAGCTGGTAGGAGAAAACTAGGGTTTTGGATAGTATTTAATAACCCGACTTTAATACTGCTGGTCGGGGAAGTTCGCGCCGTGAACAACCAGTTCGCGGCGCGAACTCCTCGCGATCGAGAGCTGCCCGCGAACTCCAATCTTCAAAACACCAAACTCTCTGGCCGAAGTTCGCGATCGGGAACTCCGTCCTCGCGCCGCGAACTCCCCAGGCAGCCAAGGCTGCACTTTTTTTTTCCATGTCTTGACCCGGTTTCGTCCATAACTTTATCATACGGTGTCCAAACGACACGAAACAAATTCCTACGTGCTTTAAATGAATTATCCATATTTATCGTATTTTTGTACAATTTATTTATTTACAAATTTCGGGTCGTTACAACTATCTACCCCTTAAGGAGATTCCATCTTCAGAATCTCATGATAGTTTATGAAGTTCGGGTACTTTTTCCGAATCTCATCATTGACTTCCCAAGTCAAGTTCGGTCCAAGGGAATGCTTCCACTTGACCAACACCAACTCAATCTCAGTATTCCTAAGTTTCTTGGTTTTTGTCTCTAATATGGCTTCGGGTTCTTCTATCAACCGGTTCGGGGCATCAACTCGCAATTCTCGCAATTCATAATATTTTCAACCTCACCCATGAACTTCTTCAAATAACTTACATGAAACATATCGTGAACACCTTGAAGTTCGGGTGGAAGTTCTAACTTAAATGCTTGTAACCCGACCCGTTTCAAAATCTTAAAACGGACCAACATACCTAGGGCTCAATTTGCCCTTCTTTCCAAACCTCATTACGCCTTGTCAAGGCGATACTTTTAACATTACCATGTCACCCACATTCAAATCATAAGATCTCTTTTTCAAATCCGAATAGCTTCTTTGTCTATCTTGTGCGGCTTTCATATTGGCTTGAATTATTCCAATCTTTTCGTTTGTCACTTTCACAATTTCGGGACCCGTGAGTTTTGTCTCTCCCGCTACAAGCCAACACGAGGGAGTCCTACATTTACTGGTTTCGTCCATAACTTTATCATAATATGTCCAAACGACACGAAACCAATTCCTACGTGCTTTAAATGAATTATCCATAATTATTGTATTTTTGTACAATTTATTTATTTATAAATTTCGGGTCGTTACAAAACTTAAGTAATAAAATAAAATATAAAAAAGATTGGGGGAAAAGTATAAAATGATGGTGGATAGTAAAATTTGAATTATTAATATATATACTTCCTCTGATTTAAGATAAGTGATATACTTTCATTTTTTGGGTGATTTAAAATAAGTGATACACTTTAAAAAATTATCTTATTTAGCAAAAAAAGTGGGATCCTCACCCACTAACTATCTACTTTGATAAAGTGAAATGACCCATTTACCCTTACTTTTTACTTTTAAACATCATTAACCCTACTTTATTCAAAAAGTGTGGGACCCATTCCCCACTAACCATCCAATTAATCTGATTTAACCATCATTATAATCTTTTACCTCAAAAACCGTGAAACCTAAAGTGTATCACTTATTTTGAATCGAGTGAGGTTTATACATTTTGAAAGTTGGATGAATTGTAGCTACTAGCTAGTAGGTTAATTGTTTTTTCTTTCATTTATTCTTAGTCATGACTTTAAGCCTGAGATTATAAAAAGAGTCTTTGGCCTAACGGTATGGTATTTTTCTCTTGATCTTGTGGTTAGGGGTTCAAGTCCTGTAGTGGACATATGTGGTAATTAGGAGTATATTAGGATTTGCCGTTAAAAAAAAGTATGAGATTATTTTTTTGGTTATTCCTTACATATATGTAATTAATAATAATGCTTTTCTTTTTTATTTCTTTTTCAACTTCTAAAATAAGAATAATAGATAATAATGAAAATAAGAATAATACTAATAAAATAAATAAAATTATAATTTTTCAAAAAAAAAAAAAAATTATACAAAATTTATGGTTGTTTAGTCATTCCGACTTCTCAGGAGCTAAATATTTTTTTTTTTTTGACAATTTGAATGTCTCGTATAAACTTAAGATTATATAGTAGCTTTTAATTTTTATATGAGCCATTCCGTAACATAATAAATTTGTTAATAAAAAGGTAATTTGCATAATA
Organism: Calendula officinalis; assembly: GCA_963853835.1. Taxonomy (NCBI): domain Eukaryota; kingdom Viridiplantae; phylum Streptophyta; class Magnoliopsida; order Asterales; family Asteraceae; genus Calendula; species Calendula officinalis. The sequence goes on from OY970825.1 coordinate 53,638,785, forward strand.
TTAAAGGGTTATATAGTGAGAGAAATGTTCAAGGTAGTTCAAGAATTTGTAGCTAGTCTCAAGGATAATTAATAGCCATTGGATAAAAAAAAGTCAAAGGTCAAGATCAAAATTCAAATCGTAGAAACACATATGCTTCAATACATCAATACCTCACCCACCTCCGGCGACCGGAGACGGCGGCGGTGGGCGGCGGACGGCGGTCGCCGGCGGTGGTGGTCGTGACTTGAAACACATGTGTATCGTATGCTCCCATGTGTTTTAGAAACTAATATTTTTAGTGACTTGAAACGCATGTGTTTCGTGACTTGAAACATATGTTGAGACACATGTGTTTCGTGACTTGAAACACATGTGCTTCGTGACTTGAAACACATGTGTTTCGAAATAATATGCTCGTTTGTATTTGATCTTAACCATTTTGATCCAATAGTAAGGATTTATTCCTTGGGATTATGTAAAACCTTTTGATTTCCTTGAGACAACTTTATATATAGTGATCTTGTAGAGTTAGAAAAAGCTAAAAAAAAAAAAAGAAGCAAATTGTTAGTATGTTTTTTTTTGAACGATCTACTTCTTCTTTTTTTTGGACAAATTGTTAGTATGTCAATTAATTAATAACACATGTTATATCAGTATTAATCAATATTAATATCACAACCATAAGACTAATTATTTTGAAAAATCATACAATTACACCTAAAATACCCTGAAATATGACTGGCAAGGCATTTACAGATTTACTAGTGAACATCAAAACCTTTTCCCGCCTTTCCCAAACCACCCACAGGACTGCAGGAGACAACGATGGCGAGAGGTGGGAACCAGAAAAACATCTGATCAACGGCGGACCAAACAAATCCTGAAGCAGAATAACGTAAACGACTCAGAAAACTGGCAATTTCAAAAAACTTACTCTCTGAAGCTCCGGCCAAAGCTTCATCACTTGCTCTAAATCCATCGAAAACAGTAATTAAACGCCACGGTAAAGACATACTCAGGAAATCAAACCGGAAGAATCAGCTTCTGTTTTCATTTCCCGGTTTACTTGCTCCTGTTTCCTGTGGTAAGCTCGGCGAGCGCAAAGATCTCGGCTCCAAAAACCCTATTATGTACCTCGATTTCCCTCAGGTTTAATTACTAACTCATTTTTGTTTATGCTCATTATTATAATTTTAATCGTGTTTGAGGTTGATTGTTGTGTGAGTCTGTGAGTTATCACGTAATACCACACGAAACTAACTATTTTATTGAATAAGAGAGAACTAACTGTAAGCCTTAATTCATTTGTCCTGTGACTGTAATCTAATTATCTTAGGGCAGTTAATTAGTCCATGATTTTTGTCTAATTAAGGATAATTAGTAAACCTTTTGAACAAAACTTGGATCTATAAGTGAAGGGTATGCTGCTAAGATAATTTTTGAGATACAGTAGTAGAATAGAACATGTATAATAATCTCAAATACCAATTGTGATCATGGTCTTCTAGTATAAATACAACTTTAGGGGATCTCGGTTGTGCTGAACTAGTACATATACTGTATATGTACATCATAAACTAATCGATATTCCTATTTATTTATTATAATTTTTATTTATTTTCTGAGTGTAGGGTAGGATGAAGTTATTTGGGACAATTGTTTATCCCAAGAACAGGTATTTAACCCTGCAGTTTTCTAAAGGTGGGAAGAATGTGATGTGTGTAGATTACTTTGATACCCTGGTTAGTGGTTGTATATTTCTTAACGTTTTTCTTAACCTTCTAGAAATTTGTAAAAGTGTTTATTTCACGTCTTTTTGAAGCTATTTCTCTTGAAATATGTGAATAACTAAATACCAACTGTCACTTAAATGTGAGACTATACATGATTTACTCAAACTATTACTGTTTCAGATTGTCTTTTCTGATGCATGGTGGATTGGAACCAATGAAGAGAATCCAGAAGAAATCAAACTTAGCTTTCCAGAAAACATGAGTATGGTCAGTGTTCCGGTTAAATAATTACATTTACGTTTGACCTGTGGGTCAACAGTCAACACAACCCAACGTGTTTTGACCTTTATTAAAGAGTACCCATTTACCCTACTTAGTTTATAGAGCCGACACTGGGCGACCCGTTCCGACCCGTTACCCACCCAATTACCCGCCCCACTCGTTTTCCCACGTCTTTTAATTAGGGCAATTTCATCTTGGCCACAGGTACAGGAAAATGATTATGATTTTAAAGGCAGTGCAGGTTCATCAAGTGAAAGAATTCAAGGAATAAATGTGAATAAAAGTAAAGTATCTGATAAGTCTCCTGAACATGAATTAGAAAATGAATTTTCTGATAGTGAAATTGATCCAAATGGTTTTATTCAAACAACTGCTACTAGACATTTAACAAGGACTACTGGAAAAACATTTAAGTTAGTATATTTGTTATTTAATTTTAATAAATCTCGTGTTTTCGCATATTAAAAGTTATCTTTTCTTGTATAGGTTTGCAGAATCTTCATCTGCAGATGATCCAATTGATTTGGATATTAAGACTGAATCTTCTGACGGGGAAGATAAAGAAATTAGTGTCGGGTATTTTCTGAATTTTTTTATATTAATGTTAATTTATTATTTATTAACTATAAAAATATATCATATGAATTATTTGTTAGTATTCTTTTATATTATCAAATATATTTCCAATAAACTTTTTAATAACATTACTAGGACTAGGAGGGGTAAAACGTAAATGATTCTTCTTAAAAATTCACAGTTTTGATTCATGTATCATGTATGAAACTAAGAATAAAAAAATGACTATTCTACCCCAAAATAGTTGTATAATCATAACCCTGTTAATCAAACTCTAAAAACTGGTGGTTTCGAATTCAAGTCACTATAATCAAATAATAATTTTATTTACATATATTTTAAAGGAAATTTATTTGCATGTACTATTTCATGTAGACTTTAGCAACTCAATATTCTTGTTCAAATTTCATTTTTCAGATCTATTATAAGGTGTCAACTGTTTTTTTATTTTTTCAAGAGTAAATATCACGGACGGTCCTTGTGGTTTACTCAAAATTGCACCTATGGTCATTTACTTCAAAAAACTACACTGATAGTCCCTATTTCTTGAAACCTTTTGCACTGACACCTCGGCTTTCGTCTGTACAACCAAACAGATGACCAAATGTTCGTAGTGGTGACAAAATGCATTATCAAACTGGGGGAAACCGATCCTCTCCCGGGAAGTTTGGTCGACGAAATGACCAAAGCAAGCCAGAAAAAAGTGGAGTATACATTTTTCGGTCCCCCCATTACGTGAGGTCTAATGCGTGCAAAAAATAATAAGCCTAAAGTAACATTATTTTTCTTTTTACAAAAATATGAAGCATCATAAATGAAGGAATGCAAAATACATTTATTACGAACCGATAAAGGCTTCATCGATTTGTTTAACTCTGAGTGCGAGACATATGAGTATAATTGTTCCCAAACTCGACCTAGAAAAAAATAATAAAGTCGTTAACGTTTGAATAAAAGATGGTAATTTTTAGACCACATATTTTAATCAATATATTACAACAATAACATTATTTATTTGTATGCAGAATTATTTATACATTGTCGTAAGCATAAAAAAAATAGTAAGAAAATTAATTCCCTTGAATAAAAGCAGAAAGGGAAATGAATTATCAACAGTGACTATTGACTTCATACGTTATGCTAATCATTGTACTATATGACTATAATTAGTCGATTGTCATATGTCAAAATACTATTCAATGATATGACAAAACACGGTGGAAGTTTGTTAAGGCTAGTGTACATGGCATACCACGGCCCATTCTATTAAACATTTCTCAACCATTTTTCCATATCAACCCCCGATGTTTTTCTTGTCGACAAAAATTCAACACTTTTTTTTCTTCAATTTTCATTCATTGTCTACAAAGTGTACGGTAAGACACATATAACATGATTGTTGTGTAGAAGTCCAAGTATCGGTACTCAAACAAACTCTACCAATGTTATTTTTAATAAATGCACCAATTTTTACTTTTTCTTCATCAAACAATCTATAGACGTCTAAAGTGTTGTCGTACTTCTACATGGAATTATAAATGACGGTTGAGAAACAACATTGTAATGTTTAAAACCCGCGCCTTCCACAAAACGAAATGGAAGTTCATCAACTACTATCATATGGGCAAGAGCTTTTCTATTTCCTTTTTGATCAAATCTCCAAGATGTCAATTTATTTTGATCGCCATGTTCAAAAGCTAGTTGTGTTTGACCACCACCAGTTTTAGCTAAATTTGCGTAACATTTTGTTAAATGAAGATTAAGATTTGAGGTACTGTAATTTTTCTTTGCACACTTGTATTGTCGCGACCACAATGTTTACACTTCGATCTTAATATACCATCTTTGTCCGTAATTTTGTCAAATTCCAACCAACGTGGGGCTCTATCATTGTATTTACTAGGTTCATCCCCATTTTCTTCCGAATTCAACTCATTAGTCGGATGATCAACTTCAAGGTCAATCGATTGGAAATCACATATGCATATTACTATGAATATATATATATATATATATATATATATATATATATATATATATATATATATATATATATATATATATATATATATATATATATATATATATATATATATATATATATATATATATATATATATATATATATATATATATATATATATATATATATAGTGTATAATTAAAATCAGAACCAATTAAGGCTACAGAACCAACAGAACTCAATCTAAACCATTGATTTTTGAAATGAAATGATCATGGAAGATACATTAATGTATTTGATGAGGGACCCCCAAATATTGGTTTGCATGGATGTCATTCATGCATGTATACATATATGTGTAGATCACACTTATGTATACATACATGAAAACATATACATATATGTATACATGCATTAATGACATCCATGCAAACCAATATTTGGGGGTCCCTCATCAAATATATTAATGTGTCTTCCATGATCATTTCATTTAAAAAATCAATGGTTTAAATTGAGTTCTGCTGGTTCTGTAGCCTTAATTGGTTCTGATTTTAATTCAACCCTATATATATATATATATATATATATATATATATATATATATATATATATATATGGTCCGGATCCGGTGAGGACTCTTTTCCTCGCGAGGACTGTGAGGACTCCAAAAAAAACTCTAAAAATGATCCAAAACAAACTTTTTTCAAAAAATTCCTTTTTTAAACATTAAAATCGCTATGTATAAGATCCAATTTTTTTTTTTCCAAAAATGATCCAAAGAAAAAAATATGGATCATAATAATGATCCACAAAAAAAATCTGGATCATTGTTATGATTCGCTAAAAAAAGTGGATCATAATTTTTTTTTTTTGAATGTTTTTTTTGTCAAATGTAGTAATAATTATGGTGGGTTATATATATTTTTTTCAGAATTTTTTGAAATTTTTATGAGGTGTCATCGCGAGTCCTCACCGAAAAAAGAGTCCTCACAGGATCCCACTATATATATATATATATATATATATATATATATATATATATATATATATATATATATATATATATAATGTTTTTTTCAAACTTTTTTGTGATGATTTTCATCCATAACCTTACTATAAATCATAAACATACGCAATAATAACTATAGTTAACCCACTAAATAGCAGGATCAATTTGATATTAATTATTCCAAACAAAACTTACATTTTATATGTTGAGATCCAGACACCCAGTAGACGTAAATGTCAAAAGCTCAATGTAAGGAAAATGAAAAATAAAAAAAAAGGCAAAAAGTGCATGAGTTGCAATTAAAAACTACGTCCCTCTTTTTCCTTTCTCAACATACATACACAAGTAATTTCTATTTACGTCAATATGGTAACTATTTTCCTTATTTTATCATGTTTCCAGTACAAAGTTTGAGCATAGATGGATGTTGTGTACTCAATTAATGTGTGGTCTGTAGGTAAAAGCAAATTAAAGGCTATTCTTTTCCTAATATTGTTTCCTTAAATCTCTATTTAATGGTGCTACTCAGAGTTGACTTGCACCAAAATAGAAAGTGCACATGCAAGAGCACTTGAGGACATGTCTCAGTTTGCAATTCATTACTTTTAGTTCCAAACTATGCAACAACATGATCAAATTGATTTTGTATTAGATACTACTCACATAACATTTGGTTGTCATCTTATGGAACTGAAGTAGTGAACCTTTGAATCTACCAATTAAATATGTAGTTTTTTGCAGACCACACATAATGTGTTTGAAAATATAAATATATAAAAAACACTGTTATCCGTTCAGTTTCGGTAATTTAATCGGAGGATTTTACTAGCCGTTCAAGTTAGGGGGTGAGCATTTGGGCCGAAAAAACCGACCGAAACCGATAACATGTTATCCGTTCAGTTTCGGTTTTGAAAATTCATAGTTTTTGGTTTCGGTTCGGCCTTCACATAAGGATGAGCATTTGCCCTAAAAAAACCAAACCGAGCCAAAACCGAAACACATGTGATCGGTTCGGTTTCGGTTTTGAAAATTCATAGTTTTCGGTTTTAAAAACTTTCAATCTCTTGGGCTAAATCTCATAACTGAAGAATCTAATACAACATCATTAGCTGCAATAAGTGTGGTTTAATCTTGTGGAAGCTGCAACCATAGGTTATATGGTAATGTTAGCAATAGAAAACTCTCATTTAGTCTCACATTTAAAACTGTCACTAAAGGTGAAAAAACACAGAGGTGTAATTTAAGCGACAACCCAATTCCCGCCAAAATCTTTTTGGAGCTTTATTTTGTATTATTGATTATATATTTGGAGCTTTGTTTTATTTTATATGTTTTTTAGGCTTTTTGGTATTTAAGCAACTTTAAGACAAAAAATTCCAATGCTAAAATCTGTTGACTTTTTTGGTCTACTAAAACGGGCGGTTCGAGATGGTGTTTGATAATCATTCGTATGAAACTGGCTACTATAATTCAATAACACTTTGTAGAATATATTTGCCTTCAATTCACTCTGTATTTAGGACCCAAATGATAAAGTACTAATCATTGTTTCGGCCTTTATTATTGAACAGTCTTCAAATCAAAATCCCCAAATCAAACTTCTTTAGGAGACGATGTAAAAAAAAATTTCGTTTCTTTGGATTACTAATAGGGGAAAAAGAATCTTGTAAATTGGTTAGATTGGTGTTGTAATCCCCATGTAAACTAGTAATCTTGTTTCTCTTGTTCTAGTTCCTTGCTAGATTTTTATTTTTATTCAAAGCTGTTCAAAAAAAACATTAACTCGGCGGACGACACACCTTATAATATGCCACTCGATTTATGTTATTATTTAAAAATAACAAAATCATTTTGTCCTGCTTTAATTGAGACAAGGATACATCAGTTTGAGATGTACAAAACCAAATTAATATCCATACGAAATGATGACGTCAAGAATGTTATTTCAAGGACTTATCCACAATAGACTTTCAATTCATGTTCTAATAGTATCTTTAATGATTTACCAGTATAGTATAAAGCTTCCTAGTTAAGAAAATGACGAACAGATATTTATATGGACGATTTTCATAAATAAATCTAAAAATTCTTAGATTCTTAAAAAAAATTCATTTTTCAAATTTTTTAAAAATAAATACTGCGACTATGTAACGTGCGACTCTACACAACATTTGACAAACTTTTCGTGATCGCATAAAAAATAGTCTTGTCATATAAAAAATATCTAGTCATACATCAATTGTATACAAATGGCCTTTTTGTACAGAAAAATACAGAGTGGCACAAGTGACACATAAAACATCAGATAGTACCGTTTGTTTTGAAAAAAATTGAATCCAATAGTTGTTTTTGGCAAAATTAAGTGCATTTTTATCTATTTTATTAATTATCTCTTTTATATTGTGAAATAGAAGATCGACTAGAAAAAAAGTTGGGTTGGAATGTGTTTATAAGGATGAGCAATTCGTACGCATTACTGCTTCCACAAAAAGTTCTTTTTGCCCTTTTTCCCGCATATAAATCTCCTCCATTCCTCACACACCTTATCTTTCTTTCTTAATAATAAAAATACAAATAAATAATTAAATATCATCACCCTTTTAGCATGTTATACATTAGCATTTGTACAATGTTTTTCAAAACAAATTATCCATGTTAAGTCTCTTACAACATTGATAAGTTTCAAAACTCATCATTGAGTTAAATCAGTATCACATCACCATCTTTGTTACTAAGAAACTAATAATTTTATGCAACATCATCTCATCAATTTTGATAACTTTTCTTCCTATCCATGTTTACATATTTCTAAACTTAACATGAGTAGTGCACTAATAATCTTTTCTTTTCTCATATCATCTCATAATAAGTAGGAAGCAATAACACTTCTCATTTCTAATACACTTAAAAAAGCAAAACAATGAATGTTAAATTGTATACATGCGATCATCAAACATCGGTTCATCCCTTAAGTTTCAAAGTAGACTTTCAAGAGAATAAAATTTTGGTGCTTTAGAAAAGATAATCTTAATACAAAGTAAACTTCATAGTGTTGTATATCACATTTCACAACAAGAAGTAAAATTTGTTGTTTCTGATATACAATGAAACACTAGTGCATACAAAATAATAAACTAGCTAGATTAATCATATTTTATGTAAAACAGAATTGAAGAAACTTACAAAAGAGATGATATACAAAACAAAGAGGGTTTAAGTTACATCTTCCTTGAAAACAACTAAGACAAGCTAATTAATAACTTACGAAGAAAAAAAGATGAAGATAAAAAGAGGGTTTAAGTTAGATCTTCCTTAACAAAACATGGTTTACATCTTCCTTAACTAACATGAAAAATTTACTTTCTAAACATACTTCTTTACATCATCATCGTCGTCATCATCATCATCATCATCATTTTCTAAGTATAAAAATGTACATGTTGTTAAATAATATATATATATATATATATATATATATATATATATATATATATATATATATATAAGGGCCCCACCACTAAATTTTTGTCCCACAAAAAACTTCTCATTTCACATTTGATGGGCTCCACATAATAAAATACTATTATTATTAAGGGCCCCACCACTAACTATCCAATAACTATCTTTCTCTCTCAAAATCAATCTTATATTTTAATCAAAATTATTACCAATAACCCCACCACTAACTATCACCTTAAATCTTGTGCCCAAGTGAAATGAGAAGTTTTTTGTGGGACGGAGGGAGTAATTGTTTTAAGTCCAAGAATATTTATTAATGGATATACTATTTTCCCTACTACTTTGTCTTTTATCTTTTATGAAAATCGAAAAGGAACAAATTGATAATAATTCAGTTACATTGTTTTAATCCTCACTAGTATAAATAGAAATGATAATAAATTTATATGAAAATAGATAATGAAAATAGTTTTTAACAATAATGAAACTTTTTAAACCACTTACATTTCCATTCTTTTAAAAGTAGGGTTGCTCACTAAAATTAATTTAATATTTTAAAATAAGGTTGCTCCCTTACCTGAGATACGAGATCTCATTCACTCTCTCTCACACACACACACACACACACACACACAATCACTCTCTACTTTCTTTTTTTTCCGATCATCATCTTCCCCTCTCTGTCAATGGCGATTTCAGTTTTTGGGTTTTCTTCGTCTCTTTTCTCTTTAAAAGGAGAGAAAATGGGTATGAGTTTAAGTGGGCGGACACCCTCATCCGTTTCTTTTAAAACGGGTATAAAAAATCTCTCACACTAATTGCGGCAAAGGAAGAAAAGTCTTTCTTCTCCGATGTCCTGCCACTGACAGTTAACGTCGATTATAAGGTGATATAATACAATTTTGCCCCTATAAAATAGTTATATAACTCCAATTTCACCTTTTGATATCATATTTTGATTTTCTTAAAATCCAAAAGGTGGAGAAGAAGATAAACGTGGAAGAATATGCAAGAGCAACACTACGAGAAGAACTTAAGAAGTTTCGTGATCTTCTTACCTCCGGCAATGTTAGGATTATCCGTACAGAAATTTTTCAAGGAGAAGTTATGGAGAAATACTACACTCACGTATTTTTTTTTATTATTTATTTTCTAACTCGCAGTGTTAAGATTACCCTTTTTTTGATGAATTTACTTCATAAATAGGTGATGTTAAATGTGAAGAAAGCTGTAGGCGGCTCCGTGTAGGTCAGGGGAGATGCAAAAGACGTTAATGGCAGTATCGACGATGCTGCATCAGAAGCTCAACTACAGTTAAGCAAATTAAAGAACAAAATAACACGATTTGAGAGGAAAAGTCGACGTCGTAACAAGGGCTATTATTAATGTTACACTTTCTGAAAATCTCTCAAGATTATGGGTGGGTTTTTGACATGACCTTTAGTTATTTTATGTGTCACACCCCGCCAAAAAATGAGTTTTACTTCATTTAAAATGTTTTGCGGAAGAACGAAAGTGTAACGTTCATGCCAACATAGCAAAAATTAAGTAAACAAACACCCACGCATTAATGAAAAATAAAGGTTTGTTTCACTTTCCAAAAGTAGAAAGTTTCCAAAAATAGAAATTGTTTGAAATGAAATGATTGTTCGTAAACTTAATGTCTTAATCATGGCTCACGACAATCCCAATGCTCATATCCTCCAAACTCCACTGCACCTAATTACCTGGAAAAACATAAATAGTAAAAGGGTCAACAATAATGTTGAGTGAATCCACAGGGTTAAAGTAAAGTGTAAGGTAAAGTAAATGTTTTTGCTACTCAAAATGTTTGTTATGAAAATGATTTATGACTGAAAATGTATAAGGTTCAACACTCATATGATATGAGAATTAAATATGAAAAGTGAAGTGTAATTATAGAATATCTACAATTACTAGTTATGTTTATGAAAATGTGTTGAACAAGTTGTTATGTTTGACATCGTATGAACTGTTATCCCCAACAGGTAGCTAAGTCCATTGAGTTAATATACCAACCCCTAAGTCCACAATCAACACTTCAACTCCAGTATGTTATGTTATTTTATGGATATACACTCCCGGAGATGTCTTGGATAAACCAAGTAATGATCAAACGTTTGTTGGGAGGATGAGTGTCAGCCAATAGTACTATCTGCATATCCATGGTCTAGATCCACTAGCTAATGATTGCTGGTAACCTTAGTCCGGTATAATAATTGTTTGTCATGCCAATGCGATAATGAAAATGTATAAATGTTGTTGTACAGTCATAGTAAAACAGTAGCAGTTGTGTTTATGTTTTCCACCCCAAAGTTTATAAAAACAGTAAAAGAGTAAAAGGGGTCTGTGGACTCACCTGGCAAAGCTTAGTGACAAGTACTTAAGACAGAGGAATCCTTTGGAGACTCCTAGCTTCCTAAATGATTTAACTAATGATTAGACTAAGCTAACACCGGCGATTCTATATACGATATAAGTTAAGCATTATATATTTCATGTTATGTTTTATGTTTTGTGACATCGAATGAATTTGGGTTATTGGACCTTAATAGGTCGAAATGAAATGAAATGAAATGAAATGAAATGAAATGGACTTCGAAATGAAATGAAATGGGCTTGGGTTAGGCTTATTGGGCCTAGATTGTGCCTATTGGGCCTAATGGGCTTAATGGGCTTAATGGGCCATTGGGTTGGGCCACTTGGGCCTCTTATTGGGATTAGGTCCACTTAGATTGGGCCATGAATTGGGCTTGGCCCAATTGGGTTCGGTTTGGTTAGGTATGGGCCAAAGGTTTGGGCTTTGGTCCAAATGGGCTTGGATGCTAATGGGCCAACTAAGGTTTGGGCCAGATGGACTAAAGTAGATCGATATGGGCCAAGTACGGGCCTTGGCCCGATTGGGTATTCGGGTTTGGGTTGATCGGTTTGGGTCAAGATCCGGCCTTGACCCGGTTTGACTTATTGGTCAACATTAGTCAAAATTAGTCAACAAAAGTCAACACTTGGGTTCTAGATTTCGGCTAGGGTTGAAAGTATACTATAATTTGGTCAACCAAAGTCAACGATGGTCAATCTAGCTATCAAATGGTCAAATAGTCAATCATGGAAGTCAATTAGGGTTAGCGTTTGATGAGGCTCGGCTAGGGTTTGACCTAGGGTTGGCCGAATGGCCAAAACCCTACGGGTTTGTGGCTAGGTTTGGCTAGATCGGTTCTAGAGTTCGGGTTTTGGTACTTGGTGATCATAGATCGAGCCTAGGGTTCTAGATCTTGGGTTTTAGCATGCACATGGCGAGATCTAGGGTTCTAAGTACGGATCTAGCAACAAAATCAACTGATATGCACTTACAAGCATTCGATCGAGTGTAAGCATGCAAGCATGCTACGGGTTCATGAGCAAGGGACGTATACCGAGACCATATGGCATTGGCCATGGTCTTGGGTTCGAGTGTAACACCTTGAATTTTAATACAAAATATTGGCCAAAATAAAACATTTTATAAATAGAAGAACATCCTCAAATTTGGATTTACAAAAACCTTGGTATGAAATCAGAGTATAAAAGTAGGTGTTACAAAATAGATCATAACCAAGCTAAGACTAAATCCAATCTAGTGTTCTTCTAATCTAGGTCCCGCATCTCTATCCATGCGTACCTAAGCCTTCGATCCCGAACCTGAGTACATAGCAAAACAAAACGAGGAGTACGTGAGACAAAACGTCTCGTGAGCTACATGGGTTTAGACCCAATAATAATAATAATCGCGTGACATATAAATAACATAAAAGTAAGTTATCCATCTAACTAGTCACCCTATTGTGACTCTAATACTTTGCTTTCCTAGCAATCATATCTAGTTGTCGGGACATCCCCAACCAACTAGAACCCCATTAACTCATTAACCGGGGATCCCCCGCATTAACAAGCTTCAAGGTAAAGGCAAGAGGGAATCGCCCAATCTACCTATACCTGCCTTACTCGCCGGACTTCTTCCAGTTAGCAAGACTACTATCATGGAATGGGCCGATGGGGATCCGCCCAAATGCTCCCCATTCCATACCTTATGACCGGGGATCCCCGCGTCATCACATCGTCTCAACCTTACTATAACTCAACGGTTATATCAAACAAAGCCCTTGGCTATCACATCAATCATCAACAAGTTAGTTAACTATATTCAAAAATATACAACTAACTCTATTTACTAAATTTTACTCAATTATCAAATAGACTCGACATATGTAACAACAGGTATTTTCATGGCTATGTACTCAATAAAGTCCACACGTACTCACCTTAGTAACAAAGATGCTTTAATCGTATTCTTGACACCAAACTCTTGCTTCCACAATTTCACCGACTTTCCAAGATGTCACCGAAAGCCTAATACAATGATCATACAATGTTTAACATCACAATCTACTAATAATGTATCCATTTATCACTAGATACCATCAGCTAACACTTTCCCCCAATTATGGTGATTTACCAAACCCTAGGTTTAACCAACCCGTAAGATTCTTACCAATCATAATCATACACTGGTTTTCCTTGTTAATATATCATCTATCAAGTGTATACACCATTTATATCACCATATCCCATAACCCCAAGAACTAGGGTTTCAACCTCAAGCTTCTAAACCCATAGATCTAAAGCTACAACTACAAAGGATTGAAGATATACCTTTAATCTTCAACTAGGAGTGAAGAATCACAAGATTTGACCAAGAAATCTGCTCCAAATGATGGTTTACACCCAAAATCGTCCACAAACTCGAGAGGGAGAAAACTAGGGTTTTTCTTTGCATTTAATGAGCTAAAACCCGACTTTAATGCTGTCGTCCAGAGTTCACGGCGCGAACTAAGTTCGCGTCGCTAACTCCAAGCCTTGCACGCAGACTTAGCGATCGCCATCTTAATGCGAACTACTTCGCGCCTCATGGCCAAACTCCCTGGCCCGACTTCCCGATCGTTACCACAAGTTCGCGTCGCGAACTTCCTAGGGCAGCAGGGCTGCACTTTTTCATCTTTCTCTCGACCCGGTTTCGCCCATAACTTCCTCGTACGGTCTCCAAACGACACGAAACCAATTCCTACGTTCTTTAAACGAATTATCCTTATTTATCATATTTTTGTACAATTTATTTACAAATTTCGGGTCGTTACAACTATCTACCCCTTAAGAAGATTCTGTCCTCGGAATCTTATCATAGTTCACGAAATCCGGGTACCTCTTCCGAATCTCGTCTTTGACTTCCCAAGTCAAATTCGGCCCAAGTGAATGCTTCCACTTGACCAACACCAACTCGATCTCCTTATTCCGAAGCTTCTTTGTCTTCGTTTCTAATATAGCCTCGAGCTCCTCGATTAACCGGTTCGGGCCGTCAACCCGCAACTCTTGCAACGGAATAATATTTTCGACTTCCCCGATAAATTTTTTCAAATAACTTACGTGAAAGGTGTCATGCACACCTTGAAGCTCGGGTGGAAGTTCCAACTTAAAAGCTTGAAGCCCGACCCATTTCAATATTTTAAACGGTCCAACATACCTTGGACTTAACTTTCCTTTCTTACCAAACCGCATCACACCTTTCCAAGGTGACACTTTCAACATGACCATATCACCGACATCCAAGTCGTATGGCCTTTTCTTCAAACCCGAATAACTTCGTTGTCTATCTTGGGCGACTTTCATGTTGGTTTGAATAATACCGATCTTTTCATTTGTCACTCTCACGATCTCGGGACCCGTGAGTTTCGTCTCTCCCGCTTCCAACCAACAAGATGGAGTTCTACATTTTCTTCCATACAACGCCTCATAAGGCGGCATCTTGATAGTCGAGTGATAACTATTATTATACGAGAACTCGACTAACGGTAAATGTTCATCCCATTTACCACCGAAGTCTAACACACACGATCTCAACATGTCTTCAACCGTTTGAATCGTTCTTTCACTTTGACCGTCGGTTTGCGGGTGATAAGCCGTGCTCAACCGCAACTTTGTACCCAACTCTTCTTGTAAAGATCGCCAAAATCTCGAGGTAAACCTCGCGTCTCTATCGGACACAATCGATAACGGAACCCCGTGGAGTCGAACCACCTCATCAACATATAACTTAGCCAATTTCTCAAGTGGCAACGTTTCCCGAATTGCTAAAAATAATGCACTCTTGGTCAACCGGTCAACTATGACCCAAATGGCATCGTGACCTCTACTCGTCTTCGGTAACCCTACTATGAAATCCATAGTTATGTCTTCCCACTTCCTGGCCGGTACAACTAATGATTGAGCTACCCCATACGGTACTTGATGCTCGGCTTTCACTTGTGCACACGTGGCACACTTAGAGATATACTTGGCCACCCTCGCCTTCATTCCGGGCCACCAATAAACCCGTTTCATATCTTGGTACGTCTCTGTACTTCCCGGGTGAATCGAATACTTCGACTTGTGCACATCATACAACAACTCTTTTCGGATACCACCGAACTTAGGAACCCAAATACGACCGCCTACGGTTTTCAACCCTTGTGCATTTTTGAGAAAATGTTGGTTCTTACCTAACCGTTCTTGTCTTAACTCGTCTTTTCCCATAACCTCTCGTTCGGCATTCTTGATTCTTTCAATAATACTCGAGACGACTTCTATACGTGTTAAAATTCCTCGGTTCGGGTTTTCATAAACCTTTCGGCTCAAGGCGTCGGCCACTACATTAGCCTTTCCCGCGTGATACACAATCTCACAATCATAATCGGCAATCAACTCGATCCACCTTCTTTGTCGCATATTAAGATCTTTTTGAGTAAACACATATTGTAAACTTTTATGATCCGTGTACAACGTACACCGAGTACCATACAAATAATGCCTCCACAACTTCAAGGCAAATATAATCGCCGCCAATTCCAAGTCGTGTGTCGTGTACCTTAATTCCGCATTCTTCAATTGTCGCGAGGCATACGCGATCACTTTACCTCTTTGCATCAACACACAACCGAGCCCTTGATTCGACGCATCGCTATAAACCACAAAATCCTCCATACCATCCGGTAACGTAAGAATCGGCGTGTTACATAACTTTTCTTTTAACAACTTAAACGCCTCTTCTTGCTTCTTCTCCCACACAAAATTCTCACTTTTTCTCGTTAACTTTGTGAGTGGAATCACGATTCTCGAGAAGTCTTGTATAAACCTTCGGTAATAACCGGCTAATCCAAGAAAACTTCTAACCTCGGTAGGAGTTCTCGGAGGCTCCCAATTTGACACCGCTTCAATCTTGGACGGATCAACCTTAATACCATCACACGTCACCACGTGACCTAAGAATTGCACTTCCCGCAACCAAAATTCACACTTCGAGAATTTTGCATACAACTTCTCCCGTTTCAACACGTCTAGAACAAGCCTCAAATGACCTTCGTGTTCTTCTTCAGTTTTCGAATAAATCAAAATGTCGTCAATAAACACGATCAAAAACTTATCAAGGAACGGTTTACAAACCCGATTCATTAAATCCATAAAAATGGCCGGCGCGTTTGTAAGACCAAACGGCATCACTAGAAACTCATAATGACCATATCGTGTGCGAAAAGCCGTCTTCTCGGTGTCGCCTTCTTTCACCAAAACTTGGTGATAACCCGACCTCAAATCAATCTTCGAGAAATAACTAGCACCTTGCAATTGGTCGAATAAGTCATCAATTCTCGGCAACGGGTAACGGTTCTTAATAGTTACCTTGTTCAACTCTCGGTAGTCGATACACATTCTCATCGAACCGTCTTTCTTCTTAACAGATAACACCGGTGCGCCCCACGGTGACGAACTCGGACGAATAAAACCTTTATCTAACAAATCTTGCAATTGGGTCATCAATTCCCGCATCTCGGTGGGAGCTAGACGATAGGGAGCACGAGCAATCGGCGTCGTCCCCGGAACTAAATCAATTTTAAACTCGACTTGTCTCTCCGGCGGCAAACCGGGCAAGTCATCGGGAAATACCTCGGGGAAATCCCGAATAATTTTGACATTATCCATTGACTTCTTTTCCTTTCGGGCATCTAACACATATGCAATAAACGATGCACAACCTTTCGATATACTTTTCCTTGCCTTAATGGCGGTAATCACATTAGGCATGTGATGTCGTTTCTCCCCATACACATACACTTTCTCATTCTCGGGTGTCATAATCGACATTATTTTCTTTCCACACAAAATCTTGGCTTGGTGCATACCCAACCAATCCATACCGATAACCACATCAAACGCCCTAATTCCCATGGGCAACAAATCTACCTTAAACTTTCTACCGTCTATTTCTATTTCACAATTTCTATAAATACATTCAACCATAGACGTCTTCCCGTCGGCTACCTCTATCTCATAAACCTCATCTAACATTTCAGACGGCACATTCAATTTACAACCGAACTCATATGACACAAACGGATAATTGGAACCCGAATCAAACAAAATATGAGTTGGCAAGGAGTTAATGAATAAAGTACCTGACACCACATCGTGTGCCTCCTTCGCCTCCTCCCGAGTGAGTTGGAAGGACCGCCCCTTCACCTTTGCCGGTTCCACTTTCTTTTGAGCCGTGGACACCATCAACTCGTTTCCCTTCTTCGGGCACACATTGCTATAGTGCCCCTTTTCGTGGCACGAGAAACACTCAACCTCGGCCAATGATTTCGACTTGCATTCTCGGGCCATATGCCCCGGCTTCCCACAATTAAAGCAAGTCTTCGACTCTCCTCGGCACACGCCGGCATGATTCTTCCCGCACTTCTTGCACGAGCCAACACTTCCTTGTTTAGAGAAGCTCGAGGTGAACTTCCCTTTTTTGAACGAACTAGAGCCGCTCTCGGCCTTCCTTTTCTCGCCCACATGGGCCCTCTCGGTAACCCGTGCCTCATTTACTTCCTCAACACCCCGGGCGGCACTAATAGCCTCATCGAGTGAGACTGCCCTCTTAACCTCCAACTGATAATCCCACGGTAGCCCACTTGCATACCGAACCACTCTCAACCTCTCATCCGAGTAGGTTTTAGCCACAAACGGGAGCAATCCCGTGAACTCTCTCGAGTACTCTTCAATTGTCATATCACCCTTCTTGAGGGTCACGAATTGGCTTGCAAGCCATGAAGGATTTAAGAGCACCAATAAAGTCCAAATTAAGAGCACCAATAAAGTCCACACGTACTCACCTTAGTAACAAAGATGCTTTAACCGTATTCTTGACACCAAACTCTTGCTTCCACAATTTCACCGACTTTCCAAGATGTCACCGAAAGCCTAATACAATGATCATACAATGTTTAACATCACAATCTACTAATAATGTATCCATTTATCACTAGATACCATCAACTAACACTTTCCCCCAATTATGGTGATTTACCAAACCCTAGGTTTAACCAACTCGTAAGATTCTTACCAATCATAATCATACACTGGTTTTCCTTGTTAATATATCATCTATCAAGTGTATACACCATTTATATCACCATATCCCATAACCCCAAGAACTAGGGTTTCAACCCCAAGCTTCTAAACCCATAGATCTAAAGCTACAACTACAAAGGATTGAAGATATACATTTAATCTTCAACTAGGAGTGAAGAATCTCAAGATTTGACCAAGAAATCTGCTTCAAATGATGGTTTACACCCAAAATCGTCCACAAACTCGAGAGGGAGAAAACTAGGGTTTTTCTTTGCATTTAATGAGCTAAAACCCGACTTTAATGCTGTCGTCCAGAGTTCACGGCGCGAACTAAGTTCGCGTCGCTAACTCCAAGCCTTGCACGCAGACTTAGCGATCGCCATCTAAACGCGAACTACTTCGCGCCTCATGGCCAAACTCCCTGGCCCGACTTCCCGATCGTTACCACAAGTTCGCGTCGCGAACTTCCTAGGACAGCAGGGCTGCACTTTTTCATCTTTGTCTCGACCCGGTTTCGCCCATAAATTCCTCGTACGGTCTCCAAATGACACGAAACCAATTCCTACGTTCTTTAAACGATTTATCCTTATTCATCATATTTTTGTACAATTTATTTACAAATTTCGGGTCGTTACATCGAGTTTAGGGGCAAATCAAACCAGAAAACAAACAAAACAAGGAAGGGATTCGGTTTACCTAGCTTGGATCGAACGAACAAGTGGAGATGATCGAGCTTGCTTGGAATCGGACGAAGGTGATGATGGTGGTGTTGCTTGCGGTTTCCGAAATCAAGAGAGGCAAAAATAGGGTTGAAAGGGTTAAGTGTGCTTATATAGTGTAGGTTTAGGGTTGAGATGATAGTGTTTGAGTCAACCAAGGACTCTTTCAAATTTGAGATGGATAAGGATATCAAAGGGGAAGATAAGATCAAGAGAAAACAACACATGGCCAACACCCTTAAGGTGTTTCGGCCGTGTAGAGAGTCACGAGCATGTGCATGGCCGGCCACTTAGGTGGTCGGTCATGGTTTGATGTCATTCGAGTCACGTTCATTTAAATCGTTACGTTTATTGTTTAACCGGTAAACTTGTCGTTTTAGAAATGATTTAGCTCAAAGTGTGTCACCATAAGAAAGTAATAATGTTGTGTTGACTAAAATAGTCAAACACTAATGTATGGTGTAAAAATATGTATGTTTGTTGTGTGTTAGGAATGCCAAAAATAGAAATGTCCAAAAATAGAAACTTTCTAAATAAGGAAAGTTCTAGAAATGAAATGAAGTTACATACTAGAAATATCGAGTTGTCACATTATGTAAAATAATTTAATCATAACAGTATGTGATTGATGGAATCTGGTGTGATCTAGCTTCCATTGCTACCATAATCATTCCACTCTTTTGCCATTACCCTATATCTATTTTCTTGGTTTTCATCATCATTGCTATCAATTTGTTCATTATAATTTCATGGTTCAGTAAACTAAACCAACATTGATCGTCATTTTTGGTTTAGTTTTTGTTTTTAATTTTATGATTTTTAGATTTCGGTTCGGACCGGTGTGGCTTGTGAATTCAATGATTAAGCATGAACAATTTAGGAATTGGAAGATTGAGATGTAGAGATTTGAGAGAAAAATTGAATAACACTCTTTGCTTAGGATAGAACAATACAAATTATGCAAATGTTAGAGTAATTAGCTTAGAGTTATTTATACTAAGCCCTAATTACAACTAATTACATATTAGCCCCTAGACTATTCATTACAACAAATATGACCCAATAAACATTGATATAGACATCTTTTTAACAGCATAAAAAGACCATAACAATGAAGTTTCAGCATTGTGTTAATCCTTGAAAGAGCATTCAATCCATAATTTAATCTTTGATGATGATTTTAAGTGAAACTTGAGTAAGAAGAAATGAGGGTTTTCGAGAGAGAAAGTAGAGCGAAGGAGAGAGCTTTTGCTTTGGATAAGATTGATTAAATGGCAAAAGTTAATAATTAGGGATTACATCTTTGGTTTATATATCATCTCCCTAATTGTTTAATTAATCCTAAGACTAATCTAATAACTATACAATGTTGGCATAAATACCCCCTAGACTATTACTTATAATAAAATAAGTCCTAACACATTGTCACCAACCTAAACCTAAGGCTAAACATATATTAAAAACCAAAGTCTAACAAAAATTAGACCATATATAGTACGATTTACATCATAAAAACTGCAATAATAGTGTCAAACATTACAATATAAGTCTTCTATTCTTAATAATAGTGCACACTTAAATTTAGTTGGAAGTTCTTGAAACATTCAAATAAGTACTCGGCAATGTCACAAAAACATTTTATTTTTTTTAAATTATGATGTATGTTGAGCAGTACTTAACAATCAAACATTTCAACGAGACAAGAAAGGACAGAAAGATGTAAAGGTTAATAAAGTTGCAGAGTATGTGTGAATTCCAAACTAGACCCATTAGTTGTGACGAAATTTTGATTATTTAACATTAACAAAATCTTATCAATCATTGATCTTAGATAATTTGGAAAAATGGGGTGGACTTGTTAAAAGTGGTTGGCTTTTTTATATATGCTCTCTTGTTGAGCGCTTTTGGGAATTTATAAAATTTTGCATTAAAAAAAACACAAATACTATATAAGATGCTTCGATCATCTAAGACCGAAAATTAAATTATTGAAGAGGAAAAATTTGTCGAAATCATCAAATACACATTTTTTTTTTTTTTGAATGGCAATTTCATTAAACTAGCAAGGAGGTAAAAAAAGATTGTTACAAGAGAAAAGAAAAGAATGTAGAAAACAAAATTACATCGCATACGGCTTACGACACAAGAATAAAATTTAAACTCCTATCTTGTCTTTACTATTTATCCAAAGAAAAGAATAAAATTTAAACTCGCTAAACTCGTAAAATTCATACTTGATAAGTTTGAATTTTATATTAAATTCAAACAATAATCGACACAAGTTCACTGTTTGAACCATATATATTTTTTTCTTAATTATAGCCCTAAGGGTAATGGTTAGCATTTTCCTTATTTAATTAATCATAAAAAATAGTATAATGTTATATAATTTCAGTTATTTTATTACATAAATTTTAGTATAATGTTAGTATATATTTTCGGAATAATCCTTGTGAAGCAACAATGCTAAAAGAATATACTTATAAGAATATATAATATATATATTTTTTTAATACAAGATTCATATTAGATAGTGTAAAAGTAAGCTATTTGAAGGAATAAACATTTTGAGAGTTAATTATTTATTTTCTGTTTTCAAGTTGAAGTCCTATAATACTATTTTTAACCAAGGTATAATTTCATATTTTCATCAATTACTTTACATGTTTGTCATTATTTATCTTTAACATATCTATACATTTGTTATAAGCGTGCCATTTCAAAAAAAATTTAATAAACAATAATATCGAACTAATAGTTACATATGTAAGTTACTTGGTTTTTTGTATACATTTATAGTAATATTCTTTGCAAGAAAGAAATCTAGTTACAAACAAGTAGTCGTTTTTAAAATATTAAAATATGCATGACACATTTATTAAAATTTAAAGTAGTGTTTGGGATTTATTGTTATTATTATTATTATTATTATTATTAATTAATTAATTAATTAATCAAAAAGAAGATTATGGAAGACTGATAAAATAATAAAATATTCTAAAATAGCCTATACGGTTTGTCAGAGATTTGCGCGTGGCGGACCTTACCGGTACCGGCTCACAGGATATAATTTGCAGTTCCTCCTATAATCAATCATCACACACAAACACAAACACACATCATCTCCATCCTGTGGGTTGGTACCACATTTCTTTCCATATGACATTTCAACTAATTCCTGCTTTTTCTGCTTTGTCTTTTCACGGGCGCCGCTGCCGCCTCCGGCGGAACAAAGCCTTCAATGCCGACCAGATATTGGTCTGCTCTTGACTGCCACCCAGCTTCGTCGGTGCTTTGCCTATAAAAGGCATGTTCCGTTGAAACTTTCGCTGCAAAGAAAGTGATTCCGTTGAATCTTCCGTTGAAACCCGTGGTGAAAAGAAAGCGAAAGAAAAAAAGGATTGTGAGAATGAACAAGCTAGGGAAAAGGAAGAAGATGGCGAGAAGGAAGAGGTCAAAACTACGCAAGGCGATAAGGCAAGGATGATCAGAAAGTCGGTTTATGTTTTCCTTTTTATGTTTATTGGTTAGCTTAGTATTAATGGTTAGCTTCGTATTTAGTATTAGTCGTCGGTTAATGTTTTCTAGTAATTAATGTTAACAATTATTTTAGTAATTTTCAGTTTAACCATGTTAAATTTATATTAGTTTTTTTTTCAACGGCTGAAATTCATATCAGTATTTTAATTGTTCAACTAACAATAGACTTGCACAAGTTGTGATAGAGATTTATTAGGCAAAAAATATAACCTTTTAACACAATTTTATTTATTACATTCATATTCTTAAATTCGAATTGATATAGTATGATCCAATGATCGACTTGTATAAACCACTACAAGAAAACTGCCTTATTAGAAAAAAGATTATATTTATACATATTTTATTTTGGCTCGTATAACTTTTATTGAATATAAAAGATTATATAACTTTTTATCGTAATTATGCATCCGATCAATTACATTTACGAGCAATGGGTGCATTATTTTACATCCATATATAAATCAATCTTTTTTCACTTTGATGTATTGTTTAACATTAAATCTGGGTTGGGCACCAGATCCCACCCTCACCCAACATCTTTGTCCACGACTCAACTTTGCACAAATCAATTTATTAACCGACGATTATTTATTTTAATTGGACACATAATCACACTAATACCTGCCTCTTAATTTGTTTTTTTCTCTCTTTTAGTCTTGTTACAACATAATTAATCACCTCTGACCCTTCTAATCAACCTACTTCGATGAAAACAGTTTAGGTTTTCGTTTTTTATGACACCGGTGTTTACCATGTTTTATATTTTATTTTAAGTCCTTGCCTAAAACTCGATCTTCTCCGTTTATGGTACAGCTTTATTACTCTATAAATACATTTCTCATTTTGAAATCACTGTTCATTCAGATTTAAAAACTGTGTTTTGTCGTGCGTTGTTTCATTAAAAGCCTTTTTTTTTTTATTGTTATATGTATAAGTTATTAATTAGTAATTGAAGGAAAGAACGTGGTTGTAGTTCAATTGGTTAAGATGGTTTAATTGCCAACACAAGACTATGGATTTTATTCCCTTACGTATATTAATTTTGTCAATATAGTCATAGGTTTTGAATTGTCGATAATTTTAGTTTTATATAATATTTTTTAAAGGATTTTGCTAAATGTTAGTCCCGGACAGGTGAATTTCTACATCTATACGCTTTCACTAATCAGTTTAAATTTTATGGAGACACTCAACACTTTTTAAACTTTTCTTTATTTATCAAATTGATACAATAAAAATGCAAGCAGTTTGTGGAATAGTTTAGAACAAATCCTAACTAAACTGCTTGCATGTGATAGACAACAACAAATATTATCCAAGACAAGTTTATGATCAATAAATGATCAAGCACAAGACCAGACACTTTCGTTATACAGATTCAATTCTCGAATCAGATAACTAGAGTTAACTGGTGGTTTACACTCTGCTCGAGGGAATAAAGTTCTGGAGTAAATTCAGCAGCGTGTAACCTTGTTGGGTGCACACTGGAATTGATCGTCTAAGTCCTCAATTTATATCATTGGGAAAACGTAGAGCCAAAGGAATGATCGATCGATCCCACGTGTGAGATTTCTGTTGGTGCAGAGGAAATTAAACATAATCAAAAACAAGTTAAACAACAATAACATCAAAACATGTGTCTAACCTCTAGAAAGTTGTTGAAAGTATTATTTCTGTCTGAATACCTTGGCAGAGGCGGCCGGCCATCTATGGAAAGTTTTACATCATTTTTTGTTTTGGGTTTGAGATTTTCCTGTTAAAAAAATTAATTTTTCATTCAAAATTTTAGCCCTAGATACCAGATAATCCAAATAAACAATCATTATCCAATTATCCAAAACCCATTTGAGAAGATCCAAATAAACAATCATTATCCAATTATCCAAAACCCATTTGAGAAATTTGCACAGTACTCAATCAAATCATCCAGTTATTGAAAACCAATTGAGAAATTTGCAAATACCTAATCAAACCAAACGTCACCCAAACTTCTGATTTGGTAGGATTGAAATGGTTAGCTGTTGGAAATCAAAATTCATACTTGAGAAAGAAAAGCTACAAGTAGATTTGGTATCATAAATCTCAACTAAAGAAACAGACAAAAAAATTTCAAGTAAACAAGATATTCTTGATGAGTTTGAGATGGATGAAAAAATAGACAAGATTATAACATTATTTATTTTTTAATTAAATTGTAAATTATTTGTATCAGATAAGAGGAGATTGTTAGGGAAAAAAGTCAATTAAACTTATTCGACTTAGTAAATTTGATGAACAAATTAATATATCAACACAAGTGGAACTCGCATCGGCACAGGCTTAATGCTCTTCTTGATTTGTACAAGGATATATAAACCAAATGATTTGCACAAGGAATAGATTTATTTGTACAAGGAAATATAAACCAAATGGACGATTCTACCCCTAAACATAAATTTATTCCAACATGAAAATGTCATATTTATGAGTAGGATTGTCAACTTCCTTTAAATTTCCTTGCAAAAATAACTCTTTTTCTTGTACAAATCACCACCCATCCGAGAATCCTGATTATTTGGAGATAAAAATAAACTCAAGATTTGAAGATTATCTCTAAAATTAGAATTATTTGGCATTAACATATGGTTTCAAATTCATACAATTTAATGCCTTGAGCATACAAAAAAAAAGGCAAGCATGTTGTATAACTAGAACTGCTCTTAAACAACACAATTCTCCAGCTAAAAGATCACCAATGACCAAGATAACATTCTCGTTTGAACAACAAAATTATACCTTAACTCTAAAAAAAATTCAAAAATGGGCGTTGACTTTATAATAAATATTAATATTAATATTTTTTAATATTTTTTAAAGCAATACTTTTGTAGCATCACTTGGTTGAAATCCTCTTCTCAACATCTCTTCAACCCACAATTTAGCATTATTTGTTCTACCATGTCTATAAAAACCATGCACCAAAGTCTCATAAGTCCATTGATTCGGTTCGTACCCTTTTCTACATAACTTGTCGAACAAGTCACGCGCATTATCCACTTGTTTCATACTTATTTTTCCGTATAAGCATATTATACGTGTATATATCAAGTGGAAAACAATTCCCAACAACTTCTTCCAAATCATCCGTATCTATATCGTCTCTAAAACGGTCTGAAAATAATCCAACAATTTCTCTAAGTCTCCAAATTGGAGACGTTTCATCAATCTGGCCCGAATCAGAACCCAAATCAGAATCAGCCCATGTGTTGTATAATTCCCGATCTTTTAACGAATGTAGAAGCAAATTGTTCCCGATAAATGACGAAACGGGCCGCCCGACATGAATTAAATCGTTTATTAAATCCATTATTTTTTCGTATTTTTTATGTTTGCATAAAACAATAACAAGTTCTTCGTAACATTCGAGGCTCGGTCTGACGGTTTTGTCTTTTTCTCTAATTTCTGAAAATATTTTCAACGCGAGTTCGGGTTTATTTGCTTTACAAAGACCGATTATCATCGTGTTGCATACTTTTCTCCCGATTTTTCTTTTTTTCAAAATATCATAATATAATTCGATAGCATCGGATACTTTTTCTGTCACTAAATAACTTTTTAATAATAAAATATCCGAACTCACATTCGGCAAAATCCCTTTTCTTTCCATCATATTATAAACCGCTTTTGCAAGATCGGGCTTTTTCGCATGGCCCGCGCCTTCAATAAATATATTAAAAACCCGACAATCGGGTTTTTGAATCTTCAATTGCATTTCTAGTAATTTTTGAAATTCTTTTTCAAATTCATCCATCTCACAAATGCTTCGGATAACCGATTTAAACAATGCACGGTTCGGATGATGTCCTTTTTCTTGCATTTCAATTATCAATCTTGAAGCAATATCTCCTTTACCCGATTTAACAAACCCGTTTATCAAACTACCATAAGCACAACCCATTGTAACTTTATCATGTCGGTTAAGTTCATCATGCGCGAAAAACCCATCTTGCACTCTCCCGCTCCTACAAAGGGCATTTATGTAATTTTCATGAACTTTATCACTCAATACAACATTATTCTCCAAAGCTACAAGAAACAATTCATTCATCATATCGAGTTTTTCAAGCTTTAACAAAGCATCCGCAAGGATAGAAAACGTCATTTTACCCGGAAAATAACCTTCTTCAACCGAATTTTTCAATATTTTATACGCGTCAACAACACTTCCGTCACCACAAAGTGAATTCATTAAATAATTAAACGCCAAACTATTTAACTATATACCGATTTCGCCCCTAGATTCATATAACCTAAGTGTCACATCAACCATTCCTGCTTTGCAAAAAAAAACACAAAACAATATTCATCGTTAATTCATCGGGTGGTATATTATTTTCCTTCATTTCTATAATCAAATCACAAACTTCTTCTAACCGATTCTCTCTCAAAAGCCGTAAAATTAACGTGTTGTACCGAAAAACATCCGGAACATAATTAACGTTATTTTTCGTTTTTTGTAAAAATTCCATAGCTCCGTCTATCTTGCGGGCCCGCACAAGCTCCCGAATCCATATATCATAAACATGAAAATCCCCAAATTCATCGACTAATTTTCCCGCTTTATCAAAATCATCGTTTTTACATAATCCGTCTACAAGAGCACCAACTATATAACCGCCACTTTTTAACTTAACCCCTTTTTTCATAACCTCACGAAGATAATATTCGGCTTTTTCAAATTCCTTTTTTCTACAAAAACCTTTAATTAATATCGAATGAGTAACTACCGATTCAAATCCGCGATTTTTAATTTGTTTTGCAACCGATTCAACACCGTCTAAATAGTTTTCTTCTACAAGAGAATTTAACAGCACGTGATAAGCAAAATCGTCTAAATCGATACCTTGGTAACGCATTCGGCCGAATAACTGAAGGGCAATTTCGGGTTTTCCCGCAACAGCATAACCCATGACTAAAATAGTGTGGAAATTGGTTTTGTGAATACCTCGATTTTTGGAATAATTGTCCAAATAATCCAACATTAAAGACATTAGCTTTGCTTTTGACAAAATCTTGAAAATTGCATTGAATGTAGTTCGGGTATGGTGAAACCCGGGTTGCTGACCCGCCCAATCAAAAAATTTCAAACAAGTCAACACGTCTTTCCCATAATATAAAACATCAAGAACTAAAGATTCTGTGAGTCAAAGATTTAACCGTGATAATGCCATGTCAGCATTTTCACGTTGTGATAAAAAATCTTCATTTTCATTAATTCCTTTAGTGGTTCCATGAGACGATAAAATTTGTAGAATTTGTTCAAGAAACTGGTTTCGGTTTGACTTGAACCATTCTTGAAAAGTCAACACAACATCATCCGCGTGTAGTTTCTTGATTGGTGATGATAATAACGGGTTTATAATGAGAGAATTTGTGGCAGTATTTGATGCTGATATAGTTGAATAGTTTAAATTCTATTTCTGTCATTGAGAGGAAAAAGGAGAGCCCGAATTGAAGTTTGCTTAAAGTATCTTAATCTGACCATAATTTGTGAAATAAATACTGTTACTGCATTAACATAGCTGCTTTCAGGGTTTCTTCACCTATTCAAAAAATAAAAAATAAAAATTTAGAATTTATACAGAATATTAAATAAACATAAGAAGAAATTTAAATCTATTTTTAAGTTTAGTCATTTTAAGCGGTGATAATCACATTGAAAAGCAAATTTAAGCGGCCACTTAAGGGAAATTCTATAACAATATTAGCAAAATGTTATTACTTTTCCAGTGAAAATTAACTATATGAGCATATCTAATTAGTAATTACACATGAAAATATTCGGTAATTAAAGAGAACATACCAGATCAGCAAACAAAACAAGCTTTCCTCTTTATTTGTGTTAAACAGTGGCAACTAGAATTCTTCCTGCAAAACATAACATCAAACTCAAAGTTAGATTAAAACAGAAAGAATTCTCGAAAAGTTCACTTAGACATTTTAACAAACACTTGGAAGGCTTCCTTAAAACCGAAAACCCACAAACCTCTAGTAATCAATTAATCAAGCTTTCCTTTTTATTTGTGTTAAATAATGCCAACTAGAATTCTTCCTGCAAAATATAACATCAAACTCAAAGTTAGATAAAACAGAAAGAACTCTGGCAAATTAAGGAAAAGTTCACCTAGACATTTTAACAAACACTTGGAAGGCTTCCTTGAAACCGAAAACCCACAAACCTCTAGTAATCAATTATTCTGAACAATGAAAAGTAATAAAAATTGATGAAAAATACCTGATGGGGTTTGAAGTTAGGGCGACGGGGACGGAGGCAGATCGGAGATCTCAAAGTTTGAGCTTTGTTACGTAATTGAACAACTTGTGGGATTAATTTAGAATCAAATCACTGGAAACCCATTGATTACCGCTCGTGCGTGTCTTCTTCCCTTTTCTATCGCTATTTAGAATCAATCAAGAGGTGTTGGATTTAGGTAAAGTTAGACGGCCAATGGCGTTCCGGCGATGGCGTTTGGGAGGTGTTTAGGGTATTTTTTGATTTCCAGCACGGAAAGGGAACAATGGCGACGGTGGCCCATTTTTAGAGCATCTCCAACCATAAACTCTATAAAATCACTCTATCTCTATAAATTGGTGGGTCCATTCACTCTAAACATCCTCTCAACTCCAACCATAAACTCTATCCATCTCTTCAAAACTCTTTATAATTTGTGGGACCCATATTACATTTACAATTACACTCACAAACAAAGTGTGGGGTCCATGGATAGAGTGGATTTCTCTCACTCTAAATATAGAGTGAGCTTTTTTCTCACTCTATATTTAGAGTGAGAGATAGAGGTGGGTTGGAGATGCTCTTAGGGGTGTTTATTTTTATCTTATTTTTAGTTTATACAGAGTAATTCACAATAATTACTATTACTAAACTAAAATCTCAAAAGACTTATGAAATAGGGATGATTTATATATCACATATGTTTTATACAATATATAATCATAGCTTCATATGTTTGTATACTCTACAATAATATATATATAAGTCAACTCCATACATGTAAAGAAACATGATTATAAATATCTCAGAATCATAAACATACATCAACAAAAACGTTAAATTATGACATTTACACGTATCGGGCTACCACATTTTGAAAATTTTTTTGTCTTGACTTCTAAGCATGGAGTTTAAATATCATTTGAGAATCTTAAATAGTATTTTAATAAATATACTTGTTGTGAACCATTTCACTTTTGATTTGTAAACTTGTAACATTTGGTAATCCATTTTAATGTTATGCTTTACTATTATCAATTCTTGTGCTTATCGATGTAAGTCGCATTACCGTTCTTCCGCAAGAACCATCTTTGCGGGGTGTGGCAGGTCACCTGGATAACCTGAGTAGGGGGTCTTTATTCGTTTCATTCTAGTGTTACATCTACAATCCATCTTAGAGGACAAAATAAACACATTTTCTTTAGCTTTGGGAGAACAACATAAAGATATATTGTGTTGAAAAAGTAAGGGAAAATACATAAAATGGCAATTTCAAAAAACTTACTCTCTGAAGCTCCGGCCAAAGCTTCATCACTCGCTCTAAATCCATCGAAAACAGTAATTAAACGCCACGGTAAAGACATACTCAGGAAATCAAACCGGAAGAATCGGCATCTGTTTTCATTTCCCGGTTTACTTGCTCCTGTTTCCGGTGGCAAGCTCGGCGAGCGCAAAGATCTCGGCTCCAAAAACCCTATTATGTACCTCGATTTCCCTCAGGTTTAATTACTAACTCATTTTTGTTTATGCTCATTATTATAATTTTAATCGTGTTTGAGGTTGATTGTTGTGTGAGTCTGTGAGTTATCACGTAATACCACACGAAACTAACTATTTTATTGAATAAGAGAGAACTAACTGTAAGCCCTAATTCATTTGTCCTGTGACTGTAATCTAATTATCTTAGGGCTGTTAATTAGTGCATGATTTTTGTCTAATTAAGGATAATTAGTAAACCTTTTGAACAAAACTTGGATCTATAAGTGAAGGGTATGTTGCTAAGATAATTTTTGAGATACAGTAGTAGAATATAACATGTATAATAATCTCAAATACCAACTGTGATCATGGTCTTCAAGTATAAATACAACTTTAGGGGATCTCAGTTGTGCTGAACTAGTACATATACTGTATATGACTATATGTACATCATAAACTAATCGATATTCCTATTTATTTATTATAATTTTTATTTATTTTCTGAGTGTAGGGTAGGATGAAGTTATTTGGGACAATTGTTTATCCCAAGAACAGGTATTTAACCCTGCAGTTTTCTAAAGGTGGGAAGAATGTGATGTGTGAAGATTACTTTGATACCATGGTTAGTGGTTGTATATTTCTTAACGTTTTTCTTAACCTTCTAGAAATTTGTAAAAGTGTTTATTTCACGTCTTTTTGAAGCTATTTCTCTTGAAATATGTGAATAACTAAATACCAACTGTCACTTAAATGTGAGACTATACATGATTTACTCAAACTATTACTGTTTCAGATTGTCTTTTCTGATGCATGGTGGATTGGAACCAATGAAGAGAATCCAGAAGAAATCAAACTTAGCTTTCCAGAAAACATGAGTATGGTCAGTGTTCCGGTTAAATAATTACATTTATGTTTGACCTGTGGGTCAACAGTCAACACAACCCAACGTGTTTTGACCTGTATTAAAGAGTACCCATTTACATTAGTTAGTTTATAGAGCCGACACTGGGCGACCCGTTCTGACCCGTTACCCACCCAACTACCCGCCCCACCCGTTTTCCCACCTCTTTTAATTAGGGCAATTTCATCTTGGCCACAGGTACAGGAAAATGAGTATGATTTTAAAGGCAGTGCAGGTTCAACAAGTGAAAGAATTCAAGGAATAAATGTGAATAAAAGTAAAGTAACTGATAAGTCTCCTGAACATGAATTAAAAAATGAATTTTCTGATAGTGAAATTGATCCAAATGGTTTTATTCAAACAACTGCAACTAGACATTCAACAAGGACTACTGGAAAAACATTTAAGTTAGTATATTTGTTATTTAATTTTAATAAATCTCGTGTTTTCGCATATTAAAAGTTATTTTTTCTTGTATAGGTTTGCAGAATCTTCATCTGCAGATGATCCAATTGATTTGGATATTAAGACTGAATCTTCTGACGGGGAAGATAAAGAAATTAGTGTCGGGTATTTTCTGAATTTTTTATATTAATGTTAATTTATTATTTATCAACTATAAAAATATATCATATGAATTATTTGTTAGTATTCTTTTATATTATCAAATATATTTCCAATAAACTTTTTAATAACATTACTAGGACTAGGAGGGGTAAAACGTAAATGATTCTTCTTAAAAATTCACAGTTTTGATTCATGTATCATGTATGAAACTAAGAATAAAAAATGACTATTCTACCCCAAAATAGTTGTATAATCATAACCCTGTTAATCAAACTCTAAAAACCGGTGGTTTCGAATTCAAGCCACTATAATCAAATGATAATTTTATTTACATATATTTTAAAGGAAATTTATTTGCATGTACTATTTCATGTAGACTTTAGCAACTCAATATTCTTGTTCAAATTTCATTTTTCAGATCTATTATAAGGTGTCAACTGTTTTTTTATTTTTTCAAGAGTAAATATCACGGACGGTCCTTGTGGTTTACTCAAAATTGCACCTATGGTCATTTACTTCAAAAAACTACACTGATAGTCCCTATTTCTTGAAACCTTTTGCACTGACACCTCGGCTTTCCTCTGTTCAACCAAACAGATGACCAAATGTTCGTAGTGGTGACAAAATGCATTATCAAAATGGGGGCAACCGATCCTCTCCCGGGAAGTTTGGTCGACGAAATGACCAAAGCAAGCCAGAAAAAAGTGGAGTATACATTTTTCGGTCCCCCCATTACGTGAGGTCTAATGCGTGCAAAAAATAATAAGCCTAAAGTAACATTATTTTTCTTTTTACAAAAATATGAAGCATCATAAATGAAGGAATGCAAAATACATTTATTACGAACCGATAAAGGCTTCATCGATTTGTTTAACTCTGAGTGCGAGACATATGAGTATAATTGTTCCCAAACTCGACCTAGAAAAAAATAATAAAGTCGTTAACGTTTGAATAAAAGATGGTGATTTTTAGACCACATATTTTAATCAATATACTACAGCAATAACATTATTTATTTGTATGCAGAATTATTTATACATTGTCGTAAGCATAAAAAAAATAGTAAGAAAATTAAATCCCTTGAATAAAAGCAGAAACGGAAATGAATTATCAACAGTGACTATTGACTTCATACGTTATGCTAATCATTGTACTATATGACTATAATTAGTCGATTGTCATATGTCAAAATACTATTCAATGATATGACAAAACACGGTGGAAGTTTGTTAAGGCTAGTGTACATGGCATACCACGGCCCATTCTATTAAACATTTCTCAACCATTTTTCCATATCAACCCCCGATGTTTTTCTTGTCGACAAAAATTCAACACTTTTTTTCTTCTTCAGTTTTCATTCATTGTCTACAAAGTGTACGGTAAGACACATATAACATGATTGTTGTGTAGAAGTCCAAGTATCGGTACTCAAACAAACTCTACCAATGTTATTTTTAATAAATGCACCAATTTTTACTTTTTCTTCATCAAACAATCTATAGACGTCTAAAGTGTTGTCGTACTTCTACATGGAATTATAAATGACGGTTGAGAAACAACATTGTAATGTTTAAAACCCGCGCCTTCCACAAAACAAAATGGAAGTTCATCAACTACTATCATATGGGCAAGAGCTTTTCTATTTCCTTTTTGATCAAATCTCCAAGATGTCAATTTATTTTGATCGCCATGTTCAAAAGCTAGTTGTGTTTGACCACCACTAGTTTTAGCTAAATTTGCGATACATTTTGTTAAATGAAGATTAAGATTTGAGGTACTGTAATTTTTCTTTGCACACTTGTATTGTCGCGACCACAATGTTTACACTTCGATCTTAATATACCATCTTTGTCCGTAATTTTGTCAAATTCCAACCAACGTGGGGCTCTATCATTGTATTTACTAGGTTCATCCCCATTTTCTTCCGAATTCAACTCATTAGTCGGATGATCAACTTCAAGGTCAATCGATTGGAAATCACATATGCATATTACTATGAATATATATATATATAGAGCGGTTCATGCGAGAACCACTAAAATTGCGAGAACTGCGAGAACCACTTTCTAACCAATCATTTTAATTAATTTGTTTTTTAAATATAAAGGGTATTAAGGTCTTTTAAACATCAAAATCTTTTTATTAATTATATTTAAATTTAGTTTCCTTAATAATCGTAACCTCCACCCTATTTTTTAGGATATTAATTCTGCAATGCATGTTTCCTTTTTTTTTTTTGGCAATTCGTACACATTCATTGATGAACACAAAAAAATAACTAATAAATTTTAACTTTATTTAACGTGTTCAATGATGAAGCATAGTAAATGCATAATGATAACATGTTCAATGTACAAAATTTACAGATTCAATAATGAACAATTTTACAAACATACATAATGAGAAAATCCATATTTACTGGTCATTAATAAACACATTTACATAATCATAATCATAATTAGAATTAAAATCCATAATTTATAATTTGTGGATCACCTCACATAATGTTCATTAAAATTTATAGATCTATAACACAAAAAGTAATGAATAACATAATAAAAACAATAGTTATCCACTTTTCACTGCCGTTCAATAATGAATAACCTAATAGTTGTCCACTCTTCACCCCTATTCGAGATCTGTTCACTATTGAATAATGAACAAATACAATGAACATAATGAACAACTAACAGATCGAATTTGAAGATTCACGAACAGATCTATCATAAATATTTTATTGATGAACAAACAATATGATACAACCCAAATACAACTCCGAATGCAGCCAAAACCTTCTTCGTGGTGAGAAAAAACTATATTAAATTTAATGCAACTTATTGAATTCTTTTAAATACCACCTCCAACCAATAAAGTCATAAAAGTACAACTATTATTGTTGTTAGTACAACTATAGTACTTTCATCATTTTTTTTTCTTTTAGCTACTTCCAATCTTGTTTTTACTGCTTCCAAACCAGCATGTTGCAGATCCACCATCAATGTCATAGCTTTCTTATTAAACATAAGAATTCAAACACCAATTTTTCGGTTGAAGTTCTTAAATACTAACAAAAAAATTCAAAACTAAATAGTGAACAACATACCTAATTGTTTGGTAACCAATACGTAAACAAACTTCGTCGGAACCCTAGATCCGGCGCCGGCGCCGTCATCATCGGAAATTGCATTTTCGCGATTAGAAGTTTCTTCTAGGCCATCAAACACCATTTCGGGGCTTAGGGATCTTCACTAATGCCAGAACTTACAATGGATTTGGGAATAAACATGTAATTGAGTATGTTACAGTTTGTTAGATATAGGAACATATCTGATAGAAGACCCGATGTTGTTGGAGAGAATGATACGGAGACGAAGATAGAAAACGAGATGTTGGAGGTGGTTGAGGGCGGCGGCGGTGCGAGCGGAGGTATCGGCTTCGTTATACTGTACCCTAGTCGGCGTCGGCGGTGCACAATGGTAGAGATATGATGGTGGTGGAAATTGGAACTGCTGGTGCTATTGGTGGTGGTGGTTGGAACCGACGCTGGTGGTTCGCCGGAAGAGTCGTAAAGAGAGAGACGAGAGAGAAACTGGGAAAACACACATAGTGTGTGTATTTTAATATTCAACTAAAAGTGTATGCTAATCTTTCTATTATAAAATTCATTTCCATGGACCATTTTACCCTTTAGCCACTATCTTTTAATCCTTACATTTTCATTTTTTTACAAAATTGCCATCGATGA
Organism: Calendula officinalis; assembly: GCA_963853835.1. Classification (NCBI taxonomy): domain Eukaryota; kingdom Viridiplantae; phylum Streptophyta; class Magnoliopsida; order Asterales; family Asteraceae; genus Calendula; species Calendula officinalis. The sequence continues at coordinate 53,674,491 of OY970825.1, forward strand.
TCTTAGCCATCCTTTTTCTAATCTGAAGGCTATAAAGTTGTTCTCGCAGTTCTCGCAATATTAATGGTTCTCGCATGAACCCTTGTCTATATATATATATATATATATATATATATATATATATATATATATATATATATATATATATATATATATATATATATATAGTGTAGAATTAAAATCAGAACCAATTAAGGCTACAGAACCAACAGAACTCAATCTAAACCATTGATTTTTGAAATAAAATGATCATGGAAGATACATTAATGTATTTGATGAGGGACCCCCAAATATTGGTTTGCATGGATGTCATTCATGCATGTATACATATTAATAAATGATATTTATCACTTACCGAGAACCATTTATAGCCATACGATCAAAATGATTTGAAATAATCTGGATAAGGGTAATTTCGTCTTTGCCTTATAATATTAATTATTTAGTTATTTAATTTTGGTAACTGAATAATTTTGGTTTTTCAATTAATATCTTAAACAACCATCCTATTATTATGCATGATTATATATTCTCCCCCATCACAATTCAAAAGACACGTGACGACATTTAGACGATGGAAATGCGAGATCCTAGAATTGTTCCTGGCGATAATAGATAATAATTTATAACTTTCGCTGATGAACAGATATACATATTCACTGATGAACAGATTATTAATGAACACATTTACATATTCAACGATGAACGTATTTACAAAAAAAATTATTAATGAATAGATTTACATATTCACTGATGAACAAATTATTAATGAGCACATTTACATATTCAATGATGAACAAATTTAAAAAAAAAATTAAACCATTGTTAATTAACGAACAAAACGTAAACATTTGTTGACGAATTCACTTATGAACAAAATTACAAATTAATGAACTTAAACCCTAGACGAAAACAAATGAGCAAATCATTCTTCTTCCGGTCATCTTTAACTTTCCATCACTCTCCAGAAGGATGATCAATAATGAACAAATATGAAACCTTAAATTTAATGTTCATCGCTAATGAACAAAAACGCATCATCTACCTTCTTCACACAATTCTGAAATACAAATTGGCGCTGCAGCTATGTTCACCACTGAACATCACAGATCTGGACCCCTACAAAAGAATATATTCATTTATTGAAGACCCCTACAAAAGAATATTGTCAAGTTTGTAACAAAACAAAAGCAGTCGATCAAAACCTAAACAGAGTCGAACAATGAATCTTATCAAGTTTGTAAGAATAAAAAATAGTCGATAAAAACGGAAATAAATCGAAACCTAAATCTGGTGAAGAAGGAATGGCCGGAAAACCCTAGCCGCTGCCTCCATGACTTCGTAAAATGAAGCAGGCGAACCCTAGATCTGTTCGAACACATTTACATATTGGAAAAAACGTCGGATCTGGATGAGGCTCTACTAAACAACTATGGTGACGGCGTACCCGTTGACGAGGCGACGTCCTCTGTATGTACTCGGGCAGCAAATAATTAGGAGCTTCTCGATCAATCAAGGATGTATCCCCCTATTTGGACCATTCTGATTTGAATGGCGACCATCCGATGGGCTAATTTCTCCGGTAGAATGGGCGGAGGCGGAGGAGATGCGACTGGAGGAGGAACCGCATAGAGAGAGAGAGATTGAGGCAGGGATGGAGACTGAATAGAGAGAGAGAACGAGACTTTAATTTCAATTAAATGAGTTTTTAGTATTTCCATTATTAGTTCGTACTTTAACTGACCATTTTACCCTTTTTCCATTAACTTTTAGTCCTTGTATGTTAATCTATTTACGATTCTGCCACCAATGATTTTAACCACACATCTTTTAATCTAATGGTTATAAAGTGGTTCTCGCAGTTCTCGCAATTTTGATGGTTCTCGCATGAACCCTTGTCTATATATATATATATATATATATATATATATATATATATATATATATATATATATATATATATATATATATATATATATATATATATAATGTTTTTTTCTAACTTTTTTGTGATGATTTTCATCCATAACCTTACTATAAATCATAAACATACGCAATAATAACTATAGTTAACCCACTAAATAGCAGGATCAATTTGATATTAATTATTCCAAACAAAACTTACATTTTATATGTTGAGATCCAGACACCCAGTAGACGTAAAGGTCAAAAGTTCAATGTAAGGAAAATGAAAAATAAAAAAAAGGCAAAAAGTGCATGAGTTGCAATTAAAAACTACGTCCCTCTTTTTCCTTTCTCAACATACATACACAAGTAATTTCTATTTACGTCAATATGGTAACTATTTTCCTTATTTTATCATGTTTCCAGTACAAAGTTTGAGCATAGATGGATCTTGTGTACTCAATTAATGTGTGGTCTGTAGGTAAAAGCAAATTAAAGGCTATTCTTTTGCTAATATTGTTTCCTTAAATCTCTATTTAATGGTGCTACTCAGAGTTGACTTGCACCAAAATAGAAAGTGCACATGCAAGAGCACTTGAGGACATGTCTCAGTTTGCAATTCATTACTTTTAGTTCCAAACTATGCAACAACATGATCAAATTGATTTTGTACGAGATACTACTCACATAACATTTGGTTGTCATCTTATGGAACTGAAGTAGTGAACCTTTGAACCTACCAATTAAATATGTAGTTTTTTGCAGACCACACATAATGTGTTTGAAAATATAAATATATAAAAAACACTGTTATCTGTTCAGTTTCGGTAATTTAATCGTAGGATTTTACTAGCCGTTCAAGTTAGGGGGTGAGCATTTGGGCCGAAAAAACCGACCGAAACCGATAACATGTTATCCGTTCAGTTTCGGTTTTGAAAATTCATCGTTTTTGGTTTCGGTTCGGCCTTCACATAAGGATGAGCATTTGGCCTAAAAAAACCAAACCGAGCCAAAACCGAAACACATGTGATCGGTTCGGTTTCGGTTTTGAAAATTCATAGTTTTCGGTTTTAAAAACTTTCAATCTCTTGGGCTAAATCTCATAACTGAAGAATCTAATACAACATCATTAGCTGCAACAAGTGTGGTTTAATCTTGTGGAAGCTGCAACCATAGGTTATATGGTAATGTTAGCAATAGAAAACTCTCATTTAGTCACACATTTAAAACTGTCACTAAAGGTGAAAAAACACAGAGGTGTAATTTAAGCGACAACCCAATTCCCGCCAAAATCTTTTTGGAGCTTTATTTTGTATTATTGATTATATATTTGGAGCTTTGTTTTATTTTATATGTTTTTTTAGGCTTTTTGGTATTTAAGCAACTTTAAGACAAAAAATTCCAATGCTAAAATCTGTTGACTTTTTTGGTCTACTAAAACGGGCGGTTCGAGATGGTGTTTGATAATCATTCGTATGAAACTGGCTACTATAATTCAATAACACTTTGTAGAATATAGTATATTTGCCTTCAATTCACTCTGTATTTAGGACCCAAATGATAAAGTACTAATCATTGTTTCGGCCTTTATTATTGAACAGTCTTCAAATCAAAATCCCCAAATCAAACTTCTTTAGGAGATGATGTAAAAAAAAATTTCGTTTCTTTGGATTACTAATAGGGGAAAAAGAATCTTGTAAATTGGTTAGATTGGTGTTGTAATCCCCATGTAAACTAGTAATCTTGTTTCTCTTGTTCTAGTTCCTTGCTAGATTTTTATTTTTATTCAAAGCTGTTCGAAAAAAACATTAACTCGGCGGACGACACACCTTATAATATGCCACTCGATTTATGTTATTATTTAAAAATAACAAAATCATTTTGTCCTGCTTTAATTGAGACAAGGATACATCAGTTTGAGATGTACAAAACCAAATTAATATCCATACGAAATGATGACGTCAAGAATGTTATTTCAAGGACTTATCCACAATAGACTTTCAATTCATGTTCTAATAATATCTTTAATGATTTACCAGTATAGTATAAAGCTTCCTAGTTAAGAAAATGACGAACATATATTTTTATGGACGATTTTCATAAATTAATCTAAAAATTCTTAGATTCTTAAAAAAAATTCATTTTTCAAATTTTTTAAAAATAAATACTGCGACTATGTAACGTGCGACTCTACACAACATTTGACAAACTTTTCGTGATCGCATAAAAAATAGTCTTGTCATATAAAAAATATCTAGTCATACAACAATTGTATACAAATGGCCTTTTTGTACAGAAAAATACAGAGTCGCACAAGTGACACATAAAACATCAGATAGTACAGTTTGTTTTGAAAAACATTGAATCCAATAGTTGTTTTTGGCAAAATTAAGTGCATTTTTATCTATTTTATTAATTCTCTCTTTTATATTGTGAAATAGAAGATCGACTAGAAAAAAAGTTGGGTTGGAATGTGTTTATAAGGATGAGCAATTAGTACGCATGACTGCTTCCACAAAAAGTTCTTTTTGCCCTTTTTCCCGCATATAAATCTCCTCCATTCCTCACACACCTTATCTTTCTTTCTTAATAATAAAAATACAAATAAATAATTAAATATCATCACCCTTTTAGCATGTTATACATTAGCATTTGTACAATGTATTTCAAAACAAATTATCCATGTTAAGTCTCTTACAACATTGATAAGTTTCAAAACTCATCATTGAGTTAAATCAGTATCACATCACCATCTTTGTTACTAAGAAACTAATAATTTTATGCAACATCATCTCATCAATTTTGATAACTTTTCTTCCTATCCATGTTTACATATTTCTAAACTTAACATGAGTAGTGCACTAATAATCTTTTCTTTTCTCATATCATCTCATAATAAGTAGGAATCAATAACACTTCTCATTTCTAATACACTTAAAAAAGCAAAACAATGAATGTTAAATTGTATACATGCGATCATCAAACATCGGTTCATCCCTTAAGTTTCAAAGTAGACTTTCAAGAGAATAAAATTTTGGTGCTTTAGAAAAGATAATCTTAATACAAAGTAAACTTCATAGTGTTGTATATCACATTTCACAACAAGAAGTAAAATTTGTTGTTTCTGATATACAATGAAACACTAGTGCATACAAGATAATAAACTAGCTAGATTAATCATATTTTATGTAAAACAGAATTGAAGAAACTTAGAAAAGAGATGATATACAAAACAAAGAGGGTTTAAGTTACATCTTCCTTGAAAACAACTAAGACAAGCTAATTAATAACTTAAGAAGAAAAAAAGATGAAGATAAAAAGAGGGTTTAAGTTAGATCTTCCTTAACAAAACACGGTGTACATCTTCCGTAACTAACATGAAAAATTTACTTTCTAAACATACTTCTTTACATCATCATCGTCATCATCATCATCATCATCATCATCATTTTCTAAGTATAAAAATGTACATGTTGTTAAATAATATATATATATATATATATATATATATATATATATATATATATATATATATATATATATATATATATATATATATATATATATATATATATATATATATATATATACTCCCTCCATCCCACAAAAAACTTCTTATTTCACCATAAATTTTTGTCCCACAAAAAACTTCCTATTTCACATTTGATGGGCTCCACATAATAAAATACTATTATTATTAAGGGCCCCACCACTAACTATCCAATAACTATCTTTCTCTCTCAAAATCAATCTTATATTTTAATCAAAATTATTACCAATAACCCCACCACTAACTATCACATTAAATCTTGTGCCCAACTGAAATGAGAAGTTTTTTGTGGGACGGAGGGAGTAATTTTTTTAAGTCCAAGAATATTTATTAATGGATATACAATTTTCCCTACTACTTTGTCTTTTATCTTTTATGAAAATCGAAAAGGAACAAATTGATAATAATTCAGTTACATTGTTTTAATCCTCACTAGTATAAATAGAAATGATAATAAATTTATATGAAAATAGATAATGAAAATAGGTTTTAACAACAATGAAACTTTTTAAACCACTTACATTTCCATTCTTTTAAAAGTAGGGTTGCTCACTAAAATTAATTAAATATTTTAAAATAAGGTTGCTCCCTTACCTGAGATACGAGATCTCATTCACTCTCTCTCTCTCACACACACACACAAACACTCTCTACTTTCTTTTTTTCCGATCATCATCTTCCCCTCTCTGTCAATGGCGATTTCAGTTTTTGGGTTTTCTTCGTCTCTTTTCTCTTTAAAAGGAGAGAAAATGGGTATGAGTTTAAGTGGGCGGACACCCTCATCCGTTTCTTTTAAAACGGGTATAAAAAAATCTCTCACACTAATTGCGGCAAAGGAAGAAAAGTCTTTCTTCTCCGATGTGTTGCCACTGACAGTTAACGTCGATTATAAGGTGATATAATACAATTTTGCCCCTATAAAATAGTTATATAACTCCAATTTCACCTTTTGATATCATATTTTGATTTTCTTAAAATCCAAAAGGTGGAGAAGAAGATAAACGTGGAAGAATATGCAAGAGCAACACTACGAGAAGAACTTAAGAAGTTTCGTGATCTTCTTACCTCCGGCAATGTTAGGATTATCTGTACAGAAATTTTTCAAGGAGAAGTTATGGAGAAATACTACACTCACGTATTTTTTTTATTATTTATTTTCTAACTCGCAGTGTTAAGATTACCCTTTTTTTGATTAATTTACTTCATAAATAGGTGATGTTAAATGTGAAGAAAGCTGTAGGCGGCTCCGTGAAGGTCAGGGGAGATGCAAAAGACGTTAATGGCAGTATCGACGATGCTGCATCAGAAGCTCAACTACAGTTAAGCAAATTAAAGAACAAAATAACACGATTTGAGAGGAAAAGTTGACGTCGTAACAAGGGCTATTATTAATGTTACACTTTCTGAAAATCTCTCAAGATTATGGGTGGGTTTTTGACATGACCTTTAGTTATTTTATGTGTCACACCCCGCCAAAAAATGAGTTTTACTTCATTTAAAATGTTTTGCGGAAGAACGAAGGTGTAACGTTCATGACAACAAAGTAAAAATTAAGTAAACAAACAACCACGCATTAATGAAAAATAAAGGTTTGTTTCACTTTCCAAAAGTAGAAAGTTTCCAAAAATAGAAATTGTTTGAAATGAAATGATTGTTCGTAAACTTAATGTCTTAATCATGGCTCACGACAATCCCAATGCTCATATCCTCCAAACTCCACTGCACCTAATTACCTGGAAAAACATAAATAGTAAAAGGGTCAACAATAATGTTGAGTGAATCGACAGGGTTAAAGTAAAGTGTAAGGTAAAGTAAATGTTTTTGCTACTCAAAATGTTTGTTATGAAAATGATTTGTGACTGAAAATGTATAAGGTTCAATACTCATATGATATGAGAATTAAATATGAAAAGTGAAGTGTAATTGTAGAATATCTACAATTACTAGTTATGTTTATGAAAATGTGTTGAACAAGTTGTTATGTTTGACATCGCATGAACTGTTATCCCCAACAGGTAGCTAGTCCATTGAGTTAATATACCAACCCCTAAGTCCACAATCAACACTTCAACTCCAGTATGTTATGTTATTTTATGGATATACACTCCCGGAGATGTCTTGGATAAACCAAGTAATGATCAAACGTTTGTTGGGAGGATGAGTGTCAGCCAATAGTACTATCTGCATATCCATGGTCTAGATCCACTAGCTAATGATTGCTGGTAACCTTAGTCCGGTATAATAATTGTTTGTCATGCCAATGCGATAATGAAAATGTATAAATGTTGTTGTACAGTCATAGTAAAACAGTAGCAGTTGTGTTTATGTTTTCCACCCCAAAGTTTATAAAAACAGTAAAAGAGTAAAAGGGGTCTGTGGAATCACCTGGCAAAGCTTAGCGACAAGTACTTAAGACTGAGGAATCCTTTGGAGACTCCTAGCTTCCTAAATGATTTAACTAATGATTAGACTAAGCTAACACCGGCGATTCTATATACGATATAAGTTAAGCATTATATATTTCATGTTATGTTTTATGTTTTGTGACATCGAATGAATTTGGGTTATTGGACCTTAATATGTCGAAATGAAATGAAATGAAATGAAATGAAATGGACTTCGAAATGAAATGAAATGAAATGGGCTTGGGTTAGGCTTATTGGGCCTAGATTGGGCCTATTGGGGCTTAATGGGCTTAATGGGCCATTGGGTTGGGCCACTTGGGCCTCTTATTGGGCTTAGGTCCACTTAGATTGGGCCATGAATTGGGCTTGGCCCAATTGGGTTCGGTTTGGTTAGGTATGGGCCAAAGGTTTGGGCTTTGTTCCAAATGGGCTTGGATACTAATGGGCCAACTAAGGTTTGGGCCCGATGGACTAAAGTAGATCGATATGGGCCAAGTACGGGCCTTGGCCCGATTGGGTATTCGGGTTTGGGTTGATCGGTTTGGGTCAAGATCCGGCCTTGACCCGGTTTGACTTATTGGTCAACATTAGTCAAAATTAGTCAACAAAAGTCAACACTTGGGTTCTAGATTTCGGCTAGGGTTGAAGGTATACTATAATTTGGTCAACCAAAGTCAACGATGGTCAATCTAGCTATCAAATGGTCAAATAGTCAATCATGGAAGTCAATTAGGGTTAGGGTTTGATGAGGCTCGGCTAGGGTTTGACCTAGGGTTGACCGAATGGCCAAAACCCTACGGGTTTGTGGCTAGGTTCGGCTAGATCGGTTCTAGAGTTCGGGTTTTGGTACTTGGTGATCGTAGATCGAGCCTAGGGTTCTAGATCTAGGGTTTTAGCATGCACATGGCGAGATCTAGGGTTCTAAGTACGGATCTAGCAACAAAATCAAGTGATACACACTTACAAGCATTCGATCGAGTGTAAGCATGCAAGCATGCTACGGGTTCATGAGCAAGGGACGTATACCGAGACCATTTGGCATTGGCCATGGTCTTGGGTTCGAGTGTAACACCTTGAATTTTAATACAAAACATTGGCCAAAATAAAACATTTTATAAATAGAAGAACATCCTCAAATTTGGATTTACAAAAATCTTGGTATGAAATCAGAGTATAAAAGTAGGTGTTACAAAATAGATCATAACCAAGCTAAGACTAAATCCAATCTAGTGTTCTTCTAATCTAGGTCCCGCATCTCTATCCATGCGTACCTAAGCCTTCGATCCCGAACCTGAGTACATAGCAAAACTAAACGAGGAGTACGTGAGACAAAACGTCTCGTGAGCTACATGGGTTTAGACCCAATAATAATAATAATCGCGTGACATATAAATAACATAAAAGTAAGTTATCCATCTAACTAGTCACCCTATTGTGACTCTAATACTTTGCTTTCCTAGCAATCATATCTAGTTGTCGGGACATCCCCAACCAACTAGAACCACATTAACTCATTAACAGGGGATCCCCCGCATTAACAAGCTTCAAGGTAAAGGCAAGAGGGAATCGCCCAATCTACCTATACCTGCCTTACTCGGCGGACTACTTCCAGTTAGCAAGACTACTATCATGGAATGGGCCGATGGGGATCCGCCCAAATGCTCCCCATTCCATACCTTATGACCGGGGATCCCCCGCGTCATCACATCGTCTCAACCTTACTATAACTCAACGGTTATATCAAACAAAGCCCTTGGCTATCTCATCAATCATCAACAAGTTAGTTAACTATATTCAATAATATACAACTAACTCTATTTACTAAATTTTACTCAATTATCAAATAGACTCGACATATGTAACAACAGGTATTTTCATGGCTATGTACTCAATAAAGTCCACACGTACTCACCTTAGTAACAAAGATGCTTTAACCGTATTCTTGACACCAAACTCTTGCTTCCACAATTTCACCGACTTTCCAAGATGTCACCGAAAGCCTAATACAATGATCATACAATGTTTAACATCACAATCTACTAATAATGTATCCATTTATCACTAGATACCATCAGCTAACACTTTCCCCCAATTATGGTGATTTACCAAACCCTAGGTTTAACCAACCCGTAAGATTCTTACCAATCATAATCATACACTGGTTTTCCTTGTTAATATATCATCTATCAAGTGTATACACCATTTATATCACCATATCACATAACCCCAAGAACTAGGGTTTCAACCCCAAGCTTCTAAACCCATAGATATAAAGCTACAACTACAAAGGATTGAAGATATACCTTTAATCTTCAACTAGGAGTGAAGAATCACAAGATTTGACCAAGAAATCTGCTCCAAATGATGGTTTACACCCAAAATCGTCCACAAACTCGAGAGGGAGAAAACTAGGGTTTTTCTTTGAATTTAATGAGCTAAAACCCGACTGTAATGCTGTCGTCCAGAGTTCACGGCGCGAACTAAGTTCGCATCGCTAACTCCAAGCCTTGCACGCAGACTTAGCGATCGCCATCTAAACGCGAACTACTTCGCGCCACATGGCCAAACTCCCTGGCCCGACTTCCCGATCGTTACCACAAGTTCGCGTCGCGAACTTCCTAGGGCAGCAGGGCTGCACTTTTTCATCTTTGTCTCGACCCGGTTTCGCCCATAACTTCCTCGTACGGTCTCCAAACGACACGAAACCAATTCCTACGTTCTTTAAACGATTTATCCTTATTTATCATATTTTTGTACAATTTATTTACAAATTTCGGGTCGTTACAACTATCTACCCCTTAAGAAGATTCCGTCCTCGAAATCTCATCATAGTTCACGAAATCCGGGTACCTCTTCCGAATCTCGTCTTTGACTTCCCAAGTCAAATTCGGCCCAAGTGAATGCTTCCACTTGACCAACACCAACTCGATCTCCTTATTCCGAAGCTTCTTTGTCTTCGTTTCTAATATAGCCTCGAGCTCCTCGATTAACCGGTTCGGGCCGTCAACCCGCAACTCTTGCAACAGAATAATATTTTCGACTTCCCCGATAAACATTTTCAAATAACTTACGTGAAAGGTGTCATGCACACCTTGAAGCTCGGGTGGAAGTTCCAACTTAAAAGCTTGAAGCCCGACCCGTTTCAATATTTTAAATGGTCCAACATACCTTGGACTTAACTTTCCTTTCTTACCAAACCGCATTACACCTTTCCAAGGTGACACTTTCAACATGACCATATCACCGACATCCAAGTCGTATGGCCTTTTCTTCAAACCCGAATAACTTCGTTGTCTATCTTGGGCGACTTTCATGTTGGTTTGAATAATACCGATCTTTTCATTTGTCACTCTCACGATCTCGGAACCCGTGAGTTTCGTCTCTCCCGCTTCCAACCAACAAGATGGAGTTCTACATTTTCTTCCATACAACGCCTCATAAGGCGGCATCTTGATAGTCGAGTGATAACTATTATTATACGAGAACTCGACTAACGGTAAATGTTCATCCCATTTACCACCGAAGTCTAACACACACGATCTCAACATGTCTTCAACCGTTTGAATCGTTCTTTCACTTTGACCGTCGGTTTGCGGGTGATAAGCCGTGCTCAACCGCAACTTTGTACCCAACTCTTCTTGTAAAGATCGCCAAAATCTCGAGGTAAACCTCGCGTCTCTATCGGACACAATCGATAACGGAACCCCGTGGAGTCGAACCACCTCATCAACATATAACTTAGCCAATTTCTCAAGTGGCAACGTTTCCCGAATTGCTAAAAATAATGCACTCTTGGTCAACCGGTCAACTATGACCCAAATGGCATCGTGACCTCTACTCGTCTTCGGTAACCCTACTATGAAATCCATAGTTATGTCTTCCCACTTCCTGGCCGGTACAACTAATGATTGAGCTACCCCATACGGTACTTGATGCTCGGCTTTCACTTGTGCACACGTGGCACACTTAGAGATATACTTGGCCACCCTCGCCTTCATTCTGGGCCACCAATAAACCCGTTTCATATCTTGGTACGTCTTTGTACTTCCCGGGTGAATCGAATACTTCGACTTGTGCACATCATACAACAACTCTTTTCGGATACCACCGAACTTAGGAACCCAAATACGACCGCCTACGGTTTTCAACCCTTGTGCATTTTCGAGAAAATGTTGGTTCTTACCTAACCGTTCTTGTCTTAACTCGTCTTTTCCCATAACCTCTCGTTGGGCATTCTTGATTCTTTCAATAATACTCGAGACGACTTCTATACGTGTTAAAATTCCTCGGTTCGGGTTTTCATAAACCTTTCGGCTCAAGGCGTCGGCCACTACATTAGCCTTTCCCGCGTGATACACAATCTCACAATCATAATCGGCAATCAACTCGATCCACCTTCTTTGTCGCATATTAAGATCTTTTTGAGTAAACACATATTGTAAACTTTTATGATCCGTGTACAACGTACACCGAGTACCATACAAATAATGCCTCCACAACTTCAAGGCAAATATAATCGCCGCCAATTCCAAGTCGTGTGTCGTGTACCTTAATTCCGCATTCTTCAATTGTCGCGAGGCATACGCGATCACTTTACCTCTTTGCATCAACACACAACCGAGCCCTTGATTCGACGCATCGCTATAAACCACAAAATCCTCCATACCATCCGGTAACGTAAGAATCGGCGCGTTACATAACTTTTCTTTTAACAACTTAAACGCCTCTTCTTGCTTCTTCTCCCACACAAAATTCTCACTTTTTCTCGTTAACTTTGTGAGTGGAATCGCGATTCTCGAGAAGTCTTGTATAAACCTTCGGTAATAACCGGCTAATCCAAGAAAACTTCTAACCTCGGTAGGAGTTCTCGGAGGCTCCCAATTTGACACCGCTTCAATCTTGGACGGATCAACCTTAATACCATCACACGTCACCACGTGACCTAAGAATTGCACTTCCCGCAACCAAAATTCACACTTCGAGAATTTTGCATACAACTTCTCCCGTTTCAACACGTCTAGAACAAGCCTCAAATGACCTTCGTGTTCTTCTTCCGTTTTCGAATAAATCAAAATGTCGTCAATAAACACGATCAATAACTTATCAAGGAACGGTTTACAAACCCGATTCATTAAATCCATAAAAATGGCCGGCGCGTTTGTAAGACCAAACGACATCACTAGAAACTCATAATGACCATATCGTGTGCGAAAAGCCGTCTTCTCGGTGTCGCCTTCTTTCACCCGAACTTGGTGATAACCCGACCTCAAATCAATCTTCGAGAAATAACTAGCACCTTGCAATTGGTCGAATAAGTCATCAATTCTCGGCAACGGGTAACGGTTCTTAATAGTTACCTTGTTCAACTCTCGGTAGTCGATACACATTCTCATCGAACCGTCTTTCTTCTTAACAAATAACACCGGTGCGCCCCACGGTGACGAACTCGGACGAATAAAACCTTTATCTAACAAATCTTGCAATTGGGTCATCAATTCCCGCATCTCGGTGGGAGCTAGACGATAGGGAGCACGAGAAATCGGCGTCGCCCCCGGAACTAAATCAATTTTAAACTCGACTTGTCTCTCCGGCGGCAAACCGGGCAAGTCATCGGGAAATACCTCGGGGAAATCCCGAATAATTTTGACATTATCCATTGACTTCTTTTCCTTTCGGCCATCTAACACATATGCAATAAATGATGAACAACCTTTCGATATACTTTTCCTTGCCTTAATGGCGGTAATCACATTAGGCACGTGATGTCGTTTCTCCCCATACACATACACTTTCTCATTCTCGGGTGTCCTAATCGACACTATTTTCTTTCCACACAAAATCTTGGCTTGGTGCATACCCAACCAATCCATACCGATAACCACATCAAACGCCCTAATTCCCATGGGCAACAAATCTACCTTAAACTTTCTACCGTCTATTTCTATTTCACAATTTCTATAAATACATTCAACCATAGACGTCTTCCCGTCGGCTACCTCTATCTCATAAACCTCATCTAACATTTCGGACGGCACATTCAATTTACAACCGAACTCATATGACACAAACGAATAATTGGAACCCGAATCAAACAAAATATGAGTTGGCAAGGAGTTAATGAATAAAGTACCTGACACCACATCGTGTGCCTCCTTCGCCTCCTCCCGAGTGAGTTGGAAGGACCGCCCCTTCACCTTTGCCGGTTCCACTTTCTTTTGAGCCGTGGACACCATCGACTCGCTTCCCTTCTTCGGGCACACATTGCTATAGTGCCCCTTTTCGTGGCACGAGAAACACTCAACCTCGGCCAATGATTTCGACTTGCATTCTCGGGCCATATGCCCCGGCTTCCCACAATTAAAGCAAGTCTTCGACTCTCCTCGGCACACGCCGGCATGATTCTTCCCGCACTTCTTGCACAAGCCAACACTTCCTTGTTTAGAGAAGCTCGAGGTGAACTTCCTTTTTTGAACGAACTAGAGCCGCTCTCGGCCTTCCTTTTCTCGCCCACATGGGCCCTCTCGGCAACCCGTGCCTCATTTACTTCCTCAACACCCCGGGCGGCACTAATAGCCTCATCGAGTGAGACTGCCCTCTTAACCTCCAACTGATAATCCCACAGTAGCCCACTTGCATACCGAACCACTCTCAACCTCTCATCCGAGTAGGTTTTAGCCACAAACGGGAGCAATCCCGTGAACTCTCTCGAGTACTCTTCAATTGTCATATCACCCTTCTTGAGGGTCACGAATTTCTCGTGCATCTTTTCCAAATCCCTTTCGGGACAAAATTTCTTTTTCAACCTCGTGGTGAACTCATCCCACGACATCTTCCCAATCACCTCTCTCCCGAGGGTTTCATACACAATATCCCACCAAACCATGACATCTTCTTTTAACAATTGTGACGCATACGTCACCATATCGGCATCCTTACACTTGCTACTACCGATAACCCTCTCGGTTTCCCGGATCCACCTCATTGTTACTTTCGGGTCCGAACTACCCGTATACACATTTGGCTTGCAAGCCATGAAGGATTTAAACGAACAACCCTCTTTCACAATGGGCCTAGCCCTAGCATCACTTTGGCCACCCGTGGAGGATTTCCCTTCCCCGGTGCCACTACCCCCAGTTCTCTCATCCGACTTAGCCTCGGATTCACGGTCTCCACCTGACCTTTCACGGTCTCCAATAATACGGTGCACTTCTTCGGCCACCGTTCCCTTGATTTGATCGATAATAGTTTGGAGATCCGCCATGGTTACCGGAGTTCTATTAGCTCCGACCTCCGACTCACCCATCCGATGCATCGACCGTTGACTTTCCTGTTCAACCACAACCTCAACATGAGGCATCTCCTCCTCCCGGCCCTCCGGGGCTCTACCACTTCTACGCGTGGTCACCATTTCTTTGATTCAAGACTATACGAAAGACATTAAACATTTAGTACCTTGTGTACAACCCAATAGTCGCATAAGACTCAACATCCATAATCATATCAACTTTCATCGGTCCCCTAGGTTCAACCCTAAACTTAATATAAAGTCTCAAGGTCAACCTATGATCTTAAGGAATCTTATGTTCCTAATGCTACAGTCTAAGAATAGGATGGTCATCCAACCTAATTCACTTAAACTATAGCTCTGATACCAAGTTGTAACACCTTGAATTTTAATACAAAATATTGGCCAAAATAAAAAATTTTATAAATAGAAGAACATCCTCAAATTTGGATTTACAAAAACCTTGGTATGAAATCAGAGTATAAAAGTAGGTGTTACAAAATAGATCATAACCAAGCTAAGACTAAATCCAATCTAGTGTTCTTCTAATCTAGGTCCCGCATCTCTATCCATGCGTACCTAAGCCTTCGATCCCGAACATGAGTACATAGCAAAACAAAACGAGGAGTACGTGAGACAAAACGTCTCATGAGCTACATGGGTTTAGACCCAATAATAATAATAATCGCGTGACATATAAATAACATAAAAGTAAGTTATCCATCTAACTAGTCACCCTATTGTGACTCTAATACTTTGCTTTCCTAGCAATCATATCTAGTTGTCGGGACATCCCCAACCAACTAGAACCACATTAACTCATTAACCGGGGATCCCCCGCATTAACAAGCTTCAAGGTAAAGGCAAGAGGGAATCGCCCAATCTACCTATACCTGCCTTACTCGCCGGACTACTTCCAGTTAGCAAGACTACTATCATGGAATGGGCCGATGGGGATCCGCCCAAATGCTCCCCATTCCATACCTTATGGCCGGGGATCCCCCGCGTCATCACATCGTCTCAACCTTACTATAACTCAACGGTTATCAAACAAAGCCCTTGGCTATCACATCAATCATCAACAAGTTAGTTAACTATATTCAATAATATACAACTAACTCTATTTACTAAATTTTACTCAATTATCAAATAGACTCGACATATGTAACAACAGGTATTTTCATGGCTATGTACTCAATAAAGTCCACACGTACTCACCTTAGTAACAAAGATGCTTTAACCGTATTCTTGACACCAAACTCTTGCTTCCACAATTTCACCGACTTTCCAAGATGTCACCGAAAGCCTAATACAATGATCATACAATGTTTAACATCACAATCTACTAATAATGTATCCATTTATCACTAGATACCATCAACTAACACTTTCCCCCAATTATGGTGATTTACCAAACCCTAGGTTTAACCAACCCGTAAGATTCTTACCAATCATAATCATACACTGGTTTTCCTTGTTAATATATCATCTATCAAGTGTATACACCATTTATATCACCATATCCCATAACCCCAAGAACTAGGGTTTCAACCCCAAGCTTCTAAACCCATAGATCTAAAGCTACAACTACAAAGGATTGAAGATATACCTTTAATCTTCAACTAGGAGTGAAGAATCACAAGATTTGACCAAGAAATCTGCTTCAAATGATGGTTTACACCCAAAATCGTCCACAAACTCGAGAGGGAGAAAACTAGGGTTTTTCTTTGCATTTAATGAGCTAAAACCCGACTTTAATGCTGTCGTCCAGAGTTCACGGCGCGAACTAAGTTCGCGTCGCTAACTCCAAGCCTTGCACGCAGACTTAGCGATCGCCATCTAAACGCGAACTACTTCGCGCCTCATGGCCAAACTCCCTGGCCCGACTTCCCGATCGTTACCACAAGTTCGCGTCGCGAACTTCCTAGGACAGCAGGGCTGCACTTTTTCATCTTTGTCTCGACCCGGTTTCGCCCATAACTTCCTCGTACGGTCTCCAAACGACACGAAACCAATTCCTACGTTCTTTAAACGATTTATCCTTATTTATCATATTTTTGTACAATTTATTTACAAATTTCGGGTCGTTACATCGAGTTTAGGGACAAATCAAACCAGAAAACAAACAAAACAAGGAAGGGATTCGGTTTACCTAGCTTGGATCGAACGAACAAGTGGAGATGCTCGAGCTTGCTTGGAATCAGACGAAGGTGATGGTGGTGGTGTTGCTTGCGGTTTCCGAAATCAAGAGAGGCAAAAATAGGGTTGAAAGGGTTAAGTGTGCTTATATAGTGTAGGTTTAGGGTTGAGATGATAGTGTTTGAGTCAACCAAGGACTCTTTCAAATTTGAGATGGATAAGGATATCAAAGGGGAAGATAAGATCAAGAGAAAACAACACATGGCCAACACCCTTAAGGTGTTTCGGCCGTGTGGAGGGTCACGAGCATGTGCATGGCCGGCCACTTAGGTGGTCGGTCATGGTTTGATGTCATTCGAGTCACGTTCATTTAAATCGTTACGTTTATTGTTTAACCGGTAAACTTGTCGTTTTAGAAATGATTTAGCTCAAAGTGTGTCACCATAAGAAAGTAATAATGTTGTGTTGACTAAAATAGTCAAACACTAATGTATGGTGTAAAAATATGTATGTTTGTTGTGTGTTAGGAATGCCAAAAATAGAAATGTCCAAAAATAGAAACTTTCTAAATAAGGAAAGTTCTAGAAATGAAATGAAGTTACATACCAGAAATATCGAGTTGTCATATTATGTAAAATATTTAATCATAACAGTATGTGATTGATGGAATCTGGTGTGATCTAGCTTCCATTGCTACCATAATCATTCCACTCTTTTGCCATTACCCTATATCTATTTTCTTGGTTTTCATCATCATTGCTATCAATTTGTTCATTATAATTTCATGGTTCAGTAAACTAAACCAACATTGATCGTCATTTTTGGTTTAGTTTTTGTTTTTAATTTTATGATTTTTAGATTTCGGTCCGGTCCGGTGTGGCTTGTGAATTCAATGATTAAGCATGAACAATTTAGGAATTGGAAGATTGAGATGTAGAGATTTGAGAGAAAACTTGAATAACACTCTTTTCTTAGGATAGAACAATACAAATTATGCAAATGTTAGAGTAATTAGCTTAGAGTTATTTATACTAAGCCCTAATTACAACTAATTACATATTAGCCCCTAGACTATTCATTACAATAAATATGACCCAATAAACATTGATGTAGACATCTTTTTAACAACATAAAAAGACCATAACAATGATATAATTTGCAGTTCCTCCTATAATCAATCATCACACACAAACACAAACACACATCATCTCCATCCTGTGGGTTGGTACCACATTTCTTTCCCTATGACATTTCAACTAATTCCTGCTTTTTCTGCTTTGTCTTTTCACGGGCACCGCTGCCGCCTCCGGCGGAACAAAGCCTTCAATGCCGACCAGATATTGGTCTGCTCTTGACTGCCACCCAGCTTCGTCGGTGCTTTGCCTAAAAAAGGCATGTTCCGTTGAAACTTTCGCTGCAAAGAAAGTGATTCCGTTGAATCTTCCGTTGAAACCCGTGGTGAAAAGAAAGCGAAAGAAAAAAAGGATTGTGAGAATGAACAAGCTAGGGAAAAGGAAGAAGATGGCGAGAAGGAAGAGGTCAAAACTACGCAAGGCGATAAGGCAAGGATGATCAGAAAGTTGGTTTATGTTTTGGTTTATGTTTTCCTTTTTATGTTTATTGGTTAGCTTAGTATTAATGGTTAGCTTAGTATTTAGTATTAGTCGTCGGTTAATGTTTTCTAGTAATTAATGTTAACAATTATTTTAGTAATTTTCAGTTTAACCATGTTAAATTTATATTAGTTTTTTTTTTCAACGGCTGAAATTCATATTAGTTTTTAATTGTTCAACTAACAATAGACTTGCACAAGTTGTGATAGAGATTTATTAGGCAAAAAATATAACCTTTTAACACAATTTTATTTATTACATTCATATTCTTAAATTCGAATTGATATAGTATGATCCAACGATCGACTTGAATAAACCACTACAAGAAAACTGCCTTATTAGAAAAAAGATTATATTTATACATATTTTATTTTGGCTCGTATAACTTTTATTGAATATAAAAGATTATATAACTTTTTATCGTAATTATGCATCCGATCAACTACATTTACGAGCAATGGGTGCATTATTTTACATCGATATATAAATCAATCTTTTTTCACTTTGATGTATTGTTTAACATTAAATCTGGGTTGGGCACCAGATCCCACCCTCACCCAACATCTTTGTCCACGACTCAACTTTGCACAAATCAATTTATTAACTGACGATTATTTATTTTAATTGGACACATAATCACACTAATACCTGCCTCTTAATTTGTTTTTTTCTCTCTTTTAGTCTTGTTACAACATAATTAATCACCTCTGACCCTTCTAATCAACCTACTTCGATGAAAACAGTTTAGGTTTTCGTTTTTTATGACACCGGTGTTTACCATGTTTTATATTTTATTTTAAGTCCTTGCCTAAAACTCGATCTTCTCCGTTTATGGTTCAACTTTATTACTCTATAAATACATTTCTCATTTTGAAATCACTGTTCATTCAGATTTAAAAACTGTGTTTTGTCGTGCGTTGTTTCATTAAAAGCCTTTTTTTTTATTGTTATATGTATAAGTTATTAATTAGTAATTGAAGGAAAGAACGTGGTTGTAGTTCAATTGGTTAAGATGGTTTAATTGCCAACACAAGACTATGGATTTTATTCCCTTACGTATATTAATTTTGTCAATATAGTCATAGGTTTTGAATTGTCGATAATTTTAGTTTTATATAATATTTTTTAAAGGATTTTGCTAAATGTTAGTCCCGGACAGGTGAATTTCTACATCTATACGCTTTCACTAATCAGTTTAAATTTTATGGAGACACTCAACACTTTTTAAACTTTTCTTTATTTATCAAATTGATACAATAAAAATGCAAGCAGTTTGTGGAATAGTTTAGAACAAATCCTAACTAAACTGCTTGCATGTGATAGACAACAACAGATATTATCCAAGACAAGTTTATGATCAATAAATGATCAAGCACAAGACCAGACACTTTCGTTATACAGATTCAATTCTCGAATAAGATAAATAGAGTTAACTGGTGGTTTACACTCTGCTCGAGGGATAAAAGTTCTGGAGTAAATTCAGCAGCGTGTAACCTTGTTGGGTGCACACTGGAATTGATCGTCTAAGTCCTCAATTTATATCATTGGGAAACGTAGAGCCAAAGGAATGATAGATCGATTCCACGTGTGAGATTTCTGTTGGTGCAGAGGAAATTAAACATAATCAAAAACAAGTTAAACAACAATAACATCAAAACATGTATCTAACCTCTAGAAAGTTGTTGAAAGTATTATTTCTGTCTAAATACCTTGGCAGAGGCGGCCATCTAGGGGTGTTCATTTGGATAATCCGGATATATCCGAACCAAATAGGTGAATCCAAATGGATTTTGGATTTCAAATGTTCAAACCAAACCGACCAAACTAATTTAAATCCAAACCGATCCGAACCAAATTACAATTTGGATGGTTTGGATTTGTCCGAACCAAACCGTTTTTTTTTTGTTAATATATATTCACAAGACTACAAAAATATATAACATAACTAATATTAAGTTTAATATATATAATTTCAAAACGATAAACTACTTTATACATAAAAGAAAGTCTAATTCATAGCTTGTGACATTTAAAATAATATATGCAAAAGTCTTGACATCAACTTTCTCAAAATCTCCAAAAAGATTGCTCCATTGCCAACTAATACAATGTAAATTAACAAGTAGGGTGTTATATATGCGGGCAAAATCACATATGTCATCGAATCGTTGTTGTTTGATACGAGTGGGTTGTGGGCGATTCATGTATCAAATGGGAAGGGACGAATTGGGATTAAAGTAAGAATTGACAGGGTTAAGATTGTGTGTGGAAACTGGACAGTCGATGAGATCACAGGTCATGTATTTTGTTTTTTGGAATTAGATTTAGAAAGGGTCAATTAAGAAGTTAATAGCTTTAGAATTATTTTGGGCCATAGGATATTTCATTAATTTACATAGTCACTATAATTTAGTTTTTGCTAGAAATGGGCTAGAATTGTTTTATATATTTATATATTTATACTATTTGGATTTTTTGGACAATCCGGATTTTACAATGAAAACCAAATCCAATCCGAAAACCAAATTATTAATTTGGATCAAGTCCAAACCGATCCAAAAAACCAAAAAAACCAATCCAAACGATCCAATCCAAATTATCCATTTGGACAATCCGGATTTATCCGAATAGTGAACACCCCTACGGCCATCTATGGAAAGTTTTACATCATTTTTTGTTTTGGGTTTGAGATTTTGCTGTTAAAAAAATTAATTTTTCATTCAAAATTTTAGCCCTAGATACCAGATAATCCAAATAAACAATCATTATCCAATTATCCAAAACCCATTTGAGAAATTTGCACAGTACTCAATCAAATCATCCAGTTATTGAAAACCAATTGAGAAATTTGCAAATACCTAATCAAACCAAACGTCACCCAAACTTCTGATTTGGTAGGATTGAAATGGTTAGCTGTTGGAAATCAAAATTCATACTTGAGAAAGAAAAGCTACAAGTAGATTTGGTATCATAAATCTCAACTAAAGAAACAGACAAAAAAATTTCAAGTAAACAAGATATTCTTGATGAGTTTGAGATGGATGAAAAAATAGACAAGATTATAACATTATTTTTTTTAATTAAATTGTAAATTATTTATATCAGATAAGAGGAGATTGTTAGGGAAAAAAGCCAATTAAACTTATTCGACTTAGTAAATTTGATGAACAAATTAATATATCAACACAAGTGGAACTCGCATCGGCTCAGGCTTAATGCCCTTCTTGATTTGTACAAGGATATATAAACCAAATGATTTGCACAAGGAATAGATTTATTTGTACAAGGAAATATAAACCAAATGGACGATTCTACCCCTAAACATAAATTTATTCCAACATGAAAATGTCATATTTATGAGTAGGATTGTCAACTTCCTTTAAATTTCCTTGCAAAAATAACTCTTTTTCTTGTACAAATCACCACCCATCCGAGAATCCTGATTATTTGGAGATAAAAATAAACTCAAGATTTGAAGATTATCTCTAAAATTAGAATTATTTGGCATTAACATATGGTTTCAAATTCATACAATTTAATGCCTTGAGCATACAAAAAAAAGGCAAGCATGTTGTATAACTAGAACTGCTCTTAAACAACACAATTCTCCAGCTAAAAGATCACCAATGACCAAGATAACATTCTCGTTTGAGCAACAAAATTATACCTTAACTCTAAAAAAAATTCAAAAATGGGCGTTGACTTTATAATAAATATTAATATTAATATTTTTTAAAGCAATACTTTTGTAGCATCACTTGGTTGGAATCCTCTTCTCAACATCTCTTCAACCCACAATTTAGCATCATTTGTTCTACCATGTCTATAAAAACCATGCACCAAAGTCTCATAAGTCCATTGATTCAGTTCGTACCCTTTTCTACATAACTTGTCGAACAAGTCACGCGCATTATCCACTTGTTTCATACTTATTTTCCGTATAAGCATATTATACGTGTATATATCAAGTGGAAAACAATTCCCAACAACTTCTTCCAAATCATCCGTATCTATATCGTCTCTAAAACGGTCTGAAAATAATCCAACAATTTCTCTAAGTCTCCAAATTGGAGACGTTTCATCAATCTGGCCCGAATCAGAACCCAAATCAGAATCAGCCCATGTGTTGTATAATTCCCGATCTTTTAACGAATGTAGAAGCAAATTGTTCCCGATAAATGACGAAACGGGCCGCCCGACATGAATTAAATCGTTTATTAAATCCATTATTTTTTCATATTTTTTATGTTTGCATAAAACAATAACAAGTTCTTCGTAACATTCGAGGCTCGGTCTGACGGTTTTGTCTTTTTCTCTAATTTCTGAAAATATTTTCAACGCGAGTTCGGGTTTATTTGCTTTACAAAGACCGATTATCATCGTGTTGCATACTTTTCTCCCGATTTTACTTTTTTTCAAAATATCATAATATAATTCGATAGCATCGGATACTTTTTCTGTCGCTAAATAACTTTTTAATAATAAAATATCCGAACTCACATTCGGCAAAATCCCGTTTATTTCCATCATATTATAAACCGCTTTTGCAAGATCAGGCTTTTTCGCATGGCCCGCGCCTTCAATAAATATATTAAAAACCCGACAATCGGGTTTTTGAATCTTCAATTGCATTTCTAGTAATTTTTGAAATTCTTTTTCAAATTCATCCATCTCACAAATGCTTCGGATAACCGATTTAAACAATGCACGGTTCGGATGATGTCCTTTTTCTTGCATTTCAATTATCAATCTTGAAGCAATATCTCCTTTACCCGATTTAACAAACCCGTTTATCAAACTACCATAAGCACAACCCGTTGTAACTTTATCATGTCGGTTAAGTTCATCATGCACGAAAAACCCATCTTGCACTCTCCCGCTCCTACAAAGGGCATTTATGTAATTTTCATGAACTTTATCACTCAATACAACATTATTCTCCAAAGCTACAAGAAACAATTCATTCATCATATCGAGTTTTTCAAGCTTTAACAAAGCAATACGCAAGGATAGAAAACGTCATTTTACCCGGAAAATAACCTTCTTCAACCGAATTTTTCAATATTTTATACGCGTCAACAACACTTCCGTCACCACAAAGTGAATTCATTAAATAATTAAACGCCAAACTATTTAACGATATACCGATTTCGCCCCTAGATTCATATAACCTAAGTGCCACATCAACCATTCCTGCTTTGCAAAAAAAACACAAAACAATATTCATCGTTAATTCATCGGGTGGTATATTATTTTCCTTCATTTCTATAATCAAATCACAAACTTCTTCTAACCGATTCTCTCTCAAAAGCCGTAAAATTAACGTGTTGTACCGAAAAACATCCGGAACATAATTAACGTTATTTTTCGTTTTTTGTAAAAATTCCATAGCTCCGTCTATCTTGCGGGCCCGCACAAGCTCCCGAATCCATATATCATAAACATGAAATTCCCCAAATTCATCGACTAATTTTCCCGTTTTATCAAAATCATCGTTTTTACATAATCCGCCTACAAGAGCACCAACTATATAACCACCACTTTTTAACTTAACCCCTTTTTTCATAACCTCACGAAGACAATATTCGGCTTTTTCAAATTCCTTTTTTCTACAAAAACCTTTAATTAATATCGAATGAGTAACTACCGATTCAAATCCGCGATTTTTAATTTGTTTTGCAACCGATTCAACACCGTCTAAATAATTTTCTTCTACAAGAGAATTTAACAGCACGTGATAAGCAAAATCGTCTAAATCGATACCTTGGTAACGCATTCCGCCGAATAACTGAAGGGCAATTTCGGGTTTTCCCGCAACAGCATAACCCATGACTAAAATAGTGTGGAAATTGGTTTTGTGAATACCTCGATTTTTGGAATAATTGTCCAAATAATCCAACATTAAAGACATTAGCTTTGCTTTTGACAAAATCTTGAAAATTGCATTGAATGTAGTTCGGGTATGGTGAAACCCGGGTTGCCGACCCGCCCAATCAAAAAATTTCAAACAAGTCAACACGTCTTTCCCATAATATAAAACATCAAGAACTAAAGATTCTGTGAGTCAAAGATTTAACCGTGATAATGCCATGTCAGCATTTTCACGTTATGATAAAAAATCTTCATTTTCATTAATTCCTTTAGTGGTTCCATGAGACGATAAAATTTGTAGAATTTGTTCAAGAAACTGGTTTCGGTTTGACTTGAACCATTCTTGAAAAGTCAACACAACATCATCCGCGTGTAGTTTCTTGATTGGTGATGATAATAACGGGTTTATAATGAGAGAATTTGTGGCAGTATTTGATGCTGATATAGTTGAATAGTTTAAATTCTATTTCTGTCATTGAGAGGAAAAAGGAGAGCCCGAATTGAAGTTTGCTTAAAGTATCTTAATCTGACCATAATTTGTGAAATAAATACTGTTACTGCATTAACATAGCTGCTTTCAGGGTTTCTTCACCTATTCAAAAAATAAAAAATAAAAATTTAGAATTTATACAGAATATTAAATAAACATAAGAAGAAATTTAAATCTATTTTTAAGTTTAGTCATTTTAAGCGGTGATAATCACATTGAAAAGCAAATTTAAGCGGCCATTTAAGGGAAATTCTATAACAATATTAGCAAAATGTTATTACTTTTCCAGTGAAAATTAACTATATGAGCATATCTAATTAGTAATTACACATGAAAATATTCGGTAATTAAAGAGAACATACCAGATCAGCAAACAAAACAAGCTTTCCTCTTTATTTGTGTTAAACAGTGGCAACTAGAATTCTTCCTGCAAAACATGACATCAAACTCAAAGTTAGATTAAAACAGAAAGAATTCTCGAAAAGTTCACTTAGACATTTTAACAAACACTTGGAAGGCTTCCTTAAAACCGAAAACCCACAAACCTCTAGTAATCAATTAATCAAGCTTTCCTCTTTATTTGTGTTAAATAATGGCAACTAGAATTCTTCCTGCAAAATATAACATCAAACTCAAAGTTAGATAAAACAGAAAGAACTCTGGCAAATTAAGGAAAAGTTCACCTAGACATTTTAACAAACACTTGGAAGGCTTCCTTGAAACCGAAAACCCACAAACCTCTAGTAATCAATTATTCTGAACAATGAAAAGTAATAAAAATTGATGAAAAATACCTGATGGGGTTTGAAGTTAGGGCGACGGGGACGGAGGCAGATCGGAGATCTCAAAGTTTGAGCTTTGTTACGTAATTGAACAACTTGTGGGATTAATTTAGAATCAAATCACTGGAAACCCATTGATTACCGCTCGTGCGTGTCTTCTTCCCTTTTCTATCGCTATTTAGAATCAATCAAGAGGTGTTGGATTTAGGTAAAGTTAGACGGCCGATGGCGTTCCGGCGATGGCGTTTGGGAGGTGTTTAGGGTATTTTTTGATTTCCAGCACGGAAAGGGAACAATGGCGACGGTGGCCCATTTTTAGAGCATCTCCAACCATAAACTCTATAAAATCACTCTATCTCTATAAATTGGTGGGTCCATTCACTCCAAACATCCTCTCAACTCCAACCATAAACTCTATCCATCTCTTCAAAACTCTTTATAATTTGTGGGACCCATATTACATTTACAATTACACTCACAAACAAAGTGTGGGGTCCATGGATATAGTGGATTTCTCTCACTCTAAATATAGAGTGAGCTTTTTTCTCACTCTATATTTAGAGTGAGAGATAGAGGTGGGTTGGAGGAGAAAAGCCTTCAAATATGAAGATAGAGGGGTGATAGAGGTTGGTTGGAGATGCTCTTAGGGGTGTTTATTTTTATCTTATTTTTAGTTTATACGGAGTAATTCACAATAATTACTATTACTAAACTAAAATCTCAAAAGACTTATGAAATAGGGATGATTTATATATCACATATGTTTTATACAATATATAATCATAGCTTCATATGTTTGTATACTCTACAATAATATATATATAAATCAACTCCATACATGTAAAGAAACATGATTATAAATATCTCAGAATCATAAACATACATCAACAAAAACGTTAAATTATGACATTTACACGTATCGGGCTACCACATTTTGAAAATTTTTTTGTCTTGACTTCTAAGCATGGAGTTTAAATATCATTTGAGAATCTTAAATAGTATTTTAATAAATATACTTGTTGTGAACCATTTCACTTTTGATTTGTAAACTTGTAACATTTGGTAATCCATTTTAATGTTATGCTTTACTATTATCAATTCTTGTGCTTATCGATGTAAGTCGCATTACCGTTCTTCCGCAAGAACCATCTTTGCGGGGTGTGGCAGGTCACCTGGATAACCTGAGTAGGGGGGTCTTTATTCGTTTCATTCTAGTGTTACATCTACAATCCATCTTAGAGGACAAAATAAACACATTTTCTTTAGCTTTGGGAGAACAACATAAAGATATATTGTGTTGAAAAACTAAGGGAAAATACATAAAATGGCAATTTCAAAAAACTTACTCTCTGAAGCTCCGGCCAAAGCTTCATCACTCGCTCTAAATCCATCGAAAACAGTAATTAAACGCCACGGTAAAGACATACTCAGGAAATCAAACCGGAAGAATCGGCATCTGTTTTCATTTCCCGGTTTACTTGCTCCTGTTTCCGGTGGCAAGCTCGGCGAGCGCAAAGATCTCGGCTCCAAAAACCCTATTATGTACCTCGATTTCCCTCAGGTTTAATTACTAACTCATTTTTGTTTATGCTCATTATTATAATTTTAATCGTGTTTGAGGTTGATTGTTGTGTGAGTCTGTGAGTTATCACGTAATACCACACGAAACTAACTATTTTATTGAATAAGAGAGAACTAACTGTAAGCCCTAATTCATTTGTCCTGTGACTGTAATCTAATTATCTTAGGGCTGTTAATTAGTGCATGATTTTTGTCTAATTAAGGATAATTAGTAAACCTTTTGAACAAAACTTGGATCTATAAGTGAAGGGTATGTTGCTAAGATAATTTTTGAGATACAGTAGTAGAATAGAACATGTATAATAATCTCAAATACCAACTGTGATCATGGTCTTCAAGTATAAATACAACTTTAGGGGATCTCAGTTGTGTTGAACTAGTACATATACTGTATATGACTATATGTACATCATAAACTAATCGATATTCCTATTTATTTATTATAATTTTTATTTATTTTCTGAGTGTAGGGTAGGATGAAGTTATTTGGGACAATTGTTTATCCCAAGAACAGGTATTTAACCTTGCAGTTTTCTAAAGGTGGGAAGAATGTGATGTGTGAAGATTACTTTGATACCATGGTTAGTGGTTGTATATTTCTTAATGTTTTTCTTAACCTTCTAGAAATTTGTAAAAGTGTTTATTTCACGTCTTTTTGAAGCTATTTCTCTTGAAATATGTGAATAACTAAATACCAACTGTCACTTAAATGTGAGACTATACATGATTTACTCAAACTATTACTGTTTCAGATTGTCTTTTCTGATGCATGGTGGATTGGAACCAATGAAGAGAATCCAGAAGAAATCAAACTTAGCTTTCCAGAAAACATGAGTATGGTCAGTGTTCCGGTTAAATAATTACATTTATGTTTGACCTGTGGGTCAACAGTCAACACAACCCAACGTGTTTTGACCTGTATTAAAGAGTACCCATTTACCCTAGTTAGTTTATAGAGCCGACACTGGGCGACCCGTTCCGACCCGTTACCCACCCAACTACCCGCCCCACCCGTTTTCCCACCTCTTTTAATTAGGGCAATTTCATCTTGGCCACAGGTACAGGAAAATGATTATGATTTTAAAGGCAGTGCAGGTTCAACAAGTGAAAGAATTCAAGGAATAAATGTGAATAAAAGTAAAGTAACTGATAAGTCTCCTGAACATGAATTAGAAAATGAATTTTCTGATAGTGAAATTGATCCAAATGGTTTTATTCAAACAACTGCAAATAGACATTCAACAAGGACTACTGGAAAAACATTTAAGTTAGTATATTTGTTATTTAATTTTAATAAATCTCGTGTTTTCGCATATTAAAAGTTATTTTTTCTTGTATAGGTTTGCAGAATCTTCATCTGCAGATGATCCAATTGATTTGGATATTAAGACTGAATCTTCTGACGGGGAAGATAAAGAAATTAGTGTCGGGTATTTTCTGAATTTTTTATATTAATGTTAATTTATTATTTATCAACTATAAAAATATATCATATGAATTATTTGTTAGTATTCTTTTATATTATCAAATATATTTCCAATAAACTTTTTAATAACATTACTAGGACTAGGAGGGGTAAAACGTAAATGATTCTTCTTAAAAATTCACAGTTTTGATTCATGTATCATGTATGAAACTAAGAATAAAAAAATGACTATTCTACCCCAAAATAGTTGTATAATCATAACCCTGTTAATCAAACTCTAAAAACTGGTGGTTTCGAATTCAAGTCACTATAATCAAATAATAATTTTATTTACATATATTTTATAGGAAATTTATTTGCATGTACTATTTCATGTAGACTTTAGCAACTCAATATTCTTGTTCAAATTTCATTTTTCAGATCTATTTTAAGGTGTCAACTGTTTTTTTATTTTTTCAAGAGTAAATATCACGGACGGTCCTTGTGGTTTACTCAAAATTGCACCTATGGTCATTTACTTCAAAAAACTACACTGATAGTCCCTATTTCTTGAAACCTTTTGCACTGACACCTCGGCTTTCGTCTGTACAACCAAACAAATGACCAAATGTTTGTAGTGGTGACAAAATGCATTATCAAACTGGGGGCAACCGATCCTCTCCCGGGAAGTTTGGTCGACGAAATGACCAAAGCAAGCCAGAAAAAAGTGGAGTATACATTTTTCGGTCCCCCCATTACGTGAGGTCTAATGCGTGCAAAAAATAATAAGCCTAAAGTAACATTATTTTTCTTTTTACAAAAATATGAAGCATCATAAATGAAGGAATGCAAAATACATTTATTACGAACCGATAAAGGCTTCATCGATTTGTTTAACTCTGAGTGCGAGACATATGAGTATAATTGTTCCCAAACTCGACCTAGAAAAAAATAATAAAGTCGTTAACGTTTGAATAAAAGATGGTGATTTTTAGACCACATATTTTAATCAATATATTACAACAATAACATTATTTATTTGTATGCAGAATTATTTATACATTGTCGTAAGCATAAAAAAAATAGTAAGAAAATTAATTCCCTTGAATAAAAGCAGAAACGGAAATGAATTATCAACAGTGACTATTGACTTCATACGTTATGCTAATCATTGTACTATATGACTATAATTAGTCGATTGTCATATGTCAAAATACTATTCAATGATATGACAAAACACGGTGGAAGTTTGTTAAGGCTAGTGTACATGGCATACCACGGCCCATTCTATTAAACATTTCTCAACCAAACCCCCGATGTTTTTCTTGTCGACAAAAATTCAACACTTTTTTTTCTTCAATTTTCATTCATTGTCTACAAAGTGTACGGTAAGACACATATAACATGATTGTTGTGTAGAAGTCCAAGTATCGGTACTCAAACAAACTCTACCAATGTTATTTTTAATAAATGCACCAATTTTTACTTTTTCTTCATCAAACAATCTATAGACGTCTAAAGTGTTGTCGTACTTCTACATGGAATTATAAATGACGGTTGAGAAACAACATTGTAATGTTGAAAACCCGCGCCTTCCACAAAACGAAATGGAAGTTCATCAACTACTATCATATGGGCAAGAGCTTTTCTATTTCCTTTTTGATCAAATCTCCAAGATGTCAATTTATTTTGATCGCCATGTTCAAAAGCTAGTTGTGTTTGACCACCACTAGTTTTAGCTAAATTTGCGTTACATTTTGTTAAATGAAGATTAAGATTTGAGGTACTGTAATTTTTCTTTGCACACTTGTATTGTCGCGACCACAATGTTTACACTTCGATCTTAATATAACATCTTTGTCCGTAATTTTGTCAAATTCCAACCAACGTGGGGCTCTATCATTGTATTTACTAGGTTCATCCCCATTTTCTTCCGAATTCAACTCATTAGTCGGATGATCAACTTCAAGGTCAATCGATTGGAAACCACATATGCATATTACTATGAATATATATATATAGTGTAGAATTAATATCAGAACCAATTAAGGCTACAGAACCAACAGAACTCAATCTAAACCATTGATTTTTGAAATGAAATGATCATGGAAGATACATTAATGTATTTGATGAGGGACCCCCAAATATTGGTTTGCATGGATGTCATTCATGCATGTATACATATATGTGTAGATCACACTTATGTATGCATACATGAAAACATATACATATATGTATACATGCATTAATGACATCCATGCAAACCAATATTTGGGGGTCCCTCATCAAATATATTAATGTGTCTTCCATGATCATTTCATTTAAAAAATCAATGGTTTAGATTGAGTTCTGCTGGTTCTGTAGCCTTAATTGGTTCTGATTTTAATTCAACCCTATATATATATATATATAGGGTCCGGATCCGATGAGGACTCTTTTCCTCGCGAGGACTGTGAGGACTCCAAAAAAAACTCTAAAAATGATCCAAAACAAACTTTTTTCAAAAAAAAATCCTTTTTTAAACATTAAAATCGCTATGTATAAGATCCAAAAAAAATTCCAAAAATGATCCAAAGAAAAAAATATGGATCATAATAATGATCCACAAAAAAAATCTGGATCATTGTTATGATTCGCTAAAAAAAGTGGATCATAATCTTTTTTTTTGAAATTTTTTTTGTCAAATGTAGTAATAATCATGGTGGGTTATATATATTTTTTTCAGAATTTTTTGAAATTTTTATGAGGTGTTATCGCGAGTTCTCACCGAAAAAAGAGTCCTCACAGGATCCCACTTTTATATATATATATATATATATATATATATATATATATATAATGTTTTTTTCAAACTTTTTTGTGATGATTTTCATCCATAACCTTACTATAAATCATAAACATACGCAATAATAACTATAGTTAACCCACTAAATAGCAGGATCAATTTGATATTAATTATTCCAAACAAAACTTACATTTTATATGTTGAGATCCAGACACCCAGTAGACGTAAAGGTCAAAAGTTCAATGTAAGGAAAATGAAAAATAAAAAAAAAAAAAAAAAAGGCAAAAAGTGCATGAGTTGCAATTAAAAACTACGTCCCTCTTTTTCCTTTCTCAACATACATACACAAGTAATTTCTATTTACGTCAATATGGTAACTATTTTCCTTATTTTATCATGTTTCCAGTACAAAGTTTGAGCATAGATGGATGTTGTGTACTCAATTAATGTGTGGTCTGTAGGTAAAAGCAAATTAAAGGCTATTCTTTTGCTAATATTGTTTCCTTAAATCTCTATTTAATGGTGCTACTCAGAGTTGACTTGCACCAAAATAGAAAGTGCACATGCAAGAGCACTTGAGGACATGTCTCAGTTTGCAATTCATTACTTTTAGTTCCAAACTATGCAACAACATGATCAAATTGATTTTGTACGAGATACTACTCACATAACATTTGGTTGTCATCTTATGGAACTGAAGTAGCGAACCTTTGAACCTACCAATTAAATTTGTAGTTTTTTGCAGACCACACATAATGTGTTTGAAAATATAAATATATAAAAAACACTGTTATCTGTTCAGTTTCGGTAATTTAATCGGAGGATTTTACTAGCCGTTCAAGTTAGGGGGTGAGCATTTGGGCCGAAAAAACCGACCGAAACCGATAACATGTTATCCGTTCAGTTTCGGTTTTGAAAATTCATCGTTTTTGATTTCGGTTCGGCCTTCACATAAGGATGAGCATTTGGCCAAAAAAACCAAACCGAGCCAAAACTGAAACACATGTGATCGGTTCGGTTTCGAATTTGAAAATTCATAGTTTTCGGTTTTAAAAACTTTCAATCTCTTGGGCTAAATCTCATAACTGAAGAATCTAATACAACATCATTAGCTGCAACAAGTGTGGTTTAATCTTGTGGAAGCTGCAACCATAGGTTATATGGTAATGTTAGCAATAGAAAACTCTCATTTAGTCACACATTTAAAACTGTCACTAAAGGTGAAAAAACACAGAGGTGTAATTTAAGCGACAACCCAATTCCCGCCAAAATCTTTTTGGAGCTTTATTTTGTATTATTGATTATATATTTGGAGCTTTGTTTTATTTTATATGTTTTTTTAGGCTTTTTGGTATTTAAGCAACTTTAAGACAAAAAATTCCAATGCTAAAATCTGTTGACTTTTTTGGTCTACTAAAACGGGCGGTTCGAGATGGTGTTTGATAATCATTCGTATGAAACTGGCTACTATAATTCAATAACACTTTGTAGAGTATAGTATATTTGCCTTCAATTCACTCTGTATTTAGGACCCAAATGATAAAGTACTAATCATTGTTTCGGCCTTTATTATTGATCAGTCTTCAAATCAAAATCCCCAAATCAAACTTCTTTAGGAGATGATGTAAAAAAAAAATTCGTTTCTTTGGATTACTAATAGGGGAAAAAGAATCTTGTAAATTGGTTAGATTGGTGTTGTAATCCCCATGTAAACTAGTAATCTTGTTTCTCTTGTTCTAGTTCCTTGCTAGATTTTTATTTTTATTCAAAGCTGTTCAAAAAAAACATTAACTCGGCGGACGACACACCTTATAATATCCCACTCGATTTATGTTATTATTTAAAAATAACAAAATCATTTTGTCCTGCTTTAATTGAGACAAGGATACATCAGTTTGAGATGTACAAAACCAAATTAATATCCATACGAAATGATGACGTCAAGAATGTTATTTCAAGGACTTATCCACAATAGACTTTCAATTCATGTTCTAATAATATCTTTAATGATTTACCAGTATAGTATAAAGCTTCCTAGTTAAGAAAATGACGAACAGATATTTATATGGACGATTTTCATAAATAAATCTAAAAATTCTTAGATTCTTAAAAAAAATTCATTTTTCAAATTTTTTAAAAATAAATACTGCGACTATGTAACGTGCGACTCTACACAACATTTGACAAACTTTTCGTGATCGCATAAAAAATAGTCTTGTCATATAAAAAATATCTAGTCATACATCAATTGTATACAAATGGCCTTTTTTGTACAGAAAAATACAGAGTCGCACAAGTGACACATAAAACATCAGATAGTACAGTTTGTTTTGAAAAACATTGAATCCAATAGTTGTTTTTGGCAAAATTAAGTGCATTTTTATCTATTTTATTAATTCTCTCTTTTATATTGTGAAATAGAAGATCGACTAGAAAAAAAGTTGGGTTGGAATGTGTTTATAAGGATGAGCAATTCGTACGCATGACTGCTTCCACAAAAAGTTCTTTTTGCCCTTTTTCCCGCATATAAATCTCCTCCATTCCTCACACACCTTATCTTTCTTTCTTAATAATAAAAATACAAATAAATAATTAAATATCATCACCCTTTTAGCATGTTATACATTAGCATTTGTACAATGTATTTCAAAACAAATTATCCATGTTAAGTCTCTTACAACATTGATAAGTTTCAAAACTCATCATTGAGTTAAATCAGTATCACATCACCATCTTTGTTACTAAGAAACTAATAATTTTATGCAACATCATCTCATCAATTTTGATAACTTTTCTTCCTATCCATGTTTACATATTTCTAAACTTAACATGAGTAGTGCACTAATAATCTTTTCTTTTCTCATATCATCTCATAATAAGTAGGAATCAATAACACTTCTCATTTCTAATACACTTAAAAAAGCAAAACAATGAATGTTAAATTGTATACATGCGATCATCAAACATCGGTTCATCCCTTAAGTTTCAAAGTAGACTTTCAAGAGAATAAAATTTTGGTGCTTTAGAAAAGATAATCTTAATACAAAGTAAACTTCATAGTGTTGTATATCACATTTCACAACAAGAAGTAAAATTTGTTGTTTCTGATATACAATGAAACACTAGTGCATACAAGATAATAAATAGCTAGATTAATCATATTTTATGTAAAACAGAATTGAAGAAACTTACAAAAGAGATGATATACAAAACAAAGAGGGTTTAAGTTACATCTTCCTTGAAAACAACTAAGACAAGCTAATTAATAACTTAAGAAGAAAAAAAGATGAAGATAAAAAGAGGGTTTAAGTTAGATCTTCCTTAACAAAACACGGTTTACATCTTCCTTAACTAACATGAAAAATTTACTTTCTAAACATACTTCTTTACATCATCATCGTCGTCATCATCATCATCATCATCATTTTCTAAGTATAAAAATGTAGATGTTGTTAAATAATATATATATATATATATATATATATATATATATATATATATATATATGTATATATATATATATGTATATATATATATATATATATATATATATATATGTATATATATATATATATATATATATATATATATATATATATATATATATATATATATATATATATATATATATATATTACTCCCTCCATCCCACAAAAAACTTCTTATTTCACCATAAATTTTTGTCCCACAAAAAACTTACCATTTCACATTTGATGGGCTCCACATAATAAAATACTATTATTATTAAGGGCCCCACCACTAACTATCCAATAACTATCTTTCTCTCTCAAAATCAATCTTATATTTTAATCAAAATTATTACCAATAACCCCACCACTAACTATCACATTAAATCTTGTGCCCAACTGAAATGAGAAGTTTTTTGTGGGACGGAGGGAGTAATTTTTTTAAGTCCAAGAATATTTATTAATGGATATACTATTTTCCCTACTACTTTGTCTTTTATCTTTTATGAAAATCGAAAAGGAACAAATTGATAATAATTCAGTTACATTGTTTTAATCCTCACTAGTATAAATAGAAATGATAATAAATTTATATGAAAATAGATAATGAAAATAGTTTTTAACAACAATGAAACTTTTTAAACCACTTACATTTCCATTCTTTTAAAAGTAGGGTTGCTCACTAAAATTAATTAAATATTTTAAAATAAGGTTGCTCCCTTACCTGAGATACGAGATCTCATTCACTCTCTCTCTCACACACACACACACAAACACTCTCTACTTTCTTTTTTTTCCGATCATCATCTTCCCCTCTCTGTCAATGGCGATTTCAGTTTTTGGGTTTTCTTCGTCTCTTTTCTCTTTAAAAGGAGAGAAAATGGGTATGAGTTTAAGTGGGCGGACACCCTCATCCGTTTCTTTTAAAACGGGTATAAAATAGTTATATAACTCCAATTTCACCTTTTGATATCATATTTTGATTTTCTTAAAATCCAAAAGGTGGAGAAGAAGATAAACGTGGAAGAATATGCAAGAGCAACACTACGAGAAGAACTTAAGAAGTTTCGTGATCTTCTTACCTCCGGCAATGTTAGGATTATCCGTACAGAAATTTTTCAAGGAGAAGTTATGGAGAAATACTACACTCACGTATTTTTTTTATTATTTATTTTCTAACTCGCAGTGTTAAGATTACCCTTTTTTTGATGAATTTACTTCATAAATAGGTGATGTTAAATGTGAAGAAAGTTGTAGGAGGCTCCGTGAAGGTCAGGGGAGATGCAAAAGACGTTAATGGCAGTATCGACGATGCTGCATCAGAAGCTCAACTACAGTTAAGCAAATTAAAGAACAAAATAACACGATTTGAGAGGAAAAGTCGACGTCGTAACAAGGGCTATTATTAATGTTACACTTTCTGAAAATCTCTCAAGATTATGGGTGGGTTTTTGACATGACCTTTAGTTATTTTATGTGTCACACCCCGCCAAAAAATGAGTTTTACTTCATTTAAAATGTTTTGCGGAAGAACGAAGGTGTAACATTCATGACAACATAGCAAAAATTAAGTAAACAAACAACCACGCATTAATGAAAAATAAAGGTTTGTTTCACTTTCCAAAAGTAGAAAGTTTCCAAAAATAGAAATTGTTTGAAATGAAATGATTGTTCATAAACTTAATGTCTTAATCATGGCTCACGACAATCCCAATGCTCATATCCTCCAAACTCCACTGCACCTAATTACCTGGAAAAACATAAATAGTAAAAGGGTCAACAATAATGTTGAGTGAATCCACAGGGTTAAAGTAAAGTGTAAGGTAAAGTAAATGTTTTTGCTACTCAAAATGTTTGTTATGAAAATGATTTATGACTGAAAATGTATAAGGTTCAACACTCATATGATATGAGAATTAAATATGAAAAGTGAAGTGTAATTGTAGAATATCTACAATTACTAGTTATGTTTATGAAAATGTGTTGAACAAGTTGTTATCTTTGACATCACATGAACTGTTATCCCCAACATGTAGCTAGTCCATTCAGTTAATATACCAACCCCTAAGTCCACAATCAACACTTCAACTCCAGTATGTTATGTTATTTTATGGATATACACTCCCGGAGATGTCTTGGATAAACCAAGTAATGATCAAACGTTTGTTGGGAGGATGAGTGTCAGCCAATAGTACTATCTGCATATCCATGGTCTAGATCCACTAGCTAATGATTGCTGGTAACCTTAGTCCGGTATAATAATTGTTTGTCACGCCAATGCGATAATGAAAATGTATAAATGTTGTTGTACAGTCATAGTAAAACAGTAGCAGTTGTGTTTATGTTTTCCACCCCAAAGTTTATAAAAACAGTAAAAGAGTAAAAGGGGTCTGTGGACTCACCTGGCAAAGCTTAGCGACAAGTACTTAAGACAGAGGAATCCTTTGGAGACTCCTAGCTTCCTAAATGATTTAACTAAGCTAACACCGGCGATTCTATATACGATATAAGTTAAGCATTATATATTTCATGTTATGTTTTATGTTTTGTGACATCGAATGAATTTGGGTTATTGGACCTTAATATGTCGAAATGAAATGAAATGAAATGGACTTCGAAATGAAATGAAATGAAATGGGCTTGGGTTAGGCTTATTGGGCCTAGATTGGGCCTATTGGGCTTAATGGGCTTAATGGGCCATTGGGTTGGGCCACTTGGGCCTCTTATTGGGCTTAGGTCCACTTAGATTGGGCCATGAATTGGGCTTGGCCCAATTGGGTTCGGTTTGGTTAGGTATGGGCCAAAGGTTTGGGCTTTGTTCTAAATGGGCTTGGATACTAATGGGCCAACTAAGGTTTGGGCCCGATGGACTAAAGTAGATCGATATGGGCCAAGTACGGGCCTTGGCCCGATTGCGTATTCGGGTTTGGGTTGATCGGTTTGGGTCAAGATCCGGCCTTGACCCGGTTTGACTTATTGGTCAACATTAGTCAAAATTAGTCAACAAAAGTCAACACTTGGGTTCTAGATTTCGGCTAGGGTTGAAGGTATACTATAATTTGATCAACCAAAGTCAACGATGGTCAATCTAGCTATCAAATGGTCAAATAGTCAATCATGGAAGTCAATTAGGGTTAGGGTTTGATGAGGCTCGGTTAGGGTTTGACCTAGGGTTGGCCGAATGGCCAAAACCCTACGGGTTTGTGTCTAGGTTCGGCTAGATCGGTTCTAGAGTTCGGCTTTTGGTACTTGGTGATCATAGATCGAGCCTACGGTTCTAGATCTAGGGTTTTAGCATGCACATGGCGAGATCTAGGGTTATAAGTACGGATCCAGCAACAAAATCAATTGATACACACTTACAAGCATTCGATCGAGTGTAAGCATGCAAGCATGCTACGGGTTCATGAGCAAGGGACATATACCGAGACCATATGGCATTGGCCATGGTCTTGGGTTCGAGTGTAACACCTTGAATTTTAATACAAAATATTGGCCAAAATAAAACATTTTATAAATAGAAGAACATCCTCAAATTTGGATTTACAAAAACCTTGGTATGAAATCAGAGTATAAAAGTAGGTGTTACAAAATAGATCATAACCAAGCTAAGACTAAATCCAATCTAGTGTTCTTCTAATCTAGGTCCCGCATCTCTATCCATGCGTACCTAAGCCTTCGATCCCGAACCTGAGTACATAGCAAAACAAAACGAGGAGTACGTGAGACAAAACGTCTCGTGAGCTACATGGGTTTAGTCCCAATAATAATACTAATCGCGTGACATATAAATAACATAAAAGTAAGTTATCCATCTAACTAGTTACCCTATTGCGACTCTAATACTTTGCTTTCCTAGCAATCATATCTAGTTGTCGGGACATCCCCAACCAACTAGAACCACATTAACTCATTAACCGGGGATCCCCCGCATTAACAAGCTTCAAGGTAAAGGCAAGAGGGAATCGCCCAATCTACCTATACCTTCCTTACTCGCCGGACTACTTCCAGTTAGTAAGACTACTATCATGGAATGGGCCGATGGGGATCCGCCCAAATGCTCCCCATTCCATACCTTATGACCGGGGATCCCCCGCGTCATCACATCGTCTCAACCTTACTATAACTCAACGGTTATATCAAACAAAGCCCTTGGCTATCACATCAATCATCAACAAGTTAGTTAACTATATTCAATAATATACAACTAACTCTATTTACTAAATTTTACTCAATTATCAAATAGACTCGACATATGTAACAACAGGTATTTTCATGGCTATGTACTCAATAAAGTCCACACGTACTCACCTTAGTAACAAAGATGCTTTAACCGTATTCTTGACACCAAACTCTTGCTTCCACAATTTCACCGACTTTCCAAGATGTCACCGAAAGCCTAATACAATGATCATACAATGTTTAACATCACAATCTACTAATAATGTATCCATTTATCACTAGATACCATCAGCTAACACTTTCCCCCAATTATGGTGATTTACCAAACCCTAGGTTTAACCAACCCATAAGATTCTTACCAATCATAATCATACACTGGTTTTCCTTGTTAATATATCATCTATCAAGTGTATACACCATTTATATCACCATATCCCATAACACCAAGAACTAGGGTTTCAACCCCAAGCTTCTAAACCCATAGATCTAAAGCTACAACTACAAAGGATTGAAGATATACCTTTAATCTTCAACTAGGAGTGAAGAATCACAAGATTTGACCAAGAAATCTGCTCCAAATGATGGTTTACACCCAAAATCGTCCACAAACTCGAGAGGGAGAAAACTAGGGTTTTTCTTTGCATTTAATGAGCTAAAACCCGACTTTAATGTTGTCGTCCAGAGTTCACGGCGCGAACTAAGTTCGCGTCGCTAACTCCAAGCCTTGCACGCAGACTTAGAGATCGCCATCTAAACGCGAACTACTTCGCGCCTCATGGCCAAACTCCCTGGCCCGACTTCCCGATCGTTACCACAAGTTCGCGTCGCGAACTTCCTAGGGCAGCAGGGCCCCACTTTTTCATCTTTGTCTCGACCCGGTTTCGCCCATAACTTCCTCGTACGGTCTCCAAATGACACGAAACCAATTCATACGTTCTTTAAACGATTTATCCTTATTTATCATATTTTTGTACAATTTATTTACAAATTTCGGGTCGTTACATCAAGTTTAGGGACAAATCAAACCAGAAAACAAACAAAACAAGGAAGGGATTCGGTTTACCTAGCTTGGATGAACGAACAAGTGGAGATGCTCGAGCTTGCTTGGAATCGGACGAAGGTGATGATGGTGGTGTTGCTTGCGGTTTCCGAAATCAAGAGAGGCAAAAATAGGGTTGAAAGGGTTAAGTGTGCTTATATAGTGTAGGTTTAGGGTTGAGATGATAGTGTTTGAGTCAACCAAGGACTCTTTCAAATTTGAGATGGATAAGGATATCAAAGGGGAAGATAAGATCAAGAGAAAACAACACATGGCCAACACCCTTAAGGTGTTTCGGCCGTGTAGAGAGTCACGAGCATGTGCATGGCCGGCCACTTAGGTGGTCGGTCATGGTTTGATGTCATTCGAGTCACGTTCATTTAAATCGTTACGTTTATTGTTTAACCGGTAAACTTGTCGTTTTAGAAATGATTTAGCTCAAAGTGTGTCACCATAAGAAAGTAATAATGTTGTGTTGACTAAAATAGTCAAACACTAATGTATGGTGTAAAAATATGTATGTTTGTTGTGTGTTAGGAATGCCAAAAATAGAAATGTCCAAAAATAGAAACTTTCTAAATAAGGAAAGTTCTAGAAATGAAATGAAGTTACGTACCAGAAATATCGAGTTGTCACATTATGTAAAATATTTAATCATAACAGTATGTGATTGATGGAATCTGGTGTGATCTAGCTTCCATTGCTACCATAATCATTCCACTCTTTTGCCATTACCCTATATCTATTTTCTTGGTTTTCATCATCATTGCTATCAATTTGTTCATTATAATTTCATGGTTCAGTAAACTAAACCAACATTGATCGTCATTTTTGGTTTAGTTTTTGTTTTTAATTTTATGATTTTTAGATTTCGGTTCGGTCCGGTGTGGCTTGTGAATTCAATGATTAAGCATGAACAATTTAGGAATTGGAAGATTGAGATGTAGAGATTTGAGAGAAAACTTGAATAACACTCTTTGCTTAGGATAGAACAATACA
The DNA here is from genome assembly GCA_963853835.1 of Calendula officinalis. NCBI lineage: Eukaryota > Viridiplantae > Streptophyta > Magnoliopsida > Asterales > Asteraceae > Calendula > Calendula officinalis. The sequence goes on from OY970825.1 coordinate 53,715,989, forward strand.
AATTATGCAAATGTTAGAGTAATTAGCTTAGAATTATTTATACTAAGCCCTAATTACAACTAATTACATATTAGCCCCTAGACTATTCATTACAACAAATATGACCCAATAAACATTGATGTAGACATCTTTTTAACAGCATAAAAAGACCATAACAATGAAGTTTCAGCATTGTGTTAATCCTTGAAAGAGCATTCAATCCATAATTTAATCTTTGATGATGATTTTAAGTGAAACTTGAGTAAGAAGAAATGAGGGTTTGCGAGAGAGAAAGTAGAGCGAAGGAGAGAGCTTTTGCTTTGGATAAGATTGATTAAATGGCAAAAGTTAATAATTAGGGATTACATCTTTGGTTTATATATCATCTCCCTAATTGTTTAATTAATCCTAAGACTAATCTAATAACTATATAATGTTGGCATAAATACCCCCCAGACTATTACTTATAATAAAATAAGTCCTAACACATTGTCACCAACCTAAACCTAAGGCTAAACATATATTAAAAACCAAAGTCTAACAAAAATTAGACCATATATAGTACGATTTACATCATAAAAACTGCAATAATAGTGTCAAACATTACAATATAAGTCTTCTATTCTTAATAATAGTGCACACTTAAATTTAGTTGGAAGTTCTTGAAACATTCAAATAAGTACTCGGCAATGTCACAAAAACATTTTATTTTTTTTAAATTATGATGTATGTTGAGCAGTACTTAACAATCAAACATTTCAACGAGACAAGAAAGGACAGAAAGATGTAAAGGTTAATAAAGTTGCAGAGTATGTGTGAATTCCAAACTAGACCCATTAGTTGTGACGAAATTTTGATTATTTAACATTAACAAAATCTTATCAATCATTGATCTTAGATAATTTAGAAAAATGGGGTGGACTTGTTAAAAGTGGTTGGCTTTTTTATATATGCTCTCTTGTTGAGCGCTTTTGGGAATTTATAAAATTTTGCATTAAAAAAAACACAAATACTATATAAGATGCTTCGATCATCTAAGACCGAAAATTAAATTATTGAAGAGGAAAAATTTGTCGAAATTATCAAATACACATTTTTTTTTTTTTGAATGGCAATTTCATTAAACTAGCAAGGAGGTAAAAAAAGATAGTTACAAGAGAAAAGAAAAGAATGTAGAAAACAAAATTACATCGCATACGGCTTACGACACCACTCTATCCAATTTAAACTCCTATCTTGTCTTTACTATTTATCCAAAGAAAAGAATAAAATTTAAACTCACTAAACTCGTAAAATTCATACTTGATAAGTTTGAATTTTATATTAAATTCAAACTATAATCGACACAAGTTCACTGTTTGAACCATATATATTTTTCTTAATTATAGCCCTAAGGGTAATGGTTAGCATTTTCCTTATTTAATTAATCATAAAAAATAGTATAATGTTATATAATTTCAGTTATTTTATTACATAAATTTTAGTATAATGTTAGTATATATTTTCGGAATAATCCTTGTGAAGCAACAATGCTAAAAGAATATACTTATAAGAATATATAATATATATATTTTTTTAATACAAGATTCATATTAGATAGTGTAAAAGTAAGCTATTTGAAGGAATAAACATTTTGAGAGTTAATTATTTATTTTCTGTTTTCAAGTTTAAGTCCTATAATACTATTTTTAACCAAGGTATAATTTCATATTTTCATCAATTACTTTACATGTTTGTCATTATTTATCTTTAACATATCTATACATTTGTTATAAGCGTGCCATTTCAAAAAAAAAAATTAATAAACAATAATATCGAACTAATAGTTACATGTGTAAGTTACTTGGTTTTTTGTATACATTTATAGCAATATTCTTTGCAAGAAAGAAATCTAGTTACAAACAAGTAGTCGTTTTTAAAATATCAAAATATGCATGACTCACATTTATTAAAATTTAAAGTAGTGTTTGGGATTTATTGTTATTATTATTATTATTATTAGTATTATTAATTAATTAATTAATTAATCAATCAAAAAGAAGATTATGGAAGACTGACAAAATAATAAAATATTCTAAAATAGCCTATACGGTTTGTCAGAGATTTGCGCGTGGCGGACCTTACCGGTACCGGCTCACAGGATATAATTTGCAGTTCCTCCTATAATCAATCATCACACACAAACACAAACACACATCATCTCCATCCTGTGGGTTGGTACCACATTTCTTTACCTATGACATTTCAACTAATTCCTGCTTTTTCTGCTTTGTCTTTTCACGGGCGCCGCTGCCGCCTCCGGCGGAACAAAGCCTTCAATGCCGACCAGATATTGGTCTGCTCTTGACTGCCACCCAGCTTCGTCGGTGCTTTGCCTATAAAAGGCATGTTCCGTTGAAACTTTCGCTGCAAAGAAAGTGATTCCGTTGAATCTTCCGTTGAAACCCGTGGTGAAAAGAAAGCGAAAGAAAAAAAGGATTGTGAGAATGAACAAGCTAGGGAAAAGGAAGAAGATGGCGAGAAGGAAGAGGTCAAAACTACGCAAGGCGATAAGGCAAGGATGATCAGAAAGTCGGTTTATGTTTTCCTTTTTATGTTTATTGGTTAGCTTAGTATTAATGGTTAGCTTAGTATTTAGTATTAGTCGTCGGTTAATGTTTTCTAGTAATTAATGTTAACAATTATTTTAGTAATTTTCAGTTTAACCATGTTAAATTTATATTAGTTTTTTTTTTTCAACGGCTGAAATTCATATTAGTATTTTAATTGTTCAACTAACAATATACTTGCACGAGTTGTGATAGAGATTTATTAGGCAAAAAATATAACCTTTTAACACAATTTTATTTATTACATTCATATTCTTAAATTCGAATTGATATAGTATGATCCAATGATCGACTTGTATAAACCACTACAAGAAAACTGCCTTATTAGAAAAAAGATTATATTTATACATATTTTATTTTGGCTCGTATAACTTTTATTGAATATAAAAGATTATATAACTTTTTATCGTAATTATGCATCCGATCAACTACATTTACGAGCAATGGGTGCATTATTTTACATCCATATATAAATCAATCTTTTTTCACTTTGATGTATTGTTTAACATTAAATCTGGGTTGGGCACCAGATCCCACCCTCACCCAACATCTTTGTCCACGACTCAACTTTGCACAAATCAATTTATTAACCGACGATTATTTATTTTAATTGGACACATAATCACACTAATACCTGCCTCTTAATTTGTTTTTTTCTCTCTTTTAGTCTTGTTACAACATAATTAATCACCTCTGACCCTTCTAATCAACCTACTTCGATGAAAACAGTTTAGGTTTTCGTTTTTTATGACACCGGTGTTTACCATATTTTATATTTTATTTTAAGTCCTTGCCTAAAACTCGATCTTCTCCGTTTATGGTACAGCTTTATTACTCTATAAATACATTTCTCATTTTGAAATCACTGTTCATTAAGATTTAAAAACTGTGTTTTGTCGTGCGTTGTTTCATTAAAAGCCTTTTTTTTTATTGTTATATGTATAAGTTATTAATTAGTAATTGAAGGAAAGAACGTGGTTGTAGTTCAATTGGTTAAGATGGTTTAATTGCCAACACAAGACTATGGATTTTATTCCCTTACGTATATTAATTTTGTCAATATAGTCATAGGTTTTGAATTGTCGATAATTTTAGTTTTATATAATATTTTTTAAAGGATTTTGCTAAATGTTAGTCCCGGACAGGTGAATTTCTACATCTATACGCTTTCACTAATCAGTTTAAATTTTATGGAGACACTCAACACTTTTTAAACTTTTCTTTATTTATCAAATTGATACAATAAAAATGCAAGCAGTTTGTGGAATAGTTTAGAACAAATCCTAACTAAACTGCTTGCATGTGATATACAACAATAGATATTATCCAAGACAAGTTTATGATCAATAAATGATCAAGCACAAGACCAGACACTTTCGTTATACAGATTCAATTCTCGAATCAGATAACTAGAGTTAACTGGTGGTTTACACTCTGCTCGAGGGAATAAAGTTCTGGAGTAAATTCAGCAGCGTGTAACCTTGTTGGGTGCACACTGGAATTGATCGTCTAAGTCTTCAATTTATATTATTGGGAAACGTAGAGCCAAAGGAATGATCGATCGATCCCACGTGTGAGATTTCTGTTGGTGCAGAGGAAATTAAACATAATCAAAAACAAGTTAAACAACAATAACATCAAAACATGTATCTAACCTCTAGAAAGTTGTTGAAAGTATTATTTCTGTCTAAATACCTTGGCAGAGGCGGCCATCTAGGGGTGTTCGTTTGGATAATCCGGATATATCCGAACCAAATAGGTGAATCCAAATGGATTTTGGATTTCAAATGTTCAAACCAAACCGTCCAAACTAATTTAAATCCAAACCGATCCGAACCAAATTACAATTTGGATGGTTTGGATTTGTCAGAACCAAACCGTTTTTTTTTGTTAATATATATTCACAAGACTACAAAAATATATAACATAACTAATATTAAGTTTAATATATATAATTTCAAAACGATAAACTACTTTATACATAAAAGCAAGTCTAATTCATAGCTTGTGACATTTAAAATAATATATGCAAAAGTCTTGACATCAACTTTCTCAAATTCTCCAAAAAGATTGCTCCATTGCCAACTAATACAATGTAAATTAACAAGTAGGGTGTTATATATGCGGGAAAAATCACATATGTCATCGAATCGTTGTTGTTTGATACGAGTGGGTTGTGGGCGATTCATGTATCAAATGGGAAGGGACGAATTGGGATTAAAGTAAGAATTAACAGGGTTAAGATTGTGTGTGGAAACTGGACAGTCGATGAGATCACAGGTCATGTATTTTGTTTTTTGGAATTAGATTTAGAAAGGGTCAATTAAGAAGTTAATAGCTTTAGAATTATTTTGGGCCATAGGATATTTCATTAATTTCCATAGTCACTATAATTTAGTTTTTGCTAGAAATGGGCTAGAATTGTTTTATATATTTATATATTTATACTATTTGGATTTTTTGGACAATCCGGATTTTACAATGAAAACTAAATCCAATCCGAAAACCAAATTATTAATTTGGATCAAGTCCAAACCGATCCAAAAAACCAAAAAAAACCAATCCAAACGATCCAGTCCAAATTGTCCATTTGGACAATCCGGATTTATCCGAATAGTGAACACCCCTACGGCCATCTATGGAAAGTTTTACATCATTTTTTGTTTTGGGTTTGAGATTTTGCTGTTAAAAAAATTAATTTTTCATTCAAAATTTTAGCCCTAGATACCAGATAATCCAAATAAACAATCATTATCCAATTATCCAAAACCCATTTGAGAAATTTGCACAGTACTCAATCAAATCATCCAGTTATTGAAAACCAATTGAGAAATTTGCAAATACCTAATCAAACCAAACGTCACCCAAACTTCTGATTTGGTAGGATTGAAATGGTTAGCTGTTGGAAATCAAAATTCATACTTGAGAAAGAAAAGCTACAAGTAGATTTGGTATCATAAATCTCAACTAAAGAAACAGACAAAAAAATTTCAAGTAAACAAGATATTCTTGATGAGTTTGAGATGGATGAAAAAATAGACAAGATTATAACATTATTTTTTTTAATTAAATTGTAAATTATTTATATCAGATAAGAGGAGATTGTTAGGGAAAAAAGCCAATTAAACTTATTCGACTTAGTAAATTTGATGAACAAATTAATATATCAACACAAGTGGAACTCGCATCGGCTCAGGCTTAATGCCCTTCTTGATTTGTACAAGGATATATAAACCAAATGATTTGCACAAGGAATAGATTTATTTGTACAAGGAAATATAAACCAAATGGACGATTCTACCCCTAAACATAAATTTATTCCAACATGAAAATGTCATATTTATGAGTAGGATTGTCAACTTCCTTTAAATTTCCTTGCAAAAATAACTCTTTTTCTTGTACAAATCACCACCCATCCGAGAATCCTCATTATTTGGAGATAAAAATAAACTCAAGATTTGAAGATTATCTCTAAAATTAGAATTATTTGGCATTAACATATGGTTTCAAATTCATACAATTTAATGCCTTGAGCATACAAAAAAAAGGCAAGCATGTTGTATAACTAGAACTGCTCTTAAACAACACAATTCTCCAGCTAAAAGATCACCAATGACCAAGATAACATTCTCGTTTGAGCAACAAAATTATACCTTAACTCTAAAAAAAAAATCAAAAATGGGCGTTGACTTTATAATAAATATTAATATTAATATTTATTAATATTTTTTAAAGCATACTTTTGTAGCATCACTTGGTTGGAATCCTCTTCTCAACATCTCTTCAACCCACAATTTAGCATCATTTGTTCTACCATGTCTATAAAAACCATGCACCAAAGTCTCATAAGTCCATTGATTCGGTTCGTACCCTTTTCTACATAACTTGTCGAACAAGTCACGTGCATTATCCACTTGTTTCATACTTATTTTCCGTATAAGCATATTATACGTGTATATATCAAGTGGAAAACAATTCCCAACAACTTCTTCCAAATCATCCGTATCTATATCGTCTCTAAAACGGTCTGAAAATAATCCAACAATTTCTCTAAGTCTCCAAATTGGAGACGTTTCATCAATCTGGCCCGAATCAGAACCCAAATCAGAATCAGCCCATGTGTTGTATAATTCCCGATCTTTTAACTAATGTAGAAGCAAATTGTTCCCGATAAATGACGAAACGGGCCGCCCGACATGAATTAAATCGTTTATTAAATCCATTATTTTTTCGTATTTTTTATGTTTGCATAAAACAATAACAAGTTCTTCGTAACATTCGAGGCTCGGTCTGACGGTTTTGTCTTTTTCTCTAATTTCTGAAAATATTTTCAACGCGAGTTCGGGTTTATTTGCTTTACAAAGACCGATTATCATCGTGTTGCATACTTTTCTCCCGATTTTTCTTTTTTTCAAAATATCATAATATAATTCGATAGCATCGGATACTTTTTCTGTCGCTAAATAACTTTTTAATAATAAAATATCCGAACTCACATTCGGCAAAATCCCGTTTATTTCCATCATATTATAAACCGCTTTTGCAAGATCGGGCTTTTTCACATGGCCCGCGCCTTCAATAAATATATTAAAAACCCGACAATCGGGTTTTTGAATCTTCAATTGCATTTCTAGTAATTTTTGAAATTCTTTTTCAAATTCATCCATCTCACAAATGCTTCGGATAACCGATTTAAACAATGCACGGTTCGGATGATGTCCTTTTTCTTGCATTTCAATTATCAATCTTGAAGCAATATCTCCTTTACCCGATTTAACAAACCCGTTTATCAAACTACCATAAGCACAACCCGTTGTAACTTTATCATGTCGGTTAAGTTCATCATGCACGAAAAACCCATCTTGCACTCTCCCGCTCCTACAAAGGGCATTTATGTAATTTTCATGAACTTTATCACTCAATACAACATTATTCTCCAAAGCTACAAGAAACAATTCATTCATCATATCGAGTTTTTCAAGCTTTAACTAAGCATCCGCAAGGATAGAAAACGTCATTTTACCCGGAAAATAACCTTCTTCAACCGAATTTTTCAATATTTTATACGCGTCAACAACACTTCCGTCACCACAAAGTGAATTCATTAAATAATTAAACGCCAAACTATTTAACGATATACCGATTTCGCCCCTAGATTCATATAACCTAAGTGCCACATCAACCATTCCTGCTTTGCAAAAAAACACAAAACAATATTCATCGTTAATTCATCGGGTGGTATATTATTTTCCTTCATTTCTATAATCAAATCACAAACTTCTTCTAACCGATTCTCTCTCAAAAGCCGTAAAATTAACGTGTTGTACCGAAAAACATCCGGAATATAATTAACGTTATTTTTCGTTTTTTGTAAAAATTCCATAGCTCCGTCTATCTTGCGGGCCCGCACAAGCTCCCGAATCCATATATCATAAACATGAAATTCCCCAAATTCATCGACTAATTTTCCCGCTTTATCAAAATCATCGTTTTTACATAATCCGTCTACAAGAGCACCAACTATATAACCGCCACTTTTTAATTTAACCCCTTTTTTCATAACCTCACGAAGATAATATTCGGCTTTTTCAAATTCCTTTTTTCTACAAAAACCTTTAATTAATATCGAATGAGTAACTACCGATTCAAATCCGCGATTTTTAATTTGTTTTGCAACCGATTCAACACCGTCTAAATAATTTTCTTCTACAAGAGAATTTAACAGCACGTGATAAGCAAAATCGTCTAAATCGATACCTTGGTAACGCATTCGGCCGAATAACTGAAGGGCAATTTCGGGTTTTCCCGCAACAGCATAACCCATGACTAAAATAGTGTGGAAATTGGTTTTGTGAATACCTCGATTTTTGGAATAATTGTCCAAATAATCCAACATTAAAGACATTAGCTTTGCTTTTGACAAAATCTTGAAAATTGCATTGAATGTAGTTCGGGTATGGTGAAACCCGGGTTGCCGACCCGCCCAATCAAAAAATTTCAAACAAGTCAACACGTCTTTCCCATAATATAAAACATCAAGAACTAAAGATTCTGTGAGTCAAAGATTTAACCGTGATAATGCCATATCAGCATTTTCACGTTGTGATAAAAAATCTTCATTTTCATTAATTCCTTTAGTGGTTCCATGAGACGATAAAATTTGTAGAATTTGTTCAAGAAACTGGTTTCGGTTTGACTTGAACCATTCTTGAAAAGTCAACACAACATCATCCGCGTGTAGTTTCTTGATTGGTGATGATAATAACGGGTTTATAATGAGAGAATTTGTGGCAGTATTTGATGTTGATATAGTTGAATAGTTTAAATTCTATTTCTGTCATTGAGAGGAAAAAGGAGAGCCCGAATTGAAGTTTGCTTAAAGTATCTTAATCTGACCATAATTTGTGAAATAAATACTGTTACTGCATTAACATAGCTGCTTTCAGGGTTTCTTCACCTATTCAAAAAATAAAAAATAAAAATTTAGAATTTATACAGAATATTAAATAAACATAAGAAGAAATTTAAATCTATTTTTAAGTTTAGTCATTTTAAGCGGTGATAATCACATTGAAAAGCAAATTTAAGCGGCCACTTAAGGGAAATTCTATAACAATATTAGCAAAATGTTATTACTTTTCCAGTGAAAATTAACTATATGAGCATATCTAATTAGTAATTACACATGAAAATATTCGGTAATTAAAGAGAACATACCAGATCAGCAAACAAAACAAGCTTTCCTCTTTATTTGTGTTAAACAGTGGCAACTAGAATTCTTCCTGCAAAACATAACATCAAACTCAAAGTTAGATTAAAACAGAAAGAATTCTCGAAAAGTTCACTTAGACATTTTAACAAACACTTGGAAGGCTTCCTTAAAACCGAAAACCCACAAACCTCTAGTAATCAATTAATCAAGCTTTCCTCTTTATTTGTGTTAAATAATGCCAACTAGAATTCTTCCTGCAAAATATAACATCAAACTCAAAGTTAGATAAAACAGAAAGAACTCTGGCAAATTAAGGAAAAGTTCACCTAGACATTTTAACAAACACTTGGAAGGCTTCCTTGAAACCGAAAACCCACAAACCTCTAGTAATCAATTATTCTGAACAATGAAAAGTAATAAAAATTGATGAAAAATACCTGATGGGGTTTGAAGTTAGGGCGACGGGGACGGAGGCAGATCGGAGATCTCAAAGTTTGAGCTTTGTTACGTAATTGAACAACTTGTGGGATTAATTTAGAATCAAATCACTGGAAACCCATTGATTACCGCTCGTGCGTGTCTTCTTCCCTTTTCTATCGCTATTTAGAATCAATCAAGAGGTGTTGGATTTAGGTAAAGTTAGACGGCCGATGGCGTTCCGGCGATGGCGTTTGGGAGGTGTTTAGGGTATTTTTTGATTTCCAGCACGGAAAGGGAACAATGGCGACGGTGGCCCATTTTTAGAGCATCTCCAACCATAAACTCTATAAAATCACTCTATCTCTATAAATTGGTGGGTCCATTCACTCTAAACATCCTCTCAACTCCAACCATAAACTCTATCCATCTCTTCAAAACTCTTTATAATTAGTGGGACCCATATTACATTTACAATTACACTCACAAACAAAGTGTGGGGTCCATGGATAGAGTGGATTTCTCTCACTCTAAATATAGAGTGAGTTTTTTCTCACTCTATATTTAGAGTGAGAGATAGAGGTGGGTTGGAGATGCTCTTAGGGGTGTTTATTTTTATCTTATTTTTAGTTTATACGGAGTAATTCACAATAATTACTATTACTAAACTAAAATCTCAAAAGACTTATGAAATAGGGATGATTTATATATCACATATGTTTTATACAATATATAATCATAGCTTCATATGTTTGTATACTCTACAATAATATATATATAAATCAACTCCATACATGTAAAGAAACATGATTATAAATATCTCAGAATCATAAACATACATCAACAAAAACGTTAAATTATGACATTTACACGTATCGGGCTACCACATTTTGAAAATTTTTTTGTCTTGACTTCTAAGCATGGAGTTTAAATATCATTTGAGAATCTTAAATAGTATTTTAATAAATATACTTGTTGTGAACCATTTCACTTTTGATTTGTAAACTTGTAACATTTGGTAATCCATTTTAATGTTATGCTTTACTATTATCAATTCTTGTGCTTATCGATGTAAGTCGCATTACCGTTCTTCCGCAAGAACCATCTTTGCGGGGTGTGGCAGGTCACCTGGATAACCTGAGTAGGGGGGTCTTTATTCGTTTCATTCTAGTGTTACATCTACAATCCATCTTAGAGGACAAAATAAACACATTTTCTTTAGCTTTGGGAGAACAACATAAAGATATATTGTGTTGAAAAAGTAAGGGAAAATACATAAAATGGCAATTTCAAAAAACTTACTCTCTGAAGCTCCGGCCAAAGCTTCATCACTCGCTCTAAATCCATCGAAAACAGTAATTAAACGCCACGGTAAAGGCATACTCAGGAAATCAAACCGGAAGAATCGGCATCTGTTTTCATTTCCCGGTTTACTTGCTCCTGTTTCCGGTGGCAAGCTCGGCGAGCGCAAAGATCTCGGCTCCAAAAACCCTATTATGTACCTCGATTTCCCTCAGGTTTAATTACTAACTCATTTTTGTTTATGCTCATTATTATAATTTTAATCGTGTTTGAGGTTGATTGTTGTGTGAGTCTGTGAGTTATCACGTAATACCACACGAAACTAACTATTTTATTGAATAAGAGAGAACTAACTGTAAGCCCTAATTCATTTGTCCTGTGACTGTAATCTAATTATCTTAGGGCTGTTAATTAGTGCATGATTTTTGTCTAATTAAGGATAATTAGTAAACCTTTTGAACAAAACTTGGATCTATAAGTGAAGGGTATGTTGCTAAGATAATTTTTGAGATACAGTAGTAGAATAGAACATGTATAATAATCTCAAATACCAACTGTGATCATGGTCTTCAAGTATAAATACAACTTTAGGGGATCTCAGTTGTGCTGAACTAGTACATATACTGTATATGACTATATGTACATCATACTAATCGATATTCCTATTTATTTATTATAATTTTTATTTATTTTCTGAGTGTAGGGTAGGATGAAGTTATTTGGGACAATTGTTTATCCCAAGAACAGGTATTTAACCTTGCAGTTTTCTAAAGGTGGGAAGAATGTGATGTGTGAAGATTACTTTGATACCATGGTTAGTGGTTGTATATTTCTTAACGTTTTTCTTAACCTTCTAGAAATTTGTAAAAGTGTTTATTTCACGTCTTTTTGAAGCTATTTCTCTTGAAATATGTGAATAACTAAATACCAACTGTCACTTAAATGTGAGACTATACATGATTTACTCAAACTATTACTGTTTCAGATTGTCTTTTCTGATGCATGGTGGATTGGAACCAATGAAGAGAATCCAGAAGAAATCAAACTTAGCTTTCCAGAAAACATGAGTATGGTCAGTGTTCCGGTTAAATAATTACATTTATGTTTGACCTGTGGGTCAACAGTCAACACAACCCAACGTGTTTTGACCTGTATTAAAGAGTACCCATTTACCCTAGTTAGTTTATAGAGCCGACACTGGGCGACCCGTTCCGACCCGTTACCCACCCAACTACCCGCCCCACCCGTTTTCCCACCTCTTTTAATTAGGGCAATTTCATCTTGGCCACAGGTACAGGAAAATGATTATGATTTTAAAGGCAGTGCAGGTTCAACAAGTGAAAGAATTCAAGGAATAAATGTGAATAAAAGTAAAGTAACTGATAAGTCTCCTGAACATGAATTAGAAAATGAATTTTCTGATAGTGAAATTGATCCAAATGGTTTTATTCAAACAACTGCAAATAGACATTCAACAAGGACTACTGGAAAAACATTTAAGTTAGTATACTTGTTATTTAATTTTAATAAATCTCGTGTTTTCGCATATTAAAAGTTATTTTTTCTTGTATAGGTTTGCAGAATCTTCATCTGTAGATGATCCAATTGATTTGGATATTAAGACTGAATCTTCTGACGGGGAAGATAAAGAAATTAGTGTCGGGTATTTTCTGAATTTTTTATATTAATGTTAATTTATTATTTATCAACTATAAAAATATATCATATGAATTATTTGTTAGTATTCTTTTATATTATCAAATATATTTCCAATAAACTTTTTAATAACATTACTAGGACTAGGAGGGGTAAAACGTAAATGATTCTTCTTAAAAATTCACAGTTTTGATTCATGTATCATGTATGAAACTAAGAATAAAAAAATGACTATTCTACCCCAAAATAGTTGTATAATCATAACCCTGTTAATCAAACTCTAAAAACTGGTGGTTTCGAATTCAAGTCACTATAATCAAATAATAATTTTATTTACATATATTTTAAAGGAAATTTATTTGCATGTACTATTTCATGTAGACTTTAGCAACTCAATATTCTTGTTCAAATTTCATTTTTCAGATCTATTATAAGGTGTCAACTGTTTTTTTTATTTTTTCAAGAGTAAATATCACGGACGGTCCTTGTGGTTTACTCAAAATTGCACCTATGGTCATTTACTTCAAAAAACTACACTGATAGTCCCTATTTCTTGAAACCTTTTGCACTGACACCTCGGCTTTCGTCTGTACAACCAAACAAATGACCAAATGTTCGTAGTGGTGACAAAATGCATTATCAAACTGGGGGCAACCGATCCTCTCCCGGGAAGTTTGGTCGACGAAATGACCAAAGCAAGCCAGAAAAAAGTGGAGTATACATTTTTCGGTCCCCCCATTACGTGAGGTCTAATGCGTGCAAAAAATAATAAGCCTAAAGTAACATTATTTTTCTTTTTACAAAAATATGAAGCATCATAAATGAAGGAATGCAAAATACATTTATTACGAACCGATAAAGGCTTCATCGATTTGTTTAACTCTGAGTGCGAGACATATGAGTATAATTGTTCCCAAACTCGACCTAGAAAAAAATAATAAAGTCGTTAACGTTTGAATAAAAGATGGTGATTTTTAGACCACATATTTTAATCAATATATTACAACAATAACATTATTTATTTGTATGCAGAATTATCTATACATTGTCGTAAGCATAAAAAAAATAGTAAGAAAATTAATTCCCTTGAATAAAAGCAGAAACGGAAATGAATTATCAACAGTGACTATTGACTTCATACGTTATGCTAATCATTGTACTATATGACTATAATTAGTCGATTGTCATATGTCAAAATACTATTCAATGATATGACAAAACACGGTGGAAGTTTGTTAAGGCTAGTGTACATGGCATACCACGGCCCATTCTATTAAACATTTCTCAACCAAACCCCCGATGTTTTTCTTGTCGACAAAAATTCAACACTTTTTTTTCTTCAATTTTCATTCATTGTCTACAAAGTGTACGGTAAGACACATATAACATGATTGTTGTGTAGAAGTCCAAGTATCGGTACTCAAACAAACTCTACCAATGTTATTTTTAATAAATGCACCAATTTTTACTTTTTCTTCATCAAACAATCTATAGACGTCTAAAGTGTTGTCGTACTTCTACATGGAATTATAAATGACGGTTGAGAAACAACATTGTAATGTTTAAAACCCGCGCCTTCCACAAAACGAAATGGAAGTTCTCAACTACTATCATATGGGCAAGAGCTTTTCTATTTCCTTTTTGATCAAATCTCCAAGATGTCAATTTATTTTGATCGCCATGTTCAAAAGCTAGTTGTGTTTGACCACCACTAGTTTTAGCTAAATTTGCGTTACATTTTGTTAAATGAAGATTAAGATTTGAGGTACTGTAATTTTTCTTTGCACACTTGTATTGTCGCGACCACAATGTTTACACTTCGATCTTAATATAACATCTTTGTCCGTAATTTTGTCAAATTCCAACCAACGTGGGGCTCTATCATTGTATTTACTAGGTTCATCCCCATTTTCTTCCGAATTCAACTCATTAGTCGGATGATCAACTTCAAGGTCAATCGATTGGAAACCACATATGCATATTACTATGAATATATATATATATAGTGTAGAATTAATATCAGAACCAATTAAGGCTACAGAACCAACAGAACTCAATCTAAACCATTGATTTTTGAAATGAAATGATCATGGAAGATACATTAATGTATTTGATGAGGGACCCCCAAATATTGGTTTGCATGGATGTCATTCATGCATGTATACATATATGTGTAGATCACACTTATGTATACATACATGAAAACATATACATATATGTATACATGCATTAATGACATCCATGCAAACCAATATTTGGGGGTCCCTCATCAAATATATTAATGTGTCTTCCATGATCATTTCATTTAAAAAATCAATGGTTTAGATTGAGTTCTGCTGGTTCTGTAGCCTTAATTGGTTCTGATTTTAATTCAACCCTATATATATATATATATAGGGTCCGGATCCGATGAGGACTCTTTTCCTCGCGAGGACTGTGAGGACTCCAAAAAAAACTCTAAAAATGATCCAAAACAAACTTTTTTCAAAAAAAATCCTTTTTTAAACATTAAAATCGCTATGTATAAGATCCAAAAAAAAAATTCCAAAAATGATCCAAAGAAAAAAATATGGATCATAATAATGATCCACAAAAAAAATCTGGATCATTGTTATGATTCGCTAAAAAAAGTGGATCATAATCTTTTTTTTTTGAAATTTTTTTTTGTCAAATGTAGTAATAATCATGGTGGGTTATATATATTTTTTTCAGAATTTTTTGAAATTTTTATGAGGTGTTATCGCGAGTTCTCACCGAAAAAAGAGTCCTCACAGGATCCCACTTTTATATATATATATATATATATATATATATATATATATATATATATATATATATATATATATATATATATATATATATAATGTTTTTTTCAAACTTTTTTGTGATGATTTTCATCCATAACCTTACTATAAATCATAAACATACGCAATAATAACTATAGTTAACCCACTAAATAGCAGGATCAATTTGATATTAATTATTCCAAACAAAACTTACATTTTATATGTTGAGATCCAGACACCCAGTAGACGTAAAGGTCAAAAGTTCAATGTAAGGAAAATGAAAAATAAAAAAAAAAAAGGCAAAAAGTGCATGAGTTGCAATTAAAAACTACGTCCCTCTTTTTCCTTTCTCAACATACATACACAAGTAATTTCTATTTACGTCAATATGGTAACTATTTTCCTTATTTTATCATGTTTCCAGTACAAAGTTTGAGCATAGATGGATTTTGTGTACTCAATTAATGTGTGGTCTGTAGGTAAAAGCAAATTAAAGGCTATTCTTTTGCTAATATTGTTTCCTTAAATCTCTATTTAATGGTGCTACTCAGAGTTGACTTGCACCAAAATAGAAAGTGCACATGCAAGAGCACTTGAGGACATGTCTCAGTTTGCAATTCATTACTTTTAGTTCCAAACTATGCAACAACATGATCAAATTGATTTTGTACGAGATACTACTCACATAACATTTGGTTGTCATCTTATGGAACTGAAGTAGCGAACCTTTGAACCTACCAATTAAATTTGTAGTTTTTTGCAGACCACACATAATGTGTTTGAAAATATAAATATATAAAAAACACTGTTATCTGTTCAGTTTCGGTAATTTAATCGGAGGATTTTACTAGCCGTTCAAGTTAGGGGGTGAGCATTTGGGCCGAAAAAACCGACCGAAACCGATAACATGTTATCCGTTCAGTTTCGGTTTTGAAAATTCATCGTTTTTGATTTCGGTTCGGCCTTCACATAAGGATGAGCATTTGGCCAAAAAAACCAAACCGAGCCAAAACCGAAACACATGTGATCGGTTCGGTTTCGGTTTTGAAAATTCATAGTTTTCGGTTTTAAAAACTTTCAATCTCTTGGGCTAAATCTCATAACTGAAGAATCTAATACAACATCATTAGCTGCAACAAGTGTGGTTTAATCTTGTGGAAGCTGCAACCATAGGTTATATGGTAATGTTAGCAATAGAAAACTCTCATTTAGTCACACATTTAAAACTGTCACTAAAGGTGAAAAAACACAGAGGTGTAATTTAAGCGACAACCCAATTCCCGCCAAAATCTTTTTGGAGCTTTATTTTGTATTATTGATTATATATTTGGAGCTTTGTTTTATTTTATATGTTTTTTTAGGCTTTTTGGTATTTAAGCAACTTTAAGACAAAAAATTCCAATGCTAAAATCTGTTGACTTTTTTGGTCTACTAAAACGGGCGGTTCGAGATGGTGTTTGATAATCATTCGTATGAAACTGGCTACTATAATTCAATAACACTTTGTAGAGTATAGTATATTTGCCTTCAATTCACTCTGTATTTAGGACCCAAATGATAAAGTACTAATCATTGTTTCGGCCTTTATTATTGATCAGTCTTCAAATCAAAATCCCCAAATCAAACTTCTTTAGGAGATGATGTAAAAAAAAAATTCGTTTCTTTGGATTACTAATAGGGGAAAAAGAATCTTGTAAATTGGTTAGATTGGTGTTGTAATCCCCATGTAAACTAGTAATCTTGTTTCTCTTGTTCTAGTTCCTTGCTAGATTTTTATTTTTATTCAAAGCTGTTCAAAAAAAACATTAACTCGGCGGACGACACACCTTATAATATCCCACTCGATTTATGTTATTATTTAAAAATAACAAAATCATTTTGTCCTGCTTTAATTGAGACAAGGATACATCAGTTTGAGATGTACAAAACCAAATTAATATCCATACGAAATGATGACGTCAAGAATGTTATTTCAAGGACTTATCCACAATAGACTTTCAATTCATGTTCTAATAATATCTTTAATGATTTACCAGTATAGTATAAAGCTTCCTAGTTAAGAAAATGACGAACAGATATTTATATGGACGATTTTCATAAATAAATCTAAAAATTCTTAGATTCTTAAAAAAAATTCATTTTTCAAATTTTTTAAAAATAAATACTGCGACTATGTAACGTGCGACTCTACACAACATTTGACAAACTTTTCGTGATCGCATAAAAAATAGTCTTGTCATATAAAAAATATCTAGTCATACATCAATTGTATACAAATGGCCTTTTTTGTACAGAAAAATACAGAGTCGCACAAGTGACACATAAAACATCAGATAGTACAGTTTGTTTTGAAAAACATTGAATCCAATAGTTGTTTTTGGCAAAATTAAGTGCATTTTTATCTATTTTATTAATTCTCTCTTTTATATTGTGAAATAGAAGATCGACTAGAAAAAAAGTTGGGTTGGAATGTGTTTATAAGGATGAGCAATTCGTACGCATGACTGCTTCTACAAAAAGTTCTTTTTGCCCTTTTTCCCGCATATAAATCTCCTCCATTCCTCACACACCTTATCTTTCTTTCTTAATAATAAAAATACAAATAAATAATTAAATATCATCACCCTTTTAGCATGTTATACATTAGCATTTGTACAATGTATTTCAAAACAAATTATCCATGTTAAGTCTCTTACAACATTGATAAGTTTCAAAACTCATCATTGAGTTAAATCAGTATCACATCACCATCTTTGTTACTAAGAAACTAATAATTTTATGCAACATCATCTCATCAATTTTGATAACTTTTCTTCCTATCCATGTTTACATATTTCTAAACTTAACATGAGTAGTGCACTAATAATCTTTTCTTTTCTCATATCATCTCATAATAAGTAGGAATCAATAACACTTCTCATTTCTAATACACTTAAAAAAGCAAAACAATGAATGTTAAATTGTATACATGCGATCATCAAACATCGGTTCATCCCTTAAGTTTCAAAGTAGACTTTCAAGAGAATAAAATTTTGGTGCTTTAGAAAAGATAATCTTAATACAAAGTAAACTTCATAGTGTTGTATATCACATTTCACAACAAGAAGTAAAATTTGTTGTTTCTGATATACAATGAAACACTAGTGCATACAAGATAATAAACTAGCTAGATTAATCATATTTTATGTAAAACAGAATTGAAGAAACTTACAAAAGAGATGATATACAAAACAAAGAGGGTTTAAGTTACATCTTCCTTGAAAACAACTAAGACAAGCTAATTAATAACTTAAGAAGAAAAAAAGATGAAGATAAAAAGAGGGTTTAAGTTAGATCTTCCTTAACAAAACACGGTTTACATCTTCCTTAACTAACATGAAAAATTTACTTTCTAAACATACTTCTTTACATCATCATCGTCGTCATCATCATCATCATCATCATCATTTTCTAAGTATAAAAATGTACATGTTGTTAAATAATATATATATATATATACATATATATATATATATACATATATATATGTATATATATATATATGTATATATATATATATATATGTATGTATATATATATATATATATATGTATGTATATATATATATATATGTATGTATATATATATATATATGTATGTGTATATATATATATATATATATGTATATATATATATATGTATATATATATATATATATGTATATATATATATATATATATATATATATATATATATATATATATATATATATATATATATATATATATATATATATATATATATATATATATATATATATATATTACTCCCTCCATCCCACAAAAAACTTCTTATTTCACCATAAATTTTTGTCCCACAAAAAACTTCCCATTTCACATTTGATGGGCTACACATAATAAAATACTATTATTATTAAGGGCCCCACCACTAACTATCCAATAACTATCTTTCTCTCTCAAAATCAATCTTATATTTTAATCAAAATTATTACCAATAACCCCACCACTAACTATCACATTAAATCTTGTGCCCAACTGAAATGAAAAGTTTTTTGTGGGACGGAGGGAGTAATTTTTTTAAGTCCAAGAATATTTATTAATGGATATACTATTTTCCCTACTACTTTGTCTTTTATCTTTTATGAAAATCGAAAAGGAACAAATTGATAATAATTCAGTTACATTGTTTTAATCCTCACTAGTATAAATAGAAATGATAATAAATTTATATGAAAATAGATAATGAAAATAGTTTTTAACAACAATGAAACTTTTTAAACCACTTACATTTCCATTCTTTTAAAAGTAGGGTTGCTCACTAAAATTAATTAAATATTTTAAAATAAGGTTGCTCCCTTACCTGAGATACGAGATCTCATTCACTCTCTCTCACACACACACACACACAAACACTCTCTACTTTCTTTTTTTTTCCGATCATCATCTTCCCCTCTCTGTCAATGGCGATTTCAGTTTTTGGGTTTTCTTCGTCTCTTTTCTCTTTAAAAGGAGAGAAAATGGGTATGAGTTTAAGTGGGCGGACACCCTCATCCGTTTCTTTTAAAACGGGTATAAAATAGTTATATAACTCCAATTTCACCTTTTGATATCATATTTTGATTTTCTTAAAATCCAAAAGGTGGAGAAGAAGATAAACGTGGAAGAATATGCAAGAGCAACACTACGAGAAGAACTTAAGAAGTTTCGTGATCTTCTTACCTCCGGCAATGTTAGGATTATCCGTACAGAAATTTTTCAAGGAGAAGTTATGGAGAAATACTACACTCACGTATTTTTTTTATTATTTATTTTCTAACTCGCAGTGTTAAGATTACCCTTTTTTTGATGAATTTACTTCATAAATAGGTGATGTTAAATGTGAAGAAAGTTGTAGGCGGCTCCGTGAAGGTCAGGGGAGATGCAAAAGACGTTAATGGCAGTATCGACGATGCTGCATCAGAAGCTCAACTACAGTTAAGCAAATTAAAGAACAAAATAACACGATTTGAGAGGAAAAGTCGACGTCGTAACAAGGGCTATTATTAATGTTACACTTTCTGAAAATCTCTCAAGATTATGGGTGGGTTTTTGACATGACCTTTAGTTATTTTATGTGTCACACCCCGCCAAAAAATGAGTTTTACTTCATTTAAAACGTTTTGCGGAAGAACGAAGGTGTAACATTCATGACAACATAGCAAAAATTAAGTAAACAAACAACCACGCATTAATGAAAAATAAAGGTTTGTTTCACTTTCCAAAAGTAGAAAGTTTCCAAAAATAGAAATTGTTTGAAATGAAATGATTGTTCATAAACTTAATGTCTTAATCATGGCTCACGACAATCCCAATGCTCATATCCTCCAAACTCCACTGCACCTAATTACCTGGAAAAACATAAATAGTAAAAGGGTCAACAATAATGTTGAGTGAATCCACAGGGTTAAAGTAAAGTGTAAGGTAAAGTAAATGTTTTTGCTACTCAAAATGTTTGTTATGAAAATGATTTATGACTGAAAATGTATAAGGTTCAACACTCATATGATATGAGAATTAAATATGAAAAGTGAAGTGTAATTGTAGAATATCTACAATTACTAGTTATGTTTATGAAAATGTGTTGAACAAGTTGTTATCTTTGACATCACATGAACTGTTATCCCAAACATGTAGCTAGTCCATTCAGTTAATATACCAACCCCTAAGTCCACAATCAACACTTCAACTCCAGTATGTTATGTTATTTTATGGATATACACTCCCGGAGATGTCTTGGATAAACCAAGTAATGATCAAACGTTTGTTGGGAGGATGAGTGTCAGCCAATAGTACTATCTGCATATCCATGGTCTAGATCCACTAGCTAATGATTGCTGGTAACCTTAGTCCGGTATAATAATTGTTTGTCACGCCAATGCGATAATGAAAATGTATAAATGTTGTTGTACAGTCATAGTAAAACAGTAGCAGTTGTGTTTATGTTTTCCACCCCAAAGTTTATAAAAACAGTAAAAGAGTAAAAGGGGTCTGTGGACTCACCTGGCAAAGCTTAGCGACAAGTACTTAAGACAGAGGAATCCTTTGGAGACTCCTAGCTTCCTAAATGATTTAACTAAGCTAACACCGGCGATTCTATATACGATATAAGTTAAGCATTATATATTTCATGTTATGTTTTATGTTTTGTGACATCGAATGAATTTGGGTTATTGGACCTTAATATGTCGAAATGAAATGAAATGAAATGGACTTCGAAATGAAATGAAATGAAATGGGCTTGGGTTAGGCTTATTGGGCCTAGATTGGGCCTATTGGGCTTAATGGGCTTAATGGGCCAATGGGTTGGGCCACTTGGGCCTCTTATTGGGCTTAGGTCCACTTAGATTGGGCCATGAATTGGGCTTGGCCCAATTGGGTTCGGTTTGGTTAGGTATGGGCCAAAGGTTTGGGCTTTGTTCTAAATGGGCTTGGATACTAATGGGCCAACTAAGGTTTGGGCCCGATGGACTAAAGTAGATCGATATGGGCCAAGTACGGGCCTTGGCCCGATTGCGTATTCGGGTTTGGGTTGATCGGTTTGGGTCAAGATCCGGCCTTGACCCGGTTTGACTTATTGGTCAACATTAGTCAAAATTAGTCAACAAAAGTCAACACTTGGGTTCTAGATTTCGGCTAGGGTTGAAGGTATACTATAATTTGATCAACCAAAGTCAACGATGGTCAATCTAGCTATCAAATGGTCAAATAGTCAATCATGGAAGTCAATTAGGGTTAGGGTTTGATGAGGCTCGGTTAGGGTTTGACCTAGGGTTGGCCGAATGGCCAAAACCCTACGGGTTTGTGTCTAGGTTCGGCTAGATCGGTTCTAGAGTTCGGCTTTTGGTACTTGGTGATCATAGATCGAGCCTACGGTTCTAGATCTAGGGTTTTAGCATGCACATGGCGAGATCTAGGGTTATAAGTACGGATCCAGCAACAAAATCAATTGATACACACTTACAAGCATTCGATCGAGTGTAAGCATGCAAGCATGCTACGGGTTCATGAGCAAGGGACATATACCGAGACCATATGGCATTGGCCATGGTCTTGGGTTCGAGTGTAACACCTTGAATTTTAATACAAAATATTGGCCAAAATAAAACATTTTATAAATAGAAGAACATCCTCAAATTTGGATTTACAAAAACCTTGGTATGAAATCAGAGTATAAAAGTAGGTGTTACAAAATAGATCATAACCAAGCTAAGACTAAATCCAATCTAGTGTTCTTCTAATCTAGGTCCCGCATCTCTATCCATGCGTACCTAAGCCTTCGATCCCGAACCTGAGTACATAGCAAAACAAAACGAGGAGTACGTGAGACAAAACGTCTCGTGAGCTACATGGGTTTAGACCCAATAATAATAATAATCGCGTGACATATAAATAACATAAAAGTAAGTTATCCATCTAACTAGTTACCCTATTGCGACTTCATATCTAGTTGTCGGGACATCCCCAACCAACTAGAACCACATTAACTCATTAACCGGGGATCCCCCGCATTAACAAGCTTCAAGGTAAAGGCAAGAGGGAATCGCCCAATCTACCTATACCTTCCTTACTCGCCGGACTACTTCCAGTTAGTAAGACTACTATCATGGAATGGGCCGATGGGGATCCGCCCAAATGCTCCCCATTCCATACCTTATGACCGGGGATCCCCCGCGTCATCACATCGTCTCAACCTTACTATAACTCAACGGTTATATCAAACAAAGCCCTTGGCTATCACATCAATCATCAACAAGTTAGTTAACTATATTCAATAATATACAACTAACTCTATTTACTAAATTTTACTCAATTATCAAATAGACTCGACATATGTAACAACAGGTATTTTCATGGCTATGTACTCAATAAAGTCCACACGTACTCACCTTAGTAACAAAGATGCTTTAACCGTATTCTTGACACCAAACTCTTGCTTCCACAATTTCACCGACTTTCCAAGATGTCACCGAAAGCCTAATACAATGATCATACAATGTTTAACATCACAATCTACTAATAATGTATCCATTTATCACTAGATACCATCAGCTAACACTTTCCCCCAATTATGGTGATTTACCAAACCCTAGGTTTAACCAACCCATAAGATTCTTACCAATCATAATCATACACTGGTTTTCCTTGTTAATATATCATCTATCAAGTGTATACACCATTTATATCACCATATCCCATAACCCCAAGAACTAGGGTTTCAACCCCAAGCTTCTAAACCCATAGATCTAAAGCTACAACTACAAAGGATTGAAGATATACCTTTAATCTTCAACTAGGAGTGAAGAATCACAAGATTTGACCAAGAAATCTGCTCCAAATGATGGTTTACACCCAAAATCGTCCACAAACTCGAGAGGGAGAAAACTAGGGTTTTTCTTTGCATTTAATGAGCTAAAACCCGACTTTAATGTTGTCGTCCAGAGTTCACGGCGCGAACTAAGTTCGCGTCGCTAACTCCAAGCCTTGCACGCAGACTTAGCGATCGCCATCTAAACGCGAACTACTTCGCGCCTCATGGCCAAACTCCCTGGCCCGACTTCCCGATCGTTACCACAAGTTCGCGTCGCGAACTTCCTAGGGCAGCAGGGCCCCACTTTTTCATCTTTGTCTCGACCCGGTTTCGCCCATAACTTCCTCGTACGGTCTCCAAATGACACGAAACCAATTCATACGTTCTTTAAACGATTTATCCTTATTTATCATATTTTTGTACAATTTATTTACAAATTTCGGGTCGTTACATCAAGTTTAGGGACAAATCAAACCAGAAAACAAACAAAACAAGGAAGGGATTCGGTTTACCTAGCTTGGATGAACGAACAAGTGGAGATGCTCGAGCTTGCTTGGAATCGGACGAAGGTGATGATGGTGGTGTTGCTTGCGGTTTCCGAAATCAAGAGAGGCAAAAATAGGGTTGAAAGGGTTAAGTGTGCTTATATAGTGTAGGTTTAGGGTTGAGATGATAGTGTTTGAGTCAACCAAGGACTCTTTCAAATTTGAGATGGATAAGGATATCAAAGGGGAAGATAAGATCAAGAGAAAACAACACATGGCCAACACCCTTAAGGTGTTTCGGCCGTGTAGAGAGTCACGAGCATGTGCATGGCCGGCCACTTAGGTGGTCGGTCATGGTTTGATGTCATTCGAGTCACGTTCATTTAAATCGTTACGTTTATTGTTTAACCGGTAAACTTGTCGTTTTAGAAATGATTTAGCTCAAAGTGTGTCACCATAAGAAAGTAATAATGTTGTGTTGACTAAAATAGTCAAACACTAATGTATGGTGTAAAAATATGTATGTTTGTTGTGTGTTAGGAATGCCAAAAATAGAAATGTCCAAAAATAGAAACTTTCTAAATAAGGAAAGTTCTAGAAATGAAATGAAGTTACGTACCAGAAATATCGAGTTGTCACATTATGTAAAATATTTAATCATAACAGTATGTGATTGATGGAATCTGGTGTGATCTAGCTTCCATTGCTACCATAATCATTCCACTCTTTTGCCATTACCCTATATCTATTTTCTTGGTTTTCATCATCATTGCTATCAATTTGTTCATTATAATTTCATGGTTCAGTAAACTAAACCAACATTGATCGTCATTTTTGGTTTAGTTTTTGTTTTTAATTTTATGATTTTTAGATTTCGGTTCGGTCCGGTGTGGCTTGTGAATTCAATGATTAAGCATGAACAATTTAGGAATTGGAAGATTGAGATGTAGAGATTTGAGAGAAAACTTGAATAACACTCTTTGCTTAGGATAGAACAATACAAATTATGCAAATGTTAGAGTAATTAGCTTAGAATTATTTATACTAAGCCCTAATTACAACTAATTACATATTAGCCCCTAGACCATTCATTACAACAAATATGACCCAATAAACATTGATGTAGACATCTTTTTAACAGCATAAAAAGACCATAACAATGAAGTTTCAGCATTGTGTTAATCCTTGAAAGAGCATTCAATCCATAATTTAATCTTTGATGATGATTTTAAGTGAAACTTGAGTAAGAAGAAATGAGGGTTTGCGAGAGAGAAAGTAGAGCGAAGGAGAGAGCTTTTGCTTTGGATAAGATTGATTAAATGGCAAAAGTTAATAATTAGGGATTACATCTTTGGTTTATATATCATCTCCCTAATTGTTTAATTAATCCTAAGACTAATCTAATAACTATATAATGTTGGCATAAATACCCCCCAGACTATTACTTATAATAAAATAAGTCCTAACACATTGTCACCAACCTAAACCTAAGGCTAAACATATATTAAAAACCAAAGTCTAACAAAAATTAGACCATATATAGTACGATTTACATCATAAAAACTGCAATAATAGTGTCAAACATTACAATATAAGTCTTCTATTCTTAATAATAGTGCACACTTAAATTTAGTTGGAAGTTCTTGAAACATTCAAATAAGTACTCGGCAATGTCACAAAAACATTTTATTTTTTTTAAATTATGATGTATGTTGAGCAGTACTTAACAATCAAACATTTCAACGAGACAAGAAAGGACAGAAAGATGTAAAGGTTAATAAAGTTGCAGAGTATGTGTGAATTCCAAACTAGACCCATTAGTTGTGACGAAATTTTGATTATTTAACATTAACAAAATCTTATCAATCATTGATCTTAGATAATTTAGAAAAATGGGGTGGACTTGTTAAAAGTGGTTGGCTTTTTTATATATGCTCTCTTGTTGAGCGCTTTTGGGAATTTATAAAATTTTGCATTAAAAAAAACACAAATACTATATAAGATGCTTCGATCATCTAAGACCGAAAATTAAATTATTGAAGAGGAAAAATTTGTCGAAATTATCAAATACACATTTTTTTTTTTGAATGGCAATTTCATTAAACTAGCAAGGAGGTAAAAAAAGATAGTTACAAGAGAAAAGAAAAGAATGTAGAAAACAAAATTACATCGCATACGGCTTACGACACCACTCTATCCAATTTAAACTCCTATCTTGTCTTTACTATTTATCCAAAGAAAAGAATAAAATTTAAACTCACTAAACTCGTAAAATTCATACTTGATAAGTTTGAATTTTATATTAAATTCAAACTATAATCGACACAAGTTCACTGTTTGAACCATATATATTTTTCTTAATTATAGCCCTAAGGGTAATGGTTAGCATTTTCCTTATTTAATTAATCATAAAAAATAGTATAATGTTATATAATTTCAGTTATTTTATTACATAAATTTTAGTATAATGTTAGTATATATTTTCGGAATAATCCTTGTGAAGCAACAATGCTAAAAGAATATACTTATAAGAATATATAATATATATATATATTTTTTAATACAAGATTCATATTAGATAGTGTAAAAGTAAGCTATTTGAAGGAATAAACATTTTGAGAGTTAATTATTTATTTTCTGTTTTCAAGTTTAAGTCCTATAATACTATTTTTAACCAAGGTATAATTTCATATTTTCATCAATTACTTTACATGTTTGTCATTATTTATCTTTAACATATCTATACATTTGTTATAAGCGTGCCATTTCAAAAAAAAATTAATAAACAATAATATCGAACTAATAGTTACATGTGTAAGTTACTTGGTTTTTTGTATACATTTATAGTAATATTCTTTGCAAGAAAGAAATCTAGTTACAAACAAGTAGTCGTTTTTAAAATATCAAAATATGCATGACTCACATTTATTAAAATTTAAAGTAGTGTTTGGGATTTATTGTTATTATTATTATTATTATTATTATTATTATTAATTAATTAATTAATCAATCAAAAAGAAGATTATGGAAGACTGACAAAATAATAAAATATTCTAAAATAGCCTATACGGTTTGTCAGAGATTTGCGCGTGGCGGACCTTACCGGTACCGGCTCACAGGATATAATTTACAGTTCCTCCTATAATCAATCATCACACACAAACACAAACACACATCATCTCCATCCTGTGGGTTGGTACCACATTTCTTTACCTATGACATTTCAACTAATTCCTGCTTTTTCTGCTTTGTCTTTTCACGGGCGCCGCTGCCGCCTCCGGCGGAACAAAGCCTTCAATGCCGACCAGATATTGGTCTGCTCTTGACTGCCACCCAGCTTCGTCGGTGCTTTGCCTATAAAAGGCATGTTCCGTTGAAACTTTCGCTGCAAAGAAAGTGATTCCGTTGAATCTTCCGTTGAAACCCGTGGTGAAAAGAAAGCGAAAGAAAAAAAGGATTGTGAGAATGAACAAGCTAGGGAAAAGGAAGAAGATGGCGAGAAGGAAGAGGTCAAAACTACGCAAGGCGATAAGGCAAGGATGATCAGAAAGTCGGTTTATGTTTTCCTTTTTATGTTTATTGGTTAGCTTAGTATTAATGGTTAGCTTAGTATTTAGTATTAGTCGTCGGTTAATGTTTTCTAGTAATTAATGTTAACAATTATTTTAGTAATTTTCAGTTTAACCATGTTAAATTTATATTAGTTTTTTTTTTTCAACGGCTGAAATTCATATTAGTATTTTAATTGTTCAACTAACAATATACTTGCACGAGTTGTGATAGAGATTTATTAGGCAAAAAATATAACCTTTTAACACAATTTTATTTATTACATTCATATTCTTAAATTCGAATTGATATAGTATGATCCAATGATCGACTTGTATAAACCACTACAAGAAAACTGCCTTATTAGAAAAAAGATTATATTTATACATATTTTATTTTGGCTCGTATAACTTTTATTGAATATAAAAGATTATATAACTTTTTATCGTAATTATGCATCCGATCAACTACATTTACGAGCAATGGGTGCATTATTTTACATCCATATATAAATCAATCTTTTTTCACTTTGATGTATTGTTTAACATTAAATCTTGGTTGGGCACCAGATCCCACCCTCACCCAACATCTTTGTCCACGACTCAACTTTGCACAAATCAATTTATTAACCGACGATTATTTATTTTAATTGGACACATAATCACACTAATACCTGCCTCTTAATTTGTTTTTTTCTCTCTTTTAGTCTTGTTACAACAT
The DNA here is from genome assembly GCA_963853835.1 of Calendula officinalis. Lineage (NCBI taxonomy): Eukaryota > Viridiplantae > Streptophyta > Magnoliopsida > Asterales > Asteraceae > Calendula > Calendula officinalis. The sequence continues at coordinate 53,744,550 of OY970825.1, forward strand.
AATTAATCACCTCTGACCCTTCTAATCAACCTACTTCGATGAAAACAGTTTAGGTTTTCGTTTTTTATGACACCGGTGTTTACCATATTTTATATTTTATTTTAAGTCCTTGCCTAAAACTCGATCTTCTCCGTTTATGGTACAGCTTTATTACTCTATAAATACATTTCTCATTTTGAAATCACTGTTCATTAAGATTTAAAAACTGTGTTTTGTCGTGCGTTGTTTCATTAAAAGCCTTTTTTTTTATTGTTATATGTATAAGTTATTAATTAGTAATTGAAGGAAAGAACGTGGTTGTAGTTCAATTGGTTAAGATGGTTTAATTGCCAACACAAGACTCTGGATTTTATTCCCTTACGTATATTAATTTTGTCAATATAGTCATAGGTTTTGAATTGTCGATAATTTTAGTTTTATATAATATTTTTTAAAGGATTTTGCTAAATGTTAGTCCCGGACAGGTGAATTTCTACATCTATACGCTTTCACTAATCAGTTTAAATTTTATGGAGACACTCAACACTTTTTAAACTTTTCTTTATTTATCAAATTGATACAATAAAAATGCAAGCAGTTTGTGGAATAGTTTAGAACAAATCCTAACTAAACTGCTTGCATGTGATATACAACAACAGATATTATCCAAGACAAGTTTATGATCATTAAATGATCAAGCACAAGACCAGACACTTTCGTTATACAGATTCAATTCTCGAATCAGATAACTAGAGTTAACTGGTGGTTTACACTCTGCTCGAGGGAATAAAGTTCTGGAGTAAATTCAGCAGCGTGTAACCTTGTTGGGTGCACACTGGAATTGATCGTCTAAGTCTTCAATTTATATTATTGGGAAACGTAGAGCCAAAGGAATGATCGATCGATCCCACGTGTGAGATTTCTGTTGGTGCAGAGGAAATTAAACATAATCAAAAACAAGTTAAACAACAATAACATCAAAACATGTATCTAACCTCTAGAAAGTTGTTGAAAGTATTATTTCTGTCTAAATACCTTGGCAGAGGCGGCCATCTAGGGGTGTTCGTTTGGATAATCCGGATATATCCGAACCAAATAGGTGAATCCAAATGGATTTTGGATTTCAAATGTTCAAACCAAACCGTCCAAACTAATTTAAATCCAAACCGATCCGAACCAAATTACAATTTGGATGGTTTAATATATATAATTTCAAAACGATAAACTACTTTATACATAAAAGCAAGTCTAATTCATAGCTTGTGACATTTAAAATAATATATGCAAAAGTCTTGACATCAACTTTCTCAAATTCTCCAAAAAGATTGCTCCATTGCCAACTAATACAATGTAAATTAACAAGTAGGGTGTTATATATGCGGGCAAAATCACATATGTCATCGAATCGTTGTTGTTTGATACGAGTGGGTTGTGGGCGATTCATGTATCAAATGGGAAGGGACGAATTGGGATTAAAGTAAGAATTGACAGGGTTAAGATTGTGTGTGGAAACTGGACAGTCGATGAGATCACAGGTCATGTATTTTGTTTTTTGGAATTAGATTTAGAAAGGGTCAATTAAGAAGTTAATAGCTTTAGAATTATTTTGGGCCATAGGATATTTCATTAATTTCCATAGTCACTATAATTTAGTTTTTGCTAGAAATGGGCTAGAATTGTTTTATGTATTTATATATTTATACTATTTGGATTTTTTGGACAATCCGGATTTTACAATGAAAACCAAATCCAATCCGAAAACCAAATTATTAATTTGGATCAAGTCCAAACCGATCCAAAAAACCAAAAAAAACCAATCCAAACGATCCAATCCAAATTGTCCATTTGGACAATCCGGATTTATCCGAATAGTGAACACCCCTACGGCCATCTATGGAAAGTTTTACATCATTTTTTGTTTTGGGTTTGAGATTTTGCTGTTAAAAAAATTAATTTTTCATTCAAAATTTTAGCCCTAGATACCAGATAATCCAAATAAACAATCATTATCCAATTATCCAAAACCCATTTGAGAAATTTGCACAGTACTCAATCAAATCATCCAGTTATTGAAAACCAATTGAGAAATTTGCAAATACCTAATCAAACCAAACGTCACCCAAACTTCTGATTTGGTAGGATTGAAATGGTTAGCTGTTGGAAATCAAAATTCATACTTGAGAAAGAAAAGCTACAAGTAGATTTGGTATCATAAATCTCAACTAAAGAAACAGACAAAAAAATTTCAAGTAAACAAGATATTCTTGATGAGTTTGAGATGGATGAAAAAATAGACAAGATTATAACATTATTTTTTTTAATTAAATTGTAAATTATTTATATCAGATAAGAGGAGATTGTTAGGGAAAAAAGCCAATTAAACTTATTCGACTTAGTAAATTTGATGAACAAATTAATATATCAACACAAGTGGAACTCGCATCGGCTCAGGCTTAATGCCCTTCTTGATTTGTACAAGGATATATAAACCAAATGATTTGCACAAGGAATAGATTTATTTGTACAAGGAAATATAAACCAAATGGACGATTCTACCCCTAAACATAAATTTATTCCAACATGAAAATGTCATATTTATGAGTAGGATTGTCAACTTCCTTTAAATTTCCTTGCAAAAATAACTCTTTTTCTTGTACAAATCACCACCCATCCGAGAATCCTCATTATTTGGAGATAAAAATAAACTCAAGATTTGAAGATTATCTCTAAAATTAGAATTATTTGGCATTAACATATGGTTTCAAATTCATACAATTTAATGCCTTGAGCATACAAAAAAAAGGCAAGCATGTTGTATAACTAGAACTGCTCTTAAACAACACAATTCTCCAGCTAAAAGATCACCAATGACCAAGATAACATTCTCGTTTGAGCAACAAAATTATACCTTAACTCTAAAAAAAAATTCAAAAATGGGCGTTGACTTTATAATAAATATTAATATTAATATTTATTAATATTTTTTAAAGCATACTTTTGTAGCATCACTTGGTTGGAATCCTCTTCTCAACATCTCTTCAACCCACAATTTAGCATCATTTGTTCTACCATGTCTATAAAAACCATGCACCAAAGTCTCATAAGTCCATTGATTCGGTTCGTACCCTTTTCTACATAACTTGTCGAACAAGTCACGTGCATTATCCACTTGTTTCATACTTATTTTCCGTATAAGCATATTATACGTGTATATATCAAGTGGAAAACAATTCCCAACAACTTCTTCCAAATCATCCGTATCTATATCGTCTCTAAAACGGTCTGAAAATAATCCAACAATTTCTCTAAGTCTCCAAATTGGAGACGTTTCATCAATCTGGCCCGAATCAGAACCCAAATCAGAATCAGCCCATGTGTTGTATAATTCCCGATCTTTTAACGAATGTAGAAGCAAATTGTTCCCGATAAATGACGAAACGGGCCGCCCGACATGAATTAAATCGTTTATTAAATCCATTATTTTTTCGTATTTTTTATGTTTGCATAAAACAATAACAAGTTCTTCGTAACATTCGAGGCTCGGTCTGACGGTTTTGTCTTTTTCTCTAATTTCTGAAAATATTTTCAACGCGAGTTCGGGTTTATTTGCTTTACAAAGACCGATTATCATCGTGTTGCATACTTTTCTCCCGATTTTTCTTTTTTTCAAAATATCATAATATAATTCGATAGCATCGGATACTTTTTCTGTCGCTAAATAACTTTTTAATAATAAAATATCCGAAGTCACATTCGGCAAAATCCCGTTTATTTCCATCATATTATAAACCGCTTTTGCAAGATCGGGCTTTTTCGCATGGCCCGCGCCTTCAATAAATATATTAAAAACCCGACAATCGGGTTTTTGAATCTTCAATTGCATTTCTAGTAATTTTTGAAATTCTTTTTCAAATTCATCCATCTCACAAATGCTTCGGATAACCGATTTAAACAATGCACGGTTCGGATGATGTCCTTTTTCTTGCATTTCAATTATCAATCTTGAAGCAATATCTCCTTTACCCGATTTAACAAACCCGTTTATCAAACTACCATAAGCACAACCCGTTGTAACTTTATCATGTCGGTTAAGTTCATCATGCACGAAAAACCCATCTTGCACTCTCCCGCTCCTACAAAGGGCATTTATGTAATTTTCATGAACTTTATCACTCAATACAACATTATTCTCCAAAGCTACAAGAAACAATTCATTCATCATATCGAGTTTTTCAAGCTTTAACTAAGCATCCGCAAGGATAGAAAACGTCATTTTACCCGGAAAATAACCTTCTTCAACCGAATTTTTCAATATTTTATACGCGTCAACAACACTTCCGTCACCACAAAGTGAATTCATTAAATAATTAAACGCCAAACTATTTAACGATATACCGATTTCGCCCCTAGATTCATATAACCTAAGTGCCACATCAACCATTCCTGCTTTGCAAAAAAACACAAAACAATATTCATCGTTAATTCATCGGGTGGTATATTATTTTCCTTCATTTCTATAATCAAATCACAAACTTCTTCTAACCGATTCTCTCTCAAAAGCCGTAAAATTAACGTGTTGTACCGAAAAACATCCGGAATATAATTAACGTTATTTTTCGTTTTTTGTAAAAATTCCATAGCTCCGTCTATCTTGCGGGCCCGCACAAGCTCCCGAATCCATATATCATAAACATGAAATTCCCCAAATTCATCGACTAATTTTCCCGCTTTATCAAAATCATCGTTTTTACATAATCCGTCTACAAGAGCACCAACTATATAACCGCCACTTTTTAATTTAACCCCTTTTTTCATAACCTCACGAAGATAATATTCGGCTTTTTCAAATTCCTTTTTTCTACAAAAACCTTTAATTAATATCGAATGAGTAACTACCGATTCAAATCCGCGATTTTTAATTTGTTTTGCAACCGATTCAACACCGTCTAAATAATTTTCTTCTACAAGAGAATTTAACAGCACGTGATAAGCAAAATCGTCTAAATCGATACCTTGGTAACGCATTCGGCCGAATAACTGAAGGGCAATTTCGGGTTTTCCCGCAACAGCATAACCCATGACTAAAATAGTGTGGAAATTGGTTTTGTGAATACCTCGATTTTTGGAATAATTGTCCAAATAATCCAACATTAAAGACATTAGCTTTGCTTTTGACAAAATCTTGAAAATTGCATTGAATGTAGTTCGGGTATGGTGAAACCCGGGTTGCCGACCCGCCCAATCAAAAAATTTCAAACAAGTCAACACGTCTTTCCCATAATATAAAACATCAAGAACTAAAGATTATGTGAGTCAAAGATTTAACCGTGATAATGCCATATCAGCATTTTCACGTTGTGATAAAAAATCTTCATTTTCATTAATTCCTTTAGTGGTTCCATGAGACGATAAAATTTGTAGAATTTGTTCAAGAAACTGGTTTCGGTTTGACTTGAACCATTCTTGAAAAGTCAACACAACATCATCCGCGTGTAGTTTCTTGATTGGTGATGATAATAACGGGTTTATAATGAGAGAATTTGTGGCAGTATTTGATGCTGATATAGTTGAATAGTTTAAATTCTATTTCTGTCATTGAGAGGAAAAAGGAGAGCCCGAATTGAAGTTTGCTTAAAGTATCTTAATCTGACCATAATTTGTGAAATAAATACTGTTACTGCATTAACATAGCTGCTTTCAGGGTTTCTTCACCTATTCAAAAAATAAAAAATAAAAATTTAGAATTTATACAGAATATTAAATAAACATAAGAAGAAATTTAAATCTATTTTTAAGTTTAGTCATTTTAAGCGGTGATAATCACATTGAAAAGCAAATTTAAGCGGCCACTTAAGGGAAATTCTATAACAATATTAGCAAAATGTTATTACTTTTCCAGTGAAAATTAACTATATGAGCATATCTAATTAGTAATTACACATGAAAATATTCGGTAATTAAAGAGAACATACCAGATCAGCAAACAAAACAAGCTTTCCTCTTTATTTGTGTTAAACAGTGGCAACTAGAATTCTTCCTGCAAAACATGACATCAAACTCAAAGTTAGATTAAAACAGAAAGAATTCTCGAAAAGTTCACTTAGACATTTTAACAAACACTTGGAAGGCTTCCTTAAAACCGAAAACCCACAAACCTCTAGTAATCAATTAATCAAGCTTTCCTCTTTATTTGTGTTAAATAATGCCAACTAGAATTCTTCCTGCAAAATATAACATCAAACTCAAAGTTAGATAAAACAGAAAGAACTCTGGCAAATTAAGGAAAAGTTCACCTAGACATTTTAACAAACACTTGGAAGGCTTCCTTGAAACCGAAAACCCACAAACCTCTAGTAATCAATTATTCTGAACAATGAAAAGTAATAAAAATTGATGAAAAATACCTGATGGGGTTTGAAGTTAGGGCGACGGGGACGGAGGCAGATCGGAGATCTCAAAGTTTGAGCTTTGTTACGTAATTGAACAACTTGTGGGATTAATTTAGAATCAAATCACTGGAAACCCATTGATTACCGCTCGTGCGTGTCTTCTTCCCTTTTCTATCGCTATTTAGAATCAATCAAGAGGTGTTGGATTTAGGTAAAGTTAGACGGCCGATGGCGTTCCGGCGATGGCGTTTGGGAGGTGTTTAGGGTATTTTTTGATTTCCAGCACGGAAAGGGAACAATGGCGACGGTGGCCCATTTTTAGAGCATCTCCAACCATAAACTCTATAAAATCACTCTATCTCTATAAATTGGTGGGTCCATTCACTCTAAACATCCTCTCAACTCCAACCATAAACTCTATCCATCTCTTCAAAACTCTTTATAATTTGTGGGACCCATATTACATTTACAATTACACTCACAAACAAAGTGTGGGGTCCATGTATAGAGTGGATTTCTCTCACTCTAAATATAGAGTGAGCTTTTTTCTCACTCTATATTTAGAGTGAGAGATAGAGGTGGGTTGGAGGAGAAAAGCCTTCAAATATGAAGATAGAGGGGTGATAGAGGTTGGTTGGAGATGCTCTTAGGGGTGTTTATTTTTATCTTATTTTTAGTTTATACGGAGTAATTCACAATAATTACTATTACTAAACTAAAATCTCAAAAGACTTATGAAATAGGGATGATTTATATATCACATATGTTTTATACAATATATAATCATAGCTTCATATGTTTGTATACTCTACAATAATATATATATAAATCAACTCCATACATGTAAAGAAACATGATTATAAATATCTCAGAACCATTTCACTTTTGATTTGTAAACTTGTAACATTTGGTAATCCATTTTAATGTTATGCTTTACAATTATCAATTCTTGTGCTTATCGATGTAAGTCGCATTACCGTTCTTCAGCAAGAACCATCTTTGCGGGGTGTGGCAGGTCACCTGGATAACCTGAGTAGGGGGATCTTTATTCGTTTCATTCTAGTGTTACATCTACAATCCATCTTAGAGGACAAAATAAACACATTTTCTTTAGCTTTGGGAGAACAACATAAAGATATATTGTGTTGAAAAAGTAAGGGAAAATACATAAAATGGTAACTTACTTTGAGTGAAAAATGACTTGCTAATCAGTATCAGATTAGAAAAAAAAAATTGAGAGATATCACCAATTGCATATTTTTTTTGCTTAAGGGTATCACTTATACTATAATAAAAATATATAATTATTTAAACACTATACGAGATTTTTTTAAGGATTGTACGGGTTATCCCGTGCTACACAGTAGATCTGTCTTTGTTGCTTGTTAGCTGTATAATTTTTCCTAATTTATTCATGTACCGTGAAAAAAAAAGTTAATGTAATGAGCACGGGCTACCTTCGATGATTAAAAAAATAATGCATTAACCATTTTTAAAATAAATCATTAGTGTAACACTCTCAATTTTCACAAAAACTTAAAACTTTTAAAAATGTACTTCCTCCGTATCATAATAAGTGATACATTTGGAAGATTGTGGAGTTTGAGGCAAAATATGAAAGTAGGGTTAAAATATATTAAAGTATGATTAAAATATATTAAAGTGGATAGTTAGTAGATGATGAGTCCCATTTTTCTTGATAAAAGTGATATTAATTAGTTTTAAAAGTAAAAGTAAGGGTATAAGGGTAATTTCACTTTATTAAAGTGGAGAGTTAGTGGAGGTTGGGTCCCATATTTTTGCCAAATAAGGTAACTTTTGAAGTGTATCACTTATTATGAAACACTCATAAATGGAAAGTGTATCACTTATTGTGATACGGAGGAAGTATTACTTTCAAATTTATCAACTTTTTAATGAATTCTAAAAACCGGCAAGAACCAATCATTATATTTCACAAGAAAAATATAAACACCAATGTTTATAAAAGCAGAAAACACCTATTCACAAAACTTGACAAAGTCGACACTGCCATAACATATTAAAGTCAACACTGCCTTAACATAATAAAGTCAACACTGCCATAGCTTAATTCCCATTTCCCCCAGCAGCATTTAGATTTTAGAACTAAATGTTAGATCATATACAACTAAGATCGAGCTAATTCATGATGATTCAATGTGAGAAATAGAAGATTTGTTTAAGTGTGTGTGTTTTTGGTGTTTGAGTGTGTGTGAGTTAGTTGAGAGAGATGGAGGGAATAATGGAGCTTTCAAAATGGTTAATTCAATTAGTGAAAGGAAAGCTTACAAATTAAGCCTAAGTACAAGGTATTTATACCTCTTAAGTAAACAAACTTAATTACCATCTAATTAAGCCTTAAGACTAGTTTACCATTTAGTCAATGTTACATAACTAGTCCCTACACTATTAGATACAATATATTTGACCCTAACAATCTCCCCCTTTGTATCAATAGTTTGGATAACATGTTCTTGAAATCTTCTTTTCGAGCAAAGTCTGAAACTGAATTAATCGTTTAAGTAGTTTTGATGTAGTATTAGTTTCAGCTTATGATAATCAGATAAGAATGAAACTTTTAATCGGCTTTTCAACCAATATAAAGTATCTCAGAAGATTTCATGGAATCTTGACTTAATTTGTCTTGATCATTATCCAATCTCCCTCTTTTCGAACTTTTAGAACTACATCCCTGTCTTCCTTCAAACGAGTATATTTAAAAATTTGAAAATTCTGGAAATGAAACATCTGTTTGGTAAGAATTTGACTGGGATTTAGAAATGCTGGGGATTTAGTTTTGGATAGAGAATTATGAGGATGGGATAATGATGGTTTTGAATTATGTAAAGAATGATTTGAAAGTTAAAGGTTTTGAATGTGTGTGTGTGTATGATTGTTTGTATATAGGAAAGAATGATATATACATTTAAGATTTGAATGAATGTGGATAATATGTAGTTTGTATGATACAAAAGATTTGTACAGTTAAGCTTTTGTATGGATATGATTGTTATAAAATTTGGAAAGAATGATTTATTCGATTAGATTTTGGAATGGATAAGAATGTGAATTTGTGGTTTGAATAGAATGATTTGACGGTTTAAGATTTGTAATGGAAATGTTGAGGATTTGTGAGAAATTTCTGAAGATAAGTCGGTTTCTTTTTCTTCACAAATTATTTCATGTAAATCGACGAAAATGTAGACCCATAGATAGATAGAGTTGTTTGTAGCGGAAGTCTTTTCTCGAAGTTGTGGCTTTGTCGATTTGTGATTATTGATAATTGTTATTAGGGATAAAATGTTGTTGAAGTTTACGCTCCCCCTCGAACAAATAATTATGTCTTAATGAATCTTCTTCGGTTTCTTGTTTACTCCCCCTTAATTGGTGCATATGTCTTTTTGATGTGGAGTAATCTGGGCTAATATATCTTCTTAAGTCTTGTAAGCATTTTTCTTCATAAACTGAACTTCTTAGTAAATTTTCTCCCCCTCATGATGATTAAGATTTATCGGAATCATCATGAAAAATGTGAAGTTTTTCGAGGTGAAATGAAGAAAATCTTCGAATCCCATGGATACAAAATGTGAAGTAGAGTGATATATTCATATTTTGAATGAATCAATATACATCACATTGTATCATCGAAAACCGAACCTAAGTTGATGATGTAGATATCCGATCAAATCGTTTGTCATTTAATCTCAATGATCGAATTAAGTCGGGAAAACCGGGATCACATAGATTACCCGTTGACACAACAGTTACACAAACTGTGTGACCTACGTTCAGTGTTGGAATAATGATAGCACTGGTAAGATTTCCATTCAATCATCGTGGAATACCAAGAAAGTTGGTATCACTATGAATGTTCCGGCTTTATCACAAAGATAAGCTTGGTATTATGCCTTGTGTCCTAAAAGTGTATTGCGGTTCTAGACTCAATGAGTGGACAAACGAAGGCGAGGACTGGAGAGGCTTGTCCTCTATTTCAATATCAACAATCTCCAAGTGAGATGTCGATAGCATATGAGATAGTCTCCGTGGAAATGAAACAAGTACTTTTTAAGAAATACTTGAGTAGCTGGGGGGGTTGTGCATTGCATCACTGGGTTCCATGATGTCTTTTTCAATATCAGAGAGCAACACATGCAATCTGATAGAGACGTGGCTACCCGGCTTTTTATCAGTTTGGTAAGGGTTTTTCGTTTTCTTTAACCCTGTCACACCCTCCTCACTCAAGCTTACTTTTTCATTTTTCAACTACTCCCTCATTTCATTTTACCATGTATAGCTGAATTGCACCCCATACTACATTCCCCCTCTCAAATTTTATCTCAGCGCACCCCAATCAAGATCCCGTGATACTTGATTCTGCTCACCTAGACCTATGTACCCTTACATATTGTCCTATATTGTAGGTGGCTCCTGGGGAAGATCATACCGGTTATAGCAGATCATAGGAGTAATTTGAGAGTGAACTATAACGCTCATGTGCAAATTATCAGCATATATGATGTTACTTTTTAAGAATAACATGGATTTTTCATCGGCAAAGTATGTTTTTCCGGCATAAGTTGTTGCCTTTAAGATGGAAAAGTTTAGGCACAGCAACTTGAACAAATTAGGTAAAACCGGACTCACATAGAGTATCCGTTAACACACGGTATGAATCGATAGTCGTTTGCACAACCATTGATTCAAATGTGTGACCTGCGATTAGAGTTGGCGCAATTTTAGCTCTAGCAGGATTTCCACTCAATCCTCGTGAAACACCAGATTGTGATGCCACTATGAGTGTTCCGATGAATACACGGAGATTCATTTATAAAAGTGTATGTGTCCTAAATTGGAAATATTTGTCGGTGAAATCTAGACACATTGTGCATTCAATTGAAGACGTAACCCGGGGCAGAAGGTTAATTATTTCAATACCAATATACTCCAAATGAGTAGTCGATAGATTATGTGCTACGTCCCCTGATGAATTGAAACAAATTCCTGTTGAGAGGAATCTGAGTGGTTGGTGGTGGAGTGCAAATGCTTGACTGGGCCAGTTAAGTCTGGTGAATCATTCAACACATGATTGATCACAATTTAGTGAGGTTGCCCGGTTTATTGTTGGTTTGGATGCACTCAAAGGTGTGTTTTCTCGATATTATCATGTTTTCACATCACCTTGCACTCACCTAAATCTATACCCTAGACTTATACCCTCACATTTACCAATTTTGGCTAAAAAATATTTCCATTGGAAGGTTAGGCCGGTTCTGGCAAACCATAGGAAGGTATTGTCGTTTGATAAAAAAAATATGTCGATTAAAAAAATTCAAACGGGAATAAAAGTATTGATATTAGAAAGTTTCTCCCCCTGGAAATACTAATTCTCCCCCTGGAATTAATATTTCTCCCCCTCGACAAAATAATGAAAAATTTACAGTTTTTTAGAGAGGTGGGAAAGAGTTTTTACGTTTATGTGATAAACTGGTGTTGAGCGGGTTTCAAGCTGATGTACTTGAAAGCCATTATGTTGAAAAGCGAGTTATACACTAAATTATGTATAAGTCATTTAGATGAAGCGCGAGTTATACACTGAAATGTGTATAAGTCATTTAGTTGAAGTGCGAGTTATACACCGTTTTGTGTATAAGTCATTCTCCTGCAAAACAAATCAAACAACTTTTGGTACCCATTTTTGTTTGGGTCTGACAATGTTAGAGTGGGACTGAAACCACCGATAAGTTGTATCGATTTGATTTAAAGATTGAGAGTTCCATGAAAAACTGAAACTTGATGTTTCACTTTCAAATAATTTCCGGGGAATTATTTGAGATGTTGGAGTTTTGGGAACCCATTTAGCTTTTAAGATCGATGATGTTTTGTAAACATAAACAGGAGATGTTTTTGGCACTTGTGTAAAAGTCGTTTTAGGTGCCAAGGAAAGTAAATCTTTTCTTGAGTATCTTAAAGATTTAGTTTTGAAAAAGATTTTCTTTGAAGCGGTCGAATGTTTCAACACGGTTGATGTTTTAGTTTTATACATTTGAGAATGTTGAAGTCTAGAAGAGGAACCTAATTTATTTGGAGTTTTAGGTGCGGAATTTCCTCTATTAACTTGTTTGAGAGCATGCAATTTCTTATCAGAGTTTGGTGGAACCGTGGATCTCCTAGGCTTAGATTTGGTAGAGGAACTTACTTGTGATTTCGGTTTAGGATTAGAATTTCCTCTATTAATCTCAGTTTGCTTGATTGTATATAAATCACGATATGCCATTATAGGAGAAAACATTCTTGAGTTTTTACATTTACTCTTTGCCGTTAAAGGAGAATCTAATATCAAAGATGCACTAGGCTTCTTAAACTTCTGAAGATGAGATGATTTAGATTCTAAATTTTTAATTGTCGTTTGCAACTTTAATTTGTCTTCATCAAAAGATTTATGTGTTTTATCAATTTTAGTTTCTAATTCAAAAATTTTGGATTGTAAAACTAATTTTTCTTTGTCAAAAGCCTTATGTGTTTTGTTGATTTCATTTTCCAGTTGACAAATTTTCGTTTCTAGAATTAGAGAAGGAACATAAATCTTTGGTGTTACTTTTTGTTGAAGAACGGCATTTCCTTTAATTTCAAATTCTTCTGGTTTTATAATTGGAAAATAATCATCATTTTCAAATTTTGCCTTTTTAGTTTCATATGTTTTATTTAATTCAGCATAGTTGAAACTAAATTGTGCATTCTCCTTTTTAGCTCTGTTGAACGCTTCTACTTCTTCTTCCTCATCTGTCATACGAAGGAAACTTTGCCAAACATCAACATGTATGTATTTGGAATCATACAATGTTGGAAGCACATTACAAGCCATCTTCAGATATTCAGGATTGTTAGCCCCCAGACCTTCTCGTGAATTAAAATATTTGAAGTCTTTTGGCTTGTTCAAATGAATGGTTTGATCAGTTTGTCCTCGTTTGGCGATTATTTCTTCTAGGTGTTTGATGTGGGCAGAAAGTTGAGTTTTATCAGATTGAAGTTGATGTATGACATTCTGTTTGCTATTTAATTCTCGTGATGTTTTAATGTCGTTTTCATGAAGGGTTTCTGATAATTCTTTTATTTTATTGTTTAAAGATTTGAACTGTTTGTCATTATCATCGAATTCTTTTTGTTTTCGTTCCAACTAGTTTTTAGTTATTTGATATTCATGCCATGTTTCAATGTATAACTTGTAATATTTATCATTGTCGGCATTAGATGTGGAACTTTGTGTCCTTTGAAGCTTGGTTATTTCAATTTCTTTTTCAGAAATTGTATGAGACAAATGTGTAATTTCAGTCTCATATTTAACCTTCAATTCTGATATTTGTTTTTGTAACGTCAGATTCTTTTTCTCAAAATTTTTATTTTGTTTAATAAGATGAACAAGTTGTGTATTATGATCAACAATTTGTTCGTTTTCGTTTTCTAAATCAGCTAAATTTTGTTGGAGTATAATATTTAATTCTTTTTCCTCCAAAAGATTTTGTTTTAAAGACTCAATTTCAGAATTCTGGTTTGTTACAAAACATTTATCAGAATCAATTGTATTTGAAGAATTAGATAACAGAGAACTGATTACCTCTATTTCTTTGTTAGTCTCTTCATTGAAACGATCAGAGATTTCAGCATTTTTACGTGCCATAAAGCATAAATTTGCTGAATGTTCTTCATCTTCAGCTAATAACACTTTGTCATACTCAATTTGTTTAGCCATCGACATTTTACGTTTATAATACTCAGAATCCCGAACGTTTAATTTCTTTGGAGTATCCAAAGGTGTGATAATTGACTTTTCATTTGAGATTGTAGCATTTAGATCAGGTTCAATGTCGGATGAAGATCTCAGAGTATTGTTTGTAGGCTTTGAATTATATTTCTTCTTATAGTTTGAGATAAAAGCCATAACCTGTTGCTCTATTTGAAGATCTTTATCCATATCATCATTGATAGCTGGTGTAGATTTGTCCATTCTTGTGATTATTAGGATTTTTGGGTAAAATTTCTTGTGTTTTAAAGAATTTGAAAATTTTCTTTTAAAAACTTTAAAAAAATGTAGGAATTAAAAGTGTTAATATTTGGGTTGAAATGGAATTGGATTTAAAAGAATTAAATTGAATTGGGCCAAAAAACAATATAAAACGATTAAAGTTTGTTTGTAAAAAAAAATTAAACGTTTTATGTCCGGGTTTAAAAAAAAATTTAACGGGTTTGAAAAGTTTGTAAAAGAATTTGATCGAGATTGTGGTCAAATTTAATATGGACCAAGATTTATGTTAGGACCATTTAATTGGTTAACATTACAAGCATAAAAAGGGACCAACTAAGAAACGAAGTATGGTTTTGGACGAAAGTTGAATTTGGGCTTGTAATTGTTTTGTACTTGAATAACAAATATGGACTTTAAAATTGTGGGCTTAAAATTGACTTATATTAGAGTTAATATGTTTGGGCCTAATATGAATTTTCAACTGGTATTGCCGAACGAAGATGAGTTCAATCCTGAGTCGAACACTTTGTGCATGTTTAGAACAATCGATCGAACCCTTTTTCAGTTTGAAATCTATCGATCGAATACTAATCAAAAAACAGATTATGAAATCGTTTGCAAGCTTTAATCAAAAGCAAGTCAATTATGATTTCTTCAAACAAGATTGAACACGTGATTTAATACGGAACCCAATTGAGAATCAAATCGAGATCGAATTGAAATCAATTACCAGCGAATATGATTCAGGTTTGAATCTGTATTTAGCCGAGTACTTTTCGTGTTCTCAAGTCTCACCGTTTCTACTTGTTCTCATACCGTTCCTGTTAAAACGCGGTCACAAAAAGAAGCTTTGATGTTATTAATCGGTGATTATTGGAGCTCTTAAATCAATTCTTTTGAATCAGTTTCATTTTTCGTCAAAGTTGGTCTATTAAAATGGATAATCAAAAGTTGGTTTGATTGAATCAATTTCTAAAGAACTCGTTGTTTGTTGAAATTGAAATTGAAATCGAATCAGAACTGGTTTGTGAATTATCTTGAATCGAATTTGTTTATCTTGATTGAATTGATAGCCGAAGTTGTTGATTCTGGATCTGTTGAAGAAGCCGAACTTTTGATGAAGGCCGAACTATGTGAAAGAGTGAAGCCGAACTTGGGTTTGAAATTGGGTGTCGAACTAGGTGAAACTGGGCTGTTCTTCGATTTGGGCCGAACTTCAATTGTAGTTCGGGCCGAACTTCTCCTCTGGGCCGAACTTCTACAAGTTCGGGCCGAACTTCTGGGCCGAACTAGTACAACCTAAAGCTCGGGCCGAACTAGGTGTTGTTTTCACTTCGGGCCGAACTACAGACTTCGATATTGGGCCGAAATACTTACTTGTTCGGGCCGAACATCAAGTTCGACATGTTCATGAGGCCGAAGTATGTACGTACGCAACACAGCTCGATTTCTTCACCATTTCAATCTGATTTTGCTTAATTCTTCACCGAATTGAATGATTCTTCTTGCTAATTGCTCGAAATCCAAATGCTAACACTTTGATCCGATCAATTTATTCAATCCATAACATATAAGCTTCGAATCTTCGATTTACAGTAAGTTTTTCAACTTTTTACTTTTTCACCAAAATCACGAAATTGAAGTGATCTGTTAACGGAATGGATCGAAACTTGATTCTATCTTGATTAGAATCGGATGAGAAACATGATTCTTCAACAAAATCTTCAATTCCAACGAAAAATTTACAACATTAAATTTGCATGACGAACATCAACTTTTCTTCACTTTTTCTCAGATCTTGATCATTTTAGGCTGAATTTGGATCCACTCACAGAGAGTTTTTGCTCTGATACCACTTGTTAAATCATATACAACTAAGATCGAGCTAATTCATGATGATTCAAGGTGAGAAATAGAAGATTTGTTTAAGTGTGTGTGTTCTTGGTGTTTGAGTGTGTGTGAGTTAGTTGAGAGAGATGGAGGGAATATTGGAGCTTTCAAAATGGTTAATTCAATTAGTGAAAGGAAAGCTTACAAATTAAGCCTAAGTACAAGGTATTTATACCTCTTAAGTAAACAAGCTTAATTACCATCTAATTAAGCCTTAAGACTTGTTTACCATTTAGTCAATGTTACATAACTAGTCCCTACACTATTAGATACAATATATTTGACCCTAACACTAAACAAACATAAGCTTAACCTTTCAACAAAACAAGCTTAAGCAAATAGAGTAAATTACATAAATCGTCCCTGTAGTTTGTATGAAATTATTAATTTCGTCCGCCGACTTACATGGATAGTCCCTAATTTTGAAACTTGTAACATCAATGGTCCCTAATTTTGAAATTTGTAACACCAACGGTCCCTAAAAACTTAACGTTAGGGACCGTTGGTGTTAAAAGTTTCAAAATTAGGGTTTATCTGTAAAATAAAAGAAGTCAACGGACGAAATCCCTACTGTGATACAATCATACAAACCATAGGGACGATATATGTAATTAACTCAGACAGAAACATATAAAGTCAAACCAAATATTGACTGACAATATAACCTTTTCAACAGTCGCACTTGTTGGGTAGTTCTTCTTACGGGCCTCACGCCACTTGTTTATTTCTTGCTCGGAGTAATTCAAAGATGGTACTCTAGAATATAACAAATGACAAGTTTACCCCTTAGTCAAAGGTATTAAAAATATAGCAACTTACAAGTTACATGTCAAGAAATAATTATTAAGACAAATAATATTAAGAAGATAGAAATTACTTCTGAAAATTGGTGGAAATTTGAGGACTTGAGTCTACAAATGCATTGTTGTTGCCCTCTGCATTAGAGTAAATAAAATGAATAATTGTTAGTTAAATATATTATTGCACCACAAGACTTTTATTATAGTTTTGTTTTGTTATTGATTAATTATACTGAAAAAAACATCTAATTCATCATCATTTATATATCATCAACTGTATAATACATAAAACATAAACATACTAATCACTAATTAAGAAATGTTCACCTTTATTCATATTGCCATTGTAGGCCCCGAACTTCTCTTTTGCATGTTTTCCATGATGAAGCTGGGACTTGAATCTGTAAAAGAATAAAATCAAAAATAAATAAAATTAAAATTAAAAAATGAATCTTATTATGTATACCAATACCACATACCCCTTGTGTGATGCATCATTCCTTTTGTGCCATGTGAAGTTTTTATTTTGAGAATCTGTCCATCTGCCATTTGCATTTGTAGCCACGTTTCCATGATTATTCTGTCAATATATTTTCATAATATTTAAGCCAATATATTTCTACCACTAAAAATTATGGCAAAACATAATTTTAAAATATTATACACATAATTTCACTTTTTAGTAATTACAGAAGTGACATGTAGTTTGTTTGTCGCATTGTAAATAATTTCTGTTGACTTTTGTATTATAGAACCTCAATATTTGTGTGAGTAGGGCCTGGATTCTGTGTTTGACCGGCGTTGACCACCTGTCCTGGAGCATTAGCATCCATCATTGGTGCAACAAATCTATGTTGTCCTTGATTAGCATGTTGCACAGGGCCAGGCATACCAAACACCTGATTTGTATGAAAGTTTTGATTTTGAGGGCCCACAACTTGAAGTGTTTGAACTGAACCGGGAAAAAACGGGTTTTGTTGTATTTGTGGGCCCAAATTCGGTTGACCTTGATTAACATGTTGTACAGGACCATTGGAATTAGGCATAACAAACTGCTGATTTAGAATAAATCCGGAGGTTTGATTACTCAATAACATTTGGAATCTGGTTCTGAAACATAGCAGGAGGATGTTGGGCATTATTAGGGTTTTGTAATTGTTAATTTAGTACATATTCCCTAATTACAAGTTAGGAGATATGACACTTAGCCCCTTGTACTTTTGTTTCTTTATGATTACTTACTAATACGATTTAACTTAACAATTAATTAAAACATACATATCCAAGTAACCATAGTTTATATAAATAATATAATTACCCTAATTATATTATATATATTAAAAGTGTGTTTGGTGTATAAGTGTGTGGCCCTTTAGGCTCACATACGTCTAGCCATATAACTATATGTCATGAGCGTGAAACATATTCCAACACTTGGGCTATATATAGATACGTAAATGCTTGCATTTACACACACCTTTTAGCATTCATAGCACAAGAACATTCTCTGAGAGTTTGTTATTGTCTAGTATTAACTCTTCCATAGTTATTACTCAGGCATTTAATATCAGCTGTTAGTATCAGCTGATACAACTCTCCTTGCATAGTCTTCTAGTTTGAGCGAGCAAAAGTGTCACTTCAAGTATAAAGTTTTAGTTAGTGTGTACTATCTATTTCCGCAAACTTTGTACTGTATTAAGTTGTTTTAATAAACTCTAAATCATTGAAATCTTGTGTCTTCTTTATCTTACCGTCTTTACGTGTCATAACGCAACACATTTGTGTTCTTGGGATCCAACAACTGGTATCAGAGAAAGTGTCAAAGTTGTTTTCCATCAACTTTGAGCATCTGTTATGGCTGAATCTACAACATCCGATCTTCCATCATTTGGAAAACCTCCTAAACTCACTCAAACCAACTATCCCATGTGGAAAACTCGCATGTTATCTCACATGGTTACCTATCACCCAAAACTTCAAGACAACATAACGATAGAAAAATATATCCCCAAAACCCTTATTCTCGGTACCCCTGAAGTACCAGAACATTATGTTGTAAAATATGAAGCTCAATGGACAGACGCTGAAAAACGTCTTGTTCACCTTGAGTATAAAGGAAGGGATATGCTTTTTCAAGAAGTTGGTGATGAACTATATCACAATATTCAATTTTGTGACTCAGTCAAAGAAATGTGGGAAAGGTTGGCTGAAATTTATGAAGGCACGTCTGTTGTGCGTGAACATAACAAAAACATGCTCAATCATGACTACGAGCTGTTTAAAGCCAAGCCAAGTGAAACTATAGCTCAAACTTTCAATCGTTATAATATTCTGGTTAAACGAGCTGAAGTCTCATGGAGTTGAAAAGGACGATATGTCCAAAATGTGTAAGTTTATGGCAGCCTTACCCTCTAAATGGGCTACCATCATAACTTGCATGAGTACATCTCCTACTCTAAAAGATTACACTCTTTCTTCTCTCTATGGTATGTTTCTAAGCCATGAGAGAAGTGTACTCAACAAATTTCAACCTCCAAAGGACTATAAAGTGAGCTCCTCAGGATCTTCAGCTGCTCTTGTTTCTTTAAACAAACCCAGCAGGATTGAATATCCTCCTTCAGATGATGAAGCTGACACTACTTCAGCCGTTGATATGTTCAACATGCCTGAGGTCAGCATTGAAGAGATCGATGAAGACGAAGACAATGAAGCCCTTATAACTGAGCTTGCCTTACTTCTCAAAAACAAAAGATTCTTCAAAGGCAAATCTGGCTCCTCAGCTTGAGGCTCTAGTAGCAGGCCTATCTCGTCAGCTGCACCTTCCAGACCCTCTGGAAGTACACCCTGACATCTCTAAGATAACTTGCTACAACTGCAACAAAAAGGGACACTATGCTAACGACTGCAAGCAGAAGAAAGCAAGTTCATCATCTTCAGCTGGTGAGTCCATTGAAGAGAAATACAAAAAGCTACAAGCCTTCACCAAAAGGATCCTAGAAGAAAAGAAGGCACTAGAAGGCAAAGTAGTTGACAAGGGTCTAGTAGCTGAAACTCACGACTGGGCTGACTCAGGTGACAGCTCATCCGATGATGATGAACCAATTCCCACAATGTGTTTGATGGCCCGTGCTGATGAAAGCATTACAGCTGATGATGCTAGTTCGTATCAATGGGTCAACATAGTTCACAAAACGGTAACCTCTCTAATCTCTGCTAAGGCTACGAAAGCCATAGATATTGTTGATTCTATCATATGTGACTTGCACTTCATTGATCAGTTGAAAGGTGAATGTTTGGATAAACACAGTGCTATTCTTTCGTGAAAACACATTTTTAAAAGAAAGATTAATTGATCACAAAACTTTAAAGGAAGTACTTTCTGAAACAAAATTTATAAATTCAGTTCTTCAACATGATCTTAATTAAAAAGTTAAAGAACTTGAAGCAATTAAAAAGATTTGTGAATCATGGTCTCGTTCATCCAAGCGTGTTAGTGAACGTGTTAACTCACAGATTCCTAGTCAAGTACAAGTTGTATTAGGAGGAGACTTCCTTCCTGCAGCCGCTGTACCTGACAACAGTACGGATAATTCGTACTACTCGTCAGCTGATACATCTGTGCCAGCTGAAGAGTTGGTTTTTGGTTGCTTTGTTAAGTCTACCAAAACCTATGCTACTGAGATGTCCACAGAAGAACCTTCTGAAACTATTGGAGAAGAGTCGTCAGCCGACTCCTCAACCATAGTTGTTAGGACACCCACAGTAGTTATTGTTGAGCCAAGTAAGTCTATTTTGGGTTCAGCACCTGTTGTCTCTGCTGCTACACCTCAGAGGAAGACTAGCAAGACAGCAGGAAAGAAAACTGTTCTTACACCCTTCAAGGGTGAGCCAGTTGGAGTTCGTACTCGAGCTGCAAAGAACAAAGGTAAGAGTGTCTCTAAAAAAACTCCAAGTCCTTCTTCAGCTGATTCTATCAAACGACTGAAAGGAAAGGTCAGCAAGCTGACATCACTTGTTTAAACTCTGACTGTCTCTAATTATCAGAAAATGAAAGGGATTTTGGGTCCTGTACCCAACCCTATTGCCTCGCCTTCTACTCCACTTAAAAAGAATAGAAAATGCTATAAGTGTGGAGATCGTGGGCACATGGCAAGTGAGTGTCACAACACAAGTTTAAGACCATCCCCACCTTCAGCAAGTGAGCCTACTGAAAACCCAACCCCTGTGAGTTCCAGTAGGAAATCACAAGGACCCACAAAAGTGTGGGTTCCCAAAAATAACTAACTCTTTTCATTTATGTGCAGGGTGATCAAAGCAAACACGTCTGGTATCTAGACAGTGGTTGCTCAAGACATATGACTGGATACAAATCCCTGCTGGAAGAGTTCGAAGTTTGTACTGGTCCCCCAGTAATTTTTGGTGAAAATGGTAGAGGCTCAACTGAAGGTTATGGATCCATCTCAAATGGATCTATAAAAATCACAAGAGTTGGTTATGTGAATGGGCTGAAACATAACTTAATCAACATTAGTCAACTATGTGATGCAAAGTTCTCAGTGAACTTTAACGAATACAGAGGAACGGTGACGGATAAAAGTGGAAAAGTTGTATTAATCGCTCCAAGAACTAACAATGTTTATACACTTGACATGAATCCTCAAAATCAAGAAGTTTGTCTATTCTCTCACTCCACTGAAGAGCTGAATTGGTTGTGGCACAAAAGGCTGTCTCACTTGAACTTTATAAATATATTAAAGCTGAAGAAGCTGGTAGATATTTTGGATTGTGTTCTGCAGAAGAGCTTGTTGACCGACATTTTGGTTATATGCAGTATGATTCATGGAATTAGTACCAATAAATGGACCCTGTTGTTGCTGCTATTGTAATTGTAGTTGTTGTTGAGAAAGATTAAACTGATTTACAGGAAATGGAGTAAAATTCTGTTGCGGATTGAATCCATTGGGGAATTGAGGTGTATTTTGCATCGGAAATGGCTGATTAGGGAAATTCATGAAACAAGATGGAGCTACAAATGGCATGTTATTAGGAACAAAGCCGCCAACATTACCATTGCATATTTGTTGATTAACGACCGGATTAACCTGTAAAACACATACTACGTTAAATTAGCTCACAAAAATTATGTAATTTGCAGCAAGAAGTGACTGTCTCCGTGTTCCAAAAGCTTAATTGACAATGTTTTTTGAAGAACTTGTTGAACAGAACAAATTACGTGTTTTCTGTCGGTGTCAGTTTCTCATTCGAGAATTTAGGGTTTTGAAGTGAATAATCGAAGTGCAAACTAGTTAACAAAACGTTGGAATAGAAGAAAACTCGAAAGGGAAGCCGCAGTGTACCTGTGAAGCAGTTGCTGGATCCTGATTGGAATTGTGATGAGGATTCATGATGAACTGCATCCTCACTGCCGCGGAAATTTCATAAACGTCCGTGTTATTGTTTTAGGTCATTCGGGAACGAAAGGGTTTAGAGAGGGTTTGTGTTGTCAGATGTTCAGGCATAAAACTATTTTCAGTCGCAAAATAACCTAATTATAAGACTAGTAGTATTTAGGGAATTAATTTTTCTACCATATTTTTTGATTCATATACCACACTGTACAATTAAATCTGCATATTATACAAGTAAACAATGCAATAGTTGTAGTAGATAATTAAAACATATGGTGTAAAAATCATCACCTATTTAGTAATTGTTTCAATGGTCACTCTTGATACGTCAGCGTCACATTAGCTCGACTAAACACATTACACATCTCGACAAACCCACGTAACCAGACGTCCAAATCATTCCCCTTTGAATAAACCCCTCCCCTTTGAAAATTAGGCGACCTGTAATGGTCGCCTGGTGTCACACCCCGCCAAAAATGAGTTTTTACTTCATTTAAAATGTTTTGCGGAAGAACGAAGGTGTAACGTTCATGACAACATAGCAAAAATTAAGTAAACAAACAACCACGCAATAACGAAAAAAAATAAAGGTTTGTTTCACTTTCCAAAAGTAGAAAGTTTCCAAAAATAGCAAGTTTCCTAAAATAGAAATTGTTTGAAATGAAATGATTGTTCGTAAACTTAATGTTTTAATCATGGCTCACGACAATCCCAATGCTCATATCCTCCAAACTCCACTGTACCTAATTACCTGGAAAAACATAAATAGTAAAAGGATCAACAATAATGTTGAGTGAATCCACAGGGTTAATGTTTATGATAAGAGTAAAGTGATTTGCTACTCAAAATGTTTGTTATGAAAATGGTTTATGACTGAAAATGTATAAGGTTCAACACTCATATGATATGAGTAGTAAGTATGAAAATGTTTAGTATAGTTGTAGAATGTATACAACTACTAGCTATGTTTATGAAAAAGTGTTGAACAAAATGTTGTGTTTGACATCGCATGAACTGTTATCCCCAACAGGTAGCTAGTCTATTGAGTTAATATACCAACCCCTAAGTCCACAATCAACACTTCAACTCCAGTATGTTATGTTATTTTATGGATATACACTCCCAGAGATGTCTTGGATAAACCAAGTAATGATCAAACGTTCGTTGGGAGGATGAGTGTCAGCCAATAGTACTATCTGCATATCCATGGTCTAGATCCACTAGTTAATGATTGCTGGTAACCTTAGTCCGGTATAATAATTGTTTGTCATGCCAACGCGATAATGAAAATGTAACGATGTTGTACAGTCATAGTAAAATAGTAGCAATTGTGTTTATGTTTTCCACCCCAAAGTTTATAAAACAGTTAAAAGAGTAAAAGGGGTCTGTGGACTCACCTGGCAAAGCTTAGCAACAAGAGACTTAAGACAGAGGAATCCTCGGGAGACTCCTAGCTTCCTAAATGATTTATCTACTGATTAGGCTAAGCTAACACAAGCGATACTATATACGATATAAGATATATGATATACGTTAAATGTTATGTTATATGTTTTGTGACATCGAATGAACTTGGATTAATAAAATGAAATGAAATGAAATGCATTGGGTTTTATAAAATGAAATGAAATAGGCTCCAAAATGAAATGACATGAAATGAAATGATTCTCGAAATGAAATGATATGAAATGGATTGGGCCTAGATGGGCCTAATGGGCCACTAGGTTGGGCTACTTGGGCCTCATATTGGGCTTGGGTCCAATAGAGTTGGGCCAAGGATTGGGCTTGGGCCCAATGGGTTCGGTTTGGGTATAAGTGGGCCAAAGGTTTAGGCTTTGGTCCAAATGGGCTTGGATATTAATGGGCCAACTAAGGTTTGGGC
This sequence comes from Calendula officinalis, assembly GCA_963853835.1. Lineage (NCBI taxonomy): Eukaryota > Viridiplantae > Streptophyta > Magnoliopsida > Asterales > Asteraceae > Calendula > Calendula officinalis. Next base: position 53,768,939 of record OY970825.1, read on the forward strand.
CCGATGGACTAAGGTAGATCGAATTGGGCCAAGTACGGGCCTTGGCCCGATTATATGTTCGGGTTTGGTCCACGGTTTTGGGTCAAGATCCGGCCTTGACCCGTTTTAGCTTGTGGGTCAACATATGGTCAACAAAAGTCCACTAAAGTCAACTTAGGTTTATTTTGGGTTTGATGTGTACGGTTTTAGGATTAGGGTTCGGGTTGATTTATGGTACCGTATTAGGGTTAGGGTTTTCAAGGATTTCGGGTCAGTGAAAGTCAAATCCAGTCAACAAATGTCAAAGAAAGTCAACCAAGACGAGGGTTTCGGTTTCTAGGGTTAGAGTTCGGCTAGGGTTAGAGTTCGGCTAGGGCAAAACCCTACGGGTTTCAAACTAGATCGGTCTAGGTCCGGGTTCAATGGCTAGGTTTCGGGTTTGTGTGCCTAGATCGGGTATAGGTTCGAACTAGTGACTAAATCTATAGTTTTAGCATGCCAAAGTTGAGATCTAGGGCTCCTATGTACGGATCTAGCAATCAAAACAAACCCTAATCACACACACACACCCGTTCGGTTGAGTACATGTATGTGTTCGGTTTTTGGAGGCTAACCGAGACCACATGGCCTAGGGCCATGGTCTCAGGTTCAAAACAGTAGATTAGCAAGGATTAAGCAAGTAGAAACAAGGGTTTTTAGGGTTCATACCTTGGATTAAACGATCAAGAAACGAAGGAAAGTGTTTGGGGTTGCCTGCGATCGGAAACGGACGAAGGTGATGATGGTGGTGTTGCTTGCGGCCGAGAAGAGGAGAGGGAGCACAAAAGGTTTAGGGTTTACAATGGTTAAGTATTTATAGTGCTCAAGATCTAGGGTTTAGAAGTAGAGTCCTAGTAGCACAAGGACATGTTTAAAAGCATTGAATAAGGATTAAATTGAAGAGATAAAGCCACACAACTTGCACCACACCCTAAGGGGTGTTCGGCCAAGTTTGGGGTCAAGCAAGGAGGGGGAGGCCGGCCATTAGGCGGTCGGTCAAACCTTGGTGTCGGTTTAGACGGTTCGTTCAATTCGAGTCACGTTTAAATTGAATCGTTACGTTTATTGTTTAACCGGTAAACTTATCGTTTTAGAAATGATTTAGCTCAAAGTGTTTCACCATAAGTAAATAAAAATGTTGTGTTGACTAAAATAATCAAACACTAATGTATGGTGTAAAATATGTATGTTTGTTGTGTATAAGGAATGCCAAATATAGAATGTCTATAAGTAGAAACTTTCCAATTGTGGAAAGGTCTAGAAATGAAATGAGGTTACATACCAGAAATATCGAGTTGTCACATTCTCCCCTGGTTGAAGAAATTTCATCCCGAAATTTAAGACGAAGCACGAACAGGAGAGACAACGAGAAAAAGATGAGGATATTTCTTTCGCATCTGGTCCTCACGTTCCCACGTGAATTCAGGACCTCTTTTGGAGTTCCATCTGACTTTAACGATTTTGATCTTGCTTCTTCGCAACTTTTGCTCTTTCCAGTCAGATATTTCAATTGGTTCCTCAGTGAAATGAAGTTTGTCGTCGATGATAATTTCTTCAGTAGGGACGATAAGCGAAGGATCATGAATGAACTTTTTAAGATTAGAAACATGAAATGTGTTGTGAACATTGCTGAGCTTATTAGGAAGACGAAGGCGATATGAAACAGCACCGATTCTTTCAAGAATCTCAAATGGTCCAACATAACGAGGACTGAGCTTTCCTTTCTTACCAAAACGTACAACACCTTTCCAAGGTGCTACTTTTAGCAAAACGTGGTCGCCAACAGCGAACTCTAAAGGCTTTCGACGATTATCAGCATAGCTCTTTTGTCGATCTCTGGCAGCCTTGATGCGATTTTTGATCTTAAAAATCTTGTCAGTCGTTTCTTGTAGAATCTCAGGACCAGTAATCTGATGATCACCAATTTCAATCCAACAAAGTGGCGAACGACACTTTCTTCCATACAAAGCTTCAAACGGTGCGGCCTTAATAGTTGTATGATAACTATTATTATACGAGAACTCAGCTAACGGAAGATGAGAATCCCAACTTCCACCAAAATCAATAACACATGCTCTAAGCATGTCTTCCAAAGTTTGAATTGTCCTTTCAGTCTGTCCATCTGTTTGGGGATGATAGGCAGTACTCATATCGAGGCGAGTACCGAGAGATTTTTGCAACGATTGCCAAAAACGAGACGTAAAGCGACTATCACGATCCGAGATGATCGCGACTGGCACACCATGCCGAGATACAACTTCCTTTAAATAAATTCTTGTTAACTTCTCCATTTGATCAGTTTCCTTAATAGGAATGAAGTGAGCTGATTTGGTCAATCGATCGACAATTACCCAAATTGTATCATGACCACTAGATGTTCGAGGCAATTTGGTTATAAAATCCATAGAGATTTCTTCCCATTTCCATTCAGGGATCTCTGGTTGTTGTAGAAGACCGGAAGGCTTCTGATTCTCTGCTTTCACTCTAGCACAAGTTAAACATTTGCTGACATAAACCGCGATCTCTTTCTTCATGTTTGGCCACCAATATAATTCTTTGACATCTTTATACATCTTGTCGGCACCAGGATGAATAGAATATTTGGATCGGTGAGCTTCATTCAAGATAACATTGCGAACACTTCCAAAATTTGGAACCCATAAACGATCCATGAAATAAAGAGTTCCATCCACCTTTGCTTCCAACTGCTTCTCCATACCACACAAAGCTTCACTTTTGATGTTCTCTACCTTCAAGGCTTCAGTTTGGAATTCATGAACTTGGGAAGATAGATTAGAACGAACGGAAATTGGAAGGGCTCGAACACGACGAGGTTTAGGTTGCTCTTTCCGACTTAAGGCATCAGCTACCACATTAGCCTTACCAGGATGATACTTAATTTCACATTCATAGTCATTCATCAATTCTATCCATCTACGCTGTCTCATATTGAGATATTTTTGATTGAAGATATGTTGCAAACTCTTGTGATCGGTAAATATTGTGCACTTGGTACCGTAGAGATAATGTCTCCAAATTTTCAATGCAAATATAACGGCACCCAACTCAAGATCATGGGTTGTATAATTCTTCTCGTGGTTCTTCAGTTGTCGAGAGGCATAGGCGATTACTTTGTCATGTTGCATCAATACACAACCTAGTCCTTGGTGCGAAGCATCACAGTACACCACGAAAATATCGGTTCCTTCAGGGAGAGATAGAATAGGAGCAGAACATAATTTAGATTTTAGAGATTGGAAGGCTGATTCTTGCTTTTCACCCCAGACAAATTTCTCATCCTTATGTGTTAACACCGTCAAATCCTTTGTAATCCTTGAGAAATTTTCAATAAATCTTCTATAGTAACCAGCAAGACCAAGGAATTGTCTCACTTCAGTTGGGGTCTTCGGAGCTTCCCAATTCTTTATAGCTTCTATCTTTACAGGATCAACGTGAATACCTTCTTCGTTGATAACATGACCCAGAAATTGGACTTCACGCAACCAAAATTCACACTTGGACAACTTGGCGTACAATTTCTCTTTCTCCAACAACTCAAGAATGATTCTTAAGTGCTCTTCATGCTCTTCTCTAGAATGCGAATAAATAAGGATATCATCTATGAAGACGATAACGAATTTGTCGAGATACTGTTTGCACACTCTGTTCATGAGATCCATAAACACAGCAGGTGCATTGGTCAAACCAAATGGCATTACCAAAAATTCATAATGACCATAGCGAGTTCTAAAAGCAGTTTTGGGCACATCTTCATCACGAACTTTTAACTGATGGTAACCAGAACGAAGATCGATTTTGGAATAGAAACTCGATCCTTGGAGTTGATCGAATAGATCATCAATACGGGGAAGAGGATATCGATTCTTAATTGTTACTTTGTTCAATTCACGATAATCAATGCACATTCTCATGGAACCATCTTTCTTTTTAACAAAAAGGACCGGAGCTCCCCAGGGCGAGAAACTCGGTCGAATGAAACCAAGATCAAGAAGTTCTTGTAATTGCGATGAAAGTTCTTACATTTCAGACGGTGCAAGACGATAAGGAGAACGCGCGATAGGTGCGGCTCCTGGAATCAGATCAATACGAAATTCAACTTGTCTCTGAGGCGGCAGTCCAGGCAATTCACTAGGAAATACACCAGGAAACTCACGAACAATAGGAATGTCCTCAATCTTACGATCTTTGGACTTTGTGTCAACGACATGAGCAAGAAAGGCTTGGCATCCTTTGCGAAGATATTTTTGAGCTTTCATAGAAGTTATGATTTTTATGTTTTTGTTTCTTTGTTCACCTTGAATTATTAATGTTTCTGTTTTGGATAAGGGAATTCGGATTTGTTTGGTGTAACATATAATTTCAGCACGGTTTTTAGACAACCAATCCATCCCTATGATGATATCAAAACTACCTAGTTCTACAGGCACAAGGTCTATATCAAAAATGTGGTCATCTAGGTCAAGCTTACAACCTTTAAAAACTTCACTAGACCTAACAATCTTGCCATTTGCTAACTCGATTTCATAATTCACCTTCAAACGATCAGGATCTAGATTTAAGAAACTTTTAAAGTCGGTCGATACGAAACTCAAGTCGGCTCCCGAGTCAAATAAAATAGAAGCAAAATGATTGTTGACGATAAACGTACCAGTGACGGTATCAGGGTTCTCACGAGCTTCTTGAGCATTCATAACAAATGCACGACCACGACCATTTTGACGATCATTGTTGTTGCTGGCATTGCGATTGTTGTTACGATTGTTATTACGATTGCCATTGTTGTTGTTTCCATTCTGGTTATTGTTGTTCTGAAGTTTAGGGCAACGATTACGATAATGGTTAGAATCACCACACTCGTAGCAGACAGGATTCTTAGGAGGATTGTTGGACGAACACTTTCTGAAATTATGACCCCAGCGGTCACACTTGAAGCATTTCTCACACTGACCATCATGATGCCAGTTACATCTGTTACACAAGGGCTTGCTTCCAGCATAAGAGTTAGATTCTGAATTAGACCGATTTTTGTTCTGAGTAGAGGCTGCATAATTCTTAGTCTTTTGATATTTGTTCCCTTTGTGATCACGTTTGTTGTCGTAGGAACGCTTTCCATTTTCATTGTTCACATTATCAGTAGATTTGCTAGACACCACTAGCTTGTCTTTGAACGATCCACTTCTCATTGCATCATAAGTCAACCTTGTTGCACGATTCACAGCATCTTCGAATGTTGTCGGTTTAGAAGCAATAACATGAGTACGAATAAGATCATGAAGACCTTGAAGATACTTTTCAATACGCTTGAATTCAGGAGAAACCATATGAGGAACGAGACGAGCGAGTTCTTGAAACTTAGTTGTGTAGGTAACAATATCAGATCCAACCATGGACAGATTCCATAGTTCCACCTCAACTTTTTGTAGCTCTCTCCTTGGGCAAAACTTTTGAGTTAACTGATCCTTGAACGTATCCCAAGTCATAGCATCAACAGTTGCACGACCTAAGACTTGCACTTGAGAATTCCACCAGGACAATGCTTCCTTGGACAACGTACTAGCAACAAACTTCGTCATATTCTCAGGGGCACATTGAATAACACTGAAAATGGATTCCACCTTCTCAATCCAGTGGATGATAGCAATAGCACCTTCAGATCCAGAGTAGGTCGGAGGATGACAGGACGTAAAGGTCTTAAATGACTGACCCTGACGATTTGGATCTGAAGTTTAAACAAATAGGGAAAGAAAATGAGTAATAAGTTAAAATAAGATAGAAATAATGAATCTTCTTTCATGGAGTCGTATATTATACCATTGTTTCCCACATTAGATGCACCAGCGGCATTTCCTCTTGCAGCGTTCATTTGAGCCATTGCTTCAGCGATACGGCGTTCCACCATTTGTTCGACAGTCTCAGCGTTTCCTCCTCGAGCCATGGATAAATTGCTGATACAAATGATATGACTAGAAATTAAGAAGTGAATAATATAGGAGGACTATAAGGAAAATATGTACTTATAATAGGGATCAAAGAGTAGATATACAATAGACGTAATAGTAGTAGTAGACGTAGATATAAATAGTCGTAAATATAGTAGTAGTAGAGACATATAGAAAATACAATTATAAGAACAATAGAAATTACTAAAATATCACTTTTATTAAACACATTCCTAATACATAATAGTTTTATAAGTAGGGCATATTTGCCAATACTAAAGAACAAAAATACTGAAATAGCTAAACATAACATTTAATAATAGAAAAACAAATATAGACGATAGGTAGATGACTAATCATCTTCTTCTGGCTGCTGGTCGTTTTCTTGTCGTCATGTAGAGTTCACCATCCTTCACCAGTCGATAGAGATAAGGACGCTCTCCAGGCTTGGGGTCAGGGGGTCCCTTGGGATACACCGGGATAGGAGGCTGAGTAGGATGAAACCAATCTGCTGACGATATTGGGAAAGGCGTCGGTATAAACACTGGTTTGGGAGACGGAGGAGGCGTAGCACGTCTTTTAGACGTGGCGGTACTCTGATCACTGTCGTACTCTGGTTCTGATGAAATATTAATAACACTTGCTGACGACATTCTACTAAACACGACGCATAAGAGTCTATAAGGTTATGAAGTTGTAAGGCTTGCTGACATATGCTAGCTATAACACTAGGGCAATACTAACTAAGGCAAATGTTCTAAACTAAGAACAATGGAACTTCAGGATATGAGACTGAGCATGCCATGATTATTTTGATTTTATAAAAGTGTTTGTTTTTCCCAAAAATCTTTTGTAGTTATAGACTAGGCTTGCTAATTCACTATAGCTTAAGCTCTGATACCACTCTGTCACACCCCGCCAAAAATGAGTTTTTACTTCATTTAAAATGTTTTGCGGAAGAACGAAGGTGTAACGTTCATGACAACATAGCAAAAATTAAGTAAACAAAAAACCACGCAATAACGAAAAAAATAAAGGTTTGTTTCACTTTCCAAAAGTAGAAAGTTTCCAAAAATAGCAAGTTTCCTAAAATAGAAATTGTTTGAAATGAAATGATTGTTCGTAAACTTAATGTTTTAATCATGGCTCACGACAATCCCAATGCTCATATCCTCCAAACTCCACTGCACCTAATTACCTGGAAAAACATAAATAGTAAAAGGGTCAACAATAATGTTGAGTGAATCCACAGGGTTAATGTTTATGATAAAAGTAAAGTGATTTGCTACTCAAAATGTTTGTTATGAAAATGGTTTATGACTGAAAATGTATAAGGTTCAACACTCATATGATATGAGTAGTAAGTATGAAAATGTTTAGTATAGTTGTAGAATGTATACAACTACTAGCTATGTTTATGAAAAGTGTTGAACAAAATGTTGTGTTTGACATCGCATGAACTGTTATCCCCAACAGGTAGCTTGTCTATTGAGTTAATATACCAACCCCTAAGTCCACAATCAACACTTCAACTCCAGTATGTTATGTTATTTTATGGATATACACTCCCGGAGATGTCTTGGATAAACCAAGTAATGATCAAACGTTCGTTGGGAGGATGAGTGTCAGCCAATAGTACTATCTGCATATCCATGGTCTAGATCCACTAGTTAATGATTGCTGGTAACCTTAGTCCGGTATAATAATTGTTTGTCATGCCAACGCGATAATGAAAATGTAACGATGTTGTACAGTCATAGTAAAATAGTAGCAATTGTGTTTATGTTTTCCACCCCAAAGTTTATAAAACAGTTAAAAGAGTAAAAGGGGTCTGTGGACTCACCTGGCAAAGCTTAGCAACAAGAGACTTAAGACAGAGGAATCCTCGGGAGACTCCTAGCTTCCTAAATGATTTATCTACTGATTAGGCTAAGCTAGCACAGGCGATACTATATACGATATAAGATATATGATATACGTTAAATGTTATGTTATATGTTTTGTGACATCGAATGAACTTGGATTAATAAAATGAAATGAAATGAAATGCATTGGGTTTTATAAAATGAAATGAAATAGGCTCCAAAATGAAATGACATGAAATGAAATGATTCTCGAAATGAAATGATATGAAATGGATTGGGCCTAGATGGGCCTAATGGGCCACTAGGTTGGGCTACTTGGGCCTCATATTGGGCTTGGGTCCAATAGAGTTGGGCCAAGGATTGGGCTTGGGCCCAATGGGTTCGGTTTGGGTATAAGTGGGCCAAAGGTTTGGGCTTTGGTCCAAATGGGCTTGGATATTAATGGGCCAACTAAGGTTTGGGCCCGATGGACTAAGGTAGATCGAATTGGGCCAAGTACGGGCCTTGGCCCGATTATATGTTCGGGTTTGGTCCACGGTTTTGGGTCAAGATCCGGCCTTGACCCGTTTTAGCTTGTGGGTCAACATATGGTCAACAAAAGTCCACTAAAGTCAACTTAGGTTTATTTTGGGTTTGATGTGTACGGTTTTAGGATTAGGGTTCGGGTTGGTTTATGGTACCGTATTAGGGTTAGGGTTTTCAAGGATTTCGGGTCAGTGAAAGTCAAATCCAGTCAACAAATGTCAAAGAAAGTCAACCAAGACGAGGGTTTCGGTTTCTAGGGTTAGAGTTCGGCTAGGGTTAGAGTTCGGCTAGGGCAAAACCCTACGGGTTTCAAACTAGATCGGTCTAGGTCCGGGTTCAATGGCTAGGTTTCGGGTTTGTGTGCCTAGATCGGGTATAGGTTCGAACTAGTGACTAAATCTATAGTTTTAGCATGCCAAAGTTGAGATCTAGGGCTCCTATGTACGGATCTAGCAATCAAAACAAACCCTAATCACACACACACACCCGTTCGGTTGAGTACATGTATGTGTTCGGTTTTTGGAGGCTAACCGAGACCACATGGCCTAGGGCCATGGTCTCGGGTTCAAAACAGTAGATTAGCAAGGATTAAGCAAGTAGAAACAAGGGTTTTTAGGGTTCATACCTTGGATTAAACGATCAAGAAACGAAGGAAAGTGTTTGGGGTTGCCTGCGATCGGAAACGGACGAAGGTGATGATGGTGGTGTTGCTTGCGGCCGAGAATAGGAGAGGGAGCACAAAAGGTTTAGGGTTTACAATGGTTAAGTATTTATAGTGCTCAAGATCTAGGGTTTAGAAGTAGAGTCCTAGTAGCACAAGGACTTGTTTAAAAGCATTGAATAAGGATTAAATTGAAGAGATAAAGCCACACAACTTGCACCACACCCTAAGGGGTGTTCGGCCGAGTTTGGGGTCAAGCAAGGAGGGGGAGGCCGGCCATTAGGCGGTCGGTCAAACCTTGGTGTCGGTTTAGACGGTTCGTTCAATTCGAGTCACGTTTAAATTGAATCGTTACGTTTATCGTTTAACCGGTAAACTTATCGTTTTAGAAATGATTTAGCTCAAAGTGTGTCACCATAAGTAAATAAAAATGTTGTGTTGACTAAAATAATCAAACACTAATGTATGGTGTAAAATATGTATGTTTGTTGTGTATAAGGAATGCCAAATATAGAATGTCTATAAGTAGAAACTTTCCAATTGTGGAAAGTTCTAGAAATGAAATGAGGTTACATACCAGAAATATCGAGTTGTCACACCTGGACGACCTTTTGTCCTTTGCGACGCGTCCAGGGTGAGTTGCGTAAGGGAAGGGACGCGTAGGGACGCATGCCGCGACCTTTAGCGTTACATATAGTCTAATGATCTTTATTGCACCGGGAAATTGTATCTCCAATGGTTAATCACTTTTAATCTCGTTACTAACTTTTCAATCATTTTTAATTAACAAACATATAATCATAAAAAATATCTTCAATAAATAATTAAGTGTTGCAAAAACTTTTTGAGTAAATTAAACGAAGGTTAATATGGTATATCTTTTATTACAACACAGTCTTATAAATTTGTTTTATTTATACAAAACATTACTTATATAGTTATATATGCACTTTGTTATATTAAACGTTCCTTAACCTAATGCCTGTCCGATTTGTACGTTAAATGGCCCAAAATAGTATTAATCCTTAAATAACATGATCACAAATATAAAAAGGTTTTAGAACGCCACTTGTCCTTCTTATATATAGCCTCATTACGCATGTGTCATGCTCTAAGATCCGTGCCAACAGACACGTCAGGGACGCTGAAATTACGTCGGGGCGTTGGCACGCCGGCATCGGTAGTCGGTAAAAGCCATCGTGGGGAGGACGGGATAGGGGCAGCTGTCGGCAGGTGAGGGGTTTTAAATGGGGTAAGAGGAATGGGGAAGGGAGAGGGAGTGTGTGTCGGGTTGTACCATATGCATTAAATTTTGTACCATTTATATTTTTTTTTAAATATTTATTTCATTGTATTTTTCTTTATTTTGTAAAATATTTTTTTTATTTAATGTAATGGCTTTTTATTAATGTAATATTTTTTTTTGTTTAATTAAAAATGATAATGTGGAAATGATGAGTTGTTGTTGGCACGACTGGTTCTGTAACTTGTCTAGTAAAGATGAGAGTGATGTAATGTTACTGATGGGTTTAGTGACGCGTCACTTTTGGGAGAGACCTAAGGCCTCCTCGAAATTATTTTCATGTTCTTTCGTGATTACTAATTAGTGTTTATTACTCTCAATTTTAATTTAATGGTGTTCATCAAATAAATAATTTTTTTAAACAAAATAAAACATAAATAAACAAATTGATAAATTTTATGTAAATGTCAATTGATCAAAATACGGGTTATAGTTGGTCGACTAACAAAGACAGAACACTTCTTACCAATAAAAGAAACTCAGTCCTTAGAAACACTGGCCAAAATTTACATTGATGAAATTGTCTCGAGACACGGCATACCGGTATCCCTTGTGTCAGATCGGGATCGCTGTTTCACTTCAAATTTTTGGAAAAGTTTCCAAAAGCAATTAGGATCACAAATTAAAATGAGTATGGCATACCATCCTCAAATTGATGGTCAAAGTGAAAGGGCAATTCAAACATTAGAAGACACTGTGCGCGCATGTGCAGTTGACTTAAAAGGTCATTGGGATAACCATTTACCCCTTATTGAGTTTGCCTACAACAACAACTACCATAGCAGTACCAAGGCAGCACCATATGAAATTTTATATGGGAGAAAGTGCAGGATACATGTTTGTTGGATGGAAGTTGGTGAACAGAAATTGGTTGGACCAGAAATAATTCAACAAATAACTGACAAGGTAATACCGATAAGAAAAAGACTCCAAGTCGCACAGGATAGACAGAAAAGTTATGCTGATAAAAGAAGAAAGCCTATTGAATTTAAATTCGGTGACAAAGTATTATTAAAAGTATCACCTTGGAGAGGAGTGTTACGTTTTGGCAAAAAGGGTAAGTTACGACCACGATACATTGGAACCTACAAAATATTCGAAAAGGTAGGAGCAGTAACGCATCAATTAGACTTGCCTGAAGAGCTGAAGGGGATACATAATACTTTTCATGTGTCTAATTTGAAAAAAAATGTCTTGTTGAAGAAGATGTAGTAGTTCCAATAAAAGAAGTCACAATCGACGATAAACTCAACTTTGTAGAAAAACCCATAGCAGTCACTAAATAGAAAATTAGGAAGCTTCGAAACAAAGATGTATCTTTGGTATTAGTTCATTGGGATTGTGTTCAAGGAATAAGCAACATGGTAAATTGAATCAGAAATTCGAAATAAATACCCACACCTTTTTGAATAAAAATTTCGAGGACGAAATTTCTATAAGGAATGGAGATTTGTAAAAATCATATTTTTTGGTAAATTTAATTATATATATTTTATAACAATTTATTTTATTTTCATTAAAAGAAAATATTTTAAATTATTGTTATAAAGTTAAAACAACTTAATATACTAACTAGGAAGACTAAAGCGAGATCAAATAGGTAAGAAAAGTAACTAAACTAAGTAGCATACAAGAAGCTTACAAGTTGCTTACAAGTTGCTTACCAAAACATAAACCTAGACCACAAATTCTCAATGACTATGCAAAGATATCATTATGATCAAGCAAACCTATATAACTTGTGTGGCAACTCTAAAAGGGATTACAAAGCATAGCTAACTACATATGTGGCAAATTAATAGAAGAGTGCAAGTTTTAAATCTATGAACACAAGTACTCCTTAGCAAGATTTTTCACTATACATAGAGGGTAAAGGTATTCATTTTTATACATCCTAATATTCTCAAATACTCTCTAAATAATGGTAGTTATGTGATTTAATGAGATACACATATATATATATATATATATATATATATATATATATATATATATATAGGGTCGGATTCAACGCAGAACCGTTTTAAGGTACAGAACCGCAGAACTCTTTTAGACCAATCAGAATTTAGTAGTTTAATTTAATTTATTTAATGGTTCAGGGGCATTTATGACTTTTTGCCTTTTTTATTTTTTGTCTCCTTTTCTGTAAATTTCCAAAAATATAGGAATTAAATTCGAATTTTTATTTACGGATCTGCATAAATGTGTTTTACGGATCTGCATAAATGTATTTTACGGATCTGCATCTACGTATATTTAATTATACACTTATGTATCTAAGAAAACACTTATGTTATTTTACAAACTCAAAACAAACACCTTAATATGACAATAAAAAACATGAATGTACAAAATAACACTTATGTATCTACAAATAGTGTGTTAAAACATTAGATGTATCATTACTGAATAACACAAAACATTAGATGAATGTAATGATACATTAGATGTATACTTAATCTTTGAATGTATGACTTCATACACTGAATAACATAAATGTACAAAATATCATCTATGTATCTAAAGGTTAACATTTAACTTTTAAAAACAACATCTATGTACAAAACAATTTCTTCATTGATGTCTTCTTTAACTGCAATTGGTTCCTTAATCTTTGAATCTAAGAACATTAGATGTATCATTACTTGACTTCATACATGAATGTACTAGCAATAACCTGCAAAATACAAATATGTATTAAAGGACTCGCAAAACTGGCATTAATATGTACATTGACGATTTTCAAAATTTATCGACTTACATTGGTACACTTAATGTTTGATTGATTTTCTCCTTGCAATATCACAATACTGAACATGCAAATATAAAATATTAGAGCCGGTTTTTTTATTTATCTCTGCAAATTATGGTACATGACCAGTCTTTCTTCTCTACATTAACAACCATATATGTATTAAAAAGTAGAGAATTCGATTGATTATATACTTTAAAAAAATTTGTTTCTGAGTGAAAATTCGATGGGTCAATAGCAGACCAACATCCTTTAGCGAATTTAATTTAAAAGACAATTTAACAAAAAGTATATTATATTCTATACCATTTGCACTAATTGATTTAAAATACAATTTAACAGAAGATTTTAATAATCAAATAAAAGTAGCCATTACCTTATAGTTAGTGATCCATATACATACCAAACGGCGGAGGGGTTTTTTCTCTTTATTCTTCAGATCTAGAAACCCAAAACGTGAACCCTAAAACAATATTTTTAGATGATTGATGAACTAAAATAAGAAGGGTTTTACCTCTTTGCAGCTGCGGTGTTTGAAAAAGAAAGGGGGCCGGTGGAGCGCAACGGTGGGGAAGTAGGCAGCAGCGCCGGAGAAGGGGGAAGCGTGGGTTTACAGTGTAGAAAGAGAAATATGAATCTGAGGTTAGGGTAAAATGAATTCAATCGACGGTTTTAAGTGTAATATGATTTCCCTTTTTTATAAAATACCCATCCTGCCCTTTTATTTACTTTCAACTAAAAATATTCAATTTTTATTATAATTAAATATACAGAATATCCCTCCTAAATCTAAGCCATAGATTGAAATATAGACGGTCCAGATTAATCTTTAAAATGGTTCTGCGGTTCTGTACCTTAAAACGGTTCTGCACTGAATTGTACACTATATATATATATATATATATATATATATATATATATATATATATATATATATATATATATATATATATATATATATATATATATATATATATATATATATATATATATATATAAGTGGGATCTTGTGAGGACTCATAAAACGGTGAGTACTCGCGAGGAGACCTCAAAAAAAATTTCAAAAATTCCGAAACAATTATATATAACTCCTCATGATTATTACTACATTTGACAAAAAAAAACAATTATGATCCACTTTTCTTTACGGATCATAACAATGATCCATACGTTTTTTGTGGATCAAAATAATGATCCATATTTATTTTTTTTGGATCATTTTTGAATATTTTTTTTGGATCTTATAGGCTGCGATTTTGATATCTAAAAAAGAAACTTTTTTTTGAAAAAAGTTTGTTTTGGATCATTTTTAGAGTTTTTTTGGAGTCCTCGCAGTCCTCACCGGGAAATGAGTCCTCACTGGATCCGGACCCTATATATATATATATAGAGAGAGACAGAGAGCGGTTCATGTGAGAACCACTAAAATTGCGAACTGCGAGAACCACTTTCTAACCAATCATTTTGCTTAATTACATTTTTAAATCTAAAGGGTATTGTAGTCTTTTTAACACTAAAATCTTTTTATTAAATCCAGTTTCCTTAATTAAATTAATTCATTTTTAACCTCAATCCTATTTTTTAGGATCCGAATTTTGTAATTTGTAAATTTTTTTCGCAATTCGTATGAGTTCACTGATGAACGCCTAAAAATAACTAATATTTTTTTACCATATTTAACCTGTTCAGCATAATAATAATGTGTTCAATTTGCAAAATTTACAGATTACTAATGAATAAATCTACAATTGTAACGCCCTGAAATTTTAATTATTAAATAATATTAATTCAATCGTCATATTTAAAATTAAAATGAATAATTAGTAGAAAAATGAACTATATATTTTAAATAGTTAATATTTGTCATTAATTATTTAGACGACCTGTAGTTAGGTAGTTTTATTATATTACGTAGACGATATTTTTTTTAGATATCTCGGGTTTTATTTAAGTTTAATGAGCCGGGCCGGCCAAAGGCCAAGGCCCCGGGCTTTCGAGTTTCGGGCTTGGTGGATTAAGTTATATTATACCTAAACCTAATCATCCCTTAATCTCACGAACAAACCCATTCGGCCGTATGTTTTCTTTTCCTCCGTGGAGATCAAGCGACCGGCAAGAAAAAGAATAAAAATCTGATTTGGGGTATTCTCGTGGTCTGCGTGGAAGAATTGAAAGGAAATCAATAAAATTCTAAAGTGGTGATCGATGATTGCTTTTGATTGCTGATCATGTGGAGAGGAGTTTAATTGATGTATGCTTTTGGTGTGCTGGTCACGTGGAGAGGAATCCACAATCAACTACTCACAAATATTCATATATGGTAGTCGGTGGTAATTAGCTAGATATTGGTGCTTTGTTTCCCTAGCGGTGAGGAGCAAAAGGAAGGCGTCAGGTGTTGTTTTTCTTCTGCCGCCGAGCCACACGAGGATGTGGTCATTGAGCAGCAGCGGGCTGCAGTGAGCGAAGGGTTGCAGCCGTCGACATTGGTGGTGCTGTGGCGTTGATCATTTATTCGTTATCGCCGTGTGTTTGTTTTTGTAGGGTATATTTTCTATCCCTTTTCTAATCGTTTTACTTTTATTATTGTTAGGTACTAGAAAGATTGTAATAGATAGTCTAGGGGGTAAAGTGTAACATTGTATATTAGTTAAGAATTATTTAGGAAATGGTCCTAACTAACCAGGAATTAAGCCATGGTATAAATACCAAAGTGTAAGGCTTAATTCCTTAACTTTTTCACATTAATCAAATTCCAATTTACAGCAATTGTTCTCTCCCATCTCTCTACTTTCTCTCTCTAAAAACCCTAATCTCCATCTTCACTTTTCTCCTCAAAATCATCATCAAACACCATTTAATGGATTGATTCAGTGTTATTGTGCTTTTCAATTGGTATCAGAGCATAATTTCATCTTGAAAACGATCCAAATCCATCAATTGGTGTTAAAATCAGAAGAATCAGTGGGTTTTTGAAGGTTTTTGAAGAAAAAAGGGGTTTAAGATCAAAAATCGGATTCAAGGTACTAATTCTTGTTATTATGGATTGAATAGCTTCATTTTGTTGATATATTAAGCTTAGAATCAAGTTAGGATCGAATCTAATTCATTCTGATGAAGAATTTGGATTTTTAGGAAAAACCATTAAAGCTTCAAAAACCCTTTAAATTCAAATTTTCGAATAGATCTAGGTTGTTTTTGAGTAAAATAGTAGTAGTGGATTGAAGGAAATAGTATTTGGGTCATTTTGCAAAAAGAATCGAAGTTTTTGGCTAAGAAACGACCATTTTAGGATCAAAATAGTGGGTTTTTCTGTTCTGTTCGTCACTGTTCTGCCAAGAACAACTTCGGCCCGAGAACAGTAACAAGTTCGGCCCGAACTTCAACCCAATCTTCGGCCCGAACTTCAACCCAATCTTCGGCCCGAACTTCAATCAAACTTCGGCCCGAACTTCTTTCAACACTTCGGCCCGAACTTCAACCCAAAGTTCGGCCCGAACTTCACCCCGAACTTCGGCCCGAACTTCACCCCGAACTTCGGCCCGAACTTCTACACAACTTCGGCCCGAACTTCTACACAACTTCGGCCCGAACTCTTTCTACACAACTTCGGCCCGAACTCTTTCTACACTCGCGTGACAAAAGAGGCTGTACTGTAACGGTCATAACTTTCAGCTCGGGTGTCCGTTTCGAGCCCACGAGTAACCAAATCGAAGCTAAAGACGAAGGCTACGACGTGAAAAACAGCCATAGGCGGTATACCCAACTTGCCGGCCCAAAAACGCTTGTTTCGATCGCTTAATTTGCGTTTTTGTGATTTTTCGGTCAATTTCCAAACTTCGTTTAGCCCCAGTTTCTAACCCGATCGTCGTTTTCCCTAATTCGAAAATCTTAGGCACATTTAAAGTGTACTTTATCATCTGGAATAACCAGTTTAAGATTTCGGTAATTTTGAATTTTTGAAGACCAATCCACGGTCTACATCACATATTCTATTCCAGAACCTTCTCATTCTTAAAATTTTCTTTACCCCGTTTCAATCAAAAATTCCCGTGAATTGTTCTTAACATGACTACCAAAGAAACATTGTCTGCCGGGTCGAATGCCCAGGAGGATAAACAGTGCATTGCCAACCTGGCATTCATGGCAATACCAACTGAGGCTACAGCTGTGTTAGACATTCCAAAAGATGATGAAAATGAGGTACTCTCTTTCTCCTTTGACTCTTTATTATCTAATTCAGACACTGATGAATCAGAGAATTCCTTGTTTAATGAAAAACTTTTTACTAAAATTGATGAGAAATCACATTTGACAAAACAAATAACTGATTTGGAATCTGAAAAAGCACAACTCTTAAATGATTTAAGTGAGTTAAGTCAATGGTCTCTTCAAATAACTCAAGTAAACAAGGAATTACAAAATCAGTTGTCTACGTCAAAATCTGCTTATAAATTTCAAATTTCTGAATTACAAGAAAGTTTACAAAAACAAGTAAACACAACTAATGAATCAAATGCACAAATCTCAAAATTAAAGGCAGAAAATTTAACCTTTCGTCGTCAACTTGAAACTCTTGTTCCTCAAGTCAATCAAAATAAACTTTCAAATCAAAAAACACAAGAGTTACAACAACAGTTGTCAACATTTCATGCTGCTCACACCAGTGAAGTAAATCGTCTAAATCACATAATTAATACAAAAAATCTTGAAATATCAAACCTAAAAACGATGAAGACGGTATCAAATGACAAAGACGACTCCAAGCAGCTGATAAATGACTTAGCTATCCAACTCAGTCGAGAGCAAACATGGATGAAGTCTGCTGACATCAAGATGAAGGATTACCAAGATAAGTTGAAGGCAGCTGATAACGAAATTCAAAAACTAAATGAACAAATCACAAACATCACAAACAATTTGAACAAGGAAATCGATGAACAATCAGCAACCATACACAGTCTCACTGTCAGAAAAGAAAATGTTGAAGAACACATTTCTAAACTGGAGAAGACGATTGTCAAAGCCGGTCATACAGAACAAACAATCAAGTTCAATGAACCAAAAGAGTTCAGATCCTACAAATCAAAAGCGGGTCTCGGAGCAGAGAATCCTCATTATCTGGAAAAAGATGCTGATGTTCTTCCTACGTTGTACAACTACGACTACATGAACTTGGGAATCTGGCAAGGCTTCCTTCATATGCCAGATGAAGAAGCAGAAATTGAAAAGTTCAACAGAGAAAAGGAAGAATATGCTCAAATTAGCTTTAACTATTCTGAATTGAACTATACATATGAAAAGAATAAAGCAAAATTTGAAAACAATGAGTACTTCCCGATTGTCACTCCAGAAGAATTTTCCATCTCTGACAATGAAGTTTTAAAACAAACAATTGAACCGAAGCTTTATGTTCCTCCATTAATTTTAGAAAAGAAAATTGTACAATTAGAATCTGAAATTGATGAAACACAAAAAGCCTTTGATAAAGAAAAGGCAAATCTTCAAAACAAAATACATAATTTAGAGGACACCATTTTAGAATTAAAACCTAAAACGAACAAACCTGTTTCTCAAAATTCTAAATCCTCTGTATTAGGACCGGCACCAGTTAATCAAGTTCCAATCATCTTGAGGAGAAACTCTAATTCACCAGTCTTAAATGCTTCCAATAGTAAATTAGAGTCTCAGAGTGAGAAGGTCAAGAAGCCCAATGGAGTCACAAGAGCCAAGCAGTCCAAGAAGTCAATTCAGACTGGACCTAGTATGCTTAAGAAGCCCAGCCTACTTAAGAAGTCTAGTCCTCGTCCGTCTGTCGTTTCTTCTTCTTCTGTTCAAAAGAAATGTAATAACTCTAACTGTGTGAAAACTCTTTTAACGGCTTTTAGAACTGATTATGATTCTACTGTTTATCGTCCTGTTCGATACTCTCCTGATTTTGGAGATGTGTATGTTAAAACTGACAAATCTGGAACAAAAAGATTATTTGATAAAATTACAAAGAAACAGATAACTCAGACTGATAAACGTTTTTTTGTAAGACTTGATGCACCTTGCAGTATTCATAAGAACATAGTATATCATAAATCTGGTAAACTTATAAACACATGCAAAACGTGCTATCCATATCAATGCAAATCATACGTCCCTAAACCAGCAAAATCAAATCAAAAGATTTTATCATCTCCAGTTTCCAAACCATCGAAACTTTGTTCCAAAAACCCACCAACCTCTGATACCCACTCGTTCTCCCGTCGCAAATCTTCTCGAGGAAATTCCGCACCTAAGCCAAAATCTTCAGGTTCCTCAAAATGCGACAACAAAACACCCACCAAATCTTCAACGTTTGTAAAATCTAACTGGATCAAAAATGAAAAATCTCATTGGATTATTCAATCCTCTGAAAAATCTTTACAATGGGTCGTTAAATCCACAACTTCTGAACTGCCTCCTTGCAGTTCTCCAAAGCTCTAATTTCATCATAAAATAAGTCTACATAAAACATCAGTCACTAATCGTTCAGGACCCATAAATAATTGGGTACCAAACATGCTTTAATTGTTTTATGTAGAATCTGAGATACCTTGACTTGGGCTGTTCAAGGCACATGACTGGAAACAGAGCTCTCCTATTCAACACTTATGATAAATATTTGGGGATAGTTACCAGTCTCGACCAGGGATCTTTTTCTTTTAATTTCTCTTATATACATATATATATATATATATAAATATAATTTGTTAAATTTTCTTTTATTATTAATAAAATTAAATTTTCAAATTCTATTAATATATATATATATATATATATCTAAAATTTCATCAGAATGACTTATACACAAAACGGTGTATAACTCGCACTTCAACTTAATGGCTTGTGCACACTTCAGTGTATGACCCGAACTTCAAAGGAATGGCTTTCAAGTATCTTAGCTTGAAACACGGTCCTCCACGGTCAATGGCTTCTGATCAAAACGGATTCAGAACCCGCACTCAAAAGAAAGCACAAAGCTCAATCAAGCTTCACCGCAAATACTCTCCTTCAACCCTCCGATGATGTATAAGGTACGTCCTCCAATCTCAAAACTTGTAAATACTTTTGTTTGGTCGAGGGGGAGAAATATTAATTCTAGGGGGAGAATTATTATTTCTAGGGGGAGAAAAGTTAGAAAAACAAAACAAACTACCCAAATAAAAAGTTTTATGTTTGTAACGTTAATTATAAGTCGTTGTAATATCCGTAAACGATCTCTTTACTAGTTCCCTAGTAAAGATTGCATCTGTTTATTACAAATTCTTTTAACTCTCGTTACTAACTACTTCAAAAGACATACCTTCCCATGGTTTGCCAGATCTGGCCTAACCTATCCCAGGGAAATATTTCAGCCAACTGGTAAAATGTGAGGGTATACGTCTAAGGGTATAGAAATAGGTGAGCGCAAGGTGATGTGAAAAACATGATAAATCAATGAAAACACACCTTTGAGTGCATCCAAACCGTTTACAAACCGGGCAACAATATAAATAGGTGATCATTCATAAGTTGAATGTTTCACTAGTCTTTACTAGCCCAGTAAAGCAAATGCACACCACCACCAACCACTCAAATTCCTCTCAACAGGAATTTGTTTCATTTCATTAGGGGACGTAGCACAAAAGCTACTGACTACTCATTCGGAGTATGTCGGTATTGAAACAAAATAACCTCCTGCCCCGGGTTAAGTCTCTTTGTATGCACAGTGTGTCTAGTTCTCACCCCCAAGAATCTTTCCAATTTAGGACACTTGCACTACAAAAATGGATCTCCGTGAATCCATCGGAACACTTGTAGTGGCATCACAATCTGATGTTTCACGAGGATCGAGTGGAAATCCTGCTAGAGCTAAAATCACGCCAACTCTAAACGCAGGTCACACATTTGAATCAACGGTTGTGCAAACGACTACGGATTCATACCGTGTGCTAACGGATACTCTATGTGAGTTCGGTGTTACCTTAAAAGAACAAGTTGCTGTGCCTTAAACTTCAAAATCATTCAGGCAACAACTTATATCGGAAACACATAAAATTCCGATGAAAAATCCATGTGATCCAAAATGCAACATCTTGAAAGCTGATTAAAATGCACATGAGCGTAATAGTCCACTCTCAAATTACTCCTATGATCTGCTAAACCCAGCATGATCTTCCCCGGAGCCACCGACAATATAGGAACTTAAAAGTGAGGGTCCCTAGGTCTAGGTGAGCAGAATCAAGTATCATGGGATCTTGATTGGGGTGCGCTGAGGTAAAAATTGAGAGGGGGTATGAAGTATGGGGTGCAAATCAGCTTATCACATGGTAAAAACAAAAACGAGGGTATGGTTGAAAATGAAAAAGTGAGTTGAGTGAGGAGCGTGAGTGAAAGGGTTAAAGAAAACGGAAAACCCTCCCTGAACCGAACAAATGACCGGGTAACCTCATCTATATCGGATTGCATATGTTGCTTTCTGATTAAGACATCATGGACCCAGTGATGCAATGCACAACCCCCACTGACCACTCAAGTACAAAAAGTACTTGTTTCAAAAACACGGAGATAACCACATCCACTATCGACATCTCATTTGGAGATTGTTGATATTGAAAAAGAGGACCCACCTCCAGTCCTCGCCTTCGTTTGTCCACGTATAGAGTCTAGAACCGAATTAAATTTCTCTAGGACACATGCACTCTACCAAGCATATCTTTGAGATATTGCCGGAACATTCATAGTGATACCCAAAATATTGGTATTCCACGATGATTGAATGGAAATCCTACCAGTGCTAACATCAATGCCAACACTGAACGTAGGTCACACAGTTTCTGTAACTGTTGTGCGAACAGGCAATCTATGTGATCCTGGGTTACCCTGATACCTTCTCGTGCGAAGATCAGACGACCGTACTCCATTGTTATCAACAACGGTCACTATGTCTGATAGAAGATCTGATGACTGTACTTCAATCTTATCAACAACAGTCAATACATCAGATAAGGGATTCTATGACCGTACTCCAACATTATCAACGACGGTCAGAAAATCCAAAAACATATCAATATTCTGCACTGCTTCAACTTCAACAAACATCAGGAACCAAGGATCGACAGCAAATCGACAAACGCCACAACTTCAAGAAAGGACTTCCGCTGCTAACCGCTCTATCTATGGGTCTACATTCAGTCGATTTGCATGAAGTCTTCTGGAATACTTTATATTGGTTGAAAAGCCAATTAATAGTATGTTTGTCACCGATGATCAAAGGCTGATGCTGTTTTATCAACATTACTGCTCAACGGTTCAATTCTCAGCTCCAGCCTTACAAACACAGAAGTCTTCAAAGATATGCAACCTAGTCTACTATTACAAAGGGGGAGATTGTTAGGTACTAGAAAGATTGTAATAGATAGTCTAGGGGGTAAAGTGTAACATTGTATATTAGTTAAGAATTATTTAGGAAATGGTCCTAACTAACAAGGAATTAAGCCATGGTATAAATACCAAAGTGTAAGGCTTAATTCCTTAACTTTTGCACATTAATCAAATTCCAATTTACAGCAATTGTTCTCTCCCATCTCTCTACTTTCTCTCTCTAAAAACCCTAATCTCCATCTACACTTTTCTCCTCAAAATCATCATATTGAAGGTCGAGTGTTGATGGAATTGATCTGAAATTGATTCTATTCTTCTTAGAAACAATGGAGACACACTATTCTGCACTCAATCCATCGATTTTGAACAGAAAATTACAACATTAAATTTTCAATGACGAACGAACTTTTCTTCAAACTTTCTTAGATCTTCATCAATATGGATTAGATTCGATCCTAGCTTGATTCTAAGCTTAATATAACAATAAAAGGAAGCTATTCAATCCATAATAACAAGAAATAATACCTTTAATCTGATTTTTGATCTTAAACCCCTTTTTCTTCAAAAACCTTCAAAAACCCACTGATTTTTCTGATTTTAACACCAATTGATGGATTTGGATCGTTTTCAAGATGAAATTATGCTCTGATACCAATTGTAGAACCTAATGAAACTATAATCAAGCTAATCCATTAAGATTTGATGAGAAATTGAAGAATTAGTGTGTGTGTTCTTGGTGTATTTGGTGTGTGAAGTTGAGAGAGAATGAGATGGAAGAAGAGCTTTCAATTTGATAATTCTGTGAAAGTTTAGGAAAGCTTACATTCTAACTCAATATTACAAGTATTTATACCATCTACCACAATTTCTGAACTGCCTCCTTGCAGTTCTCCAAAGCTCTAATTTCATCATAAAATAAGTCTACATAAAACATCAGTCACTAATCGTTCAGGACCCATAAATAATTGGGTACCAAACATGCTTTAAATGTTTTATGTAGAATCTGAGATACCTTGACTTGGGCTGTTCAAGGCACATGACTGGAAACAGAGCTCTCCTATTCAACACTTATGATAAATATTTGGGGATAGTTACCAGTCTCGACCAGGGATCTTTTTCTTTTAATTTCTCTTATATATATATATATATATATATATATATATATATATATATATATATATAAATATAATTTGTTAAATTTTCTTTTATTATTAATAAAATTAAATTTTCAAATTCTATTAATATATATATCTAAAATTTCATCAGAATGACTTATACACAAAACGGTGTATAACTCGCACTTCAACTTAATGGCTTATGCACACTTCAGTGTATGACCCGAACTTCAAAGGAATGGCTTTCAAGTATCTTAGCTTGAAACACGGTCCTCCACGGTCAATGGCTTCTGATCAAAACGGATTCAGAACCCGCACTCAAAAGAAAGCACAAAGCTCAATCAAGCTTCACCGCAAATACTCTCCTTCAACCCTCCGACGATGTATAAGGTACGTCCTCCAATCTCAAAACTTGTAAATACTTTTGTTTGGTCGAGGGGGAGAAATATTAATTCTAGGGGGAGAATTATTATTTCTAGGGGGAGAAAAGTTAGAAAAACAAAACAAACTACCCAAATAAAAAGTTTTATGTTTGTAACGTTAATTATAAGTCGTTGTAATATCCGTAAACGATCTCTTTACTAGTTCCCTAGTAAAGATTGCATCTGTTTATTACAAATTCTTTTAACTCTCGTTACTAACTACTTCAAAAGACATACCTTCCCATGGTTTGCCAGATCCGGCCTAATCTATCCCAGGGAAATATTTCAGCCAACTGGTAAAATGTGAGGGTATACGTCTAAGGGTATAGAAATAGGTGAGTGCAAGGTGATGTGAAAAACATGATAAATCAAAGAAAACACACCTTTGAGTGCATCCAAACCGTTTACAAACCGGGCAACAATATAAATAGGTGATCATTCATAAGTTGAATGTTTCACTAGACTTTACTAGCCCAGTAAAGCAAATGCGCACCACCACCAACCACTCAAATTCCTCTCAACAGGAATTTGTTTCATTTCATTAGGGGACGTAGCACAAAAGCTACTGACTACTCATTCGGAGTATGTCGGTATTGAAACAAAATAACCTCCTGCCCCGGGTTAAGTCTCTTTGTATGCACAGTGTGTCTAGTTCTCACCCCCAAGAATCTTTCCAATTTAGGACACTTGCACTACAAAAATGGATCTCCGTGAATCCATCGGAACACTTGTAGTGGCATCACAATCTGATGTTTCACGAGGATCGAGTGGAAATCCTGCTAGAGCTAAAATCACGCCAACTCTAAACGCATGTCACACATTTGAATCAACGGTTGTGCAAACGACTACGGATTCATACCGTGTGCTAACGGATACTCTATGTGAGTCCGGTGTTACCTTAAAAGAACAAGTTGCTGTGCCTTAAACTTCAAAATCATTCAGGCAACAACTTATATCGGAAACACATAAAATTCCGATGAAAAATCCATGTGATCCAAAATGCAACATCTTGAAAGCTGATTAAAATGCACATGAGCGTAATAGTCCACTCTCAAATTACTCCTATGATCTGCTAAACCCAGCATGATCTTCCCCGGAGCCACCGACAATATAGGAACTTAAAAGTGAGGGTCCCTAGGTCTAGGTGAGCAGAATCAAGTATCATGGGATCTTGATTGGGGTGCGCTGAGGTAAAAATTGAGAGGGGGTATGAAGTATGGGGTGCAAATCAGCTTATCACATGGTAAAAACAAAAACGAGGGTGTGGTTGAAAATTGAAAAGTGAGTTGAGTGAGGAGCGTGAGTGAAAGGGTTAAAGAAAACGGAAAACCCTCCCTGAACCGAACAAATGACCGGGTAACCTCATCTATATCGGATTGCATATGTTGCTTTCTGATTAAGACATCATGGACCCAGTGATGCAATGCACAACCCCCACTGACCACTCAAGTACAAAAAGTACTTGTTTCAAAAACACGGAGATAACCACATCCACTATCGACATCTCATTTGGAGATTGTTGATATTGAAAAAGAGGACCCACCTCCAGTCCTCGCCTTCGTTTGTCCACGTATAGAGTCTAGAACCGAATTAAATTTCTCTAGGACACAGGCACTCTACCAAGCATATCTTTGAGATATTGCCGGAACATTCATAGTGATACCAAAAATATTGGTATTCCACGATGATTGAATGGAAATCCTACCAGTGCTAACATCAATGCCAACACTGAACGTAGGTCACACAGTTTCTGTAACTGTTGTGCGAACAGGCAATCTATGTGATCCTGGGTTACCCTGATACCTTCTCGTGCGAAGATCAGACGACCGTACTCCATTGTTATCAACAACGGTCACTATGTCTGATAGAAGATCTGATGACTGTACTTCAATCTTATCAACAACAGTCAATACATCAGATAAGGGATTCTATGACCGTACTCCAACATTATCAACGACGGTCAGAAAATCCAAAAACATATCAATATTCCGCACTGCTTCAACTTCAACAAACATCAGGAACCAAGGATCGACAGCAAATCGACAAACGCCACAACTTCAAGAAAGGACTTCCGATGCTAACCGCTCTATCTATGGGTCTACATTCAGTCGATTTGCATGAAGTCTTCTGGAATACTTTATATTGGTTGAAAAGCCGATTAATAGTATGTTTGTCACCGATGATCAAAGGCTGATGCTGTTTTATCAACATTACTGCTCAACGGTTCAATTCTCAGCTCCAGCCTTACAAACACAGAAGTCTTCAAAGATATGCAACCTAGTCTACTATTACAAAGGGGGAGATTGTTAGGTACTAGAAAGATTGTAATAGATAGTCTAGGGGGTAAAGTGTAACATTGTATATTAGTTAAGAATTATTTAGGAAATGGTCCTAACTAACAAGGAATTAAGCCATGGTATAAATACCAAAGTGTAAGGCTTAATTCCTTAACTTTTGCACATTAATCAAATTCCAATTTACAGCAATTGTTCTCTCCCATCTCTCTACTTTCTCTCTCTAAAAACCCTAATCTCCATCTTCACTTTTCTCCTCAAAATCATCATATTGAAGGTCGAGTGTTGATGGAATTGATCTGAAATTGATTCTATTCTTCTTAGAAACAATGGAGACACACTATTCTGCACTCAATCCATCGATTTTGAACAAAAAATTACAACATTAAATTTTCAATGACGAACGAACTTTTCTTCAAACTTTCTTAGATCTTCATCAATACTGATTAGATTCGATCCTAGCTTGATTCTAAGCTTAATATAACAATAAAAGGAAGCTATTCAATCCATAATAACAAGAAATAATACCTTTAATCTGATTTTTGATCTTAAACCCCTTTTTCTTCAAAAACCCACTGATTTTTCTGATTTTAACACCAATTGATGGATTTGGATCGTTTTCAAGATGAAATTATGCTCTGATACCAATTGTAGAACCTAATGAAACTATAATCAAGCTAATCCATTAAGATTTGATGAGAAATTGAAGAATTAGTGTGTGTGTTCTTGGTGTATTTGGTGTGTGAAGTTGAGAGAGAATGAGATGGAAGAAGAGCTTTCAATTTGATAATTCTGTGAAAGTTTAGGAAAGCTTACATTCTAACTCAATATTACAAGTATTTATACTATCTACCACAACTTCTGAACTGCCTCCTTGCAGTTCTCCAAAGCTCTAATTTCATCATAAAATAAGTCTACATAAAACATCAGTCACTAATCGTTCAGGACCCATAAATAATTGGGTACCAAACATGCTTTAACTGTTTTATGTAGAATCTGAGATACCTTGACTTGGGCTGTTCAAGGCACATGACTGGAAACAGAGCTCTCCTATTCAACACTTATGATAAATATTTGGGGATAGTTACCAGTCTCGACCAGGGATCTTTTTCTTTTAATTTCTCTTATATACATATATATATATATATAAATATAATTTGTTAAATTTTCTTTTATTATTAATAAAATTAAATTTTCAAATTCTATTAATATATATATCTAAAATTTCATCAGAATGACTTATACACAAAACGGTGTATAACTCGCACTTCAACTTAATGGCTTATGCACACTTCAGTGTATGACCCGAACTTCAAAGGAATGGCTTTCAAGTATCTTAGCTTGAAACACGGTCCTCCACGGTCAATGGCTTCTGATCAAAACGGATTCAGAACCCGCACTCAAAAGAAAGCTCAATCAAGCTTCACCGCAAATACTCTCCTTCAACCCCCCGACGATGTATAAGGTACGTCCTCCAATCTCAAAACTTGTAAATACTTTTGTTTGGTCGAGGGGGAGAAATATTAATTCTAGGGGGAGAATTATTATTTCTAGGGGGAGAAAAGTTAGAAAAACAAAACAAACTACCCAAATAAAAAGTTTTATGTTTGTAACGTTAATTATAAGTCGTTGTAATATCCGTAAACGATCTCTTTACTAGTTCCCTAGTAAAGATTGCATCTGTTTATTACAAATTCTTTTAACTCTCGTTACTAACTACTTCAAAAGACATACCTTCCCATGGTTTGCCAGATCCGGCCTAACCTATCCCAGGGAAATATTTCAGCCAACTGGTAAAATGTGAGGGTATACGTCTAAGGGTATAGAAATAGGTGAGTGCAAGGTGATGTGAAAAACATGATAAATCAAAGAAAACACACCTTTGAGTGCATCCAAACCGTTTACAAACCGGGCAACAATATAAATAGGTGATCATTCATAAGTTGAATGTTTCACTAGACTTTACTAGCCCAGTAAAGCAAATGCACACCACCACCAACCACTCAAATTCCTCTCAACAGGAATTTGTTTCATTTCATTAGGGGACGTAGCACAAAAGCTACTGACTACTCATTCGGAGTATGTCGGTATTGAAACAAAATAACCTCCTGCCCCGGGTTAAGTCTCTTTGTATGCACAGTGTGTCTAGTTCTCACCCCCAAGAATCTTTCCAATTTAGGACACTTGCACTACAAAAATGGATCTCCGTGAATCCATCGGAACACTTGTAGTGGCATCACAATCTGATGTTTCACGAGGATCGAGTGGAAATCCTGCTAGAGCTAAAATCACGCCAACTCTAAACGCAGGTCACACATTTGAATCAACGGTTGTGCAAACGACTACGGATTCATACCGTGTGCTAACGGATACTCTATGTGAGTCCGGTGTTACCTTAAAAGAACAAGTTGCTGTGCCTTAAACTTCAAAATCATTCAGGCAACAACTTATATCGGAAACACATAAAATTCCGATGAAAAATCCATGTGATCCAAAATGCAACATCTTGAAAGCTGATTAAAATGCACATGAGCGTAATAGTCCACTCTCAAATTACTCCTATGATCTGCTAAACCCAGCATGATCTTCCCCGGAGCCACCGACAATATAGGAACTTAAAAGTGAGGGTCCCTAGGTCTAGGTGAGCAGAATCAAGTATCATGGGATCTTGATTGGGGTGCGCTGAGGTAAAAATTGTGAGGGGGTATGAAGTATGGGGTGCAAATCAGCTTATCACATGGTAAAAACAAAAACGAGGGTGTGGTTGAAAATGAAAAAGTGAGTTGAGTGAGGAGCGTGAGTGAAAGGGTTAAAGAAAACGGAAAACCCTCCCTGAACCGAACAAATGACCGGGTAACCTCATCTATATCGGATTGCATATGTTGCTTTCTGATTAAGACATCATGGACCCAGTGATGCAATGCACAACCCCCACTGACCACTCAAGTACAAAAAGTACTTGTTTCAAAAACACGGAGATAACCACATCCACTATCGACATCTCATTTGGAGATTGTTGATATTGAAAAAGAGGACCCACCTCCAGTCCTCGCCTTCATTTGTCCACGTATAGAGTCTAGAACCGAATTAAATTTCTCTAGGACACAGGCACTCTACCAAGCATATCTTTGAGATATTGCCGGAACATTGAAAAGCACAATAACACTGAATCAATCCATTAAATGGTGTTTGATGATGATTTTGAGGAGAAAAGTGAAGATGGAGATTAGGGTTTTTAGAGAGAGAAAGTAAAGAGATGGGAGAGAACAATTGCTGTAAATTGGAATTTGATTAATGTGCAAAAGTTAAGGAATTAAGCCTTACACTTTGGTATTTATACCATGGCTTAATTCCTTGTTAGTTAGGACCATTTCCTAAATAATTCTTAACTAATATACAATGTTACACTGTACCCCCTAGACTATCTATTACAATCTTTCTAGTACCTAACAATCTCCCCCTTTGTAATAGTAGACTAGGTTGCATATCTTTGAAGACTTCTGTGTTTGTAAGGCTGGAGCTGAGAATTGAACCGTTGAGCAGTAATGTTGATAAAACAGCATCAGCCTTTGATCATCGGTGACAGACATACTATTAATCGGCTTTTCAACCAATATAAAGTATTCCAGAAGACTTCATGCAAATCGACTGAATGTAGACCCATAGATAGAGCGGTTAGCAGCGGAAGTCCTTTCTTGAAGTTGTGGCGTTTGTCGATTTGCTGTCGATCCTTGGTTCCTGATGTTTGTTGAAGTTGAAGCAGTGCGGAATATTGATATGTTTTTGGATTTTCTGACCGTCGTTGATAATGTTGGAGTACGGTCATAGAATCCCTTATCTGATGTATTGACTGTTGTTGATAAGATTGAAGTACAGTCATCAGATCTTCTATCAGACATAGTGACCGTTGTTGATAACAATGGAGTACGGTCGTCTGATCTTCGCACGAGAAGGTATCAGGGTAACCCAGGAACACATAGATTGCCTGTTCGCACAACAGTTACAGAAACTGTGTGACCTACGTTCAGTGTTGGCATTGATGTTAGCACTGGTAGGATTTCCATTCAATCATCGTGGAATACCAATATTTTTGGTATCACTATGAATGTTTGTTAGGTACTAGAAAGATTGTAATAGATAGTCTAGGGGGTAAAGTGTAACATTGTATATTAGTTAAGAATTATTTAGGAAATGGTCCTAACTAACAAGGAATTAAGCCATGGTATAAATACCAAAGTGTAAGGCTTAATTCCTTAACTTTTGCACATTAATCAAATTCCAATTTACAGCAATTGTTCTCTCCCATCTCTCTACTTTCTCTCTCTAAAAACCCTAATCTCCATCTTCACTTTTCTCCTCAAAATCATCATCAAACACCATTTAATGGATTGATTCAGTGTTATTGTGCTTTTCAATTGAGTGTTTAAGTCAATCACGACTGATGCTCGAAGAGTCCAGGGACCCGAGAATTCTGTACATCTCTGTAGATGTTCGGGTTTCAGTGTCGGGTTTTACGTTGAATTGTTATTGGTTACGTTTTTTTAGTTTCAGACAGATTGTTACCGCCATGTTGCGGGCTGTTTTTGAGTGTTTTAGGGGTCGCTTTAGGTGAGGGTCGTCTCCCAGAGATTTGTAGATATCTGAGTTAGCTTTCCGAGTTGACCGAGAACTTAATAAAAAGATTTATGGTTTGAAAGTTACGGTCAATAGCATAAGCTGCCGCAGTGATATATAGTTGTGCGTCTGACCTGTTTTGTAAACTGTTTTTAAGACCGTTAGAGTCAGATTTGGAGATGGCTTGTCTCACAGACAATTGTCAAGCTCGGATTCTAGTTTTTGAAAAGTTAAATTGGGAGTCCACTGGACTTACCGTTTGGGAGATATGACCATTTTAGTGAACTATGTCGGGAAATTCAGAAACGGAGTTTGTTTGTTGTTGATGACAAAATTGTGATATATGTTTTATGTAATTGTTTTAGGCTCTAAACTGCATTGAGGAAGTGTGTAATCCCTTCATGGATTAATTTGGAATCTAGCAAAGCTAAGGTGAGTATTCTCACCGTGTATTCAGTTTTAACGTTGTACATGCATGACTTATGTGTTACATTTCTTACACCATAATTTTTATCTGAGTTTGAGCTGTTATCTGAGTTTGATCTGTTATCTGAGTTTGACCTGTTATCTGAGTATCTGAGCATCTGTTTATTTATTCATGATCTGAGACATTGTGCCTGGGTAACCGAGCTCGGCACAGGGTCATTCTGTGCTACTACTTGCTAGGGCAATCTGAGATAATTATGTTAAAGAGATAATAAAACATAATAACACACATCTGAGTTTTTGGCTATATGCCTATCTTGGGATCACCTCCCGTCTAAGTTTTTTGGAATTATTCCCGCCTGAGTTTTTGGGATCACTCCCGTATGAGTTTTGGCTTACGCCTATCTGAGGTGTGAGGAGGGGCGAGGTTGATCTCTCGTCCCAAATCACACAAGCGCTATATAAATTAAAATCTGAGTAAATAAAATCCGAGAAATAAATCTGAGTAATTAACCGAGTAGATTCTGATTAGGAGTACACCGATGTGCCCTCATGTGTTGTATGTTATGATTGTTTACATTTTGAGATTATTCACTCAGCTTTCCAGCTGACCCAAACTTTCCCCCACATTGTTTTAGGTACCAGCAAAGGAAAGGAGGAGGTGGACGGTTGACCGCTGTATCTTTTCATTACTGATGTGGACATCATTTAATATTTTAAAACACTTTACTTTATTTTAACTATTTCCGCAATAAATACGATTTAAATGTTAAATATTAATATCTGAGATTTATTTATGGGACCTTTTGATTATAATTTTGTTTTCAAAAATTTTAAAAATCTTGTAAATTTTTGGGTGTTACAAGTTGGTATCAGAGCTCTGACTTGAGGGATTTGGATTCACAAGGGGTGGATTCAATCTCAAGTTTGAGTCTCGAGTTTTAAAACGCGTACTGAGTAAAATATTTTCTGAGAAAAGTTTCCACATCAAGCATACAGCATGTCACGTCGACCTCTCGCTTTTTCCATTGCTGGTAGTATTTAATAGTTTTTATTTATCTGAGATGTATGTTGTATTCTGAGTATGGATGAGTCGAGTAGTCTGAGATTGTTGTGTTTATTTTCTAAGTATATTTTTCCGAGTGTTGTTTCTGATTACATATGTGAAATAAACCCTAAAAGTTATAATAACATACGAAAATTACATATGAATAGTACGATTAAATACTATGTATACATAGATATACGAATGCGAGGTTTGATAATTTTGAGTATAATTTAGAGCATAATTCTGAGTAAAAATCTGGATTTAATTCCCAGTATTTAATATATTTATGCTTATACAAATACGCATACCAGAGGAATTATAAATTTTAGTGAGAATAATAAAAGTTACCAATTTAGAGGAATACCTAATAGAGTTGAAATGAGATTTTATAAATTTTGAGGAATTTTAACCAAGAGTGTAATAACGGGATATTAATTTATGATTCGCATGCTTTGAATAATTGAGAAAAGAGAAAATTATTAATATTAAAGATGAGTATTAAATTTTCGTATTGGGAAAATATTAACAACTTTCATATGGGAGCAAACACTTAATAGACCGAGTCATTTAAACGAGTAAATCAGAGATTAGTAAATCAAATTGATTAAAAATATTTTTATGAGGATTTTCCAAAGGATTATTGAGTCAATAAAATGAGAAATAATTACATTTTAGCTAAACGAAAATATATCGAACCAAATTTTGATAATAAAATGAGTATGCATAATGAGAAGTTATTGAATCAAGATCAAGTAACCAAAAGATACATTAATATGGAATTCCAAATTTGTGTAAGAATCTATAAAATGTATTAAAAGAGAAAAATTTTATGTGGTGATCTTGATGAAACAGAGAGTAATCATTTGTGTTTTGAATTAACTGAAACAGTATTGAGACAAGAGTATAAGAAGTAATGAAGCACGAGTAAAAGAGAAAACTTATAAAGGGTTGTAAGAATTAATCAATTTAAATTAAAAGGGAAAATGATTGAGCATAGTTTTAATAAAATGATATATAGGGTATGTATAAATAATGAGAACTAGCTACATCAAAATTATTAGAAAATTTAATTTATATTAAAAGTGTATTTATTGAAGCGAGCTATATAAGCTTATTAGAATAATTAACCGAGAATGTTGAACTAGAAAATATTAATTGTCGCTCGAGACGGCAATAAATCGGAATAAAATTTTGAGAAAGAATAAACGTGATTCATGAGAAATGATAAATGAGATAACTAAGAGTAGAAGATAAAATGATATTCGTATTGTGAAAGTAACAAAGTGGAAATATTTCTATGAATCTGAGTTATTTGAGTATCGCGTATGAGACTAAATATACGCATGATGTTCTGAGTAAGGTTTATGAGGTTGAGTACCCACAGCTGAGTGCATATCTGTACTTATCGAATTATCAAATATGGAAAAATAATTTAGTTTTCTTTCTTCGGAGTATGATTTATTGGTGGTTTTTATGTGGGAAGTTGTGAACTTTGGGATTGACTCGTGACCAAACAAAAGCATGTGTCGAAAGTAATAGAGGGCCCCTATTACCGTACACACAGGACTTTTGGTTGGTTAGGGGAAATTTTGAAGGGAACGATGGACCAATGCTTGTTATTGTGAATTTAGTATGTGTATCCTAATTGTTTGTGTGACTACATACTTGCTTGTTTAGTTTGGTAGACAATACTAGTTCCAAACTCGAGGACGAGTTTTCTCCAAGTGGAGTTGAGTAGGGGTAAAAAGGGAAATTGTCAAGAAATAATTATCATTAATTATTATTTATAAATATTATGAGCATGATGCTTATGCAGAGAGATTTTGTTGGTATAAATTTAAAGTGCGAAATCTAGATACATATAATTGATCAAATAAATTATAAGAGTAACTATCAAATCAGGCAGTTGAGAAGAATTTAATTTATTCCATGGGTAAATATAGAGTTTACAACAAAATGATAGATCGGGTTTACTGGAGAAATTAACAAATCAAGTTAATTGGGTTGAATGAATATCGTGCAAAAGGGAAGTAGTAATACTACAATTATATACAAAATAAGACAGTATACTTATTCTTGGGTGGTTATAAAGGTGATAATGAGAAATCATTAAATTAAAGTGATGAGAACTTATTAATGAGTCGAATATGAGAAAACTGCTACAATGAAATTTTGAGGAAAATGAGTTAAAATGAGATCGGTAATTTGCTGGTAATGAGTTATTATTAAAACGAGCTAAATGATAAAATTTTATTTTGATTAATTATGGAGTAATTTTGAGTTATAAGAGATTTACAAATCGAGTTACGTAAGAAAATTAATAAAATGAGTCAAAAGAAAAAAAGTATTAAATTAACGGAAAGTTTTATTCAAATTTTTGAAGTATTATAAACTGTTATGAGTTTTGAGGTATTATAAAATTTTATGAGAAAACTCTATTTATGAATAATTATTAAACTGGAGTAGCGAGAAATCATTATAAATAAGAGTATGAAATTTAATTAAAATTTTTAGTGGGAACATGAAATTAATGAGTAGATATGGTCAAAATAATTAAGAGACATTTTAAATTGGGTAAAAATCAGTGAAACGGTCTATTAAAGGATCGTTAAACTAGATGAATGGGAAAACATCTATTAAAATATTATCGAGAAACCACTAAATGTAATAGAATGAGAACCTATTAAAGGGAATTAAATGACAAGATCGTTAATTTGAGCTATTTAAAGGGTTATCAACATCGGTAATATGCAAACCCAATATAGTAAGGTAACAATATAATGTTAAAGAAGAGTTATTTTGAGAACCAATAACGCGGTTGAGAGAGAGTATATCATTCCAAGTATTATAAGCTGGTAAATTGGAACACGGGAGTAGTAATAAGAATGAGTAAAAATGTGATTTATACCTAATGCTATTACTTGTAAATATTAGTACCTTATGAATTGTTACTGAGTTAGAGTTTTGGGTTTGCTTCTGAGTTAAGATTTATAAGTTTGCTCCTGAGTTATACATTTTTGAGTTATACTCCTGAGATATGTTTTGAGTTTATTTCTGAGTGGGACTTCTTAGTTATATTTCCAGATCATATATTGGAGTTATATACCTGGGTATATGAGAATTCTGTGTGATATGTATATTCCTTGTGATTTATTTGCATGGTTTTTATATTAATTGATAATGGTGTAAACCGCTAAATTATTAATTATGCTGTTAACAAACTGTTGACCCATAGAGTAGAGGACCTTCCGAGTCATTTTGGTGGAAAATTGTCGATAATGAAATTTTTACATGTTGCTAAAATGTGTAAGTGGTCATTTGATGGAGTTGTGCGGGAAGAAAATTTTCCATAAAAACTTGTTATCGTCATGAGAGATCCGAGTGTGATTGTGCAAATGGTTTGGATGACCTGGTACTACGCTGAGCATCTGGTATCGTCAACAAATCAATAGTAAATTTCCAAGTGGAGTTGAATCGGAGATTCAACGCAGCATTAACCACTGGGTGCAGAAACTGTGTTCGACCACGAGAGCAAGAAGACGCCTTCAGCGGAGTATCGTGAATCATTTTGTACTTATTATCGGCACCCTTTTCTTTTGAGAGAAAATGAGATTTTTAGAAAGCATTTCGATCTTTATTCTTTTAAGCCTCATCTTTTTGTGCCATTAGAGACGGAAGATTGTATGAACAGTTGCAGGAGCCAGAGTTGATTATGATGGACTAGGTCACCCTAAAGAGCTCCTTTTTCATTCATAACCTTATCGTTTTTTTTTTTTCCATTTGAGGATGTGTGTCGTTGGCGACTCTGAGTCTGAGATGCGAGATCCCTATCCTGAGCTTCTCCCGAGCAATGACTTCGGGGACGAAGTCTGATTCAAGTGGAGTTGAGTTGTAACGCCCTGAAATTTTAATTATTAAATAATATTAATTCAATCGTCATATTTAAAATTAAAATGAATAATTAGTAGAAAAATGAACTATATATTTTAAATAGTTAATATTTGTCATTAATTATTTAGACGACCTGTAGTTAGGTAGTTCGTATTTTTTTTAGACGCGTTAATATCTAAGTGGACTAATTAATTGGAAGTTTTATTATATTACGTAGACGATATTTTTTTTTAGATATCTCGGGTTTTATTTAAGTTTAATGAGCCGGGCCGGCCAAAGGCCAAGGCCCCGGGCTTTCGAGTTTCGGGCTTGGTGGATTAAGTTATATTATACCTAAACCTAATCATCCCTTAATCTCACGAACAAACCCATTCGGCCGTATGTTTTCTTTTCCTCCGTGGAGATCAAGCGACCGGCAAGAAAAAGAATAAAAATCTGATTTGGGGTATTCTCGTGGTCTGCGTGGAAGAATTGAAAGGAAATCAATAAAATTCTAAAGTGGTGATCGATGATTGCTTTTGATTGCTGATCATGTGGAGAGGAGTTTAATTGATGTATGCTTTTGGTGTGCTGGTCACGTGGAGAGGAATCCACAATCAACTACTCACAAATATTCATATATGGTAGTCGGTGGTAATTAGCTAGATATTGGTGCTTTGTTTCCCTAGCGGTGAGGAGCAAAAGGAAGGCGTCAGGTGTTGTTTTTCTTCTGCCGCCGAGCCACACGAGGCTGTGGTCATTGAGCAGCAGCGGGCTGCAGTGAGCGAAGGGTTGCAGCCGTCGACATTGGTGGTGCTGTGGCGTTGATCATTTATTCGTTATCGCCGTGTGTTTGTTTTTGTAGGGTATATTTTCTATCCCTTTTCTAATCGTTTTACTTTTATTATTTTGAGTGTTTAAGTCAATCACGACTGATGCTCGAAGAGTCCAGGGACCCTAGAATTCTGTACATCTCTGTAGATGTTCGGGTTTCAGTGTCGGGTTTTACGTTGAATTGTTATTGGTTACGTTTTTTTAGTTTCAGACAGATTGTTACCGCCATGTTGCGGGCTGTTTTTGAGTGTTTTAGGGGTCGCTTTAGGTGAGGGTCGTCTCCCAGAGATTTGTAGATATCTGAGTTAGCTTTCCGAGTTGACCGAGAACTTAATAAAAAGATTTATGGTTTGAAAGTTACGGTCAATAGCATAAGCTGCCGCAGTGATATATAGTTGTGCGTCTGACCTGTTTTGTAAACTGTTTTTAAGACCCTTAGAGTCAGATTTGGAGATTGCTTGTCTCACAGACAATTGTCAGGCTCGGATTCTAGTTTTTGAAAAGTTAAATTGGGAGTCCACTGGACTTACCGTTTGGGAGATATGACCATTTTAGTGAACTATGTCGGGAAATTCAGAAACGGAGTTTGTTTGTTGTTGATGACAAAATTGTGATATATGTTTTATGTAATTGTTTTAGGCTCTAAACTGCATTGAGGAAGTGTGTAATCCCTTCATGGATTAATTTGGAATCTAGCAAAGCCAAGGTGAGTATTCTCACCGTGTATTCAGTTTTAACGTTGTACATGCATGACTTATGTGTTACATTTCTTACACCATAATTGTTATCTGAGTTTGAGCTGTTATCTGAGTTTGATCTGTTGTCTGAGTTTGACCTGTTATCTGAGTATCTGAGCATCTGTTTATTTATTCATGATCTGAGACATTGTGCCTGGGTAACCGAGCTCGGCACAGGGTCATTCTGTGCTACTACTTGCTAGGGCAATCTGAGATAATTATGTTAAAGAGATAATAAAACATAATAACACACATCTGAGTTTTTGGCTATATGCCTATCTTGGGATCACCTCCCGTCTGAGTTTTTTGGGATTATTCCCGTCTGAGTTTTTGGGATCACTCCCGTCTGAGTTTTGGCTTACGCCTATCTGAGGTGTGAGGAGGGGCGAAGTTGATCTCTCGTCCCAAATCGCACAAGCGCGCTATATAAATTAAAATCTGAGTAAATAAAATCCGAGAAATAAAACTGAGTAATTAACCGAGTAGATTCTGATTAGGAGTACACCGATGTGCCCTCATGTGTTGTATGTTATAATTGTTTACATTTTGAGATTATTCACTCAGCTTTCCAGCTGACCCAAACTTTCCCCCACATTGTTTCAGGTACCAGCAAAGGAAAGGAGAAGGTGGACGGTTGACCGCTGTATCTTTTCATTACTGATGTGGACATCATTTAATATTTTAAAACACTTTACTTTATTTTAACTATTTCCGCAATAAATACGATTTAAATGTTAAATATTAATATCTGAGATTTATTTATGGGACCTTTTGATTATAATTTTGTTTTCAAAAATTTTAAAAATCTTGTAAATTATTGGGTGTTACAACAATATACATAATGAACAAGTCTGACAGGGAATTTTATTAACCTTATTTAACGTATTCAATGATGAACGAATGAAAAAAGTTACAAACTATGAACTGAAACCTTAGACTGATACAAAGAATTTTAGTAACCTTATTTAATGTATTCAATAATGAACGAATGAACAAAGTTACAAATTATGAACTGAAACCCTAGATCTGGCCCCTCTTTTTTCCGATTTGATAGTGTTAATGGAGGCGGTGGTGTTGGCCATACATGTTTACATTTGCTAATACTTTCATTCACCCTCCACCGCCGACTCCGACTGAGAGCGTCGTCGTCCCAATTGCAGCCGTCGTGCACCCTCTTGTTGTATACGATTTGCCCTCTTTTTCCGGTTTGGATTTGCGGTTTCTTTCCG
This sequence comes from Calendula officinalis, assembly GCA_963853835.1. NCBI lineage: Eukaryota > Viridiplantae > Streptophyta > Magnoliopsida > Asterales > Asteraceae > Calendula > Calendula officinalis. The sequence continues at coordinate 53,808,002 of OY970825.1, forward strand.
ATCATAAAGTCGTTGCTCCATCTGAATTCTGTAACGGAGAAAAAATTCATAAATTTAACCAATAAATTTTTTAAACTTTAATATTTATAAATACATTAAACCCTTATGAAAGTTTCAATTTTGAGAGGATTTCTTGTCAATTTCCTTGAAAACAAATCAGATGATTGCCGGAGATCTAAGATCTGAGAAGGAGATCTGAGATCTAAAAACAGATGAACATACCGTTGTCGATGATTACTGGAGATCTAAGATCTGAGACCTGACTAGCCGTCTGATGCCATGGTAGAGAGAGAGATGAACGAGGGTCATGGTGCGGCGGCGTTTGTACGGGCAGTGGTGGTGGCTTTATACAAACCTTCAAGCATATAAGTATCGTTAACGCATTCAGAGGCCAATATGTAATCGGCGGAGAATGACGCTCCGGTCACTAGATGAAGACATAAAGCAAAACTACATTAAAGTTAAGGTCTTTCACCAGATTTGTGTACAAACATCCTTACCCTCACCGTAAAATTGAATTCTAAGCACTGAAACATTAAAAATCTGCAAAAAAAATAAAAACAACATATAGAAATTGTCCAAGATCTAAACAGCCGTCCAAAATCGATAATAAGAGAAAGAAGAAGAGACAGTGAGCAATGGTGAGGCGATGGTTGAGCAGAGGTTAGTGGAGCGAGAGGCGGTGTAAGAAACTGCGAGAGAATCGTGTGTTGGTTGTTTGTTGAAAGTTTTCGTCACCTGAAAGTTCACGGCGGTCTATTTTGTTGGTCGCCGCCGTCGATTCGGTGGGCTTTTTGCGTTGAAGGATTTGAGAGCTGTGAGGAAGAAAATTTGGAATAATAGGGTTTGACAATTTGGGGGTGAGAGAAATTGTGATCGACGTCTCTTATTGTAAAGATTAATACCATAATTAGTGATAACTCATTTTACTATTGTACCCCTCTATTCTCTACTCTTTTAGGTTTAATATTTCATTTATTTACGAGACTGCCATCGTCCATCTTAACCATTAATATTTTAATCTGATGGCCAAAAAGTTGTTCTCTCAATAATAATGGTTCTCGCATGAACCCTTGTCTATATATATATATATATATATATATATATATATATATATATATATATATATATATATATATATATATATATATATATATATATATATATATATATATATATATATAGAATATGGATCAAGAAAGAAGTTGAGTTATTTAGAGAACTTAAAGAAGCAATTAGGAGCATTGATTTAGTTAAAACATTCAAGGGCACTTAAGGACATGATTGTCATTTTTTCATTCTTCAACAATGGCTTCTCCTCCTCAGTTAGAACTCTAACCATTAAACACGATTGTCTCCCTCTTTCAATTAGAACCCTCAATGGCTTCTCCTCATCTCCTCTACAACTACATCAATGATTTCTCTTCCTCAATTAGATTTTTAGAATCCTAACCATTACTTGATTTCAGATCCAGATCTAGGTCACGAACCATTACGTGATTTCTCCTCATATACGAACCATTACGGTATTTCTCCTCCTTATTCAATCCATGACACGTGATTTTTCCTCTAAAATCAGCTCCAGGTCAAGTGATTTCTCCTCAACATCTCCAGGTCACACAACTCCTGTAACGAACCCTAAATCAGCTCAAATAAGGGAATCATATCCAAATCCAGGTAGCTCACAATTTACATGTCCATTTCTACATAACACGGATTCACCATTTGCTGAATTTTGTACCAGGTATCTAACATAATTAGTCACAAATTTAACTTCATTATATAAATTATCAAATTGTCACTTCGACAACACACACACACACACACACAGATATATATATATATATATATATATATATATATATATATATATATATATATATATATATATATATATATATATATATATATATATATATATATATATATATATATATATATATATATATATATATATATATATATATATATATATATATATATATATATATATATATATATATATATATATATGTTTGGTTGATTAATATATTACAACACATTCTTTTTATTGGTTAGCATAATATTTTTTCAACACTAGGATTCTGTAATATTTGATTTTTTAAGAAAAACAATTGCAATATAATTTTACATTAACATCAGTATGCATGGGTACTTATTCTCTATCTAATAAATGCTCCCTCTTTCAATTAGAACCCTCAATGGCTTCTCCTCATCTCCTCTACAACTACATCAATGATTTCTCTTCCTCAATTAGAAATTTAGAACCCTAACCATTACTTGATTTCAGATCCAGATCTAGGTCACGAACCATTACGTGATTTCTCCTCCTATACGAACCATTACGGTATTTCTCCTCCTTATTCAGTCCATGACACGTGATTTTTCCTCCAAAATCAGCTCCAGGTCAAGTTATTTCTCCTCAACATCTCCAGGTCGCACAACTCCTGTAACGAACCCTAAATCAGCTACAAATAAGGGAATCATATCCAAATCCAGGTAGCTCACAATTACATAACACGGATTCACCATTTGCTGAATTTTGTACCAGGTATCTAACATAATTAGTCACAAATTTAACTTCACTATATAAATTATCAATTTGTCACTTCGACAACACATATATGTGTATGTTTGGTTGGTTAATATATTACAAGACATACTTTTTATTGGTTAGTATAATATTTTTTTAACACTAGGATTATGTAATATTTGATTTTTAAGATAAACAATTGCAATATAATTTTACATTAACATCAGTATGCATGGGTACTTATTCTCTATCTAATAAATTCTCTCTTTCAATTTGAATTTTAAATTGGCCACTCAAAAAGAGGTGATACGGGGCTAATTATAATTATAAATAGTTAACCTATTGTGTCTTGAAGAAACTGGTTTTAATTTGCAAATAATATAGACCACTTATTTGATAAAATGGCTATTATGTTTGATAATGTGTTATTGTATCTAAAAAGACTCATGTGTGTGAGCAATTTAGTTCCAGATCCAGGTCGTCTATTTGCATTTGCATTTTCATCTTCATTGTACCTAGCTATTCCATAAAATTTTAAACTGTTGTTTAAAATACTAGCATTTGCATTTTCATACTTGCAGTTGTATTTTCGTTTTATGTAGTTATTTTCTGAAGTTTCACCCTCTTTTATAGTTTTTATTAATTTTATTCATAGATTAGAATCATATTCCACCTTCTCTTCGAAATGGTTTTGAAAAAATTATATACTATCAGTGATAAGTATCATGTTCCTAGTGTTCCTAATTCTAAAAGACCTCTTAATGGTATGCAATTTTCATAAATATTGTCTATTATATTTGTATAGATTATTGTATGTGTTTTGTTAGTTTTGTAATCTGTGAAGATGACGAATCATTGTTCTTATGAAATTTCTTAGTTTTGTTAACTATTTTGAATCATTTAATTTTGAGAATTAAATTAGGATATATAATTCTTCATTTTCATACTTGCAGTTGCATTTTTATTTTCATTGAAGAAAAGGATTACTTGTTCAGAAGAGGCTAATTCTAAATCAAAAAAATTGTGAGAAAGTGTGGTTACTGTGACAACTATGATCCGCATAATATCCGCATTTGTCCAGAAAGAAAAAAGTAGAAGATTCACTATTAAAAACACGTCGATCGAATGATGATGCAAGATTTTCTAGAATGTCACATTAGTTTTTTACTAGTTCTGTTTTATAGTCTTTACCATATGTATTTAAACATAATTTGGCATTTGGATTTTCATTATACCTAGTTAATCCTGAAATTTTGAATATTGGTTTTTCTTCAAATATTAGCAATCACCTGTGTATTTTCATACTTGCAGTTGCATATTTATTTTATTGTAGTTATTCCCTAAAATTTTACACAGTGGTTCTGTTTTTAATACTTTCAGTTACATTTGTATTTTCATACGTGTGGTTGCGTTTGCATTTTTATACAGTTGCATTTTGCATTTTCATACTTGCAGTTGCATTTTGCATTTTCATGTTATGTAGGTACTCCATAACTTGTAAATAATGATTCTTATTCAAATACTGACTTTTTCATTTAAATTTTCATTTTTGCACTTGTTTTTGCTTTTCAATTATATCAAGTTATTCCCTGAATTTTTAACCACGTGTTCTGAAAATGCCATTTTACATTTGGGTTCTGTTTTAAACGTCGACAGTTGCATTTTCATTTTCATAGTTGTAGTTGCATTTGCATTTTTATAGTTGTAGTTGTAGCTGCATTTGCATTTTCATATTATGTAATTATTCCCTAAACTTATAAATACGGGTTCTGTTTCAATTACTAGTTTCTGCATTAGCATTTTCATTTTTGCACATGTTTCTGCATTTTTATTAAATCTAGTTATTTCCTAAATTTTTAACCAACTATTTTGAAAATTGGCATTTGCATTTGCATTTTCATATTTGCAATTGCATTTTCATTTTATGTAGTTATTTCCTAAAATTTTATATTCTGGTTCGATTTTAAATACTTCCAGTTCCATTTGTATTTCATACTTGCAATTGCGTTTTCATAATATGCATTTTCATACTTGGAGTTACATTTGCATTTTCATTTTATCTCGTTATCTCAGTTTCTGTTTTCCTTTTCATGTATCATCAACACTTAAGGAATTCTAATGTACATGCACTTTCTCTACCCACTATTATAATCATAACAAAAAAAATCAAAATAAAAACAACCAACTATCAATAATTCCTTTTAATGTATCATCAACACTTGTAGTCTAGATTATGACCATCACGAAAAAAATACCGAAACAATAATAATTTAGATTAGTTCTACAACTATCCATCAATCCATATCAACAAAAAACGACCAACTACCTAAAAAATAACAACCACCTATGCATGTACTTGTTCTTATTTTACCATCCTTACCATCGTAGCCCATCCTGTAAAATTACGGGTTTTTGCTCTTTTATCAACTGCAAAATGTAAATGTTTAAACAATCAATAAAAAATCCAATCATACTTCAATTACACAAAAAATTTAAAACAATCCAATTAAAAATAGTGCTAGAAATTACATGACAACAACAATATCCTAAATACATAAACATAAGGGTGTGTTTGGCTTCGGAACCGGGGTAAAACCAAAAATATATAAAACCGAGAACCAGGCCCAGTTACCATTTCCGGTTTTGGTTCAGGTTGGTTCGAGTAATTTTCGGTTAAAACCCGCTTGAGCCGGAAATTTACAAGCAACATCCGGTTAACTTCTAACAATACAAAATATCTCTGCTCTTCTGGTTAACTTCTTTATGCACATCCCTGCATAGAACCCACCCATACGATCTCAAGCAACATCTGATTAACTTCTAACTATACAAATATCTCTCCTAGTTACATTGATTAGCTCATGAAACAAGTCTACAGATGCGTGTGCTACTGGTTGCCAAACACATCTATTTATATAACAATAAAAATTGAGTTTCAATATTGATGTTGCAATTATTACCATGCATTAAATACCAACAAAATTAAATATCAATCAAATATAATCGAGTTCCATTCATGAGTTACAAATTTACATGCACATGAAACGAAAAGATTAGAAGATCAATATAATTAACATTTATTTCACCAACTCTTTATTTGGCCAACCCTTTGTTGCATTTATTGGCCACGCCTTTGTTGCATTTAAGAATCATTGCAATTCAGCCGATTTCTCTTAACCCCACAAAGAAACTTTTCCATTCCCATTTAATGTTTGGCCAGTTACATCATCTTAAATTCCACCTTAATTCATCCCCTGCAATTATATAACCAGAACAACATTTTTTACTTCATTTGACCACTTAAATTGTTGATAGAAATGTCACAAGAGATATTATCTGTATTGCTATCAGCCTATCAGATTTCAGAATTGGTACTCTTGCATAGGAAATATATTTAATTCCATGAAATCCACCTGTGCTATTTAAACCGTGATATAGAGACTAGAGACTAAACCTTCATGTGTTTTACTCCCAAACGCAATTGCTGGAATCATCTACAAAAAACAGATCAAAATTGTCAAATAGTTGTTTTAAAACTAGAAAAATCAAAAACGCTGAACTTGACAAAAAACCAACAAACCGACAACTACACCCTCGATCAATTGAAGGAAGGCGATCACGAAACCATACTGGTAAGATTAAACGTACCCATTTTTATTTCATTTTCATTTTGTCTTAGGTGTTTTCACTACAAGAAAAATCCGGTATAGCTACGAAAATTGCGACGGAACTCATTTGCGAGGAAGAAATTTGCTACGGAATTTTGCTGATTAGCTACGGAAAATCAGTTTTTGCTACGGAAAATCAGCTTTTTGCTACGGAATTTGTCCGTTGCTATTCAAGAATTTTTTGTAGTGTTTTTTTGTGCAGCGTTCAATTGGCAGTATGTATGTTTTTATTATTTTTACATATTCACAAATACCTGCATTTGAACCTATATGTTTTTATATATTTTAAAAATTCACAAATATTAAATATACAACATCTCCTGCAGGTTGTAGTCTTAAAAAAACAAATTACGTTCAGCAACTTATAACAGGCACAAATTGATTATAGTACATTTACATTTTAGGTTCTTTAGTTTTAATTTTATTTAAATTGGTTATAATAGAACAGGTGTTCTTTTTAGAGGGCAGGAAGACCATGGCAATTCCTCCTTAATTCCAGGTTTTAAAAGATGTTGTAGTCTCGAGAATGAAATTGTTTTGAAGGAAAAATATGATGATCTTGCTTTATTCATTCAGGTGCAGATTAAATATAGTGATAATTTCTTGATGCAGTCTAATGATGAATCTTAGTTACTTCAGGTTATCTTCATGTAATATTGAGTTATTGACAATAATCTACTTTTATCAGTATATTAGTTAAATTAGTTGTTCCTACTTATTATGTTCTTACTTATTATGCGTGAAAAATGCTTGATCTTTTTTAATAATTGTATTTTTGTTGTTAACAAGTTATGGCATTTTTCATATCACAAGCTTGGAATAATTGTTGCTACTCAAGGAGAAAGCATGATCTCCTTAATGCAAAGGAAGATAAAAATGATTATGAATGGTTTGAAATCATGTGCTTTCTATTAAATTAAACTTATGTTATTATTTCAAGTTAATTGTTCTGTTTTTTAGATTTTTTTTCTTGGTAAATGAAAACTTAATATCCTTGAGTATGCTATATATGACTCTTTTAAATAGTTTAACCATTTACAGTTTAGCTAGAAATTTCAGTTTGACCTATTTGACCATTAACAATAAAATACAACCCAAATTGACCACTTTCATAAAATAGTATCATACCTAATAAATGCTCCTTTAATGATTCAAATTATTCGCAATGCTTTTAAGTTTTGACAAACAACACATTTAGGTTGCTGCACCTAGAGATAGGATGGTTTCATTAGTGTGTGACGATAAACTCATTAATATGTTGCACATGGACGTCGACTGTTGTAAAACTCGGCCGAGTCATCACCGGGGAATCGCTACTCGGCCATGTTTATTACTCGGTCAACACATGACTCGGTCATGTTTATTACTCGATCAACACATGACTCTGTCAAAACACTGTTAAAACCAGTCAAAATCCATCTAACTCGGTCAAAGGAACCATGGTTTCAGAAATTGGTGGTCTTAGTAGTCAAACAACGTTCAAATCGGGAAGTGGCGGTAATAAGTAACGATAATGGTTCACGGAAATGTGCACATCAGGAACCTGCACTCCTTATTTCTTGGACGCGGACGACATAGCAGGCCCAATAATAAGGTTTGGGTTGGCTTGGGCTTTTTAAGTTTATCTCTAAAGGGCCACAAAACAATGGAATTAATAAGTGGTCCATAAATTTGGTTTAGGTATTCTAACTTCGGTGATGGAATTAATAATTGGTTCAGTTTAATACGGAAGTCCTTAAACAATTGTTCAAGCCCAATTTGTTTAATATCTAAGGTATATTTTTAATAACTTTTAGTGGAAAGACATAAGTTAAAACTTAATTCTCATTAAATATTAAATATACGTTGCAAACATATAAGTTATAATTATTCATTATTAATAAATCTTTACAAATTGCTTTTAAGGCAATACTAACTCAATGGTGTCCCTTGAAGATATAGCATCATTTATCCATATGTGTGCTTATAAAACACAAAGCACATAAATCTTCATAGTCCCACTTTTATGAATATCATGTTTTATGTTATACTAATATAAACATTTACGTTTTATTAATTTCATTTTACAAGTGATACCAATAACACCTTATCATGATTAAAGCCCGTGCATCGCACGGGCCATGCTGCCTCGTACCATGAAAATAAAAGTAAGTTATAGCTATTAAGCACTCTTGTAACTTCTTTTAATCTACATATATAAAATACAACCTCTTTTGGTTTCCTCGGAAATTGAATGCCACCATTATTTCATCAAATACATTGAACATTTGAGGTAGTTGACCATAGTTTCTCGAAAATTTCAAAATCCACATCAAATTCTATTCCTAGAGTGCGAGATTTAACATCGAAGCCATAATAATTGCTCCAGTTTTCAAAAACAAGGGGAGTAGTACTACCATATACGAGCAGATTAAAATTCGACAAAATCAGATAACGTTTCTTGCATATTAATGTAAATGTACTTACTCGTCTATTTCTTCTTCGTTCATCACCTGTTTATTGAAATCCCTTGAATTATTCGGTGTTCAAATCGTCCTTTCAACTGTGTGAAATCGCCCGTCTGTGAAGAAGCTTTCAAGAAATTGTCCAAGTGCAACCCTATATTCAATCGTATATGTCTGTGAGAGAGAGAGAGAGCCAATCGCCATTTTCGTTTGTGAGAGAGATGCAATCGCCGTTTGAAACCCTAAAACGCCTCTATTGTGATAGCGTAATTGCAATTGTGATTGGTGAGAGTCCGACAATTTTACGATATTACCCTTTTAGCCTATTTTTTATTCTGGATCTCACGTAAGGAATGTACACGCCTCTTTTTAAATCATATCATCTGATCCATTGTATACTTCATCTAAGGGTTATAAATTGTTCTTTATATTCTTTATTCAATAATTCTTCTCTATAGATCCTCACCCTACACACACACACACACACACACACACACACACACACATATATATATATATATATATATATATATATATATATATATATATATATATATATATATATATATATATATATATATATATATATATATATATATATATATATAGTGAAATGTTAGTTACAGAACCCATTTTAGGCTACAGAACCCGTAGAACTCAATCTAAACCATTAAATTTCAAAATGAAATGATCACGGAAGATACATGAAGTGATTTAATGATGGACCCCCATGCATGTATGTTATTCATGCACGAAAACATATATATATATATATATATATATATATATATATATATATATATATATATATATATATATATATATATATTAAATTATATGCATTAAAGTGTATTGTTATATTTTCTTTGAAAGTTATATTATAATTCTGATTATGTGACAAGGTGTAAATATTTTGTCTTAATACATGTTTACATGTGATATATGAAAGTGTTTATTTTAAGCATGTTAAGTATACTATTAAAAATCCAACGTACGGGATATGGAAAGAAGGTACGTCCTGCAAACGTACCTTATTGGGCAGCCATTTGTGGACCCAAGGTTAAAGAACCTGTGAGAAAGTTTGTATACTTAACATGTAGGTATGAGATATCAAGAAAAAGATTTTAATTAATAAAAGTCATTTGAAGGAAATTATTTACTTTAACTTATCTTTATTATGAAACCATAACTTCTCACTTAGCTTGAAAGCTAACATATTCATATATGTATCTCTAGAAACAAGGAATAAAGGAGCACTGAAGTATGCTTAATAGACTAGAAGCTTTAAAAGTTGTTTTATTTACGCACTTCCGCTTATGTAATATATTTGTACTACACTGTAATGAAATAAAGATTAAGATATGTAGTTCCTTTTTATTCATATGTACTAAAGGTTGAAACAATGGTGATACCCGGGAATGGGATGTCGCACCCTTCACATGCTGAAATTACATTTTACTTCCGTAAACTTTGACTGATGTATCGATAAGGTAACAAAGGTGAGCAATGTTACAGTGGTCACCCCTTACGGGCAGTTAAAAAGTTATTATGTGAGAAAATGTATTTATTTTGAGATGATGAATGAATAATGATATACATTCAAAGAAATTAAAGTTTGAACGGTACAATTAAGGAATGCACTCTTAGTTCTTGACTTCTTGTCATCATAAAAAAAAAAGCAACTAGCCAGCAATGCAACAATGCATGTATATATACATATTAAAATATTAAAAAAAATGGCATATGGCCTACCTTGCATTGCTAATGACATTCATATTTTTAAAATTATTTTTTTCTTAATTGATATCTTTATTTTTTTTAACTGACTTTCATGACATAATATAGTGCATAGCCAACTCTTAATATTTTTTCGAATTGTGTTAATATAGTGCTATTTTCTTTTTTAGTATAGGTGTCTCCCCTTAGAAAAAAATGTGCAATTGATGACACTCTCAATTTTAAGTCATGAACAATATCTTACACTAAACATCAATACAATACTAGTATGCTACAAGTGTTAGATTTGCATTAAGTAGCCCAAATTCATCAACTCTAAACTATATTTCCTTTAAATCAATAACTTTAGATACTAACAAAATATGTTAATTTCCCTACATTTCTAATCATGAATTTTGAATTTAAAAATGATTCACACATTGATTTTGACAACATTATTTCTGGAAATAACAATATCATAAACATAAACAAGTAATGCAACAAACAGACTTTCAGAATAATTGATAAACAACTAATAATCATATTTACTCTGAATGCAACAAACAGACTTTCGTAATAATTGATAAACAACTAATAATCATATTTACTCTGAACAAAACCACATTCAAGTGAAGATGTCAATTTTTTGTTCCATTTTTTGGATGCTTGTATAAGACCATGTAACTTGTAAGAACTTAACAAGATTACTATTAGGGTTAAATTCTCTCTAAGTTGAGAGAGATGATTGTATTCATTCACTATATATAGAGTACAAAAATATCAACAAACATTTAAATGAAAGATATGTACAATCTTATAATAATATCTAAGATTGTTTAAATCAACCCCCCCCCCCCCCCCCCCCCCGCAAGCCAAGAGGGGGAGGACCAACTCGAAGCTTGGACCTAAAGTCTTCAAAAAGAGGAAGTGGAAGACTCTTTGTGAAGATATCCACAAGTTGAAGATGTGTAGAGACATAACGTGTATGAAGTTTTCCCGATAAAACCAACTCGCGAACAAAATGATAATCAATGTCGATATGCTTAGCTTGTTTATGCGAGATCAGATTCTGACTTAAGGAAAAGAGCACTGCGATTGTCACACAATATAGTAGGACGACCGGGTTGGGAGAACATGAAGTTCTCGAAGTAAATGAGTAACCCAAATTATTTCAGAAGCAGTGTTCGCAAGAGCCCGATACTCAGATTCACAACTAGATCGTGATACAGTAGGTTGCTTCTTTTCACTCCAAGAGATAAGATTTCCGCCAAGAAAATAGAATATCCATAAGTGGAGCGCCGAGTTTCAATGCAACGAGCCCAATCGGCATCTGAATAACCAAGCACGGTTGGTGTAGTAGCATGTGAAAAGGATAAACCATAGGCTAATGTACCTTTTACATAACACATGATCCTTTTAACGGCTTCAAAATGATCATTAGTAGGTGCATGAAGAAACTGACTCACTTGATTGACGACATATGAAAGATCCGGTCTAGTGATAGTTAGATATTGCAATGCCCCAACAAGTGAACGATATAAGGTCGGATCATGAAATGGAGTACCTTGGCTTGTGAAATAAGTGGAGACCGATAACGGGGTGGTGGCGGGTTTGGCTTCCAACAATTTTGCCCGAGCAAGAATATCATGAGCATACTTGGATTGGCAGAGAAATAAACCCGAATCATTATAAGATACTTCAAGACCAAGGAAGTAATTGAGCTTGCCAAGATCAGTGATGCGAAATTCCTTATTCAAACGTGTAATGGATTGTTGTATGCGTGTGGCATTGTTACCTGTGAGAATAATGTCATCCACGTAAACTAAAAGGTACAAGATGTCCGAGCCTTTCTTGAAAACAAATAAGGATGTATCGGCTCGACTACACGTAAAACCAAGGCTAATAAGAAAGGAGCTCAAGCGTTGAAACCATGCACGGGGCGTTTGTTTGAGTCCGTAAAGAGCCTTGTTGAGCCGACATACATGATTAGGGAATCTTGGGTCGACAAAGCCCGGTGGTTGTTCCATATGCACAACATTTGATAAGTCACCATGTAAAAAAGCATTTTTAACATCCAATTGATGTAGCGGCCAACGGTTTACGACGGCGAGAGACAATATGATACGTACCGTAGAAGCTTTGACAACCGGGCTAAACGTAGCGGAATAATCGATACCCGGAACTTGAGTAAAACCTTGAGCCACTAATCTAGCCATATATTTATCAATAGTGCCATCGGCTAAAAATTTTGTGCGAAAGACCCATTTAGATCCAACAATATTCGTCTTGGATGGGCGAGGAACTAGATCCCAAGTTGAATTGAGTTTTAAACCCTTCATCTCATCACATGGCGGAGAACCATTTAGGATCTTTTGCAGTGGTCTTGAATCCTTTAGGTTCTTTAGTTGTAAAAAGAGCATAATGCAAAGGGGAGCTCGAAACGTGTGATAAATCCGCAACATGCCGGGGTTTAAACACACCAGCTTTAGCACGTGTGATCATAGGATGTCCGGGCTGCTGTAGCGGAGCAGGGGCAGCAAGAGGTTGCGTGGTGGCGGAGCAGCAGCTGCCGGAGGCTGCGGTGGTGGCAGAACAGCGGGTTCATCAAAGGGAACGTGGAGTGCTTCGGGAGCTTGATCAACAATCGGTTCGGGAACCGAAGGTGACTGAATGTGCGGATCCACACATAGATCACATGTGGAATCATGTGTCTCGGTAGTGTGGTTTGAGGCACTAGCCTCAGAATTTTGTCTCGATAGGCTTGAAAGTAAGCAGATCATCACAGTAATTGCTTAACAATAGCGAGGCCGGTGGAGACAAGTGGTGTTTGTCTTTAAACGGGAAATATTCTTCATCAAAATGAGTATGTCTGGTTGTGTAAAAACATTGTGTTGCCGGATCAAAACACCGATAGCCTTTAAATTGAGAGCTATAACCCAAAAAAATGCATGGGGCACTTCGCGGAGCAAGCTTATGCGAGGCATAATTACGTAAATATGGGTAGACACAACATCCAAACACCCGAAAATTCCCATAATTTGGTGCGGAAGTAATTAATAGCTCATATGGGGATTATTTGTCAATCAATTTTTTCGGGAGCCGGTTGATGATAAAAGTTGCTAACGAGAAGGCATGGGACCAAAAGGTGGCCAGAACATGTGCATTAAACATGATGGCCAAACCGGTTTCCGTGATGTGCCGATGCTTGCGATCCGCACGTCCATTTTGTTGAGGAGTATATGGACATGAGAAACGGTGATGAGTACCATTTTGAGATAATAAAGTACGGACTTTGGTGTTGGTAAATTCACTGCCACCATCTGACTGAAACACTTTAAGTTTGCACGAAAATTGCGTTTGCACCAAAGCAATAAATGCGGTAAATACATCAACAAAGTCAGATTTATTCTTCATAGGATAAAACCATGTAAACCTGGAATAAGCATCAACAAAAATAGCGTAGTATTTAAACCCGTCAATAGAAACAACGGTGATGGACCCCATAAATCACAATGAACAAGATCTAGTACATGTAACGATCGTTGTATATTGTTATCGAAAGGCAAATGTTTACTTTTTGAGAGTTGGCACGAAGAACATGTTTTGGGGTTTGGTAAAATTGAAGTAATAGATAAACAACCCATTTTATTTAAACTAGAAACAATGTCATTAGAAACGTGCCCTAATCTATTATACCATAAAGTAAATGACGCTTTAATGCGTTTAGAAGATAATTTAGCTAAAAAAGCTTCTTTCCCGCGCTCTAAGACATATAGTCCATGTCTACGGCTTCCTTGAGCTAGGGGTTCCCTTGTGTGGCGACTCTGAATAGTAAACATAGGGTTAGAAAATAAGAAATCAACCGGATTATCTTGTGTCAACTTGCTAACCGATAAAAGGTTTTTGGTGAGATTAGGGACCACAAGTACATCAAGTAAAGAGATATTAGGTGATAAAATCGTTTTACCAATGTGTGAAATAGGAGCATCATTACCATCACCGAAAATAACCGAATCATTACCATTGTAGTTGGATGCCGAATCAAGATGAGATGCGGAGGAAGTCATATGGGCCGAAGCACCGGCATCAACAAACCAATCCGGTGTAGTATTGCATTGAGCATGAAAAGCTTCGGCAAGATTAGCATCAATATTGGAAGGATTTGGAGCAAAGCTATGGAGCTCGGGACATTGAGTCACGTAGTGACCTTCCTTTCGGCATAGTTGGCAATGAGGAGGCCGGCGATTTCCACGACCCCGACCTCGGTTAGAAGAAACACGATAGTTGGAGCTCCCTCTTCCACGAGAGAACTCGGAGGTACGACCGCTAGTGGTAGAATTAAAGGCAACGGGTGCAACATGAGAGTCACTAATTGATTGGAGAAACATCTCATGACTCTCGGCTTGAGAAACAACATCCCCGAATTTAGGTCTCGGGATTAAAAGCCGCTGAGTTGTGGAAAAGGTTTCAAAGGATGATCCAAGACCGCAAAGAAACCAATGTAATTTGTCATCGTCGGAAAGAGGATGACTGATGGCTTGGAATTGATCGCATATACCCTTAAACTTTCTTGAGTATTCCAAAACAGTGGTTGAGCCTTTTTTTAAATGTCGAAGCGAATCCCGTAGGGTATGGGTTCGTTCAAGTGAGTGGTGTTGAAAGGACTCAGCCATGGTTCTTGACCAATAATCTCTGCCATGGTTTCTTCGGTTAATGAGGATTGGGGCAATATAAGTGCCCTCTGATCCGCCGCTACCCAGGTTACATACGCCGGATTTGGCTCAGTGGCATCCCCAACAGTGATGGACGCAGATGGTTTTGCGATAGAACCATCGATGTAACCCGCTAGGTGTTGATAAGCAAGCAATGGTAGCATTTGTTTGTGCCAAAGGAGGTAATTGGTGGTGGAAAGCTTGATGGTAATCATGTGAAGAACGGTTGAAAGGGGTAAAGGGGCGTCCGGATTGAGATTATCACCAGCCATAATGATGCTTGCGTGAGATTTGTGAAGGAAACAAAAAAACAAGCAGTAGGTTAAATAAAAATAATTGGTGCTTGCGTGAGAATTGAGAAGGAACCAAAAACAAGCAGCTAAATTAAAGAAATATTGATGCTTGCGTGGAGATTTGTGAAGAAAACAAAGCAAGCAAAGGTTGAAGAAACAAAAATTCGTGAGGTATGAGAAAAAGTGGCTGCCGAATGAGAGAGGTGCCAAGAGGGGTAGCCTGATACCATATTAGGGTTTAATTCTCTCTGAGTTGAGAGAGATGATTGCATTCATTCACTATATATAGAGTATAAAAGATATCAACAAATATTTAAATGAAAGATATGTACAATCTTATAATTCTATCTAAGATTCTTTAAATCTTGAGAATTATCTCTATTAATTACAATCTCTTTCATTTTTTTGAAAAATACACTTAGATATAGAAATCATCAGTAAACTCACAATAAAGGAAAGCATTATTAATATCTAGATGAAAAAACTTCCAACTATTATAAACAACAATACTTGTATGTTATGACTTATGCTGTTTGTTGTACTTGCATGTTGTGTGGTTGATTACATCGGTTAATTTGATGAACTAATATAGGAAATAAGTCAATGAAATAATACAGATCTAGGTATAACAAATAAATACAGATTAATAATATAATGAGAGAAATATTAGGACGAATTATGAAGTATTTTAATACAAACACATTGAGCTTTTAGCTGACATCTAAACCTAAGTACAAAAGCAACAACATTTTGTGTCCCAAATATTACTTACTTAATCAATACTTTTAGCTGCAGATGAAGTCCCAGAGAAACCGTGACCTATCAGTGGCTCTGATTCTCCCAAACCTAAATCTGCTTGTTGTTTTTCTCGATATCTGGCCCAAGTTACCAAATATAACCCAGCTATGATCAACAATCCTCCCAAAACACTGTTCACAAATGCCACTTCACACTCAGATATAAATAAAAATAAGGAAAATGATACTGACAGCTCTAAGGGTTGTCATTTAGACATGCATCATGAACTTGTACATCAATTATAACCAACCCTTGCAGTTTAGGAACCATCTTTATTAATGAAAGTACAACATTTTTATGCATGTCTTAACATCTTAGGGTAAATAAATTTATGGCAGTTTCAACCTGTGTACTTATGAATGGGTTGATCCGGGTTATGTTTTATCTCTAACAGAAACTATTAATTATAAATACTAAAGAAACGGGTCCAAAGTTGTTTTTAATGCATATAACCTACTAAATCATTTTATTAAAAAAAATTGATTTCTATTAGTATAGTTATTGAACTTATACACAACATATATGTAAAAATGTTGACCAAAAGTGTGGGGTCAACTCCAAACCAACCCAACATAACTTGTACCAATAATTACCCATTTTGACCTGAACTCAATTTGACCAATTAGCCAGCCCGTTATATAACGAGGGTGGAGAACAGACCTTCCCAAATATATGGCACTTCCAAGGAAGACTTTTGACAAAAAAGCAGTTGCAAGAGGTTGCAGTGGATTGTAAAGAGCAACTAAAGCGGGCCCCAATATCTTGTTGGACCATGTCATAAGTCCATAATTCAATGCTGATGTAATAATTCCCTGAAAAAAAGATCAATTAAATCATATATAATTTGCTCATAAACACTCACAATGTTCGTGAAGTCACGATAAATGGGTCAATGCAAGTCAACCCAAACCCAATAGAATGGCAAAGGAGAAGATGCTTACAGAATAGACGACTGCCCAAATGTCTGACTGAGTCAAATGCCAGTTTGTTGACTCATTGCTTGTGAAGAGTGCAGTAACTATCATAAAAATGGTTCCAAAAAAGTATGAAAATGCTGTAACTGACAGGTGTGCAGGATACTTCCGCAACAGTGGAGCCTGAATTCATATGTTGAGGATCATAATAATTAATAAGTACAGCTGTCATTTTCACCCAGATATAGAGTTGAGTACCTGAATAGCTAAAAAAGCTGCCATACAAATGCAATTCCCGATTAAAGACAGTACACCCAAATGCCAATTATCAATCCCAAAAGTTGAAAGACCCGTTGAAACTATTTCATGGCTTTCTTTTGGTACATCTTGTGCATACCCCAATACAGCGGGCCCACGAAACAGAACCATTAAAATGGCACCACAAACACAAACAATTGTTCCTCCAACTTTTGCTTGACCTTCAATCTTGAGCACGTTTATTGTCTCTACTCTGTGTATATTATATACGTATGATTATAGATACGTGTTGTGTGTATGTATAGGTGATGGATGTGAGAGAGGAATTGGAGGTTTACCCGACTATTGCAGCGAGTACAAATGTGAAGACAGGAATAGCAGGTTGAGTGGCAGCAGCGTATGTTGGATTTGTGTAGCCAAGACCAACAAGAAATAAAAGTTGGTTTCCAAATATTCTATTTAAGGTCAAGAAAAATTAAATAAAAATTTAGATAATAATAAGAGGATTACAAACATATAATAATGACAACTTTGGAGATTATAGACTTACCCTGTCAACCCAAGAAAGAAGAACGTCATGAGAAACTGCCTAGTCATAGCCGGTCTTGTTCTCCTACAAAAAATAAAAAATAAAATCAAATTTAGCTTGATCACATTTCATAGATCACACAAGTATTTTTAACAGGTCACTGATGATAACAAAAGGTTAGCCGAGAATACGGAAATTCGGTTATATATACCAATTAATAAATTAGACTTTCATATATGTAAAAATCAATACGAAATGTGAATGGACCTGATAACTCATATCATATCATTTTCAAATATCTTTTCTTTAACATGAAATACAAATTCTCATTAAGTTAAGAATATATCAAATCTAAGAGTGAGATAGAGATTGGTACTTAACCTACCGGTTAACAATTACATTCAGTCCTGCTAGTATAGTAATTAGTAAAACTATAAATCAAATTAAACAAATTTTTGTATGTTTAATTGAAGTGTTCTATGAGTGGTCCTGGAAACATATTTCCTTAATTGGGACCAAATTAGCATTCCTTAATATAATTGACTTGAGGATCATATACATTTATGGAAACTTTTTACACTTTCACATCTGTGGATGCTTTTTAAACTTTTAACATATCTTAATCCATCAAAAACTTGTATTTTTCACAAGACCTAATCTTCCAAAACACTACAATTGTCTTAATTGTAGATTCAAACAAGCATTGGTCCTAAGAGCTATTATTATACTTTCTCAAACATATAACCCTAGTTCATCATGTTTTAACATAACAGAAGAGATAATTTCAGACCACAACAATTAAATAAGAAGAAATCAAAGAGGATTAACTAACTTATCATGAAAATAAGCAATGGGAGCAAGGATCGATAGGGCAAGGAGATCACGATACAAGCAGAAAACAATCTCGTTGACTCCACCATTTAAAGCAACTGTAGTGATGACATGATATCCTCCATTGAACAATTGTACCATCGTCATCGCCAAGTGTGCCTTCCATGCGTAACCTCCGGCAACACCACCGCCATCGCCGATTGACATCCTTACCTAACACGATGAGCTGACTCACGCACACGAAATTCGCAAATCTGTAGCTGTAGGTGCGTGTATATGTATGAGAGACAAGGTAGTAGGTACAGATTTCGGTATAAATTTAAAAATGACTGGTGAATGAGTAGGTAGAGTTTGTGAGGAGTTCATTATTGGATTCAAGTTGAAGAACGGTCAACTGTGAAATTCTAACCGACGCTTGGGACGTTCAAGAAGGGTCATTGTTAAGTGTTCTTCTAAAGTATAGGGGGTCAAAGTGCGTGTATCTCAAAGAGTAGGGGTTGAAGTGCAGATTACTGAAAATCGATGTTCAGCTGGGTAGTTAAAAGGGGTTTTTTTTGAAAGGTAATCAAGTTTTGTAAATATTTTATGGGTTTTGCTAATGCTGTCAATAAGGCATAAAAAGTTGTACATCAATTCAAAAGGTGTGGTAATTCCTAAAATTCAGGAGTTAGTTAAGAATTAAAGTATAAAATTATGATGCATGTCTATTGACAAAACCCATATTTTATTTGGGTCACTCAAATTTTGATTTAACTTTATAACAATAATTAATTTTTAAAATTGTTCCAATAAAAAATGTAGATTTTATTTCAGGTTACCTGATTTTCATTACTAAATTTGCTTGAAAACTTTTTTGGACATGAGAGAAATAGAGAAGAAGGGAGAGAGGTGAGTAAAAGACTCTTTTTGCACGCGAGTGCCGAGAATTGAGAGAGTAATAGACACTATTACATGTTTCTTGTGAGGCTAACGTGACTATACAAATTTCTAACATATATCCTAATATTTTAACATATCATTTCCAAACAATAATACCAAGGTGTTTGGATGTGCGTTTAAACGTAGAATGGTGCACCTGTAAATCTATCCGACCCACATGACACTCAAAGGCCGGGTGACGTGAAACGTATAGTTTAATGTATTTAACAAGTACTGTAATGTCCGCACGTTGTTGCGGACATAGTTTACTAATATTTGTTCTTTCCATGATTTATGAATGTACTATTTTTTCATTATTTAGCGAAGTTTTTTGATACAAAAAATAGATTAAGTTGATTATACATTTTTAATAAGTATCGTACCTTAATTTTAAATCGATATCCATTTATACGAATAAACCTATACTGTTTAAGAACCATACTAAAGTTAGTAAAAATAAATAGTATTCATAGTTTATAATAATATAATACCCTTGTTGGATCATTCATTTTAAACGTGTAAAGTTAAAAAAATGTATATATGCTTGGAATCGAACCTGTATAGACGTCACTAATTAAAACTTAAGTGGAAGAAGTTTATCATCTATCTAGGTACAATTACTTTTCTTCAAAAATTGAAGTCTACAGTATTACAATTAGAAAGAATCTAAATTTGTGGCAAGTATCATTGAAGTTACATGTAGGTTACTTTAGTACAACACAGACCAATAAATTTTGTGTGAACAGTAACTTTAGAATCATAAATGTATTATTAAGTAAATGTTACTAGCATGGTATATGCACAATGTAATGGCGGGAACCCTATAATTATATTTTGCAGTGGCGATAGTGATGGTGATGGTGACACTATTAATAATGGGTGGAAGGAGTAGTATTTATGATAGTGGTTGATATGATGTTGGTAGTTGGTTCTATGTGGTTGATGGTGATCAATAACATAATATGGGTTTAGGAATACTAAATACAATATGGTATATATGCATTTGCTAATAACATTAATTAAGGTAAAACGTAAGTATGTCCAAAAAAACTAATTTTTATCACGATAAATGGCCGATTAGACCTAAATTCTCGAACAACCTTTTTTCGAAATTGTCTGACTCTCAAAGCAGTAACATAGATCAACCATTCTCATCGGCGGAAATTAAAAAAGCTATTTGGGCCTGTGGCGGTGAACGGGCCCCCTGGCCTGATGGATTAACATTCAAATTTATCAAAGCATATCACGACCTGCTTATTGATGATATTATGGGGTATGTTCGACAGTTTGAGCATTCGGGTCTTATCTCTAGGGGTTGCAACTCCTCTTTTATAACATTAATCCCAAAGATAAAAGACCCGGTTAATCTAAGTGATTTTAGGCCAATATCCCTTATTGGTGTCATGTATAAGATTCTTGCCAAGGCATTATCTCTTAGATTGAAGACGGTTATTGATGACCTTATTGATGTATCTCAATCAGCCTAACATCTTGGAGGGCCCTCTTGTAAAACTATGCTCTTGGGCGAAAAGTAAGAAACAAAAGATGTTTATGTTTAAAGTGGACTTTGAAAAGGCATTTGACTCTATAAATTGGGGGTATTTAGATTCAATTATGGACCAAATGAATTTTGGTTCTAAATGGCGAGGTTGGATTCGGGGTTGCGTGTCATCATCATACGCCTCGGTCCTCATCAATGGGTCTCCAACTAAAGAATTTCAAGTGATGAAAGGTGTTCGTCAAGGTGACCCTCTTTCTCTTTTCCTATTCATCATAGCAATGGAAGGGCTCAATGTTGCCATGAAAACGGCATGCAACAAAAACTTATTTCAGCCCGTTTCTATTAGGCCACTCGGCCAAAAAAATTCTCATTTATTTTATGCAGATGATGTGATCTTTGTTGGAAGAGGGTCTAGTGCTAATCTTGCAAATCTTGCTAGAATCTTAAAATGCTTCCATGCCTCGTCCGGGTTGAAAGTAAATTTTCATAAATCCAACCTATTTAGCATCGGCATCAATCCATCACAATTGAATAGTTGGGCAAATATTCTTCATTGTGTGCCTGGTTCCTTCCCGTTTACCTATCTTGGAGTTCCGGTTGGTGTCAACATGAACTTAAAGAAACATTGGGTTCCGGTGATCAACCGTTTTAGCTCAAAATTATCGGATTGGAAGGCGAAAACTTTATCTTTTGGTGGCTGGCTTACTCTCGTTAAATCGGTGCTTAGTAGTTTACCGTTATATTATTTCTCATTGTTTAAAGCTCCGGTATGTGTAGTTTAAATATTGGAGCAAATTAGAAGAAAGATTCTATGGGGTGATAAGAAACTCAATTGGGTCGCTTGGACCACGGCTATAGCTCCAAAGATAGATGGTGGTCTTGGTATTGGTTCATTGAAAGCACAAAATTTAGCACTTTTATCCAAGTGGTGGTGGAAAATTCGAGATGGTAAACAATGTATTTGGAAAGAAGTTATCATTGCAATCCATAACTTAAAAAAGAAATCAATTCATGTCATGGCATCTAGCAACACAGTCGGCGTTTGGCGCAATATTTCTCGAGTTGAATTGGATCTTCAAAAACTAAATCTCGGTTTTTTCGATGCCTTCTCATTATGCATCGGATCTAGTATGAATTTTTTGTTTTGGCAGGATGTTTGGTTCGATGTCGTCTCATTCTCGAGGAGGTTCCCGAACTTATATGGTTTGGAGAAAAAAAAGTCATGTCTTGTATAGTTGTATTAGAGCGGGTTAAGACTGATGGCTTTGCATGGGAATGGAAGCATGGTTTTGGTAACTCCACAATCATAAATGAGTTCACTGATCTATTGCACCTTATCAGTGGAGTTCGACTTACACACTTGCCCGATCAAGTAAAATGTAAAATATCTTTTGATGGATCCTCTGCGGTACACCATATTCATAAATGGATTGACAAAAAGTTGACAACTTGTGGCTAGGTCAACATGCCATGGGTTGGAATTGCACCTTTAAAAGTTAACTGCTTTGTTTGGAGAATTGAATTAGGTCGTATCTCCGTGGCAAAATGTTTGGTGAATAGGGGAATCAATATCGGCTCTATTACATGCAAAATATGCAATACTGATGAGGAAGATAGTGAACATGCTTTCCTTCGATGCCCTCGAGTAAAGGAAGTATTATCATGGATTTTCAATTGGTGTGGGATTCCATTGCAAAATTTTCAAACGGTTACACAACTTATTGAGTTCGGTGTTGGGTGGAGTAATTGTCCCAAATAAAAGAAGGTGTTAACCACTATAATACAATGTATGCTTTGGTGTATATGGAAAGCAAGAAATGATGTGATGTTCAACAATATACATAAATCTTACTCGGTTATCGCGGGAGATATTATCTCAGCCTCATTCTTGTGGGTGAATCATAGGAGTAATTTATGTTGTAATTCGGTAGATTGGGGATTTGCCCTTTTTCGTCTTGCATGTAAAACTATTATTGTACTTCCTCCGTATCAAAATAAGTGACACAAATTTACTTACACGTTTTTTAAGACAAAAGATTAAAGTAGAGGCTAAAATATATTAAAGTACATAGTTAGTGGAGAATGAGTCTCATTTTCCTTGACTAAAGTGATATTAATGAGTTTTAAAAGTAAAAGTAAGGGTATAAGGGTAATTTTACTTTATTAAAGTGGATAGTTAGTGAGTATGGGTCCCACTATTTTTACCAAATAAGGAAAGTTTTCAAAGTGTGTCACTTATTTTGATACACCCCAAAATGGAAAGTGTGTCACTTATTTTGATACGGAAGAAGTACTTGTTTTGTCCGCCTTAGTTTATTGCTAAAGTTGGTCGTTATATATCTATTTATCGTTTCCAAAAAAAAGATAACAAATCGTCCACATGATTTAGCATAACAGAAAAGGCATTAAATTCTGATAAAAACAAATTAAGTAAGAAGCAATGAAAGAGGATGAACTAACGTACATTTCACGGAGATATGCGATGGGAGCAAGGATGGAGAGGGCAAGGGCGTCACGATACATGCAAAACACAATCGCCTTCACTCCACCATTCAAAGCTACTTTGGTAATCACATGATATCCTCCATTCAACAGTTGTACACACGCCATTGCCACGTGTGCCTTTAATGGCTCTCCTCCTCCACCGCCACCACGGCCACCGCCACTGCCACCAAATGAAATCTCCATCTAATTATCCGGTGACACACGCATATGAATTTACAAATCTTTTGGTGTATATACACGAAATATGATGATCAGTAGGTTGAGATTTCGTTATGAGTTCAACCGATTTGAAAATGACTGATGAATTATTAATATTATTATTGTTAGGTGGATGGTGGAATGTGATCAACGAAAAATATGAGGAGGTCATCTTAGGATTTAAGTAAGACAATTATATTAAGGTTGTATGAAAAAGTATCTGTCGGAATTTTAGTTAGCTTTGGTTTTGTCTAAATGAATGTTGAGAGCGGTTTACAACTTTAGATAGCGATTTTAACGTGTTGATGTAAGGATTAAAATGACGATTTAAAAAAGCAGTCAAACACGTCTTTTTGGGATCGGCCGGGTTTTTATAGACTTTTTCTATAAAAAAAAATTCACTTTTGATTTAAACAAGGATTTTACTCCACGTAAATTGCTACAGGTTTAAAAGCTTATATTTTTAAGTTGAGATTAAGATTGAGTTTTGAGCGGTATTTTTTAACGGCACCTAATCTTCTCATTTGCCTATAGTGGAACTTGAACTCATGACTTTTATAATTTACATCAATACCACTAGACTACAAAGCCTTAGTAGTTGCTTGGCAAATTGTTGACTGCGGGCTTGTGCTAAAATCTTGCGGCTTATCTGCATATGTTGGGGAGTTAGATATGATTCGATCTCTCTTGTCGGCCGGCTTTTTCACTTGGATGGTTCCATTGGGATCAAGGGGCGAAAAGGACGATGTTCTCCGCGGCCATCTACTCTTTCTTACGGTGCATATAGAAATATCATAATCATTTTATTTTTTTTGCAGGCTGACTACTTTATGTTTGTCCAAGATTTTTTTAATGTGCATAACCTTTGGTGTAAATATAGAAGTTAGTACTCATCAACAGAAAATAATTTTTTTCTTCATGAATAATGTATTTTCTTTTTATAAAATATAGTGTCACAAATATGTTATTTTATAAATTGTGCATGCTTGCAAATCCGTCGCAAAATACCAAGTTATAAAAACGCGTCATGGCAGCGCCAAGGCGTGAGACATGACTCCACCTCTATGAAATAATCTATGGTGACAACGTAAGACGCGTCTTACCGCGAGTTCTTTTGCGTTATGAAATTTGAATATTTTTTGTAAATTTATATTTTACAAGTTTATGTATATATATTTTTTGACTTCATATATAAATATCAATATAAATTAATTGATTTATATTTTTTTTTGAATTTAAAAAATTGCCAGAATTAAACAATGTACTAGAAAACGTTAGACTATGCGTAATGGGTGACCACACATCTGCACCACATCAGCTTTCTCTCTCCTGATCAAACACATGGCCAGACAGCGACCAATAGCCCGTAATGGGTGACAGATCGATTTTTTTTTTTTAAATTTCACTAATAAATAAAACATTACACTAAAAATAATTAAAAACATTACATTGATAAAAAAACATTACGTAAATAAAAAAAAAACTAGTGGTGGGGATGTCGATTCCAAATGTGTTCCACCAAATCAGATCTATGATTTAGAGGAGTTTGTTGGTTACGGATATCCCTGATAACTTGTAATACTTATTCAAGTGATCGTACGGGGTCAACTTCACTATGTCGCTCTTCCGGATGAAAGTCGGGAGATATCACCCTGCCTTTGTCTTTGATAATCATATTATGTAATATGATACAAGTGTACATCATATCCCTTATTTTGCTAACATTTGGGGACCTAGCAGGAGTTCTTATAATAGCTCATTTATTCTTTAGAACGCCAAATGCTCGTTCTATGTCTTTCCTTGCAGCTTCGTGCGCTTTCTTGTAGTTCCCCCGCTTAACATAATTCGCATCTGGGTGTGAAATAGACTTAACAAGAACAGACCAATCCAGATATATCCCATCAATAAGATAATATCCCCATTTGTAAGACACCCCATTTGCAAAAAAAGGTACCTCAGGCGCTTTCTCGTCTTTGAGATCATTGAAAATATGGGATGCTCGTAACACATTGATGTCGTTGTTCGACCCAGCGACACCAAAGAACGCGTGCCAAAGCCACAAGTCTTGTGAGGCAACCGCTTCAAGTAAAATGAATGGTTCGTTCTCGTGATCCCCTCTAACATATTTCCCACGGTAAGCATTTGGACATTGAGCCCAATGTCAATCAGTACGATCAATGCTTCCTAGCGTACCGGGAAACCTATGTTTCTCCTCATGAAAACTTATAGCTTCGTGTTAGTCCAGGACAGGTGAATTTCTACACCTATACGCTTTCACTGATCAATTTAAATTTTATGTAGACACTCAACACTTTTTAAACTTTTCTTTATTATCAATTTGATACAATAAAGATGCAAGCAGTTTGCGAAATAGCTAAGAACAGATCCTAACTAAACTACTTGCATGTGATAGACAACAAAAGATATTATCTAAGACAAGTTTATGATCAACAAATGATCAAGCACAAGACCAGACACTTTCGTTATACAGATTCAATTCTCGAATCAGATAACTAGAGTTAACTGGTGTGTAACATCCTAAAACCGGCCTAGTAGTTTTAGGTATATATTGATATATAATAAATATCTTTTTGCCCCTATGTGAAATTATTGGTTAGTTGTTTAAAAGATGCGATATTTTAACCATGGGGTTAAAATATCTTTTTACTAAAATGTTTAAATGATTGTATGATTTTTATATTTCTAGACCCTCTTTTGAAATGTGATTCCGGAAATATCTTCGTTGTTAAAATCAGAGTTCGTTTGGTATTTTAAATAAATTAACTACGAACCAGACCTTTCCGATTGTACTGCTAAAAATGGAGAAAGATATTTTAACCCCATGGTTTAAATAAATTTGGTATTTTAAATAAATTAACTACGAACCAGAGTTCGTTGTTAAAATCAGAGTTCGTTTGATATGTTAGATATGGTTTATGCCAAGTTTTGGTGAGATTTGATAAAAATTACTACTTTTATAGTTTTGGGTGATTTATGTCAAAATATGAACTAGTTATTGAGTTTAAGTGACTATTTGATGTAACATGTCATTTGTATGTTTATGACTTGTATTGTTAGTTATAGGGGTGCCCAAAGGGTTGACCCGACCCGACCCTAACCCGAACCCGAACCCGATTACGCTTATCGGGTCGGGTCTATTCGGGTTCCATGTTATTATCGGGTTTTTTAAACCCGACCCGACCAACCCGATTCGTTATCGGGTCGGGTTTCGGGTTATAATTTTTTACCTTTATCGGGTTCGGGTTGACCCGATTAGACCCGATTAAAGTTTAAGTATTTTATTTCCTACAAAAATTAACATATTTTTACTATTAAATCAATTAATTATCAAATTATATGATAAAGAATTCAACAAAAATCAATTAACAATTAAAAGTGTTAAATAAATATTCATAAAATTCAATATATTAAATAATTTCTATAGTTTTTATCAAAAATTCCTAACTCAAGTCTAACCCGACCAACTCGATCGGGTCAACCCGACAAACCCGAAACCCGACCAACCCGAACCCGACAAACCCGAATCCTTATCGGGTCAGGTTTCGGGTTAGAATTTTTTAACCTCAAACCCGACGGACCCGACCCGATAAGAGCCGGGTCGGGTCGGGTTGACCCGTTGGGCACCCCTAGTTAGTTATGTTAAGATAACATGTTAGAAAAGTTAATTGTGGTGTTTGACGAGTTATGGTGTCATTCGGTGCAAATGGTAGTTTTATATTTAAAATATAAGCTAGTAGTTGGAAGTTGTTGATATTAGTCTAGAAATGGAATTTGATCTTGTTAAAATGACTAGTAAGTTATGAATTTCCCAACGTTATGATTATAGCTTTATAGTGGTGTTTGGAAAGTGTTGAAGTCAAATATAGGGTTTTGACCCGTTTGGGTAAATATGGTGAAAGTTGACTAAATGTATTTAGTATGGATTTACTTGGTCTATGAATGACAACAACATGATAACTACATAATTTGGTGATGTATAAGTTGTTTACATGATTGTAGTTATGGAAAGTATTATGGTTTTAATAATCCGGTTTTTAACCCGTTTGAATGTAAGAAATGCAATATGGCTAGTTGACTTGTTGTGTAAGTGTAAATGGTCATCACATGTTCATATGATGTTGCAAGTGTTTAGTTATCTAGTTGGTGCAAGTGTTAGTGTTAAATTTATGTTTAACATTGTTTATAATTTTGGTGGAATTATATACTAATTCGGTAATCCTTTGGATTCTCAGGAAACGGGAGGACAACTCAGTGACATTAGACTACTGAGTTGGTGACAAGGAGAAGGTTACGGTGAGTGGATCTAATCTCCAACTTGTGTTTAGTTACAATTGGTTTGGAATAGACCGTTTGTTGGAAAAATGTAGGAAAAGGGTTGTGCAGGGAAAACTCGCGAACACGAGTATAAACTCGTGAACACGAGTTTATTGGGCAGAAAATTGGACTCGTGAACACGAGTATAAACTCGCGAACACGAGTTTATTGGGCAGAAAATTGGACTCGTGAACACGAGAATCTTCGCGACTGCGAAGCACTAGTTCGCGACGCGAACTCAGCCTTCGCGACACGAGGTTGACTGGTTTTGTTTTTCGACGCGATTCTTCGTATCTAGCTTGCTTGTTTGGTACCTGTTTGATCGGGTTGAGCGAAATAGGATATGTGCACATAGATGAAGGGTTTCTACTTGAATGGTAGCAACAACTCGGTTAGTGGCAATCGAGGATAGGGACGAGGTCAGTGTCGGATGGATAACGGCTGGGCATAGTGTATCGACTAACAGGGTATTCGAGCCCTACATGTATTTGTTGCATGGTTAAGGGGGTTTACCCTGGGTGTTGGGTATAGGCCAACGGTTACTGTGGTTTTGGCCAACCACGGTTTAAGGCCCGCAAAGCCACCGTTCCTCAGTGATAGTGATTACCCAACGCGGAGATGTAGTAATACTTCCGTGTTTAGCAATCGGAGATGTATAATTACTTCCATGCTTAGTGATTAGACAGTTAGCGGTTACTGGTTCGGTGGAACAGTGATTCAGTGGAACAATGGTTAAGTGGTTACGAGGAGTAACGATCGTGGAGATGTTGGTGCTAGCTTGTTGAGCTTTATATAATTTGTAGATTATGTTCATTCACTTAGCTTTGTGCTAATCCCTCATTCGTTGACCCTTTTCAGGTTGATCGGTGCTTTGGACGGAATGGGTGACCAAGCTCAAATGGATATGTTTGTAAAATGAGCCATGTCGTTAAGTGACACCGTTTAAATATTATTATTTTGGAGTTTATTTCGGGATGTTTGGTTTGTAAACCTAAACCTAAACTTATTATTATCTTTATGCTTCCGCACACCTTTTTAAAAAAAATACGGTTTCTAAAATTTGCGGTGTTACAACTTGGTATCAGAGCTTCGGTTTGGCGATGGATACACTGTTAGGTGTTTCATTCCCAAATCGTGGCTCGAGTTTGGTCAAGCATTCCGGACGAGTGGGATTAGAGCAACGGTGAATGAAGTTAGTTGTAGTTAGCATGTAGTTACGAACGATTTAAACTAAGCTTTCGTGAGTTGTTGTGATTGTTATAGATATGACAGGTAAAGAGAACCCGACCCCCTTGGCCCTAGGAAACGTTGGCACCTCAAGTAACGATGCGGGAACTACCAGAGGAGTATATATACGCACGTTGGGAAATGAAGTGCACTAGTGATGGTCAATTTGGGCAAGATGGAAATTGACCTTGGGAAAAGAAAATGGGTTGTACGTCAAGGACGGGGGCGGTCGGGGAATCTTCACCAACGGTGGACCGATAGTGATAGCTCGGGTATGTTTTGATAACTCAATACTTGTGCTTATGTAGAATTGTTAATTGAGTAGGTCGCTTAATTAAGATTTGTGAAATGTTGTGATGAACTGAACTGCTTACCTTTGGTGTGTTATGTCGCTCGAATTAGAATGAATGATTGCCTATTGATTTGGGATACATCATACGTGACGGGAGTTTTGTAGATATAAGTAATGCATGCTTACATGTTCCTTTTATTGAAACTTGGACTAGGTTTAGTGTGAGATGATGTATGGGTTAGTCTAGTTAATCAAAGTTATGAATAAATGTTATAGAAGATTGAATCTTTTCTTGGTTGTCGGGACACACATAGTGTCTCGGTGGTTAAAATTGCTCGTTTTCATGTTGTGCAAATTGATGACAAGTTGATTGTTTTTGTTTTTGGTAGTTCCTTCACTTCCGGAGAAGCGAAGAGAATTGGTTGTATGTCAGTTTCGGTCACAATATATGTGACCGTGGATCAAATCGAGTGTAATGGTAATTATTGTAGACTTCATGAATGTGATGCTTGTGTTTAAAATGGATGGAATTGTATACGTGAATTGAATAGTCCAAGTAGGACTAGTGTTTGTTATGTGAAAAAGTTGAAACTTTTATTGTGACCCGTCGGGTCACATGTAGTGATTTGAATTGTGAGAACCAGAAATGCCTGTCCAAAGTGATTAAATTGATGCTCGCTTTTGTTATAACCATTAATTATGACCATCAGTCAATGTTAAAGATCTGAATGACCTGAAATGTTATGATGCAAATCGTGATTTGTTTCCTATGTTGAATTTGGAGTCTGAAAGTGACTAATGAATTGTGTGTGTAGATCTTTTGAGATGACTTGCGTAAATAACGATTGAAGATAAATGAGTTTGTTAAATGATTTGCATTGATTATGGAATTATTTAAGAAGGCTTTGAAAATGTGATTTATACTTTAATCTAGTGTTTAGATTAACGATTGTATTGAAATGATTTACGTTAATAAAAAATTGATCATAGTTTAAATTGGTGAATTCTTTTTAAAATTACTCAAGGTGATGATGATGTTTTATGGATGGTAATGAAGGTTGTCAAATTGAGATTTTGAGCTTTTATGTCTTAAGAGATATGCTTCTAGATGAAATATCGTGTTAGAAACGATAACTATTGTTTATGCCTAATTGTGAATTGAATTGATGAAATTACCTTGCTATTTGGAAGTTAATAGGTAAGAGTCAAGAACTAGTTGAATTGTAATTGGTTGACTTGAAGTCTAAGTAAAAGTTGACAGTTAATTGAAATGCTTATTAGTCATCACATGAGTTTGACATGTTAATGAACTGTGAATTGTATGTTTGAAATCGTTATGGTAAATTTCTCAATGTCGACCCGTTAAAGGTAATTAGTGTCAAGACTTGATTGAATGCATTTTAAAATTTCTAGACTTTGATTATGATGATAATCGTTTGATAATTGCTTGTGTTGGTTTGGTGTGTAGCGTGACATGTTATGGAAGTAATAAAAACAATTTTTGGATAATAAAAAACTTGTTTTGATCCGTTAGGTCACGAGTATGACTAATTGGGTACAAAAGATGTTGCTATTTATATTGCCATGATTGTAATGAGATATGTGGGGTAGACTTGAATTGTGTAAACTTTGACTAGTTTTGTCAAAACGTGCAACTTGACTTTGTAAAATTTTGTAATCCGTGTAATATGGCCAATTAAGCATGGAATGGTATATGATTGTTAGAAGTATGTTTAACTAGAGACTTTGATAGTGCCACAGAGAATTGCCCGATTTTGACCCGTTTGTGCTTAGTATGCAAAATTGATGTGACTTTATCTCAGGAAAGTGTATTTTTTGAAATTAATTGATTAAGACCGGAAATTTTGATTTGGAAATTCTTAAAATTGCGGGTCGTTTAACGAGTTAAACTGTGCAAGATTGTAAATATTGATAGAATAAAGAAGAAAACGAGTAGGTATTTCAGACTTAAAATACTTTGGTGACCTTGTGTAAGGAAATTTTTTAAAACATATGCTTGTGGATCACTTTTATGTCATGAGGAATGCTATCTGAACCATAAATGGTAATTGCTATATGAGTATTGAGATTAATTTGAATGTGTATAGACTAAAGAGATGAATTGATTGTTAATTGAAATGACGATGTTTTGCGGGAACATAGCATGAAATTGATTGGAATAGAGTCGTAGACTTAATGTGATAAATTCTTGTTAATTGAATATTGTTTTTGGATTCCGAGGACGGAATCCTTTTTAAGGGGGGTAGAGTTGTAACATCCTAAAACCGGCCTAGTAGTTTTATGTATATATTGATATATAATAAATATCTTTTTGCCCTTATGTGAATTATTGGTTAGTTGTTTAAAAGATGCGATATTTTAACCATGGGGTTAAAATATCTTTTTACTAAAATGTTTAAATGATTGTATAATTTTTATATTTCTAGACCCTCTTTTGAATTGTGATTCCGGAAATATCTTCGTTGTTAAAATCAGAGTTCGTTTGGTATTTTAAATAAATTAACTACGAACCAGACCTTTCTGATTGTACTGCTAAAAATGGAGAAAAAGTCAAAAGAGGCCCCCTTTTCCCTTGCCTTGGACGGTAGTGGTATAGGGGAGGGTCCCCATCATTTTCATTTGCAAGAAAACTTCATTTTATCTTTTTAAAATCAAACATATCAAAAACCCTCTCAAACTTTATGTTTTCTTGGTGATTCTTGAAGCTTTTTAACTCAAATCTTCTCTCCTCTAGCCTAGATCTCGAATTTGTTCAAGTTCTTGGGTAAGCTTTTGTTCCTTGTTAAGTTCTTGAAGTTCTTGAAAAAAAAGATGAACTAGGGTTTATGTTCTTGAATGATTCTTGCTAAATGTTGTCATAAATGATATATTATGTGTTTATATAAGCTTTCTCGTGTTATGTATACATTATTTGTGTTAGGAACTTAATTTCATGAAATTGTTCATGAACTTCCATTAATGGAGTTTGGAGGAAAAAGATGGGTCTCTAGTAAAGATATTTAGATCTTGGAATTTTATGGTTTTTATGGTTAGTTTGGGTTAAACTAACATGTTGGAAGTGTCAAATGTTAAGATGTTTAATTATTAATTGTTGGATGAAATTGTTGATTAAAAAGTTGTACGGATCTTAAGTCTAAATTGTAAATTAGCTATTGTGTTAAATGACTAGTTGGTGAAATATGTCAATTGTATGTATTATGGGTTTTGGTGCTTGTTTATGTCAAATAAGATGTTTGATATGTTAGATATGGTTTATGACAAGTTTTGGTGAGATTTGATAAAAATTACTAGTTTTATAGTTTTGGGTGATTTATGTCAAAAAATGAACTAGTTATTGAGTTTAAGTGACTATTTGATGTAACATGTCATTTGTATGTTTATGACTTGTATTGTTAGTTATGTTAAGATAACATGTTAGAAAAGTTAATTGTGGTGTTTGACGAGTTATGGTGTCATTCGGTGCAAATGGTAGTTTTATATTTAAAATATAAGCTAGTAGTTGGAAGTTGTTGATATTAGTCTAGAAATGGAATTTGGTCTTGTTAAAATGACTAGTAAGTTATGAATTTCCCAACGTTATGATTATAGCTTTATAGTGGTGTTTGGAAAGTGTTGAAGTCAAATATAGGGTTTTGACCCGTTTGGGTAAATACGGTGAAAGTTGACTAAATGTATTTAGTATGGATTTACTTGGTTTATGAATGACAACAACATGATAACTACATAATTTGGTGATGTATAAGTTGTTTACATGATTGTAGTTATGGAAAGTATTATGGTTTTAATAATCCGGATTTTGACCCGTTTGAATGTAAGAAATGCAATATGGCTAGTTGACTTGTTGTGTAAGTGTAAATGGTCATCACATGTTCATATGATGTTGCAAGTGTTTAGTTATCTAGTTGGTGCAAGTGTTAGTGTTAAATGTATGTTTAACATTGTTTATAATTTTGGTGGAATTATATACTAATTCGGTAATCCTTTGGATTCTCAGGAAACGGGAGGACAACTCAGTGACATTAGACTACTGAGTTGGTGACAAGGAGAAGGTTACGGTGAGTGGATCTAATCTCCAACTTGTGTTTGGTTACAATTGGTTTGGAATAGACCGTTTGTTGGAAAAATGTAGGAAAAGGGTTGTGCAGGGAAAACTCGCGAACACGAGTATAAACTCGTGAACACGAGTTTATTGGGCAGAAAATTGGACTCGTGAACACGAGTATAAACTCGCGAACACGAGTTTATTGGGCAGAAAATTGGACTCGTGAACACGAGAATCTTCGCGACTGCGAAGCACTAGTTCGCGACGCGAACTCAGCCTTCGCGACACGAGGTTGACTGGTTTTGTTTTTCGACGCGATTCTTCGTATCTAGCTTGCTTGTTTGGTACCTGTTTGATCGAGTTGAGCGAAATAGGATATGTGCACATAGATGAAGGGTTTCTACTTGAATGGTAGCAACAACTCGGTTAGTGGCAATCGAGGATAGGGACGAGGTCAGTGTCGGATGGATAACGGCTGGGCATAGTGTATCGACTAACAGGGTATTCGAGCCTTACCTGTATTTGTTGCATGGTTAAGGGGGTTTACCCGGGGTGTTGGATACAGGCCAACGGTTACTGTGGTTTTGGCCAACCACAGTTTAAGGCCCGCAAAGCCACCGTTCCTCAGTGATAGTGATTACCCAACGCGGAGATGTAGTAATACTTCCGTGTTTAGCAATCGGAGATGTAGAATTACTTCCGTGCTTAGTGATTAGACAGTTAGCGGTTACTGGTTCGGTGGAACAGTGATTCAGTGGAACAGTGGTTAAGTGGTTACGAGGAGTAACGATCTTGGAGATTTTGGTGCTAGCTTGTTGAGCTTTATATAATTTGTAGATTATGTTCATTCACTTAGCTTTGTGCTAATCCCTCATTCGTTGACCCTTTTCAGGTTGATCGGTGCTTTGGACGGAATGGGTGACCAAGCTCAAATGGATATGTTTGTAAAATGAGTCATGTCGTTAAGTGACACCGTTTAAATATTATAGTTTTGGAGTTTATTTCGGGATGTTTGGTTTGTAAACCTAAACCTAAACTTATTATTATCTTTATGCTTCCGCACACCTTTTAAAAAAACGGTTTCTAAAATTTGCGGTGTTACAACTGGTGGTTTACACTCTGCTCGAGGGAATAAAGTTCTGGAGTAAATTCAGCAGCGTGTAACCTTGTTGGGTGCACACTGGAATCGATTGTCTAAGTCCTCAATTTATATCATAGGGAAACGTAGAGCCAAAGGAATGATCGATCGATTCCACGTGTGAAAATTTCGTTGGTGTAGAGGATATATCATGGGACGCGCACGACTAATGAAATTCTGACAGTACTTTCTGTCATCTTGTGATCACTGATATCTGCTAGAAGATATGCAAGATATTCCCATAATCAGCGATGCACAAACTTGTGTTTTACTTGTGTCTTTTTGTGACACTGAAACTTCTAGCCTATGTACACTTCTGGTGGCCATGAGTCTTCGGATACTCATGCTTCTTCAGATGGCTTTCAGCTTCAGTGACCTGCAGTAAGAGTTTTGCTTAGAGAAGTATCTGTTTGATGGTACAACGTTTTGTCCAATGCGTTGAACCTGTTACACTATCTGATCTGTTAACCAGTATTTGATTCCGCACGGGGAACTAATCGTTGTCACAGATAGTGACAGATAGTGTAACTGGGTAACTGAAATCCGAACTGATCAGATACAGTTACCCACAATCTGAGGAACTGATCCTCAGATTGTCTTCTAACTATTTGCCTTAATGTCTTTATTAAATCTCTTCATTGGGGGATGCTTTTCAGCGACCCAACAATCTCCCCTATTTGATGTAGACAAATAGTTCGGCAACTCCCCCTGAATATGTGAAGGTTTTATATTTAACCTTGAGTATTTTTCACAATTCAGAGGGTCTTCGACGTACCTAGAAAACATTACAATATATGGTGAGCTGGTTGAATCTGATCACACTACAGTTCATAACTCATATTTTCTTTTTGAGTTTTTCTAAGTATTTAGCAAGCAAGTAAACTCAGGTATGTCAAAATCATCATCATTAACTGATAATGTTCATTCATCAGAGAGTAGTAGAAAAATACATAAAGGATTTCAGTTACAGAATAAAAGACAATACGAATAGCCGTTCTTCATTATTCTTCTTCTTTTGGAGCAAATGGAAGTAAATCGTTCACTTCTTTTTCTTTTTCTTTCGTGTGATCCTTGATCAGCTGTCTGATGGCTTCAAGTGAAGGAGTGAATCTGATTGACTTCAAGTGATTGAAATTTGCTCTTTTCAGCTCTGCTATTCTTTGGAACCTCATTTCCTGATGAGCGCCTCTAAAGAAAAATCCTTCTTCTGGTAGCTGAATGCATTTTCCCTCGATTGGAGCAGCATGAACAGGCAGTGCAGTATTTATTCCTTCGCAGTTTGGCAGTTCCCCTCTATCAATTAGCATTTGAATTTCCTTTGCTGCAGAGGTTCTCTTGGCTCTTTTCTTTGGTAGAAGATCAGTTCCAGTCGCACTTGATTCTCTCTTTTTGGTGCAGTTTTCTTTTACTTCATTGTATTCTTCAATAAGTCTATGGATTTATTTTAACACTCTCTGTGATGCGTCAGCTTAAGTGAATTTGTGTCGTGCTAGAATTTCTTTGAGGTCGCTTATGCTGAGCCGATTGAGTTTGCTGAAAGGTATATAATCCACTTTTTTTGGGGATTTCTGACTACTTCCACACGAGTACCTTGAGCTTTGGAGTGACGAGTTTTGAGCTTTAGGATCGGTTCATTCCTAATTCTGGTTTCTTTTAATCTTAACCATTCAAGAACCTCCTTTTTCTTTTCAGCTAATTGCTAAGAAATTCTTCTTTCAGATAGCTTTTGTGCATTGACGGCAGAGGCCTTGAGATTGTCTTCTATGGCTATAGTTTCAGCTTCTCTTGTTCTTTCTTCGTTGTCAATGTCATAGTACCACACAAGCAACCTTCCATAGGAAATACCATTGTATTTTATATAGTTTTCCAGAGACATTTGTACGTGTGAGGCAACATCTTTGATGTGTTGGAGCTCATCTGAAGATTTTGGCAGTCTTTTAAGTACTTCCATCACGTTGCTTGTTTATAGGGCTTTTGAGATCCCTTCTTTTTCATGTTGAGGAGTTTTTGAACGTGAAGCCTTTCTGCTATTTCTTCTTGAATTCTAAAGGCCTTATGAGTTCTTCTTGACTCAGCTAAATCGGGGCTTATCATGTTAGGCTGTAAGGTGGAGATTCTTGGTGGTCTGGCCGGAGGTTTGGGAGCAAAAATAGTTGTATCGTTGCTACTGCCAGTACCAAACAAATTCCTTTCCTCCATTTGTACGTCCTTGTATTCTTTAAGCGAGAGACCGGCTGCTTGGGCTGCACGCAGACGATCTTTTTCATCTTTTCCAGGCTCATATTTTATCCCCTTTTGTTTATCACATGAGCTAATGAGGGGTTCTTTTCTATTGAGAAGAAGCTTGTTGGAGCGGGTTCTCTTTTTCCACCAAGTGAAATGACGTTTTTTTAAATTAATCTTGGTCTAATATGATCAACTGCAGTTGTGGTTTCAGATGTGACTATATTATCAGTTTCAGATAACTCAACTGAATTGATCTGTTCATATTTCTTTTCAGCTTCTTTTTCTTCTTCAGTTGACATGTTCTTATTTTCATCAGTATCTTCAGTTTCTTTGACCATAGATACTACAACGTCTTCAATTTCCATTTCTTCAGCTTCTTCTGTATCATCATGAATAATCTGCCTTTTGGCCTCAGAGAGTCTTAGAAGATCTTCAACTGTTGTTTGTTGAATTGGTTAAAACTCAGCAATTTTTTTGATAACAGGATCTTCCATGGGTGGATAGGTGATTCTTAGTATTTCACCTTCATATCGATATCTACTAAGCATTTCTTGAAAGTTGATGACTTCCACATCGGCACCCTGATCAACATGCACACCTATCTCCCCTGACGAACTAGGGGAGGCACCTCCACAATTTCGACAATTTGGGGTGCAGGCTCGGGTTGCTGAACCGGTTGAATAAAAAATGCGAGATTTTGAACAGGCCCAAGAAAAGCTTACAGTTGTGCATTGATACTGTTAAAACCTTCATTCATTTCTTCACGAATATCTGAGGACGTTTTTGCAATTGCAGCCTTCAAATCAGATACTTCAGTTGTAAGATTGTTGACTTGTTCGATAGCTAAGAAGAATAACATCAGCTGAAGTACAAGTATATTCATAAACCTTCATCTGAGTACGTACTTACCTCTAGGAATCAAGTCAAATCAGCAGCTATACAAGAGTGATCATTCGAAGTCTATGGCCGAAGGACAGAGACCAGAAGAAGACCATTCAGCTGATAGTGGAATCAGCTGATGGTACCTGCTGCAGATAAAGACTTGGTGGAAAATATTCTTGACACTTTGAACATTTTCCTTTCCTGCTCAAAGAATAAGAAAACAATGAAGATCTTCTATTTTGGAATAGAAGATAATATGCCAGTACATCATCGTTTGTCCCTCCAAGCATGTAAAGGGAAAGTCAACTTCTTTTGTACTAACATAGTACACCTTTTCATTGTGCGTCAGAAAAGGTAACAAAAGGAGTTGACACAAAGTAAAATTGGGACTATAACCTATGCAAGTGCATTAAATGTTTCCGTGGACAAGTCTACATCGACGAATGATATGTTTACACGTCGATTAACTTGTGGACAAAGGAACATGGACTTGGGCTATATATAGAGACGTAAATCCTTGCATTTATACACACATTATAGCATTCATAGCACAAGAACATTCTCTTAGAGTTTGTTATTGTCTGGTATTAACTCTCTCATAGTTATTACTCAGGCATTCAATATCAGCTGTTGGTATCAGCTGATATAACTCTCATTGCATAGTCTTCTAGTTTAAGCAAGCAAAAGTGTCACTTCAAGTATAAAGTTTTAGTTAGTGTGGACTATTTATTTCCGCAAACTTTGTATTGTATTATGTTGTTTTAATAAACTCTTAATCATTGAAAACTTGTGTGTTCTTTATCTTATTGTCTTTACTTAGCCTTAACGCAACACATTAGTGTTGTTGGGATCCAACAACTGGTATCAGAGCAAGTGTCA
Source organism: Calendula officinalis (assembly GCA_963853835.1). Classification (NCBI taxonomy): domain Eukaryota; kingdom Viridiplantae; phylum Streptophyta; class Magnoliopsida; order Asterales; family Asteraceae; genus Calendula; species Calendula officinalis. Next base: position 53,846,862 of record OY970825.1, read on the forward strand.
AAGTTTTTTTCCATCAACTTTGAGCATTTGTTATGGCTGAACCTACAACATCCGATCTTCCATCATCTGGAAAACCTCCCAAACTCACTCAAACCAACTATCCCATGTGGAAAACTTGCATGTTGTCTCACATGGTTACCTATCACCCAAAACTTCAAGACAATATAACGATAGGAAAATATATCCCCAAAACCCGTATTTCTGGTACCCCTGAAATACCAGAACATTATGTTGTGAAATCTGAAGCACAATGGACAGACGCTGAAAAACGTCTTGTTCATCTTGAAAATAAAGGAAGGGATATGCTTTTTCAAGCAGTTGGTGATGAACTGTATCACACCATTTAATTATGTGACTCAGTCAAAGAAATGTGGGAAAGGTTGGCTGAAGTTTATGAAGGCACATCCCTTGTGCGTGAACATAACAAAAACATGCTCATTCATGACTACGAGCTATTTAAAGCCAAGCCTAGTGAGACTATAGCTCAAACATTCAATCGTTATAACATTCTGTTAAACGAGCTGAAGTCTCATGGGGTTGAAAAGGACGATATGTCCAAGGATGTGTAAGTTTATGGCAGCCTTACCCTTTAAATGGGCTACCATTACATCACCTACTCTAAAAGATTATACTCTTTCTTCTCTCTACGGCATGTTTCTAAGCCATGAGAGAACTATACTCAACAAATTTCAACCTCCAAAGGACTCTAAAGTGAGCTCCACAGGATCTTCAGCTGCTCTTGTTTCTATAAACAAACCCAGCAGGATTGAATATCCTCCATCAGATGATGAAGCTGACACAACTTCAGTTGTTGATCTGTTCAACATACTTGAGGTCAACATCGAAGAGATCGATGAAGACGAAGACAATGAAGCCCTTATAACTGAGCTTGCCTTACTTGTCAAAAACAGAAAATTCTTCAAAGGCAAATCTGGCTCCTCAGCTAAAGGCTCAAGTAGCAGACCTATCTTGTCAACTGCATCTTCCAGACCCTCTGGAAGTACACCTGACATCTCTGAGATAACTTGCTACAACTGCAACAAAAAGGGACACTATGCTAACGACTGCAAGCAAAAGAAAGCAAGTTCATCATCTTCAGCTGGTGAGTCCATTGAAGAAAAATACAAAAAGCTACAAGCCTTCACCAAAAAGATCCTAGAAGAAAAGAAGGCACTTGAAGGCAAAGTTGCTGACAAGGGTCTTGTAGCTGAAACTCACGATTGGGACCTGATGATGATGAACCAATGGCCACAATGTATTTGATGGCTCGTGTTGATGAAAGCATTACAGCTGATGATGCTAGTTCGTATCAATGGGTCAACATAGTTCACAAAAAGGTATCCTCTCTAATCTCTGCTGAGGCCTCTAAAGCCAAAAATATTGTTGATTCCATTGTTTGTGACTTACACTTCATTGATCAGCTGAAAGGTGAATGTTTGAATAAACACAGTGCTATTCTTCGTGAAAATGCTTTTCTAAAAGAAAGATTAATTAATCACAAAACTTTAAAAGAAGAACTTTCTGAAACAAAATTTATAAACTCAGTTCTTCAACACGATCTTAATGAGAAAGTTAAAGAACTTGAAGCAATTAAAAAGATTTGTGAATCATGGTCTCGTTCATCCAAACATGTGAGTGAGAGTGTGAACTCACAGAGTCCTAGTCAAGTACAAACTGTATTAGGAGGAGATTTCCTTGCTGCAGCCGTTGTACCTAAAAGCAGTACGGATGATCCGTACTACTCATCAGCTGATGCTCTTGTGCCAGCTGAGGAGTTGGTGTTTGGTTGCTTTGTTAAGTCCACAAAAACCTATGCTATTGAGATGTCCAAAGAAGAACCTTCTGAAACTATTGGTGAAGAGTCATCAGCTGACTCTTCAGCCATAGTTGTTAGGACACACACAGTAGTTATTGTTGAGCCAAGTAAGTCTATCTTGGGCTCAGCACCTGCTGTCTCTTCTGCTAGACCTCAAAGGAAGACTTACAAGACAATAGGAAAGAAAACTGTTCTTACACCCTTCAAGGGTGAGACAGCTGGAGTTCGCACTCGAGCTGCAAAGAACAAAGGTAAGAGTGTTCTAAAAAACACTCCAAGTCCTTTTTCAACTGGTCCTGTCAAACAACTGAAAGGAAAGGTCAGCAAGCTGACATCACTCGTTCAAACTCTGACTATCTCAGATAATCAGAAAGGGATTTTGGGTCCAGTACCCAGCCATGTTGCTTCGCCCTTCACTCCACTTCAAAAGAACAGAAAATGATACAAGTGTGGAGATCGTGGGCACATGGCAAGTGAGTGTGACAGCACAAGATTAAGACCCTCTCCAACTTCAGCTTGTGAGCCTATTTAAAACCCAACCCCTGTGAGCTCCAGCAGGAAATCACAAGGACCCACGGAAGTGTGGGTTCCCAAAAAGAACTAACTCTTTTAAATTTATGTGCAGGGTGATCAAAGCAAACATGTCTGGTACTTAGACAGTGGTTGCTCAAGACATATGACTGGATACAAATCCCTGCTGAAAGAGTTTGAAGTTTGTACTAGTCCTCCAGTAATTTTTGGTGATAATGGTAGAGGCTCAACTGAAGGTTATGGATCCATCTCAAATGGATTTATAAAAATCACAAGAGTTGGTTATGTGAATGGGCTGAAACATAATTTAATCAGCATTAGCCAACAATGTGATGCAGAGTTCTCGGTGAACTTTAATAAGTATAGAGGAACGGTGACAGTTAAGAGTGGAAAAGTCGTGCTTATCTTTAATGACTTACGAACACAAGTCATAACTCTAATTTAACATATCTAGTTTTTTTGTGTCTAATAATGAAATTAAACATTTATCCATTAGATTCTCCAAAATATGCCCTAGGGACACATTTATAAACTTTGCGACTTTCTTGTGTAGCTCCCACTAATTCCAACAACCATGATGGAAGTTAAGCAAACACAATCACTAGTTTGTACTTGGTGAACACACACTAATAAACTTATTATATATAAACCATATATAATAATCTCAGTTTGTTTAAACTAATCTTATATTTAACTTAGACTAGTTAAATATAGGTTCTTAATTTCCTATGTTATTTTACCCTTGATCATTAATCTAGTATTTTACGTAACTTGTAATATACTTGTATAAATAACTAGTTATAATTACTTATAACTCTATACAATCTAATATTTATAACTTTCGTATTATTATATATTTATAATAAAACCTTACTTTGTACAATTTCTAGTTGTTTACAACTTTGTACATTTCTAGTTTAATTATAACTTAATACAAAATACTAGTTACTTAATATTACAACTAAATGATCAAAATAACATATATATTTAATGTTCCATTTAATCTTGTATTTAATATATATATATATATATATATATATATATATATATATATATATATATAAATATATAATCTATATCTTTAAAACCTATAATATTCTAGTAAGAATATTACAACTAATTTGTACATATGTATTTATATATATATATATATATATATATATATATATATATATATATATATATATATATATATATATATATATATATATATATATAATCTATATCTTTAAAACCTATAATATTCTAGTAAGAATATTACAACTAATTTGTACATATGTATTTTAACTTACACTAATTAAAATACGTACAAACTATTTTATCTTTTAAAATTCGATTTAAATATGTAAAAAATTCCGCAAATTATATATTAATGTAAATACATCTTGTTAATTTTAAAACTTTAAAATTAAAACTTCAGTTTTATCCTTATTAAATTTAATTAATTAAACCTTATCTTGTTCTTGATCAATTAGAACCTAGTTTTAACTTTCTTGATCAATAACATCTTTTAGTTAAAGATTAATCCTAATCAATCCTATTCAAACAATTATTAAACTTTGTTTAAATTTTAGGATAGATTATAACTTTAATAAATTTATTTAAACTTACTAATTTAAATCTTCTAGACAAATACTTTGTCTAGATTTCTAGATTTAAAGAACTAGTTTTAATGAACCTATTAAAATAATAATCAAACCTCATTAAACATAAACGTGTTTAATTTTCTAGGTTCTAGATTATAATTCTTGATTAATCCTATTATCCAATTAAACTAAACTAGTTTAATGTTCTTGGTCCTAGGTTACTTCTAGGGTTTTGAAAAATTCCTAAAGCTCAAGAAGCTTTTCCACCAATTAAACTAAACTAGTTTAACATACTTGGTGTCCAAGTTTACGTACTCCAGGATTTCGAAATCTTGGTAGAAAAGGAAAGAATCTTTTTTGACCAATTAAACTAGGCAAGTTTAACATACTTGATCATGGATTTCGAGAATCAATAGGAAAAAGGAAAGAATCATTTTGACCAAAAACTTTAATATTCTTGATCCTAGGGTTCTTCAATTTTAGAAATGCATGGGAGGGGGAAGAAACCTTTTGACCAATTAAACTAAACTAGTTTAATGTTCTTGGTCTTAGGGTTCTTTTAGTGAACTCGAAAATACTAGCGCTAGAATCCTTTTGACCAATTAAACTAAGAAGTTTAACATTCTTGGTCCTAGGGTTCTTTACCCTTTTCGAATCTCACAAGGAAGAAAAAGAAGAAGGAACAAAAAATTAAAAAAAAAACTTGGAAACTTAACAAACAAAAACTTTGTTATTCTTGTTTAGATTTCTAAGCCATTGCTCTGATACCACTGAGGGTTTCATAACTCTGATCAACCCATTGGGTCGACCACCTAGTTTCTTGGTTCGAACTATACTGACAAGAACATGATGGTGTTCTTGCCGGTTAAACCAACTAGCTGGTTTAATCCGTAAAAGCGGAACTGAGATTAAACCTAATCCTTAAACCCTAAAGGATTATAGGAACTTGGAAATCAAACTAGATTAACAAGAAAAGAAACCTTGTACGAAAAACTCGAACACACACATTGCTTGTGTGTGTTCGTCGACTTCCACCAAGAACCATAGGGTTCTATGGAATCGGTCTAACAAGAGGAAGAGAGGAAGAGAGGGTATTCCAAAACATACCTTAATCTTTCGTAAGTAAGTCCACTGATGATGAACACAACGAGAAACCTTCTAGTCGGTTCTTGCAACGATCCTTGAATAACTCGATCGATCTTCGAAGAACGCAAAGAACGAACGAAGAACACGAAGAACACAAGCTTGTGTTCTTGGGGTGTTCGGCCGAATTCAAGGGGCGGGAGGAGGAGAATTTCGTGGCTTGGGGTTAAGCATTAGAGGAATTAGGTTAAGGCTAAGATCTCCTATTTATAATAGAAGATCTTTCACTTAGAACCCTTCTAGTTTAATTAAGATTAACTTCTTAATTAAACTTATCCTTTTACATATTCAACCCTCATAGTTTTACTATTTATTATTGTCACACTTAATTATCAAATGTCTTACTATTATACACTTATATATTCCGGTATATACATACACGAAATATATACGTGTGTTTTATACCTTTAATAATTAATTATATAATAACTTTTATATAACCTTTAGACAATAATATTATCCAATTACTATATGATTTAATAGCTTTATATCATACCATGGATAATCTATAATTAACACATTGTATATTACTCAACTAGTAAATGTACAAATACTTGTATTAATTAGTTAGTTAAACTAATCTAGTAATAAGTTAAACTTAACTTAATACTTAACTGATTCATAATGACTATTATGAATCATTCATCTCCAAGTATCATTGCATAATAACTACTCATATTACATGCACTCACCGGTGTGACCCTTAAATGTTTCGTAGGCATGGATGTATCACCATAGGTTGACTAACTCTGCACATAATTCCAACAGAGAAGAGATCAAGAATAGTGGAAAGAGTTTCAACACGTTGTTCCATACGATCAAAGGATTTTTGGATTTTCATCTGGTGAACGTTTTGCTGATCCTGGACCGTATCCATCTGACTACAAATGGCAGTGACTGCTCGTTCAGTTTGTTTAATCGCCAGATCAACATCTTCACCCCTGGTTTGCGGGCCTTTTGAAAAATACTTTGTAGCAGGCACTGCGTCAGCAATGGGATCCTTCGGAGGCAGCGTAGGAATAGTTGCTTGCTCAGTTTTGTTTGCATTGATGGTTTTGTCTGTGAGAACACCGAGTGGATCTGATGACTGGTCAATGAGATAATTTCGATGCAGAGGAGTTGGAGAACGTTTAACATCTTCATCATCATCAGAGCAATCTGATGGTCTTTCGAATTGAACAGCATCCTTGTTTAAGTTTTGAATCGGCTAACTTATGATTCGATTATGTACAGAGAAGTTAAAATCACCATCAACTAGAACTTCACCATAGCTCTCCTTTGGTTCTTCATTATCTGTTTCTTATATGATTTCTGGTGGAACTTTTAATAACTCTTCATCAGATAACTGCAAAAACTGGTTAGGAACTAGAACGGACTCTAATGCAGGTCGTTTGGTTAGTGTGTGCATACTAGACTTTATTAGCAGTCTTTTGAGAGACTGTGATAGAATGAGGTGGAGATCCCATCTTCTCGTCAGATACCATCGCAGTATCTGATGGGGACTGTGGGGGTTGATTATCAATGGACTTAAGGTTTTTCTTAGATATAAGTCTGGCCCGTTTGGTCCTGGCGTACCCTTTAGTGAGGGACACTCCAATTGGTGGTTTTTGCATAGTGTGAGTTGGAGATTTGTGTGGTTGAGAGACTTGGTCAGATGCTGACGTGTTTTTCAGATTCATGGTCTCTTTTGAGGAAGAGCCAGTAACCGGGGAGTCTGAAGGATGTGCGTGCGAAGCCACATTTTCAGTCCCCGTCTGATCCTCGTTAGAGGGACCGGGTTCAGGGATTAAGTAATTAAAGTTCAACATACCTTGGGGAACAGGCTTGACCTCTTTGATAGAGATGCTTGAGAAGTTTGCGTCACCCACCATGCCGGAAGCGTATCGTCCATGTTGGCTTATAATCTCGTATTGCTCTTTTCCAACGAAGTGTTCAAAGATCAGAGATAAGAATCTCGGAAAAGGCACAATGAAGTCTCGCTTGATTGATTTTACTTTTGACACAAGTTTGTCAAAAATCGGTTTTCCAAAATCAACTCTTCGGGTGTAGATGATGGATTCACCCAAGATTAGATCATGTGAAGAAACACATTCCATACCCCCTGTTTTGGTTGTTAGACATTGAGACATCACCGTAAAGAAGGCGGACCAGATGCTGGACATGCCCTATCTTTTCATATTTTGTGAAAGGTCTCTGCCGTATGAAATTAGGGCTAAGATGGATTTCTTTGCTTCTACTGGAGTTGGTGACTTGGTGGAGATTCATAATTGGATTCCTCATCTCCATAGTAGTTCATGCTTGTGATACATCTGAAGGATTCAAGATTGAAGGAGATGGTTCGTTCTCCGCCTAAGATGGTACCTAATATAAGATCATCACCGTCATTGGTTGTTGAGTGTGTACATGAATACCAGAATTCAACGAGTAGGTATTTTGATAGAGGGACATCCTGTGAAGAGCCGTTTTCAAGGGATGTTCGTTAAAGAGTAGTAAAATGGGTTGGAAATCAGGATGTACTACTCGTGGGTTTACATTACTCCTACGATTGTTTTTTGTTAGCTTGATTGACGAAGCGGTGAAATCGTCTTGAATGTGTGGAGCTTTGTGCACATTTGCTGAGAGTTCAACGCCATGAGGGTCAATTTATTCTTTCTATGGAGCCATTTGAGTTTTGAGTTTGAGAGACAGAGATACACGAGATTGAGATTGAATGAGAGCCGTGAGTTTGAGAAGCAAGAATCAGCAGAGGGTTTAGGGTTCTTATATGAGATGAGGTGAAAACAGTACGATAGAGATCAACGGATGAGATTTGAATGATTAAATCGAACAGTGTATCCCAGAAAAACAGTTGAGTTGCTAGCCACGATGAAGTTGTCCAATCAAATCAAAAGAAAATGGGGCGGGAGATGACGTTAAGGTGTCCGCATTAAGTGCGTACACTGACAGCTTTGCATAAGGACAGTGGGTCCAATAAAACTGTTCCACCTCATCAGATGCCTGTTTGAGGAATACGACAAGTGTTTTTATCTGATGAGGTCCAATGCTGAAGAATCTAGCTATCTGATGACATTCAGTATCAGATAGGAATAGGCACGTTATGCTGAAAATTCATTTTTTTTTCATTATATATATATATATATATATATATATATATATATATATATATATATATATATATATATATCTGAGCATATGGACTTACAACAGATCTAGAGACAAATTTTGAAGGGTTGTCTGCCCTGCTCAGCTGCTTGGAACTTTTAAGTGTATTTAGGCACCCATTAAGGAATGTGTACTGAAGAATTCTTGGTGTCTTCTATCTAAGTCTTGTCTTGCTTTGACGTATCTGGTGGGTTTTTAGACTATGTAGATGAGATTTTCTTGTGAGCTTGATTTGGACAATCTTTGGCTTCATGACTTTTATCGTTACAGTGATAACATTTCCTCTTGTGAACCGGAGATGGTGAAAGAGTGATTTTTGGATCCGGTTGAGCCTTTACATTTTGAGCCTTTTCTTTTGAGGTCTGAGTTAATGTTTTGATTGGTTTATTGACCTTGAATTCTTTGTTCTTCATCTTTGTTCTTTATTGCTAAAGATATTTCAGTTACTGAAATTTCAGGTTTAGCTTTAGTTTATGTCTCTTGAGACGTATCATGTTTTTGGGATTCTGATGAACTTACTTCTTCTGGTTCTGAGCTTTGGATGTTTTCAATCTTTTCTTCAGATTCAGTACTATGGGTGTTTGGAATTAATTCAGATTCTTTGACGAAGAAGTTTTCTTTGGTGTTTGAAACATGTGATTTGGGAGTGTAATCTTTTGGTGTTCCGAACATGGGAATTTTGTGACTTGAGTTTGGTTTGAATACCTCAGGGAGAACTGCAGCGGTTTTGTAGTCCCCCCCCCCCCAAGAATTGCTTGAACTGGAGCTGGAATTTGTTCTTCTAAAATTTGTTTAGACAAGTTTGAGGATTTTGACCATGAGTCACAAATTCTTTGGAGAGTTTCACTTTTCTTTATCGGCTCAACGTTATGCTTTCTTAGTGTTTTGTTATCGTCCGAAGTTCAGCAATTTTGAGCTTCAAATCTTTTAATTGAGAGGATTCTTGTTTAAGCTTTTCTACTTCATCGGTTAGATTCTTCACAATAATTTCAGATTCAGCGTATCGATTGTGAGCACATACCAGATTTCGAGTGAGCACTTGAAATAGAGATACATTTTCTTCATCGGATGCTTTATGAAAATTTCTCACTCTTTTTTAATGTCTCGGCGTCCCATTTCTTAGAAGATGAAGTTTCTGCCAGGTTAGATTCTTGGGAAACATTTGATGACTGTTGTATCTCTGATTCTTCAGTTATGGCCATTAGGCATTTTATGATTTTATGATTCACTGGCTTGGTTTCAGATTCTTCTTTTGATGAAGTAAGGAATACTTTATCGTTGAATGAGTCTTCATCACTTGATTCTGAGTAGCTTACCCAGGACTCAATAGTAGCTTTAAAAGCCTTGGAAGAGCCTGCGACAAGAGCAGATGAGGAAGAGCCTGCGACAAGAGCAGATGAGGAAGAGGTATCATTCAGATCATCGTACGTCTTGTTCTTATTTTCAAAATTCATCAGTGTGCTGTAGAGACTACTCATATTCATGTTTCTCATCTGACCAGAAGTTCTTAGTACCATGGACATGACAGCCCAATCTTTTGGAAGGATTTCAAAAAATTTGTACATTAATTCTTGAAAATCTTTGTGAGTGCCGAACTCCCTTAATTCATTTATGAGGATGGTGAATCTTCTGTAGGACATGCTGAGAGTCTCACCTTTGATGACCTTGAATGCTTCATACTTTCGATTTAACATTGCTTTTCTGCTGGCTTTAACTTCATTGGTTCCTTCATACGATGTTATCAAGATATCCCAAATCTCTTTGGCATTTTTATACTCTTTTACAGTGATAAGAATGTGGTTTGGGAGGGATGTTTGAAGGAGGAACCGGATTTCAGCATCTAAGCCCGCTAGCTTTTTGTCTGCCTCTGACCATTGATCCTTTGGTTTGGGTTCTTCAACATCAAAAAGGTCTTCTTCTTCATCTCCGTCTTTATCGTCACCCTCCTTCTTCTTTTTCTTGGAAATAGTTGTACTTGGAACGAACATTTTTGGAATGTATAGATCATTGATAAGAATATCTGGTCCCATGTCATTTTGATGTTCGACAAACCCCAGAAAACGGATTTTCCACATACCAAAATCGTCATCTGTAAACACAGGGGCATTTTTCTTCGAACCAAGATTCATTTGAGATAGCTTTTCACCCATTTTTGATCAGTTTGTAAGCAGATCAACACTTATGAATTAATTGTCCTGCTCTGATACCAATTGTTAGTCCCGGACAGGTGAATTTCTACACCTATACGCTTTCACTGATCAATTTAAATTTTATGGAGACACTCAACACTTTTTTAAACTTTTCTTTATTTATCAAATTAATAACATAAAGATGCAAGCAGTTTGCGAAATAGCTAAGAACAAATCCTAACTAAACTGCTTGCATGTGATAGACATATTTAATTCTCGAATCAGATAACTAGAGTTAACTGCTGGTTTACACTCTGCTCGAGGGAATAAAGTTCTGGAGTAAATTCAGCAGCGTGTAACCTTGTTAGGTAAACACTGGAATCGATCGTCTAAGTCCTCAATTTATATCATTGGGAAACGTAGAGCCAAAGGAATGATCGATCGATTCCACGTGTGAGAATTCCGTTGGTGCAGAGGATATATCATGGGACGCGCACGACTAACGGAGTTCTGACAATACTTTATGTCGTCTTGTGATGGCTGATATCTTCTAGAAGATTTGCAAGATATCCCCATAATCAGCGATGCACAAACTTGTGCTTTACTTGTGTCTTTCGGTGACACTGAAACTTCCAGCCAATGTACACTTCTGGTGGCCATGAGTCTTCGGATACTCATGCTTCTTCAGATGGCTTTCAGCTTCAGTGACCTTCACTAAGAGTTTTGCTTAGAGAAGTATTTGTTTGATGGTTTAGCGTTTTGTCCAATGCGCTGAACCTGTTACACTATCTGATCTGTAAACTGAAGGAATTATGTGCACAGTTAGTCAACCTATGATGATACATCCATGCCTACGAAACACTTAAGGGTCACACCAGTGAGTACATGTAATATGAGCAAGTTATGCAACGATACTACGAAGAGGAATGATTCATAATAGTCATTATGAATCAGTTAAGTATTAAGTTAAGTTTAACTTATTACTAGATTAGTTCAACTAACTAATTAATACAAGTAGTTGTACATTTACTAGTTGAGTAAATATACAATGTGTTAATTAAAGGTTATCCATGATATGATTTAAAGCTATTTAATCATATAGTAATTGGATAATATTATTGAATGAATTATATAAAGGTTATTATATAATTAACTATTAAAAGTATAAATACAAGTATATAATTCGTGTATATGGGTACCGAATTATTAGTGTGTTAATACTAGACATTTGATAGTTAAGTGCAATAATAATAAACTAGTTAAACTATAAGGGATGGAATTGTTAAAAGGAAGTTTAATTAAAGTTCTAATATTAATTAAACTTAAAGGGTTCTAAGCGTAACTTATTTGTATATAAATAAGAGGCTTAGGGTAACCCTAAACCCCTTACAACACCTCACGAATTCCTTGCCCCCTCTCCTCTCAATCTCGGCCGAAACACCAAGAACACAAGTCTTGTGTTCTTCGTGTTCTTCGTTCGTTCTTCGTGTTCTTCAAGTCTTGAAGATCCAAGATCGTTGCAAGTGATCATCTAGAGGATCGTTCGTCGCGTTCATTATCAGTGGACGTATCTTAAGCATTAACCTAAGGTATGTTTCATGGAACACTCCTTCTTCCCCTCCTCTTGTGCGACGGACGACAACACCAAGAACCCTAGGGTTCTTGGTGAGTGTTCGACGAACACACCTTCATTGTGTGTGTTCGAGTTTTTCGTACAAGGTTTCTTTCTTGTTAACCTAATCTAGTTCTCCAACATCCCAATCCTTTAAGGGTTTAAGGATTAGGTTTAATCCCAGTTCCGCATTTAGGGATTAAATCAGCTAGTTGGTTTTAACCGGTCAAGAACAAGTTCATGTTCTTGGTCAGTATGGTCGAACCAAGCATACTAGGAGGTTAACCCAAGTGGTCGATCAGTGTTATGAAACCCTACAGTGGTATCAGAGCCAGTTTTAGAGATCTAGACTAGATTAACAAGGATTGTTTGTTTACTTTAATTTAAGTTTTTTTTTTGTTTCAAGTATTCTTTCTTCTTCTTCATAATTTTTGAAAAAGGGAAGAACCCTAGGACCAAGAATATTAAACTAGTCTACGTTTAATTGGTCAAGAAGGTTTCTAGAAAACCCTAGCAATTTTCGCAAACCATAGGAAAAACCCTAGGATCAAGTATGTTAAACAAGATATGTTTAATTGATCAAAAGGATTCTTTCCATAATCCCTTGAATTTTCGTGACTTAGGAAAACCCTAGGATCAAGTATGTTAAACAAGATTTGTTTAATTGATCAAAAGGATTCTTTCCTAATCCCTTAGAGATTTCGAAAATCTAGAGGATACTTGGACACCAAGTTTATTAAACTATCCTAGTTTAATTGGTGGAAAAATTTCCTAGGCTTAAGAATTTTGAAACCCTAAAGAACCCTAGAACGTTAAACTAGTTTAAGTTTAACAGTTTAGAAGTACTAATTAGGATAATAATCTAAAACCTAGTTAATTAAACAAGTTTATGTTTAATAGGTTTAATTATTATTTTGATAGATTTATTTAACTAGTTCTTTAAACCTAGTAATTTAGACAAAGTTTTATTGTCCATAAGGTTTAAATTAAAAAGTTTAAATAAATTTATTAAAGGTTATAATCTATCTTAGAATTTAAACAAAGTTTATTGTTTAATAGGATTGATTAAAAATTAATCTTTTAACTAAAATAATGTCTTTGATCAAGAAAGTCAAAACCCTAGTTTTGATTGGTCAAAAACAAGATTAGGGTTCATCTAATTAATTTAGGGAATTGATAAAGAGGATGTTAATTTTTAAGTTCTAAAATTAACAAGATGTATTTAATTATTTATATGTATGTATTAAAATTTTCGGAATTTTTAAATTATTAAGTAAAATTGAATTTTAAAAGATATAATAAGTTTATACGTATTTTAATTAGTTTAAGTTAAAATACATATGTATAAACTAGATGTAATATTCATATTAGAATGTTACAAGTTTATTATAAAATATACATATATACGAATACACTAAAATACAAGATAAAATGGAACAATTAAAAAGGGTAATGTTATTTTAATCTTTAAGAATAATATTATAAGCTAGTTATTGTATAAGTTATAATATAATTAAAATTAGAAAGTACAAAGTTATGATTTCATTATAACTAGAAATTGTACAAGTTGAAGTTATATGATTAACTAGAAATATACAAAGTTATATATATATTAAGATGTATAAAGTTATAAGTTATTATAACTAGATAATTATACAAGTAAGTATTTTACAAGTTATGTAATATACTAGATTAATGATCAAATAATAAATAACAAGAAAACTTTATAACCTATATTTAACTAGTTCAAGTTAAATGTAAGAAAGGTTTAAACAAACTAAGAATTATTATATATAGTTTTTATATAATAAGTTTATTAGTTCCACCAAGTATAAACTGGTGATTGTGTTAGCTTAAGTTTCATCATGGTTGTTGAAGCTAGTGGGAGCTACACAAGAAAATCACAAAGTTTGTAAGTGTGTCATTAAGACATAAGTTTTGGTCGAATCTAATAAGTCAAAACAAATGTTTAATTTCATTATTAGACGTATGAAGAACTAGGTATGTTAAACAAGGTTTATGTTTCAAGTTCATGAATCATAAAAGATTTAAAGTTTAACATAAGTTTATAAGTTTTTCAAGTAAGATAAAACAAGTAAGTTTTATTCTAGATAATATTTTTCACAAAATCTAGTAGAACGTTTTGTACACCTCGTTTTAGGTATACATGTAAAATCGTGCAAATTCTTGAAACTATAAGTTTTAAAGAATAGTTCTTATGTTTTAAAAACGTGTCTTGTAGAACTCTTCAATTCACAAGTCACACATTTTAAACAAGGATTAAGATTGGAATAAAAATTTAAGTTTAGTTTAAGACTTAAACAAACCCAAGAAAATCTTAGATCTAAGTATTATCCACCTAATGGAGCACCTCACTTGTTAAACGATATTCATATTGTAAGGATAAAGAACCTTAGATATGGATTCAAATCATTGCGAGTGTTAGGGTGCGTAAGGTTCTGTGATAATCGGGAGTCCCGGCGCAGAACATCGCACTGTCTTAGATGGTCTGATCTACTTTGATGATAATCGGGAGTCCCGGCCCAAAAAGTACTTGAGTAGAATAAACATACTAGACTTCATTACTAACTTAGAAATGTACAATTAGATTGTACAAGGTTGTAATAAGTTATAAGTCTAAAGATCGGTAAGGATGTTACCTACCAGAAATAGCATGTCTCGTCGGGAAGTGCCCAAACCTTGCGGCGAGAATGTGATATATGGATCCTAGGCCTAAAATATTAATTATGGATTTATAATATATTTTAGAGAATGTTTATTGATGATTACTAATTGAACTGGGTTTGATTTGTAGATGGAAACAACAAACGCAATCGCGACAACAAGTACCAACAATCTCTCACTTCTCTCAATCCTCGAAAAGGACAAGTTGACTGGGTCAAACTTTCTCAACTGGGAGCGCAATCTTCGTATTGGGCTCATGCATGAGAGAAAGTGGTATGTCTTGGAGAGAGAAGTACCAAACACCCCTGCTGTTAATGTCAGAGCTGAAACGAGGAAAGCTTATGATAAGTATGTCAGTGATGTACTCGATGTGAGCTGTCTGATGCTCGCCACTATGAGTCCTGAGTTACAAGCGGGACTTATGGATGTGCCTGCATTTGAGATGATCCAGCAACTTAGGGATTCATTTCAAGAGCAAGCTCGCACTGAGAGGTTTGACATCAATCGAGCCTTCAACTCTTGCAAGATGGTCAAAGGAACGCCGGTGAGTGCCCACGTCATGAAAATTAAAGGACACATGGATCACCTCGCTAGACTTGGTCACCCCATACCGTTGCAAATGGCAACAGATACTATACTCAACTCGTTGTCTGATGACTACAAGTCTTTTGTGGTCAACTACAACATGCATAATATGGAGAAATCCATTGCTGAGCTACATTCCATGCTCAAGACAGCCGAGTTAAGTTTGGGGACCAAATCTAAGGACGTTCTCATGATTGGTAACGGTGGTGGCGGTGGGAAGAAGAGAAAAGGGCATGGTGGTATAGGAAAAGGTAAAACCTATCCTAACCAAGGAGTGCCAAATGGTAAAGGTGTCAAACAAAAGGTCAAGAAGATTAAGCCTAACACTGCGAGGACCGAAAACCGGTGCTTCAAGTGTGGTGAGGCTGGGCATTGGAAAAGGAATTGTCCAAAGGGTGCAAGTGGTAGTGGAGGAAACGCAAGTTCCTCAGGTAACACAACCACACTTCTTAATCACTTTAAGATACTTGTAAAGTACATTACGAGTAATCTAACTTTTACAATCGTTTATTGTAGGAGGAGATGGAAAGTGATGGTGACCGGCATGAGATGGTGATGATCCCACGAGCACCAAGTTTTTATAATTCAGTATTTTTGTGGATTCGTTTTTAACAATTTTACTTTATTGTTTGGATAATTTTATTTTGTTAAAACAAGTTTTATTTTTTGGTTTTAATTAATCTCGAATCCATGGTTGAATTATATTGTGTGCATGTGTGATAATTACACTAGTCAAGGTTTATGACTAGATTGTAAGTCAAGTTTTGATTTACTTATATTTCATGTTTTATATATATTTGTTTGATTGTTGTATAAATAATGTCTTGATAGCTCAAGGTATTTAGATGCTAGTAATTAGAAAGTTTTTCTAATGAAAGTATTTAAGAGTTTTATGGAAGCATAAGGTTCAAGAGTTATTGAACTTAGTTAAAACATCTTAAGTAATAGTCGTTACTTATGATAGAAAGTTTTAAAGTATTAGTATTAATATAGTGTGATTATATTGGATATAATCAAGATAGAATTTAAGAGTATTATTACAAGTCTTTTATACTTGTAGTAAAGGATTTAATGAAGTCATAATTCCCTAATAGGAATAATTGGATATTCGTATAATCCAAGTAAAATGACTTAGACATTAAATGACTCTTAAAAGAGACAAACTATATTAAATTATTTAAGAATTAAAAGGTATTATTGCAAGTCTTTTATACTTGTAATAAATACAATATTTAATCAAGTCATAATTCCCTAATAGTAATAATGGATATTTGACAAATCCAAGTAGTGACTTTGGCATTAAATAAAGTTCTTAAAGAATACTAATGTATTTAAGAATTGGGAGTATCGTTTCAAGTGTTTTATACTTGTTGGACACGATAATCAATAAAGATCATAATTCCCTAAACAGGAATGTTGGATATTCGCAAATCCAAAGGATGATCTTAATTATTGATAGAATTCTTAAAAGGATTAAACTACAAGTTATTGATTAGGTCAAAGTGGTTTAAGAGATGCTTAAGTTCCATAAAAGTAAGTGGGAGCTAAAACTAACGTAATTCATTAAAGATGTTAGTGAATTCAGTAAGTTAGTAAGACATTAACAAGGTTTTACCAAGTCGTTAGCCAAAGAGTTAAGAGAAATAATAAATGATCGTTGATTAGATTATTGCAAACCTAATAGCGTGATCACAAGTCTTGTGATTAATTATTGCATATCTAATAGGTTGTTAAACACTTCAGTGGATAACACAATCATTTAAGGAAATTTCTTTAACTAGTAAGAATATCTACAAATCAAGTAACTAAAAGAAGCTTTAGTTACAAGGAGAATTTTATGAATTCAAGAAACTAAGGAGTTAATTTCCAATCCTCCTATGTTTACCGAATTGCATAAAAGGCAAGACTAGAATATGTTCTAGATTGTTGCAAGAACAATATCTAGCAAAGGCAAAAGTAATAGTATTCCTAAATACTCGTCTTATGTCTTTAGTTTAATAGAAATGATTGGTTTAGTGATAAATTTATAATTAAGTTTGTAAGAATCATTAAGTAATCAACACAAACGAAAGGAATAAGTAATGATCCAGTAATAATTCAGTATCTATGTCCAGTGAGGAATAGTACATGAGTTAGTATCATTTTTATTCAGATTTTGTATGTTTTACATCATCCATGAATAAAAGTCTATTTATTCAAAAAGATAAAAAAATCCGTGACTACTCGTCTAGGTGGGAACCTTGATGGGACGTTAACGTCATCGTGGTATTTGGTGGTAGATTCGAAGTTCTTCGAAGATAGCTACACAAGTTTTGTGTAAACCAAATATCGGTGATATCCTGTTGGAGGCTCAACGAATATTGGATTGACCACCGTGACAATACTTCGTGGTTGAAAAGTTCAAAAGTATTATTCACTAGGATTGTCCTTAACCCTGAGGTATTTGGTTTAGGATACGATGACTGATGTGCTTTGGTTCAACTCAGACAATTCTGAAATACGTTTGTCATACGAGGCAATACTGGGTACAAAGGAAGTTGTATTTTAAATCGAAATATAACAAGATGGTAATTGCACCTCCTCTTTAGGAGAGATATTTATAGGTCCTTTGACTTGATAAGAAACTGGCAAGTGCACGGACGTGCCCAAACGAACTGATCTGTTCTTTGTCGTTTATCACATCAGTTTGAATCAAGAAGTCATAAAATGAGTTCGAATACAGGAGTTGATAATTTCTACCATGCTCGTATTCGTTATCACAAATATCGTGCTGCAAGGGACAAGCCTAACAACGTTACCCAAGAAGTAAAGACAGAGAGTTCTTTACTAGGAGACGCTATTAAGAGTTTTTCATGAAACTATACCAAGGGTTACATAAGCTGTTTTTATGGGGTTGGTTACCTACATGCCCATCTAAAAAGGCCACTGTAGCTCGTATCATTAAGACAAAGGTTACAAACTTGCACAAGTGGGAGTCTGAAGGAATTATGTGCACAGTTAGTCAACATATGATGATACATCCATGCCTACGAAACACTTAAGGGTCACACCGGTGAGTACATGTAATACGAGCAAGTTATGCAACGATACTACGAAGAGGAATGATTCATAATAGTCATTATGAATCAGTTAAGTATTAAGTTAAGTTTAACTTATTACTAGATTAGTTCAACTAACGAATTAATACAAGTAGTTGTACATTTACTAGTTGAGTAAATATACAATGTGTTAATTAAAGGTTATCCATGATATGATTTAAAGCTATTGAATCATATAGTAATTGGATAATATTATTGTATGAATTATATAAAGGTTATTATATAATTAACTATTAAAAGTATAAATACAAGTATATAATTCGTGTATACGGGTACCGAATTATTAGTGTGTTAATACTAGACATTTGATAGTTAAGTGCAATAATAATAAACTAGTTAAACTATAAGGGATGGAATTGTTAAAAGGAGGTTTAATTAAAGTTCTAATATTAATTAAACTTAAAGGGTTCTAAGCGTAACTTTGTATATAAATAAGAGGCTTAGGGTAACCCTAAACTCCTTACAACACCTCATGAATTCCTTTCCCCCTCTCCTCTAAATCTCGGCCGAAACACCAAGAACACAAGTCTTGTGTTCTTCGTGTTCTTCGTTCGTTCTTCGTGTTCTTCAAGTCTTGAAGATCCAAGATCGTTGCAAGTGATCATCTAGAGGATCGTTCGTCGTGTTCATCATCAGTGGACTTATCTTAAGCATTAACCTTAGGTATGCTTCATGGAACACTCCTTCTTCCTCTCCTCTTGTGCGACGGACGAGAACACCAAGAACCCTAGGGTTCTTGGTGAGTGTTCGACGAACACACCTTCATTGTGTGTGTTCAAGTTTTTCATACAAGGTTTCTTTCTTGTTAACCTAATCTAGTTCTCCAACATCCCAATCCTTTAAGGGTTTAAGGATTAGGTTTAATCTCAGTTCCGCATTTAGGGATTAAATCAGCTAGTTGGTTTTAACCGGTCAAGAACAAGTTCATGTTCTTGGTCAGTATGGTCGAACCAAGCATACTAGGAGGTTGACCCAAGTGGTCGATCAGTGTTATGAAACCCTACATTAACCAGTATCTGATTCCGCACGGGGAACTGATCGTTGTTTCAGATAGTGATCAGATAGTGTAACTGGGTAACTGAAATCCGAACTGATCAGATACAGTTACCCACAATCTGAGGAACTGATCCTCAGATTGTCTTCTAACTATTTGCCTTTTTGTCTTCATTAAATCTCTTCAGTGGGGGATGCTTTTCAGCGACCCAACACTTCGCCACATCAGTATGAGTAGGCTTTCGCAAATACTCTTCTCCATACTAGTGCATAACCCCTTTACAGAATTCTGCGAGACTATCACAGCTAGTTTTCTCACCAATTTGTAAGTATTCGTCTAGAGCATCTGGTACGGTGTCGTATGCTAACTGACGAATTGCAGAAGTGCACCTCATTAGCGGAGAAGTACATGGGTTCCCAAGTGCATCATAACATTGCGCAAATAATGGGACGGTACTAGTGAGATCGCGAACAATGCGTGTGAAAAGATCACGGCTCATCCTGAAACGCTTACGAAAATCTTTTTCGTTGTACATCGGATTTTCAGCGAAGTAAGCTGTCACGAGACGGTCATTAGCACCGTCACGGTCCCTATTCACATATCTTCTAGGAGTTCTAGGGATACTAGAACTGGAACTTGCAAGAAACGTCGCCGCCGTTTGTAAAAAACCAAGACGTATAATCTTGTCCTCCTCCTCGTCGCCAAAAATGAAATTAGCGACATTCATTTCATCGTCCGAACTCATTTTTTAGATAGTGTGTGTGATGTGAGTAAGTATGAAAATGAGAAGTGTGAAATTTTTTATAAAAAGATTGGGTATTTATAAGGTAAGAAAAGGGTTAAAAATTAAGTTTTAAAGGGGTGTTGCTGGTGGAAAATATAGCCGTTTGGGGGTGTTTTGGAGAATGGTCGACGCATCGGGTGGGTCGGGCGTAACGGAAGGTGACGCGTTCGGAGGTGGTGATGTGGAAGGTGACTTTCAAATAGCATGTGCGTTGAAAGTCTTCAATTAGACTAGAGCGTTAGAATCTTTTTTTTTTTTTTTACTTCTTTCAAAGGGGAATGAATGGAATGAAGAGAAAGCGAACGGTCAGCGCGAAGGTTCAGGACTTAGCCGAACGTTAGCGAAGCTAGATTCTCGTAGATCAGAAAATGCCATTGTCCTATGGCTGCACTAAACTTTGATAGTCTTATAACTTGCCATCGTTTGATCATGCAGTATAGGTTTCGTGCAATTTGGCCCTCTGCAACTATTCATTCAATATGAAGTATATTGGTGATGTATTTGTCTCAAAATCATACCACTCTTGCATTTGAAAATTGTTTGCTTAACCAAAAAGTCAGAGCTTTCGTTAGTTAGAACAGAGTGAATACAAGTTAGATCCATTTGTTTGACTTGATTTTTATTTATATGAAGATGGAGAATTTGAAAGCTGTTAGCTTCATGTATGTTCGACCCCCTGGATATAATCCTGAAAGTGCAAAAGCTGCAGAGGTTGCCGATGAACAGAAAACTTTTGAACCATCACAAGATCCACATTCAGACGCAGCTAATATGTAACTAATTGGTTATTGTTATTGAATTACTTATTTAATTTCACAATCTAGAATAATTTATAGTTACGCTTCTGTTGTTGCAGGACGGAAAATCCTATTCCCCCAAATGAGCAAAAGAAGAAGCCAAGACCTAAAGATGTTTTTGGTCGTGTTTTACCAACAGAAGAACAATTTGAAGCCCTTAAAAACACCCTAAAGTAAACAATAAATACTTTTAGGCCAAAATACATTTTAAACAAGACCAAATTAGTGAGTTAGGGTACCATTTTTCAAGTTCAGGGTACCATTATGCTTTCAGAGTAGTAAATTTAGGGTACTAAAATGCATTTTTGTCATACTTTTATCACGTGACTGCAATAGAAGTGAAAATAATTTGTTTCAGGCTAGAAACTGGTGTTGCTGGACCATTTGGAATTGAGATTAGGAATGTAAAATGTGTGAGATGTGGTGCGTTTGGACATCAAAGTGGTGATAGAGAATGCTCATTGAAGGATGTTATAATGCCTAATGAAGAAAGTCGGTTGAAAAGAGATGATCCTTTAACAACTATTATAGCTCAAACAGAATCATCTGAGGTGATATACATGAAATATTCTAATTTTTTTTTTTTTTTAAATAATAACAATAATATAATATTTGTTTGCAGCCTCTTAAATGGGAACTGAAACAAAAGCCTGGAATGAGTCCACCTGGTGGTGGGTTCAGACCAGATGATCCAAATCAGCAGATTGTTGCAGAGGACATTTTTGATGAGGTAACCCTACTTAAAAGTTAAATTAAATTAAATAAGAAATGAGGTATGTGAATGTAGGCTTTCTTGGTGAGGAGTTGATCCCTAATCTAACTTTTCTAGAAGCAAGCGAAAGAAGTCGAGTAGTAAGAGAAAGCATAAAGGACAATCACCATCAGTTATTCAAGATAATATGTCTTCTGATGATTATGAGAAAAAGTCAAACAAGAGTAAAAGTCAACATAAGAAGAAAAATAAACGGTTGCAGTCTGAATCTGGTGATTCAGAGGTTGATAGGCGGAAGAGCAGTACGGTCAGACTCCGGTCACCACCGGAGACGATCAGATTACTCAGACTGAGTGTAGCAGTAAACCACATATTGTACACTGCTTGACATTTTTATTGTTCAAACATGAAATGATGTGATTTTATATTTATATTATATCTTTTAAATTTAAAAAAAATATATATATATCTTTTATTTGGTATACGGTTTAGGGTACAGTTTGGGAGTTGGGACCAAACTAATTCTAAATTGGTCCTACCAAACTGGTTTGGATCTTATCTCATTTTGGGTTTAGCTATTTTTGTGTATACGAGAAAACTAACAAGAGTGCACAATCTAACACCCATAAGTGAGTGTCAAGGGGGGTATTTTAGTATTACTAAAACTAATGGGGTTCAATTGCAATTTTAAGCATTAACGAAGGGAAGAAATGAAAAACGTTCACTGACTGAGAGAACTTACTAGTAGCTTAATTCCCTCCATTTTCATCAACCTCTAGGGTTTGGGTTTTACGACAAGTGTTATTGCGAAAATCAACACTTCTCTAAGAATCAATCGCGGCGTGGACGACTCGTGTTTTTGGTCAAGCTTCCGGAGTATTGATGGCAGCTGCCACCACCACCACCATCGCCACCGGTATTCTGAAAGTGGTTCCTGTGTCACAATCTCTCGGAGAGTTTCTCGGTGAAGAAAGTTTGGGAATACATCAAACACAATAACCTCCAGGTGAATCAATTCAAACTGTTCGATTGCATGTTCATATGATATAATCATACTGTCTGATCTTTGTTTGAATGCTCGAAATTGTTTATTATTTTTGGTTTCTCACCTGATTTGGTACTTATTCTATGCTTCTTTTGTTTGATCACTAGTGATTTGTCATGGCTTCCATAGAAAGGGTTGTGGATCCTATCCCATGGATTCTTTTGGATTATTCATTGTTCTGTAAGAATTTGTACCCTAAGCAGTTATAACTTTCTTTAAATAACTCTTGAACAATTTGGCATCAAGTAAACGTCCATTCCGGAAGAGAAATTGAACTCTAGATAAGTGCTTTTAGTCTCAATTTGTTTGAATGTATAAGTGTATAACCATGTTTTAGTCTAGCATGGATAAATATGATAGTTTTCATACTAATTGATCATGCTTTTTACTACAAATTCCCTTGGTTAATTAGGGTTTTACAATTCTCACAATATGATGTAAAGTGTAGACTGAAGCGTATTCCTTTTTCTTGTACTGTAATTTGAATATTTGATAGAATCATAACTTGGTTTTGTTACAAAAATACCAGAGAGTCTCTGTATATGCCAAAATAATAACACTAGAATTCATAAGAATGGCCT
Organism: Calendula officinalis; assembly: GCA_963853835.1. Taxonomy (NCBI): domain Eukaryota; kingdom Viridiplantae; phylum Streptophyta; class Magnoliopsida; order Asterales; family Asteraceae; genus Calendula; species Calendula officinalis. The sequence continues at coordinate 53,870,122 of OY970825.1, forward strand.
ATTTTGGATATACTTTTATAGGACGTTATTAGCATTTAAATACATGTTAGACGACTTTTGACCTGTTTAACTCACTTAGACATGCTCTATCTCTAGCCACTGTTTCATAATTTACCCGTTTGACTCTAATCACATGAATACAACTTGAGTTGACCCGTTTTGATATTGGGCAGAACCCATCAAACAAGAAGGAGATTCTATGTGATGCCAAATTAAAGACAATATTTAATGGGAAAGACCAAGTTGGGTTTCTGGAGATTGCCAAATTGTTGTCACGGCATTTTGTCAAGTCTAGCTGATTTGATGGTGGTAAATGATCATGAATTAAAATTCTCTTATTTGAACTTGTTAGTTGTTACATTAAATTTTTTGTCAATTTCGGATTTATTAGGATAATGTTGGTTAGGTATCCTATCTTGTATTGTAGTGTTTTACCGTTATCACTTCTATGGGAAACCAAGTTGTTGATTGTGCTTTTGTTTTGAGCTCCATGAAAAACATACCCTACAAACTAGAAACTTGGAACCACCTTGTTATTGGTGTTGATTCAAATGAAAGTCTACATTTAGAGTCATTACTGTTCACAAAAAAAAATAAAAAAAATAAATTTAGAGTAATTGTAAAAAACATGTGTATGTAAACATGTTTCTGTTAAATGTACAAATGTCTCTATTAGTGGACACTCTTTGTAAATTTAACCAACTTTGAGAAGGTAATTTAAGTATCTTAAGAGTCTTGACAAACAAAAATCATAGGTAAACATGACAAGGATAATCCTTATGATATCATTAAAAGAATTGTGCTATAAATGTCTACATTTTGTACTTGATTCATGTGAGATAATGTATTTATTGTATTATCTTCATTTTTCGGCGAAACCTAACCTGAATCCACTTCGTCCCAATATGTTCTCGTAAGTCGCACACATGCAAAAGAAAAACAAAAGAGAAACCAGATCTTGACAACTTTAATCTTGTATTTTTTTCCATCAAACTTATTTTTTGGGGCAAAATCCAATTGGTGAATATGGCCTACATACTGTGTAGTAGGGCGACGACGGCCGCATACATGGTCGGTGCGGGTTAGAGATGTGAGATTTCATAAGTCAAACTTATAGAGCTCTCTTTTTTGAAAATGGTGTTTCAAGAATGACAACTTCAACGTTTCACACTATGAACATATTAAATGAATGTTGGAGTTTTGGTGGCTAGTTTTACTATAGATAGATGATATAATCTCAGTTGTAACGGAATCGTTGAGTTTTTAAGTGTTTAGTGAGTATTAGCTAGTGTGTTTGTTTTTCTTTCGTAATCGTTGAGTGTTTAAGTGTTTTTTTTTTTTTTGTAAAACCATCTCAATATCGAATAGAAGCGTTCTTCAATCCCAACAAGAAATAAGAACTATAGTGAAAGAAAAGGTTATATATATTTTTCTCTCAAAAAAAAAAGGTTACTAAAGAAAATGGATAAAAGGGTTTAAGCTCTTTTATACTCCCTCCGTCCCACAAAAAACTTCCCATTTGGCTTTTACACAAGTTTTTAGGTGATAGTTAGTGGTGGGGTCATTGATAATACTTTTAATTAAAATATAAGGTTGAATTGAAGAGAGAGAAAGATAGTTAGTGGATATTAGTAGTGGGGTCTTTAATAATAATAATTTTTTATTGTGTGGAGCCCATCAAATATGGGAAATGGGAAGTTTTTGTGTGACAAAAATTTAGAGTGAAATGAGAAGTTTTTTGTGGGACGGAGGGAGTAATTAGATTTTCCTAGTTGTATTTAAATGAAGCAGGAATAACATTTTTTTCATATACCCTAAACATTACTCCCTCGGTCCCATTTTTATTGTCCACTATACTTTTTAGTTTGTCCCACAAATATTGTCCTTTTCTAAATTTCAACCAATCAAAAAATATTTAAATGGGAAAGAGAAAATTTGATTTGTGACATAGTATAATTAATATATTTTTCTTAAACTGTATGTTTTTTTTGTAGTAGACAATAAAAATAGGACGGAGGGAGTATATTAGAAAACTCTTTATAACGTTTTAAATAAACCATCTATGTTGGTTAAATAGAAAAACTCTCTCAAAAAGTTTATGACAGATAATGGTTTTGATAAGAAAAAAATCATTGTGTGGCTGCTGGGATTCGAGCCCAGGTCTCCACGGCCACAACGTGGAATTCTTACCACTAAACTACAGCCGCAATGTGAAACTAGTTTTCCAATAACTTATTTTATATGACAAAACTTGCGATAAAGGTGACAGAACAACATATTCGGTTCATTTATCGGCACTTAAATTTTTTTAAATGGTTCCTATTCTTTTTCAGTTCAAAATAAAATTCCAAACGGATCTTTTACCTCTCCACTCTCAATTATTGATATATTGTATTTGTTTTCTTTATAAAAGAATCGCCCAAAAAATATTAAAACATTTTGTAGTTGATCTTTATGTTTACGTTTTCTTAAGCAAATTTAAGAAGAAAGTTTAAGCTATATAGGTGGCAAATGAGCGATTATATCGGTTAAAATGAGTTGGGTTAGGTTAGGCTAGTCATTTATCCTTCAAATTTGTGCATAATGAGGAGTATGCGTCCGTGTTTCGTGACAGATTTAAAAAGATACATATCATATTTATAAACTAACATATTTATAACACTACATTTTATGAACCAAACATTATTCATGTATTGTAGATAAATAGTAGCATTTCCCCATTGCAAATGTTATTAAACAAAATGTGCTTACAAAAATATATATTATTAGAATACTAATACACTTTTTAATGGATAAAACGATTAGGACGTTGCAAACGTTTGACTTTCTAGCGACTTTTGAGTCTTTCAATTTATTCGTATCGTTTAATTAGTAGCTAATCTTCTAAATTTAACCACTTTGACTTGTTTATGAAACAAATATAACCTGAATTATATATTTCTACTATGTGACCGGACACAAACATAAGTTCCACACCTGGCCTTGTGTGACTTGAAATTGACACTCACTCTTGTGCTGATATTGTGCAACATGATTAGGATAATAAATGAAAAAGATGATAGTGTTACCGTGTTAAGATTTCTTGAAATTGACAAATGACAAACCGAGCTCCCATTTTTCTTGATATCCCATCATTCATGAACTTTTGAAACGCAGAGCAATATAAAATGGGGTGGGCGTAGGCCTGTGCACGGTCCAAGAACCGGACCGACCCGGACCGACCCGGTTAGGACAGAGAACCGAAATTCATGTTTTTTGTGGACCGAGGACCGGACCGAAAAGGCGCGGTTCGGTTCGGTTATTTTTCGGGTATTTTCGGTCCGGACCGATTTGGACTGTCTAGAACCGTATGCAATTTTTACCTGTTTTTTTTTTTGGTATTCCGCTACTGTTTCGAGCAGGAAAAGCGCTGTTTTTTTTGGTATTTTCGCTACTTGTAGAAGAATGACGATTGACAAACGAACGAGCAAACTCTGTACGAGCGACAAGTAGTAGAGCAGTGCGTACGAGGATTTCGATTTATCGTATGGAGGTTTGATCGAACGTGCATATTATGTACGTGTTATAGATTTTTCGATCGAGTGCTAAGTAAGAGAAAACCGACGGTCATTTAGGTTTGATCGAACGAGCATGCTCTAGATTACGTGATGTTATTTACGTTGCTGGGGTTATTTACGTTATGTTATTTATGTTGCTGGACTTGTTTACCCTGCTGGGGGTATTGTTGCTGGGTTGAACACTCATCGGTCATACTCGGGTATTTTCGGGTCCTTCGGTTTTTACCCGAAATGGACCGAATTTTTCGGTTCCCATAAATTCAGGACCGAGGACCGGACCGTTGGATGTGGTTCGGTCCGGTTCGGTTCGGTTCCTTCGGTCCCGGTCGGTCCTGGTCGGTTTCGGTCCATTCTGCACAGGCCACTACCATTAACAATGTTAAAATTTTAATTTTTGACAAATTATTGTCACGTTAGTTGACATTTCAATTGATACACTTACGTAATCAATTAATATTTACTCCGTAGACATGTCTTTCTCATCTCCTCATCTTTTGGTAAACCGAAGTACCAGCCAAAGAAAGCCAACCGACAGACTTGTGCCATCGGTCTCTCCAAAGCGACATTAACTGAAACAAAGGTTGACACCGATATAGAGGCCGTTAAGTCATGGGCCAATCAAGCCCTATTTTTTTTCACTCGAAGTCGCAATATAGATTAATCAGTCAATTATTGGTTTAAGTAAAGTCAAATATTATTTCATAATTTTCCAAACTCATATATTTCCCACTAACTATATCATTAGATTTAGGTAGTAAAAAATGAATAAATTCTTTGACCAGTCCTAATTTATAATATTGCTAAAACACTTGACTAGACATGTTGACATTTTATTTACCTATTAGAACATCCCAATGGTTAATCTCACAAAAGCTTATTACTTTTGTTACATCAACATTCCACTAACTAAAAAGCTATTCCTAAATAACATCTTCAATGGTTAACCTTTTACAAAAGCTTTTTCCTTTATAATATTTCTAATTTACCTTTATTTATCTCAAATGTTTCATAAATACCCCTTATATATAAATTGACAAAAAAAATTTACATCTTATAAATCTTAATATTTTTAAAAATATTTCATACAAAAATATTATAATAATTGATATTAATATTTAAATAGATGAAAACATTACATTGCAAATATTAAAACAAACATTGAAAATGTGTTAAAAGGTTTAAAATGGAAACTTATTAAAAAGTAAGGGATCAAAAAAGACAAACATTGAAATAGTAGAAAAAAAGTCATTGTAAAAAGCTTTTGAAAAAGCTTGTTATTCCAATGGTAAAAAGTCATTCAAAAGCTTATTGTAATAGTAATCTATACTATATTATAAAGTATTTACCCCTTCCATAATTGGCAAGGCTGAAAATTCAGCCAACACACTTGCCAATTTTGGAAATAAATGCGTTTTCAAAAAAAGTGCTACGGATGGGACTCGACCATGAGATCTGAAGGTTATTAGGAGAGAAGCTTACCAACTTAGCCGGTAGAAACTTGTTTATTACTTCGTTTCCTCTACCTATATACTCTAACGGTATAACTTAATCAATCCTAAATTCCTCTGCATCTTTAAAAGGTGTCGATTCCAATTCTCAAGTCCTTGGCTCCTTCAAACTACACATGCAGAGGTCAATTCCTCAACTCATCGGTTCCTTCAACTCCTCGATAAACTTCAAACATGATTTAACCTAATTGTAATATCTTCTCCAACACACCTCCTCCATTCTTCGTTCTATATCTTCCAACGTCTTTCTCCTCTCCGCCATCACCTCCGCCACATCTCCACCGCCTAGGGGTAACAACCTCTACTTTTTCTTTCTTTTGGGAATTTTCGGTTTACAAGCTGCTCTTATTTGTATGTATCTAGATATGTTGTGAATGTTTGAAAAGTGTAAATCTGAATTTCTGTTAGGGTTCTAAAAAAATTGTTAGTTGGATGTATAGTTAGTTGTACAAAATGTAAGTTTCTATCATTTTGTATTTGAGTTTGGATTAGTTGTTTGTGTAACAAACTTTGGACAGGATTTGAACATCTCACATAATTATGTGTTGTACAATGAGTAGGATAAGGAAAAATTGCAAGAGAGATTAACAAAGCATTCATGTGTTGCTGTACTCAAGGTATTTTTTAATATGGGTTGAAACGGGCCGGGACGAGTTGCCCCTGTAAATTGGGAAGCGGAAAAACCGATTCAAGCAAAAGGCAACTTCATTACATATATCTTATAAAGATCTATAGGCGATTCTCCAAATCTCTACTTTTTCTCCATCTCCTGCAGTTCTGCAAGTGTTACCCACAACAATGGAAAGCAAAGCCGTCATCTTCACCTTTCACCACTCAGGTACAAAGAAACATAAATTTCTTCATGCTGTTTTCATTCCGTAACCAAGTTCATAGTTTGACCCGTTTTTCATCTTTCAGTTTTATTAGAAAGTTATTGAGTTTTAAGTAGCCTAATTTTTTGGAAACTTAGCACCTAGCGGCTAGCACTATAATTTGAGAAAATTTGTAGCTTTGTAGCCTATTGTACTTGCTCTCAGTAATTAGTTATTTGCATGATCAAATGGTATTACAAAGTGATTAAAGGTATGGAGTTTTAGGTGAATTTGCTTGCCTATACGGTTGAGAGGTTTATGCATGTTTATTGTAGGTTTTGTAATAATTTGCTTATGTCTTAACCACAATTTCACTTTCAAAAAATATGTCAAGAAATGCCAAATTATGAAGACGTTTTCCAGGCCTTTTGTGTAAATCCCAGGTGAAAATATTTGTCTCAATGTTGACGTCTTGATGACACATGGTGTTTATGGGCCAATATTTAAATAAAGTAGTTAAGATTACTAATATATTGAATAATACGAGTATGCGAAACTTACTCACAAGGTGCCAATTATTGCAGGGGTGAATTGGTAACATTGTGGGTATAACTTATGCAATAAAATAGTTTACTTTGACTTATCTATGCTAGAAGCTGTATTTGAGGAGAAATTTATCACACACCTGTATATTTCGTTCTTGGTAATAGTTGACCTTGACTTAAATAGAATGAATATGGCTCTTAAATTAACCATTTATTTTTACAGATTGAATGTTAGTTTGTAATCTTTTGAGGGAATTTCGTATTAGAAAGGTCCACATGGCAGCTATTTTTAATGAATGTGGTGGAACCTGGTCAAAAAAGAAGCTTTTTTCTTCCAATTAGGGTCATATGGGTCAATCCGGCCAACCTTCTGAAACTGCAAATCTGTCAGATGGGTCAAAGAAAGTAATATAAATATTCTGGTCAAACGGGGCACAGAAAAGATCAATTCATCAAACTATTTGCTAAGCACTTTGTCATCTATCATCATCCTTAAAATCAGTGTGATGAGCCACATATGGACATGGTTGAATCAATTAAGACTGCGGATACGGGATAATGACTGCGGTGGGGTACTGCACCTAGAAGGATTGCCTTAACATGAACACTTCAATTCGCTTGTGCATATAAACATTTATCTGTCACTTGCTATGATACTTTTGTTTGATTATCTTGTGCAATTACTTATGTACAAATTCCCTTTTGTATTTGATGGCTTTGATTTTCTAAACATTACAAGGTCATCATACGGTTTCTAATTAGATACCAAATTATCTAGCTAATTAATACTCCAAGATAAATTACAAAAGCGAATTGCTACCACAAGTAAGTTACGGGGTACTTTGATATTATAATTTATACAAACCTCATTTTCCCATACTTCAGTTAATAGAATTGGTCATCATTTCATTTATATTTATATTTATAATGCTTGATGTATTTGACACTTTCTCAAATTAGAGATGATTAATTTTCACACGCTAATTTGAGGTATATTTGCATTTATAGAAAAAATTGACACTTAGAAACTTGAAGTTGTGACTTTCATGTTATTAACAAGGACCTAAACTATTAGGATGTTTATAACATAACTGCAGTTACTTATCTATATTATAAAACATTTATAATATAGCAAAGCTGAAAATTCAGCCAACACACTTGTTATTTTTAGGATTATTTGAGTTTCAAAAAATATGTTTTTCAATGGATTCGAACATGCAACCAAAGGATAATTAACAACAACACTTACCAACCGGTCTACATTGGTAACTGGTTATTTTCTAAACTTCTTTCTATTAAACACTATATAACTCGTGATGTTTATCTAGGGTATTTGAAGAGTTACCTTACAAAAAAGGGAAGCTGACGGGGTTTGTTTTGGGAATCGAATAAAAAGAACTTTTCACTAATCACCGATTTTATTTTGTTTTACTCGGTTGGGTAAAAATTCAAACATGATGAAATTGTTTTGTGAATCGAAATATGCATCGGGTAATGATCCGTCGTTTGTCCTTCATCAAAAACCCATGGCCACAAACGACGATGAAGAAACGTTTCTAGATTTCAAATTCTAAACTATCGCTGTCATATCTCTTCTTCACCGCAACTAGTTAGGGTTTCTTTTCAAATCATTCAATATATTCATTAGAAGAAACCAACCGTAAGATTGTCATTATTGTTTGTACTGTTGTTATTTTGTTCAGTCTATGTAGGGCTTTTTTTTCCTCCTGTTTCGAAACGCTATAGATTTGTGGAATATAATGATTGATTTTGGTTTAACCACACCCAAGAGAGAAAGATATGTTTGAAAACAGATTGAGATTAAAAGTTATGAATTCACGTTTATTGTGTTTGTATTACAATTGTTAGTTATTTCGCCTTTCTTTCTTAAGTCAAGTTATTGTTCATTAACGTATTAATTTTTTTATTGTTAAATACAGGGTCATGCAAATCTTTGCAAACAATACATTATCCCAGTGTTATCTGTTCATAATGCACTTTTATGTTTGTTTATGTGTTTGTATATATTATACACATGAGTATCCATTTGATTCTAAAACTATTAATAATTTAAAACTATCTGAAAATTTTGTTAATTACGAGATAATTAAAGGTTAGCAAGTGCTATGAAGAACAATCCAATGAAGCTTTCATATGTTGATCAATGTATCGGTTGTTATTCTTTTCATCTTCAACCATTTGCAAGAACTGTCACTGTGGTAATTATCAATTTTATAAAAACCATAAGATGATGTTTGCATACATAAATCTTGATTATTACTCCGTATTATATTTAAAGAGTACGATTGTGAGATATCTCCCATGATTTGATCCTATTGTTCTTAGAATTACAACGATTGTGGTAAAAAATATAACTTGTGTCGGCCCATTTAGTCAACACCTATTAAAGGTCAAATTAACTTCTATATTAGTAGATGTTAAGTCTACAAATGGAAAATATCCTGCTTTTGATCGAATTAAAATATATATAATCATTATATGACTACAATCATGGCTGAATTTAAGCGACTTTGTTTTTTTCCCCAGGAATTACCAAATGTTCCACTATTCTTGGGTTTTCAGAATCTTTGTGCTGACACTTATTTGATTTTTGCAATTGATGTTTTTTAGTAACCTTATTGGATAAGTGACGAAAGTTTGTATATATATTATTACTTCTTTAAAATTTCACAACAATGGAATCCTTTATTCAGTTGTTGACCATCACCCATGAGCCCGAAGTACTTAGCTGGAACAATCTTGCGTCGGTTGAACTCAAGCTTCATCCCACCCATAGGAAACACAGTTACTCAATATGCAAATATGTATTTTTTTTAAACTATTTTAATACCTATTGTTTCGCTCTTGAGGCTTATCAAGTTGAGTAGGTGCATCATAATCAGGAATGTTGAGCCACAAACCATGAGAATGGCGTACCTTCCCCTTCTATAGCAACCTAAATGACATATCCCAAAAGTCAAAATCAAATTTAAAGTCAAACCTTGTAATCTTGAATCATGCAACATTGTAATATAACAATTGGAATCAAACTCACCAAGGATTAGTGGTCGCCTAAAGAGAAAAAAACAGAGGAAAAGGGTATAAGATGGTTTGAATATAACGGGTGTGAAAGGGTGTTTAATTTGTTATATAACTCTCCCAATGTAGGGTTTAGTTAGTAAATAGTTTTTGACATTAAGGGGTGTTTGGTAGGGTTTATTTAGGGGGTTTATAAGCTTTTAAGCTTATTTTAGTTTAATAAGTATTAGTTAGTGTTTGGTTGAGCTTATAAGCTTATACTTATAAGCTTATTTAGGGAGTTTTAAATAAGTCATTTTCGAAGGGATTATTAGCTTATATAGGATTTTTACCTCCTTACCCCTCCTTTCATCAATCAAATATTTTTTATACAAGCACAACTAAACCAAACAATTAAGCTTATTAGCTTATTAAAAATATTCTTTTTAGTCATTTTACAATTAATTTCTATAAGCTCTTCCAAACACCCCCTTAGTTGCTAACCCTAAAATCTCTGTCTTTACTATACATAATGCAGCTAACATAGTTGCTATTTTATAACATATTCTTTATTATAAAAATATGCATAATAAATGATTTGAACTTGCGACCTTTGAATTATTAACCATCTGTGACCACTAGCCACCAGCACCACCAGCACCACCAGCGCCACCACCAAAAATCAATTGGTCGCTGCAAAATATATTCACAGGGTACCCGCCGCCGCATTGAATGGGTACCAGCTAGTAAGCTTTTGAAAAAGCTCCCATTGGAGATGCTCTTACTTCAGACATTCACCAAATGGTTCCTGTCAGTTGAACTAGTATTACTTAAGTGACACTACTGACACAAATTCTTCTCTACCTTTGCTTTTCTTTATTCGTGAAAGACGAGAAGAGAGAGAAGAGAAATACAATCATTTATTGTAGACTTGTATATATTGTAATTTGATGACAAAGAGAGTGGAGATTTATGTTTAGTATTAGTACAAAATTGCTGAAATAAATAAAGAATTTTGTAATATAATTATATTGGTGTAAAGTATAATGATTAAATATCTATACTACTTTAAAATGGAGATTGCACATTTCTAAAAGAGGAAGTCTGAATTTCAACCCTTCCATTTTTAGCAATGTCCAAACCCACATTAAAATTTAAAATTTAAAATTGCCGCTGCCGAGATTCGAACCCGGATAGTCCAGGCAGGAAGCTTACCACTAGGTTATAAGTAACTTGGTGACTATGTTTCGTAAACTTAATATACTTACTGTCCCGAAACACGTTTGACTATATTAAATAAAAACGTATACCTAATTAATTCTTTTCTTTTATAAACAAGTTGCTTAAGTTTACGCCGATTTTAATTCCTTCCTTTTTATGGCCGGTCAATATACGTTACGCCGATTTTCACTAATCAAACGTTCGCATTAACATCTGGTTAAATATGGTGTTGGAGTTATTCTTTTTATGTTTATTTTTTAAAACTTGGTGATGCAGTTGTGAAGCTGAAAAAAATTAGAGATGATCAAATTAAAAGGTGTCAATCTGGTTAAGATGTAACTGACTGTTATGGTTAGAACCTACTTTTCAGAGGTTATGATTGTCAATTAAAAAAGTGTTGCATGTAAGATATTATATTTTGAAGTTTGTACATAAAGAGAAAAAAGAATGCTAATTTTGATTTCTGATCCTATTCGTTATAATAATATTTTTTCTATCTTTTTCTTTGTATAACTAGCATCAAATTGTTAGCTTACGATCTTAATTTAATTGGTATGGCTTCGCTGATGCGGCGGCGGGTACACCACCATAATCACTGCAACTGCCACCAACCACCATCACTACTACCACTGCTACCATCACTATTGTTACCATAAAATATAGTTAACGGTGTTTACACACCAAACGTGGTGTATCGGGAGGTTTTACATAATGACTAATACGCATAAACAAACCTTTATTTCCCTTTATTCTATACTTAATTAGATTTAGAGTTAATTACACGGATGGTCCTTTAACTTTGTGCCAGATTTCACCGATGGTCCTTAACTTTCAAAAATTACACCGATGGTCCTTATTTTGGAAACTTTTTTCACCAGTAGTCCTTTACCAAAACGGACGTGTATTTGGTCCGTTAAATGAAATCATGTGCTTCGCACGTGGGGGCAGTTTTGTCATTTGTCATCCTTCCTTCTCATTCAAGTATCTGTCTCCTTATTATTTGGCTCCAAAACCTTCTCGACCAAAACCCTCTCGACCAAAACCCTCTTCACCTACAAAACCCTTTTCAACTTCTGCTCTTAATCCACTCGTTTTCAACCAAAAATCCTTTGAAGAAACAAAACACTTTGAAGAAACGATGGAAATCCCGCCGTATTCTCATCGCTCAGCAGAGGACGATGACGACATTGAAGATCGTTACGGTTCGTTTTTTTTACTTTGATTTTCAAAATTGGCCACTGTTGTAATCGTATTGCTCGAAAAGAACCTAAATTTCTTAGTTTTTACAGTAATACAATGTTATAATGATGTATTTAGTAGGGTTTTATGTCAATTTTCTCATAACTATTGTTTTTTGAAATTACAGAGGGTTTCCCAAGTGTTTTCACAATGAAGATTCATCATGGTGGGACTTTCCAAAACTGCCCAAAGAGACAATATGTGGATGGGAAAGTAAACTATGTGGATGCTATTGATATAGATACATTTTCTATTCATGAGTTAAATTCTCTAGTTGAAGATTTAGGTTATGACAAAGAAACTCTTATGTATTACCATTATAAAACACCAAGCATGTCTTTAGACGATGGATTACATTCCTTAGCAAGTGATCAAGATGTGCATAGTCTAAGTACTTTTATTGGGAAAACCAAATTGATTAATGTGTATATTGAGCATGGTAAAACCAATGTAGAAGAACCTGATGATGTGTATATTCCATCTCCTCCGAAAAGGAAACTAGTTATTGAGGAAATTGATGAACCAAGTACCTGCCAAAACTTGTTAGAATGGTCAAGTGAAGAACACAACTTGTTGTTAGAATGGTCAAGTCAAGAAGTTCCCATTGTTATACAACCTGATCATGTTACTGTTGAACAACCCGAGGATGATACTGTTGTACAACCCAATGATGCTACTAAAGATACTCACTTTAGTGATGATGGTGACTCTGGTGATGATAGTGATTTTATTGTTGATGAAGACAACATTGTCCATGATGTTGAAGTTGATATGAGAGATTTCCATGTAAGTATTGACAAGGATGCAGAGTTCATGGGTCTCACAAGTCAAAAAGAAAATGCCAATGAAAATGAAAATTCTATTCCACTTGAAGAGTTAAACAATGATTCATTCGACAGTGCTTCTGATTCTGATGAAGGTATAACTGATACTCGTAAAAATGCATTGAAGGAAATTAGAAAACAGGGGGAAGCAGAAACTGTAATTAATAAGACTGTATTCTATTTGGCTCAGACTTTTGGATGTTCAAATGATGTTAAAGACATGGTTAGACGTCATGCAATTGAGACAAGACGAAATTTGAAGATTTTTAAAAATGATAAACAAAGACTTAGGGTAGGATGTGTTGGTTACATCCCATCTTTAACCATAGATAATGAAACTGGTCAAACTGGTCAACAGAGCAGTCAAACTGGTCAACAGAGCAGTCAAACTGGTCAAACTGGTCAACAGAAGAGTCAAACAAGGTCAAAAAACAAAAAAAACTACAACTAAGAATAAATCTGTGGGGCCAAAAAATAAGGGTGGAAGGGGGAAAAAAACAGATCCACATAAAATAACTTGTCCTTGGGTGTTACACGTGTCTAAGAACCAAGACAGTGAAACTTGGATGGTGAAGACATTTATAGATGAACATAAATGTGTCCAGTCAAGAGACATTAAACACTGCACCTCTGTTTTCCTTTCCCAACAAATTGTTGACCAAGTAGATAGTAACCCAGAAATTCCCCCAAAGGCTTTGAAAGAGCAATTTGAAAAGGATCTACAAATTGGTGTGTCAAAAAACAATATTGGTGCAAGTGGTGAAGGATCAAGTGGGTCAAAGAAGAAGTAGAAAGTGGCAGTTTGATGTTTATGAACTTTAATATTTAGTAGTTATCTTTTGTATTGTCTTTTGGAACTTTTGAACTTGTCTTGTTACCATATGGTGTTTTGGTACTTTTGTATTGTCCTTTGAACTTTTGAACATGTATTGTTAAGTCACTATATGTTATGTAACAGGAATGCCATGTTAACATTTGGTACTTTTAGTGTTTATAAGATGGTGTGTTGTTACTGTATGGTATGTTGTTAACATTTGTGTGTGTTATTGTATGGTATGTTGTTAACCAAATGGTATCATTACTGCAATTTAGTTCCAAATGGTAAGTTATGGGAAATATGAATTAGTTCCAAACATGTACCACATATTAACCAAATGGTAAGTTATAAACTGCAGAATAAGTACATATTAAGCCAATATAGAATATTACTGCAATTTCAAAATACATCTTCAAAATGGTCAAAATGGCCACATATTACAACTAGTCAAAATACAATTTCAAAATGGTCAAAATGACCACATATTACAACTGCTGCAAAAAAAGGACGATTACATGTTCTACAACTTCTGCAAACTAGTTTATTACAGCAACATACAAACCAAAGGCTATCCAACTGACTATTAACCAAATCTTCAACTTTCTTGCTTCATTTTTTGAATCTTCAAGCTTCTCCTCAACCTTGTTTTTTGCTTTTAATAAACCAGGAATAATCTCCATTGAACGCTCACACATAGGTGGATCAACCCAGCCTATAAACCTGCAATTCGAATACTGGGAAAATACTATAAATTAGGTCATCTGATGAACAACAATAGCAATTTTAGGTTAAATTTACCTGTCGTGAACAAGCATAGAAGCGGCGTCCGGGGTTTCTGTCGGTCCAAGAAGTAAGGATTATTGCTTGTTTACCACACCTGCAAATCGCCATTGTTGAGGGAGAAGCTAAAGAAGACGAATTGGAATGGATTTGGGATTTGTCGACTGAAGAAGGCGTAAGAAGAAATTAGGAAATAAGTTTTTAAAGGGGGGAAAGGAGAAGGGATGACAAATGACAAAACTGCCCCCACGTGCGAAGCACGTGATTTCATTTAACGGACCAAATACACGTCCGTTTTGGTAAAGGACTACCGGTGAAAAAGGTTTCCAAAATAAGGACCATCGGTGTAATTTTTGAAAGTTAAGGACCATCGGTGAAATCTGGCACAAAGTTAAAGGACCATCCGTGTAATTAACTCTTAGATTTATTTTTTTATAACAAGAAACATTGGAGATGTATCATTTGTGTTATTATACTTCAAAACATGTAATCGAACAACATTTTAACGCCAATGCTAATTATTAACTTTTTTCTCTATTTTATACACAGTTTTCATCTTTATGTACTGTATTCGCAACCCGCCGCATCGCACGAGTTTTAACCCACTAATATATAGATGATGAATTTAAATTTCGTTAACTTGACTAACTATTAAATAAAACTTTAATTAATTTCCATCTCTTTGAAACCCACACTTTATACCTTCCAATGGATTCAAAGAAAACACACAAAACTGAAAACTCAAACATACAACAAAATGAGTGAAGAACACTTCGACGTCCTCACAGAAACTGGTCAGAAAACTGGTTTCTCTAAACTTAGGTCAGATATCATCACTATTTCCGTCTTCTACTTCCTTCCCAACAGTGTTTAATTTCTCATTTTGAAATGTAATTTCAAGTGAACTTGGTGTAATAATATGATTACAGCTATTTTAATTGTTATCAGCAGCATATGCATCGTTAGTTTCGTTATTCCATTAATTGTATACCAGCAAGAAATTGGAAAAAAAGCTTGATGCGGTTTGACTTTGAGATCAACCAGATTGTGCTCCAGCTTCGTAATTGATATGTATATAAGTGTATTTGGGGGATTTTTTTCTTCCTATAATTAGGTCAAAGTCAGTAAATAGATTATTCAAACTAGAATAGGATTACTGTTAAGTTTCTATGTTTTTATCCTAACAAAATTCGAATGCGAAGGTTAATAGCCTTCATCTCATTTCCCACCATTACTAGTTGGAGTATATATGAATGTGATGTTTCTACTTTCTAGAGAACTTAAACTGATAGTTTTTTAGATTTTGAGATTTGAAGTAGCATGGGCATGTTTGGGAAAGCTTATTTAAGGGGCTTTTAAGCTTATTAAGCTCGAATATTGCACTAATTTTCGAGCTTAATAAGCTTAAAAGCCCCTTAAATAAGTTTTCCCAAACATGCCCTATATAATATATATTAGGAAATTTTATACTATTAACTTTTGGTTTTCACATTATCTGATACAAGTATAGTAAGCATAGTGGTAATAATAAATGTGTTGAGCAGGGGTGTTTTAGTCTTTTCCTGAATTGTTGTTAGGAAGTTAGTTAATAGTTAGCTAGTGGTTAATAAAAGTCAAGTGTAGGAGTCATTTGTATTCATTCTGTTTTGTACTTGTGATTTGTGAAAGTCATTCTTTGGGAGATCACCACATCTCGAACAGTGGTATTCTATCATATTTGATTGAATCATTCTGATTCAATCTGTATTCTTTGTTCAATTGTTGTTTTGTGTAATCAATTTGTGCATTAATCAACAAGATTGCATCAATTGTAATCGATTTGTGCATTAATCAACAAGATTGCATCATTATCATATACCATATCTCATATCTCTCGTTCATTTAGCTAACATATATTTAGTATTTATAATGTTTTTACTTATTATCATGTTAAACATTTTATCTTAATTCTGCATTTATTGGAAGCGTTTTAGCAATTTTCTTGTTTCGGGCCAGGTTTTGTATAAACGAGACCGACCCCTTTAGAACCAAAAAAATCGACTGTAGCGGACTTATCGAAAAAACTGATCCCATAAACCGAAAAACCAAATCGCCAAAAACCAAACTCCAATGGTTTGACATTTTCAATAACTGAAATATCAGTTTGAGTTTCGGTTTTAGCCAAAAAACCGCCCCAAACTGACGCATGTGCACCCCTAATTTTGGGACTGAAACTAATAGTTATATTTTTCCGTGTGTTCTTTCATCAAATTTAAGAAAAAGATATTTCAAAGGTAACAATTAACTGTTTTTAACTACCTATACAGGGGAGCAGTTCACAGAGATGGAGATTACCATGGAGCTGTTCATGTGTGGATATTTGCTGAAAGTACACAACAACTTCTTCTCCAGAAACGGGCCGATTGCAAGGATTCATGGGCCGGGTTATGGGATATTTCCAGTGCGGGTCACATATCTGCTGGGGATTCATCCCTTATCACAGCCAGGTACATTGATATACTAGAGGCTGCAAATGGGCCTGTTGGGTAACAAACCAAAACGGGCCACTTTTTAATACGGGTCAAAACTTGTGGGATCAACTGACAATTAGCCAACACCTTTTTCTTGAATTCTATAAGTTAATTGAGCAGTAATTGTGATTACAGAAAGGGTAGATGTCAATGAATAGCAATATATACTTTAGGTGGCGGTCCATTTTGGTAATAATAAGTTTGTAAGGTATGTTTTGATAATTACAAGTTTTTATATGGCGTGTTTTGGTAATTATAGTGTTAAAAATGTAAAAATTAATAACTACATACTCACATAGGGCCCAAAAAACTTCTTATATTTACCATATAGGGATGGAAAAAAAACTTTAATTACCGGTATAGGCCGATATAGAACTTGTAATTACCAAAACAGACCATAAAAATGTTATAATCACCAAAACGGACCCAAATCTGTGGTAATTTTGTCAAAGGTTCATCTACAATAAATTAATAATAAAAATTGTTGTATGTTTGCAGGAGAGAGCTTCAAGAAGAACTTGATCTAACACTCCCAGAGGATGCCTTTGAATTACTATTTGTTTTCCTGCAACAGAGGTTTTTTTGTTTTGTTTTCACTTTTAACATTATATGAAGTATATTTTTTGAAAAATGATTTGTTTTTTATGCTCATAATGCTCGATTAACTTGTATTTGGATTTGTTTGCAGTGTGACAAACAACGGTCACTTCATTAATAATGAATTTGATGATGTTTATCTGGTGACAACTGTCTCTCCAATTCCTTTGGAGGCTTTTACTCTTCAGGTAATAAAAATTTACCAAAACTTTGGTTTTGCATAAATACCTTTTTTTGTTACACAAACAGATGCTCGTTTTTACTTGTAGGAATCTGAAGTTTCTGCTGTTAAATATATCTCAATTGAGGAGTATAAACAAGCACTCATTAAACAAGATCCTCAGTATGTCCCAAACAATGTAGATGGTCAATATGGTCAACTTTTTGACATTATTACGAAGAGGTACGTACACCTTACACATTTTTTCAAAGATTAATAATATATTCTTATTATTTAGTTAAAATTTCTGTAGATACCAATGTAATATTGAAGCACAAAGTTTGGATATTCAAAAGAAGCTCAATCGTTATGCTCCTATTTCACTTGGGGCGGAGGTTTCCTTCACTTTATCTTCATTCTTTTGTTGCGGGTCAAAACGGGTCGGGTCGGATCGGGTCAGGCTGACCGACAAACTAGTTTTTGTCTTAATATTAAAATTTAATAAAAATCTTGTGACACAGTTGACAGGTGTCACGCAGGAAGACAAGGAAGCTTTGGTTTTACTCATTCAAGCTGCAAGAATAGTGGATGATATTTTTCATCAGCAGGTTTGTCTTAAGAATTTATGGAGTAAATTACACAAATGGTCCTTTAGGTTTGTACAATATTACATATTGGGTCCTTTAGTTTCATAAATTACACTGGTAGTCCTTATTTCTGACACGTTTGGTCCTTTACCTACGTTAATTTTTCCAGTCAAGTATGGTGACATGTGATGCACGAGGGGGTAAATCTGTCCTTTTCCCTTTCCCTTCACCAATTTGAAACACATAAAAACCCGTTTGTTTGACGGGAAAAGTTAACGTCTGTTTAGGTAAAAGGATCATCCGTGTCACTAGTTTCAGAAATAAGGACTACCAATGTAATTTATGAAACTAAAGGACCAAATATGTAATATGGTACAAACCTAAAGGACCATTTGTGTAATTTACTCTTATTTATTTTTATCTATTTGTTGCTTTTGATTGAATCAGGTTTGGTGCAGCAATCCATCTCTAAGAGAATGGTTAAAGGGTCGAGCTCATATGTCTGAAATTGATAAGTTAAAATGGAGTTATTATCAGATAAACAAGAGTCCATGGTAACACCCTGTCCTAGCAACTGCTTGCTCCAATAGGATTGATATGATCATGATATTTTGTTTGACTTTGACTTTGACTTTGTTAGGTCTTGCCTTGATGAAAATGAAGCATCTTTGACAACTGCAGATTCTGCAATCAAATTAATCCCTGAAGCAACAAAAGCAGTTACAGGGTGGAAAGGTCTAGAATACAGAACTGCATTTCCCATGCAAAAACCACCTGCTGCCAATTTCTATCCTTCAGATATGGATAAAATGGTCAAAGTCAAACTTGTCTTTTACTGAACGCGTTGGGTTGACCAGTCAACAACATTTTGTTGACTCTAGGGTTTTGTTTGTTGAGACAGGAATTTGAACTGTGGAGAAAAGGGCTTTCAAGTGATTCAAAAGAAGATCCAGCTGGATTTTTCAGTGTTATTAAAAGGCATAATAGTGATCTTTATAGCATCCCTTATTCTCAAGAATATTCTGCATTTTTATTAAAAGCTGCTCAATTATTGCATACAGCTGGCGATTTGACAACTTCACCTAGGTAAAAAAATAAGAGAATAATTTTGGCCTGAACCTATTTTGACTGGTCAACCCAAGTCAACTAATTTGATGATACCTGTATTGATGGTTTAATAGTTTGAAGAGACTGCTACATAGCAAGGCTGATGCTTTCCTTTCAAATGACTATTATGACTCTGATATAGCTTGGATGGAATTGGTTAGTGCTCTGCTCATTTTATTCAAATATGGAGGGGTATTTTGGTCATTTGACACACATAAATTTTAACCCAATTTTTTATATTTTTTTAATAGTAAATTCACAACCAAACCAATATGATTATTAGATGTTTTAATTGTGTGCATCTTTCATGTTCTTAAGGACTCTAAGGTGGATGTTACTATTGGCCCGTACGAGACTTATGAAGATGAATTATTTGGATATAAGGTATTATTAAGTATAATATAATATTATTAATTTTAATTAATGTTGAATAATATTAATCGTATGTATCAACTCAGGCCACATTTGAGGCATTTATTGGAGTTCGGGATGATAAAGCAACAACTCAAGTTAAACTATTTGGAGATCATTTGCAGGTGCAATTTTAAACCATTTTCACTTAGATTAATCTATTATATTTCATATATTCAGCTGATTAATCATTAAACTAAACTATTTAGGTTTTGGAGCAAAATCTTCCAATGGACAACGTTTATAAATCATCAGAAATTATATCCGCACCTATTCGTGTAGTGCAGCTTGTTTATAATTCAGGGGTGAGCTGTCAATTGTTTTATTTATTATGAAATTATTTAAAACATATAAAAATAAGATGTGAGGTTTTATGTATTTAGTGTTATGGTCCTCAAACGGTTGCATTTAATCTTCCAAATGACGAACGAATAGTCAAAGATCGTGGAACATCAATGGTGATGCTCAAGAATGTTTCTGAGGCAAAGTAAAAACAGAAGCCATTATTTAATAATTAAATATTTTTAATGTGTTATTTTAATAAAAGGTGAGTTATAAAAATGATTTGATTTGATAGGTTCAAGCTTATTCTTGAGCCAATTGCTTGTGTATGTATCATAAAAGAACAACAGGAATTGGTTGACTTTGACTCTTTCTTCACTCACACGATTTGTCACGAGTGTTGTCATGGAATTGGACCACATACCATAACACTTCCTAATGGTCAAAAGTCAACTGTCAGATTGGTCAGTTGTTTTACTATATTAGTATTGTTTGTAATAATTAATAATAGTAATTGCTTTATTTTTATTTGAGTTAATTACACGGATGGTCCTTTAACTTTATACCAAATTTCACCAATAGTCCTTTAGTTTCAAAAGTTACATTGATGGTCCTTATTTTTTAAACTTATTGTGGCTAAATGACGTTAAATTTTCCAGTTAAGTCTCCCCATATGAGATGCACATGAGGGCATTGTAGTCTTTTCCTATTTTACTTTTTACAAAAAAAATAAAAAACAAGCTTATTACTACTTTTAATGCAAAAAGTGAAATGGGAAAAGACTACAATGCCCTCATGTGCATCTCACATGAGAGACTTAACAGAAAAATTTAACATCGTTTAGCCTAAAGGACTATCGGTGCAATTAGTTTCAAAAATAAGGACCATCAATGTAATTCTTGAAACTAAAGAACCATTGGTGAAATTTGGTATAAAGTTAAAGGACCATCCATGTAATTAACTCTTTTTATTTTAATGATAAAAAGGAGCTACAAGAAGTACATTCGGCTTTGGAAGAAGCTAAAGCTGACATTGTTGGTCTGTGGGCCCTAAAGTTTCTTATTAATAAGGTCAATATTTCATTTCTAAATACTCTTTAAGTTTCTATTTATTATATTAAGGCCACCCAAGTATGTATTGAAAAGATGCTGGTTATTTTTTCTATATTATTAAGTCATGATATTTATTATTTTGATCATTTTTTCAGGATTTGCTTCCAAAGAGCCTGGTGAAGTCTATGTATGTTTCTTTTCTTGCAAGTTGCTTCCGTTCAGTACGTTTTGGGTTAGAGGAAGCTCACGGGTAATCCATAATTTTTATTTTATTTTTCTAATTAATTTTGCGTTTTTTTTTTTTTTATATAATTGACTTGCTATCAGAAAAGGACAAGCACTACAGTTTAACTGGTTATTTGAGAAAGGGGCCTTTGTTTTACATCCTGATGAAACATTCTCTGTTGACTTTGATAAGGTACACTCTCACAAAAAGAACCCAACCCAAACAATCTTATTCGGGTCAACCCGATAACCCAAACTCTTATTAGGGTCGGGTTGACCCGAATAACACCTTTAGAGGTGTATATTTAATGCATACAACCTCGTAAATTACTTTACTTAAAGATTTAGATTGTTAGCGTAATGATATTGTTTTGGTAATCTCATTTAACTCGTAAGTTATTTATAAAAAGAAAATTGAAAAATAGACAAAAAGTGTAACTGTTTTAACTGTCGCTAATAGATTGAAGAGGCAGTTGAGAGCTTAAGTAGAGTTATACTAACAACACAAGCAAAAGGGGACAAAAGTGCAGCACAAAAGCTTCTTGAGAAATACTCTGTAATGACAAAACCTTTGAATATTGCTTTGGAAAAGTTGGAAATGCTCAAGGTACATTACATCACAATTTCAACCACTTAGTATTTATTATTTAAAACAAAAACCCATTTATATATAAGTCAAATGGGTTGATTTGGCTTAGATTTGATCTTAAATAAATAAAAAAATCTAGCTAACAGGAAACATGTCAAAAGTCATCCATAGTAATGCATACAACTGTTTTGCTTAAAGTATTATAGTTTTTGTAATCATATTACAATAAAATGTATATTTGATAACATGGATTAATGACTAGAATTTATTAAAGTTTGACATGTTATGGTTGTGATTTGTAGGTTCCAGTTGATATAGCACCTGAGTTTTCAACTGTTAATAAATTGCTCCAGGACAAGCAAGTAATATGACCTTTTCTTGTCCCTTGAATAATAAAAATTATTATGCTCAATAAAACTAGTTGTACTTAATTTCCTCAACTCCAAATAAATTTAAGGATTATTTCTACTTAATTCCTTTGTGTTTGTCGTTCTTTCAACTGTCTAAGATCTCTCTTCAAAAATGGTTCACTGATTGTCGTACACAAGTAATGATTGGAAATCTTCTGCTAGTTGTACATCTTTTTTTCTTCTTCTAGCAACCAATACTTTTACAATCATAAATACTTTTAAAGCAACGATATCATGAGTTTTGTTTGTGTTTTCTCTTTACTTTATTATAGATGAACTGGATACCTCTTGGTTTCATTGACCGATTCATCAAATGTTGTCTAAAATACTTTGAAAATAGTATACATGTAGTAACCAGACAAGTGTTTTACTTGGTCTTTGTACATGATAATTATCTTTGAATTTGTATCCAAATGATCGTATAAAATTTATATAACAGAAACAAGTATCTAAAATACGTTTGATTAAAACAACACGGCATTGTTATCTTTTTGTTGAAAAACATTTCTTTATATTTTTGTTAAAACAACACTATGTTTTTACCATTTCAAAAACACCACCAAGATCCAAATACATAGACAAAAAAATTAAAGAAAACCATACATAAGGTGTTTAAGAGTTTCAACCTTTGATTTCTCTTGGTTTTGTGGAAGTTTATGAAGATAGCACAAAGACTCAAGAATAGAGCTTATCTAGAGGATTACACCAACAAGTTTGTGTCACTTCGTTCTTCACTTGTATTTGATTACTCTTAAGCTTAAAAGTTTAACCAAAGTTAAATTAACTTCCGAGAGAGCTAATCAAGGACTACACTTTCTACCACTTAGAAAGCTAGAGGGAAGAATTTGTGTGTGTTTTTTCCTTTAAAAAACTACTATTTTTCTCTTCATTCTCTGGACAATTTTAACAACATTTTATCAACTTTAATGTTGCTTGCACTATCTTCCAAGTATGGTCTTTGTTATGATTGAATCTTTCAATCAAAGCAACCATGTTGTGTAAGAAATGCATGTTCTACCCATGTAAAGCAAGCCTTACCAATCTCTTACAAGTTAAGAGAGAGGGAGACCCCCCAAGGAGAAGGAAGGGAAAAAAAAATCAAAGTCATACCATTTGTAATTACGTTGTGTACAAGTTTTGATCCCTTTAACTCTTCCAATTACTTGTACATAACTTTTAGGTCATCCAATATGACTTTTAAATCATCTAACAATTAAATAAATATTATTTTCTCATATAACAAATATTATTTATATCTCCCATCTCCCCAATACCACCTCGTCCCCACCGTAGAAAGTGACCATGGTTGTATGACACATCTATCCTAACATATCACGATTCACGATAACGTGTCAAACTTATTAGTACAAATCAAAAGAAAACGTGTCAAACTTATAATAACAATAAATAAACCAGAATAAATAAATCTAAGATGAATTTAACTAAAAACGGTACACTCTTTATATTAATTAAGATTAAGGAACATCTTATAGAAACCTAATTACGTTGACACTATTAAACAAACAAATATTTGAATGGGAGTTCAATCGCGAGAGTCTAAACTTTGTTGCATTGGTCCGAGTACGTCTGCCTTCTACTTAGTAGGTATGATGAGTGAACCAAACCGAGCTTCGCATCCGGGTATACGCCGAATTGCCTACATATTTTCTTCAAAAGAACCAAACCATTGTATCTTTCTTATCCAAAAACTCTTAAAAAAGAATTGTATGATTTTATACTAATTTTTCCTATTTAATCCTCCCACATATAAAATAATCAACATATATAATTTACTAATTATGTTTATTAATCATATCATTCATTTAGACATTGTTAAACAAATGAGTTGAAAACAATATTCTTTTTCCTCCTAGAATGGTCACTTTAAAACCTAACAAGACACGAAAAAAATACACGAAACGAAACGAAATTGGGACGAAAACGAAATTTGAATTTGTGTTCGTGTCGTGTAAAACAAACACGAAGTCGTGAGGTTCAGGAATTAACACGAAATTGACATAATAATTATAAATTTTAGGAATATTTAGTAGTAATTTATGTTATATTTTGTCGTGTTTGTCGGTTTATAAGCATTTAGTAAGTAAGCAATTTGATATTTTTGTTATTTATATCGTGTTTGTCGTTTTTATCATTTTTGTAATTGAGTCGTGTTTGTGTTAGAAAAACTAACATGACTTCATGTTGTGTGATGTTTGGGTTGAGATTTTATTTATTTATTTTTTATTGTATTACTATATACATACAAATGTGGTATTAAAAAATATATAATTATACTGTTCATTGTGATTCTATTGGTGGATTAGGAAAATAAGGTTTGCTAATGTGAGCTGCTAACGTGCACCAACATATTAATTAATACATATGTTTCTAAACGATATTGTTCTAAAAGATTTATTTGGATACAAATTTTATATCAAAGTTTCTTATGTTTATATTATTGTTAAACTATATGAAGAATAAAAATCCGTAGCGCGTGACCAACAAACAGGAAATAATAACACAATTTAACAGGTTAGCCCAACTACACATTTACACCCGTGTACACGGTACATGGTCATCGTACGTCTCTCCGAAGTGGGTGTGAAGGTGGAGCTACCCGGCTTGAACCGATCTAACACAACTTGACCCGACCCGAAGATGTGTCACGCAAAGCAGCCCCAACTTTCTGATCTAGAGACTTTACCATTCAAAACCATCAGCGAAAAACTAGCTTCGCCGGCGTGCTTTTCCGGCCAGTTCCGGCCATATAATATCTTATTTTCTCTCATAAATTAGTTAATTTAACCTCGATCTACAAATCCGTGGTGTAATCATGACTGTTTCCGAAGACGAAGATGAACATCTGGCTCATTTTTTAGAATCCGAGGTTCTATCTGAGATCTCCGATCAGGTATCGCATATTTCGTTTGTTCAAGATAAACAAGTCCGATTCTCAATCTATTTATCTAAATCCAAGACTTTTATGTGTTTCTTTGTGAATAATTTTATCAAATGATTGATTTTGTTCGGTGATATGAAATTTCGTGAATAAATTGGATTTTCATGCGAGATTCAGGAAGATGTAAAATCGGAAAAAGAGGAGGAGCGGCCGCCGAAGAGGCTTCGGGTGGAGCAAAACGGTGTCGTTAGTAGCAGAGCAACAAATCCAAGGAGGATAGATGATGGTTTCTTTGCTAGGGTTCCTCCAGAGCTCTTCCCTCACATCCTTAAGTTTCTCTCATCTGAGGTAGTGCTACTGCTAATTATTGATGATTCTGATTACTTTTGAGATTATTTGTAAAAGATCAATTTGATTTTAAAATTGCTTGATCTATCTGTTTCATCAAAATACTCAAAACTGATTGTATGCTATTTTAAAACACAAAAATCAGATAATCAGTAACCTGTAATTGTATTAAACAATATAAGAAGCTACGCAAATTGAAAGGAAAAAGGTGTTAAAAATATTAAAAGTTCATGTTAAGTTCAAATATCTACTAAATTTCTGATGTCTTTAAATCTTTTGATGATGATTCTTGAAAAATGGCAGGATCTTGTTGCATGCTCATTGGTCTGTAGATTTCTTAATTTTGCATCTTCTGATGAATCCTTGTGGCGTCGCTTGTGAGTAAATATATCCAGTTACAATTTTAATTATATTTTGGTTAAAATTTTTCTTTATTATTGTTGGTTGAAAAAAATCCATTAAATGGTTGTTAACTGTAGGTACTGTATGCGATGGGGTATCCTGCCACCAACAAAAAAGCTGCGTGATGATGCTTGGAAGAAGCTGTATATTCAGGTAGATTTACAATAACAGTTTATCTTACTTGATCCAATTAATCAAAACATTAAATTCATTAGTATGATTTATAATTTCCCGTATAAAAAACACATTTTTTTTTTGTGTAGCGTGATGAAGAAGACATGGTTGAATTTGTTAGAAATTGTCCGAGTGAGTTCAAAGAGTATTACATCCAAATGCAAGTAGCTAAAAGAACCCAAGCACCTCTTCCTTCACAGGTAAAAAAAGTTCATTTTACGGGCCATAACTTTTGATACGGGTCAAGTCGTTTTGACCCAAATGGCTTTTTGTCCAAAAGTTATAGTTTATTTATTTATTTGGCATTTGTAGTTGAAAGATGACTGGATGATTCTGGACAAATCTGTTGCTGATCAAATCTCTATTTGGAAGAAAGACAAAGGGCTGACTGATAAGGTGTTTGTAGATCATGCTTGTTCTGGAGAAACTTGTTCTTATTATCAAATTGGAGATGTTTTTGTCTGTGAGAATACTGGATATGTCCATGGTATGACTCACTTTTTTGCATAATTTTGAGCCTCATTGTTGAAAACTTGAGGTGGCAAAATGGGCGGGTTTTGGTAACGGGTCAAAATGGGCTGGATGCTTAACGGGTTGAAATGAGTCGGGTCAGGTTGGGTTGAACCACAAACACTTTTTTTGTCTTTGTATCAAATTTTATACCAAGTTAATGTGTTGAATATCTTTAAATATGATAACCAAATTATTACAGTAATAACCAAATGCATTGATACTTTGAAATTGGATTCTAAAATGTAAGAACCTTTTTATTATTAATTTATTTGTGCAGTGTGTGATGATACTTGCAAGGAGGTTGTTCTTGATCCAGAAAACGAGCTTTTGGTTTGCACAATTTCGGGCCATTGTTTTGATCGATTACTTTCCCCATCTGAAATCGGAGGAGATATGGTAAATTACCTACTTTCATATTTAATTTTTGACGGTTTAAAATGCTTTCTTCTTTAAATAATAACAAAAATGATTCGTTGAATCATATATTAGTGTCTGGTTCTCGTTTTATGTGAAAACCTTATGCAAAAAGGGTGAGGTGAGATAAACAAACACCAACTTTATTATCCATTTGAAAAGAAAATTATAGAGTAAATTACACTAATGGTCCCTGTGGTTTGTCAAAAGTTTTGGATTTGGTCCCTAACTTTCAGAAATTACACTCGTGGTCACCGTGGTTTGGATTTCGTATTAGTTTTGGTCCAAAATCCTAACGGATATTAAATTGGACTGTTAAATATTTTGAAGTGACCAAAATACCCTTTACTTATTCCTCTCTTTTTTATGTTCTTCCCCCATTGTCATTTATGGGTTGAAGAAGGATCACAGATCTCTATCAAGAACACCATCATGAATATCATCTTTATCGAGTTCAACAATTAGGTTTCTGGTAAAATTAAATACGAGTTCAACAATCAGAAGATCTGGGCAGCAACAACTACGAATATGGGTGTTCTGATACCATTGGGTGTTTACAGACCACCATCGGAGAAGACCCACCGACGATTTAGGGTTCTTCGATTGGGTTTTCCGTCGGTCAGATGAAATCCTTCTTTTGATTAGAGTTTTTCTTTGATTTTTTTTATTCTTCGATCTTTTCTGATTCTTCGATTTTTTCTACAACTGATTCTTCGATGATGATGGTGTTGATCTGATTCTTCGATTTTTTCTTCAATGAAATCATTTGGAACTAATATTTCTGCAATGAAATCCTTGACATGGAAGAAGCTATGATTTTGATTTTGGATTTGTTCATGTGTGTTGATACAACTATTAAACTCATAAATCAAGAAGAAGATCGAGAAGAAAATGACCGAAGTGGTTATTTGATGCCAATGATGATCTTAATTCTTAATTCCCACAAAATAAATTAAATTCTTAATTACCAGAAAGAAAACCCTTGGTTAAGCATTGTTCTTTGATGCCAATGATTTTCTTCAGTAATAAGAAACCTTAGTTCAATTCGTTGTTGTTACTGAGGTAAATTACATTTGGTTCATGTGGTTAGACAAAGTTTACGAGAAATTGATTTCAATGCTTTAGTTCTGTATTTTATTTGAGATCTGGTTTGAATTGTTAGAACTTGATTCGTAAATTATTTGAAGTTCTTATATTGAAGTTCACAATGACAACCGGGGAAGAACATAAAAAAGAGAGGAAGAAGTAAAGGGCATTTTGGTCACTTCAAAATATTTAACAACCACATTTAACATTCGTTAGGATTTTGGACCAAAAGCAATACGAAGTTCAAACCACGGTGACCACGAGTGTAATTTCTTAAAGTTAGGGACCAAATCCAATACTTTTGCCAAACCACAGGGACCATTCGTGTAATTTACTCAAAATTATATGTTAAATGTGATTACAAAACCTTTGAAATAATACAAATACTCTTTTTTTGGTTGATAATTAGGAGGAACAGCAGCAAGCTGGTGTGACGGATGAAGCCGAACCATTTATGGGATCAGGCCGTTTTGGTACTAATTTCTCTCCCTTTTAGTTAAGAGTTAAAAAACCCGTCTTTTTAATGAGACTGAAATTCGTACAATAATTGTTTTAAATAACTTTTGACCGTTTATAATCTTATATTATAATCTGATTACTTGTATTATCATTGTGGTTGTAGCAAGGGCCTACCAATTGGGTTATAACTGTGAAGATGAAAAAGAGCTTGAAGCCTGCCTCAGGTTTTGCTAAACCCAATTTTGATATTTACTTTCTCTGCTACTGGAAACTTACATTACATTCTAGTGTTGTTAAATAATTAAATTATGTAAGATACTTCATAGTAATTAAGGTTCAACTTAAAGTAGTATATTATACCAACTGTAACTTACTTTGTTTTACATGAGCGTTTTAAATATCTTACTTTCACTATTATTCATTATCGGGGATGATTTTATTTTAGCTTGAGAATATTATTTGAATTTATTAAGATAGTTATCGCATTTTCATTTAAAAATCTAATAAGCTGTATAAAAACTGATTTTTGACCAACTTATAATCCATATTGGCTTTTAAGCGAGTTCAAGTATACGCCAATACCTTTCCAAGTCACACCCACATCAGAGTTAAGAGTTGTGATTTACAAAAACACCAAAATTTGCTAAAATGTCATATTGGCTTTTAAGTCATTACGCAAGTTAAAGTAGACAAATATACCATTCTAAAGATGTATGACATGATTAAATATGATTGATTTTATGAGTTATACATAAGTAATAAAATTTGTTGAAATTAAAAATTTGTTGGAGTATTCCACCAGCTCTGGAATTCGATCAAGGTAACTAAAAAACTACAAAATCTGATTTTTAAAATTCCAAGTACTAACTTTTGTTCGAAAACATGTTTGGGAACATTTTGACAAGGTTGTGAACATCTATTGGCCAATATCATATGATAATATCACCAATTAGATCACAAAACTCTCTAGTGGACACCATGGATAATAAATGATCAAATAGTTTGCAATTTCACTAATCTTTTGTTGAAACAAGATACTTCCCATACTTGACGCCGACGATAAACTTAGTCGGCACAATGTCACTTGAGAAGGCATTTCACTTCCTATTATAGTTGTCAAAAAACACATGTTTAAGGCCTTGTGGTTGTTACTTCATCTTGATACCTTTAGACTACTTGTAATAATGCATCATAAGGCGACCACCACCATAGGCGATGGGTCACAATGCTTCCCCCACTACTCCGGCCAACCTCACGATCAAACGTCCTTTTTTTTCGTTAGATTCGGCCGTTCTGGCGACCGAAGAAGGTTGCGGTGTGCATGAGTTGCTTGTACGTTATGCATGATTAGTGGTACATATATTAATAAAATCATTTTTCAGGCTTGGTTGTGATTTTGTTCACCAATACGGAAGTTTGATCGAAATTTGTCATGTATTTAGTTTGGAGAGGAAATTAATGTCACGTTGATATGATAATGATGATCAACTAGTAGTCATAGGTTTTAAGACCTAGATATAAAACCACATGTTTTATATATATCTATATTTATATTCTATATAACATAAAAATTGAGTTTCATTTTGATGTAACATTTATAACCCTGCATATTAAATTTCTATTTAACATTAAGATAAAAAAATTAGCAGAAAATGAAAAATTGTAACTGCCAAATATAACTAATGCGGGCCATTAAACACAACTCATTTAACCCAGCAATGACTAATTCACAGTCTTTATTAAGACTGTTTCAAAAGATGAAAAGATTTAACTGTCCTGATTCCAACCATTACACAAACTTCCATGTCATACCTGCAATTATATAAACAACAGCTCAGCCAAGTTTGGCCATCATATGCTATGCTGCAGTTTCCATCAATTATATAAACATACACCAAAACCTCTGGTGAGAAAATTATTATTTAAACAAAAGAATATTATTAAAAGAATTAGGACAAGTGTAGTTAAATACCTAAAGGATATTATTGTTGATCTTTGATTTTGTTACACACGAGAGAGTTTTCTTATTGTTTTTGTTTTAGATAACGATTTTGTAGTATTTTTATTAGAGATATACATGTTTTTGTGTATTTTTATTAATTTCTATTTTTTATTATGTTCTTTGGGAGAGAAAAAAATACAATTAGAAGTCTGACATAATGTTTGCATTAACCGACATTAGTTGAAAATATATCGTTGTTGATTCATGGTTTTGCTTATAAAAGAAAAACCATGAAGTTTTTCATAGTATCACTTATATGTTATGAATAACATATTTTGTGTTGCACTAGTAAAAACGATAATGATTTTGTTACTTTGCATTTTCCTACAACAAATTTTGCTTATTTAGTAGAGTACTCGCAATGCAATATATATGATTTACCTTCAAATGACATTTTATCATATACAAAGTCTATGCATCGTACGGGCCATGTTGCCTCATTTTATCTTAAGAATCAGTTATCAATCTCAATGATAATAACAAATACATAATATCGATTTAAAAATATTAGAATAATAAAATAAAGGCGTTTCACCACACCCACTAGTGAGACGATAAATTCAAATCAGGGGTAAGAAAAAAACCGAAAAATCGAACCGAAAAACCCGAAAAAACGCCCTGAAAAAACCGAAGCGTTTGAAAAACCGACTTCAACGGTTTGATTTTTGGAAAACCCGAATGTTTGGGGCGGTTTTCGGGGGCATATGAAAAACCCGACCGAAAACCCCGCCCCGCCATTATAAATCTTTCAAATTTTTTGAAAATATTATTATATTTATAAAACATTTGACATTTTATTATTATTTAAATAAAAATATTCTATTATTAATCTTACTCGAGTTATGTTAGTTCAAATTTATTATTACATTATATTAAACTTACGAGTTATTTTTTATATTTAAAACGAATTGTGTTAAGGTTTGGAAGTTTGTATCATAATATTAATTTTTAAGATAACAAATTGATAAATTTAAAGGAAAATAAAAAAAAAACCGAAAATAAAAAACCCGAAACCGAACCGAAAAACCCGAAACCGAGCGGGGTGTAATTCTTAAAACCCGAACTTTCGGGGCAGAGTTTGGTTTTAGTTAAAAACCGCCTCATGCTTACCTCTAATTCAAATATCTATAGTTAAGTTTTGAGTAATGGTATTTAGGCCTACTCATTAGATGAAGACACGTGTGTAAATCAAGAGATAATATTAGGAGAGAAAATTAGTGGAATACACATATTATCCTATTAAGTAGGTACGCTTATAAATAAATATAAATGGTAAGACTAAATATCATTTCTCTTAAGTTTTATTCAAGAAATACAAGATTAAGAAAGGGCATTATAAGTTTATAACATCCTTTAACCAACACAACAACATAGTCCTCCTTTGTTAAAACAACGGTCATCTGGTTTACAAAGTCCAACACTTGCATTTCTTTTCCCCTTTGCACATAATTTATGACAATCAATATCTTTGCAACATTTTTTTGTACAATAATTTGCTGATATTCTTCGTTCTTCTACAAATTTCAATTGCATCAAATAATAATAATAATAATAATAATAATAATAATAATAATAATAATAATAATAATAATAATAATAATAATAATAATAATAATATGTGAAAAATCGAAACAATACGATGTAACATACCTATGTGGGTCGCATGAGTTAAAACGGAAGAAACAAGGATCAATACTACAAGAAGAGAAACAAACTTATAAGATGCCATATTCTATTAATATTTGAGCTTTTTAAATCAAATATTATGGTTTTCTTCTAAACTACACCTAAGGATTTATATAGGACTTGTGGAGTATCAAAACATGATTGAAAAATAATACGGTAATAAATTATTGATTTATTCCACACTTATGACATTAAATATAATCAATGGTACAATTTTTTTTTCTTTTTCAAGCCAAGACATTATTATACATAACATGTGCTAATTAGTGAATAGGCATACATGTGGGTTTTTTTCCTCCTCCTAAGTTACTATTGTTGACTTTTTCTTTATTTTTATATTTGCAATACGATAAATTTTGTTTCAAGACAGTATTCTATATATAACATTTACCATTGGTGTATAGTGATGTTTTGTCCTGTAGCATGTTTTCTTTATTTAATAGGTAAATACGAAAGAACAACAGAACTGGATATCTGGCTTGGTGGTAGCACTCTGTGTTTGTAAACTTATAATTTATAAACATATAATTTACTACCCTAAATTTTAGTATCGAAAATCTATATTTTTTCTATAAATAATGGTTTATCTTTAAAACTCTTATGTTATTATAAAACATGTCGTGTATATAATTAAACGTTATACAACTTAAACGTATACTGATATATATTATATTTGGACATCGTATGAGAATCCCCGCAGCATCGCGCGGGGTAATGTCTACTAGTTATGATACATTTCACTTAGAAATGATGATATTTGATTTTTATTATTAGTCTTTTAAACAAAATTGGTTTCAATTAAAGAGGTCTTAATTTCCGAAATAAATGATTATATGGTATTATTTTACCATAAAGCTTTTGAATTGGCATGAGGTGCGCACACAACTACACAAAGTAAAACAAACAAATATAAATTTATATAATAACTAAGGATGAAAACAACTTGAATACAATCAGGAGAATAACAAAAGTCTCACATAGTCACATATAGTTATACGTTGTACAACTGAAACGTGTACTGATATAAACCACCTTTTGGGTGTTGTATGAAAATCTCCACGACATCGGACGAGGTAGTTTTTGCTAGTTAGTATATATATATATATATATATATATATATATATATATATATATATATATATATATATATATATATAAGTGGGATCCTGTGAGGACTCTTTTTTCGGTGAGGACTCGCGAGGACACCTCATAAAAATTTTAAAAAATTCTGAAAAAAATATATATAACCCACCATGATTATTACTATATTTGACAAAAAAAATTTCAAAAAAAAAAATTATGATCGACTTTTTTTAGCGAATCATAATAATGATCCAGATTTGTTTTGTGGATCATTATTATGATCCATATTTTTTTTTGGATCATTTTTGGAATTTTTTTTTTTGGATCTTATACATAGCGATTTTAATGTTTAAAAAAGAAATTTTTTGAAAAAAGTTTGTTTTGGATCATTTTTAGAGTTTTTTTTGGAGTCCTCACAGTCCTCGCGAGGAAAAGAGTCATCACCGGATCCGGACTATATATATATATATATATATATATATATATATATATATATATATATATATATATATATATATATATATATATATATTATATATATATGCAGCTACATACGATTTGGTTTTGACATGTCATCACTATACACCTCTATGATTGGTGGTTTATTCCACATGTAATTCGTTGGTTGGTCAACTCCTTCCTCACAAACTCCACAATACATCATAGGATTTTCCCTTTCCACGCTCTCCTGGTTTTCTTCTTCACGCAACCTCTTGGTTTTCTTCTTCACGCAATCAACTTCCTGATTTTCTTCTTCCATTAGCCGCTCCATTTTGGTTTCTTTTGCTTCACAAATCGTCTCCGCTTCTTCTTAGGGTTTCCTCTGCTTCATAAATGGTTGGCCTTTGCTGTCATCGCCGCTGGCGGTCAACCATAGCTTCACGCATCTTCGTCGACCACCAACCACAAATTGGAATTACCGATTATCTCTTCCCTCTGTATTCTTTTTACAAATCTGAAGAAACCGTGTAAAAAGAATCGCTACGCTCAGGTAAGAATTTCGATTACTATTTTTTGGTTCTGCTTTTAGGGTTTAACATGGTGGTTTTGGTCTCTGATGGGTTTTCTGATTTCTCCATGTTTCCCCTTTACCCTTCTTTTTGTTCATGGACAAAGACATGACGGTTTCCCCTTTACATGATTTCGGTTTATAGTGTTCGATTATACTCATTATAAATCATTTTTGACAAAATTTGAATCCCCAAATCACCTATGATTGTCCATTTCTTTATTTCGATAATGCAGGTTGTGTAGAACCCTAATCAAGTGAGACCTATAAGGTTTTGGTTTCTATACACCAAGCTCAAGATTTTCAACATCACTGATTATGAAAAAGGTGATTCATTTAACTTCCTACTCTTTTAGGCCATTTTTCAGCATAAGTCAATTGATAATTACTTATGTTGTGAGGAGTATATAGTGTTGGCTAAAATTGAAATTAGTGGTTGCAGATTTCCTACATATAACATTGCTAACGGTTCTGTATAAAAACATCTAATCGGGTATATGCAAGATTCTTTAACTTTTGAGTGCCTCTTTCCAGCCAAATTTATAGCTGTAAAGGAAATACGTCAAGAAGCATTTGAAAAGATATTTATGCAAAATTGTCTCAACCTAATTCCATTGATGGAGATAGAAAGGTTAGAACTTTTTAATTTGTAATTGTAAAATGTTTACATCTTTATTGATTTATGTTACATCTTTATTAATATTGACCTCATATGAACCACAACATTTTGGGTAACAACTCCAACAAACTGAACCACGGTAAATAAATAAAAAAAATGAACCAGAACTCATGTTTGAAAGCGTTTCTAGATTAATTAGAAAACCAAAAAAGTGTTCAATTATAGTTAGTAATAGAGTAATGTAAAACCATATTACAATTAACTCCAGATGTTGATATTAGAGTGGTGAGATATGTAGGTTGGGTAACTGATCATATTAGTCAGAAGACTCAAAACGGTCATTTTCAAGTACTGGTGACTCAAAACAGAATGGGTCGACAAGTCAGCATTTTCACCCTTTAAAAATGTTTACTCTATTAATACATTAAATATGATTTATTTTAACAATAATCTAATCTCAAAAAAAAAATTGAGATAGGAGGTTGTGGGCATTAAAGACATAGTTTGGGTGATTTTCGACCCGTTTAACCTATATGAGACACTAGTGATAAAGCAAATCGACCCAATTACAAGGAAATGATTCATAATGGCCACCTTTAATTAATATTCAGAAGTGAAATCATAATAATAGAAAATCAAATATTAAATGGCTGAAACATGAGGACTAAATGTGTACTCGACTTTAATTATTGCTACAAATTCACTGAATAATAAGGATTTAATGTGGCCTGCCCAGCTTGCCACATCTAATGAGAAGTATAAAATCAACAATTTATCAAACTAAAAAAAAGCTAACGGGTGGAAAAAGGATCTTAAAGTGCGTTTGTGAAAATCTTCACAAAATTATGAACAAATTAATCTAAAAACTAAAAAAATAAAAATTGGCCTGTTGACCCGTTTGTCAGTCAAACAGGCCAGGGGTATTATTAACCGTCTAGCTTCTGCTCAAGAAGTTCAGAGATTACGTGCATTTGCAGTTGAGTCACTAGACTCATTTCTTTCCAACACACATGATATCATCCTGTTGTCAAAGGTTGTTTTCTTCATGATATTTTTAACTTTCATTTCGCTATAGTTTGACTTTGGAGGTCAAACAAATACAGGTTTTGTTCAAAACTGCAGAATCTGTTACAAGTCTTGATTTTTTTTTGCAGATAATGAAAAAGGCAAAATAAGTCAAAGTCAAAGCCTGCCAACAAACTCTGGTAGTCTTTTATATCCTTTCTCGGTTATCTATCTATTTATATATATATATATATATATATATATATATATATATATATATATATATATATATATATATATATATATATATATATATATATATATATATATATATATAATAAAGAGTTTTTTTTTGAATTTTTGTTTCAATACATATGAATATTTCTGTGTTTATACCGGTCGGGTCAGTTTTAGCATGGGTCGAAGCAGGCCGGGTTGTTATTTAGCAGACACCTTTTTGTCTATTTATTAAAAGATATGATAAGTAATTGTTCTTATACGGGTCGATTGGGTCGGAAGCCAACATCTGGATAATGTTGGAAATGTTGCCCTTGAAGCACTACTAAAGCTTCTAACAAGTGATGCTCAGTTTAAAAAGGGTAAAAATTCTTAGTAAATTATATATATAAATATCAAGGTGCTCATTTAACTGTTTATAAGATAAGAATATGCACGTTAGTGTAATATATATGACCAAGAGTTAGTTGAATATAGTTTGGAAGTTTTATACTAACCTTACACAAATTTTTAATAATTTTGAAGATAATAGACTCGATTACATGTGATAATCTTTTTTCTCTGTCTAATTTGCAGATTTTATGAAAACACATTATTGGAATCAGAATGTTATGAAATGAACAAAGCAAATCCACAACTAATTTTTCTTATTTCTTGGTTATAAATTTTATGTAACATCTGTTCATGTATCAAATTTCGCACGAACTCATTATTACGGCTATCGATTATTATGTCATTTTTAAAATTGTTAATATTTGTTAGTAATATTCTATAATATAAATTTTGAAGCATGCCCGCCCAATCGGGCGGGCTATGGAGCTATATATATATATATATATATATATATATATATATATATATATAGAGAGAGAGAGAGAGAGAGAGAGCGGTTCATGCGAGAACAACTAAAATTGCGAGAACTGCGAGAACCACCTTCTGACCACAGGATTAATAGATTAGTGGCTAAGATTATTGATGACAACTTCGTAAATAAGTGAGAATTTAAATCTAAAAAAATAAAAGGTGGATGGGTATAATGGTCAAATATTTATCTGTCAATTAGGGTAATTATCTCACTCCTAAAACTGCCCCATATATCTCTATCTTCCTCATACGTCCACTTTCAATATCTTAACCCTACACCCCTAAAACTGCCGCCCCATCAAACTCTCCCCCACCTTCGTTCGTTCAAGCAATCCCCACCGCCTCACAACCGCAACATCCGGTGACGCAACAAAGCAATCCCCACTGCCTCACCGCCGCCGTCCTCCTTATCTTTCCGTCCAGATCCACGATTTCCGGGGATTTCTCTGTCTCACATCCACAGTTTCCGATGCTTGCGGCGACCGCCATCTTTCCACTAGTCCTATTGCTTTAGATATGTATAAAGTTTGAGTGTTCGTCCCTGTGCTTCTAAATGTAAGGTCTGAAAGGAGTTTAGATTTGGTTGTATCATGGGTTTGTTCCAAATCTGGTTGTATTCCAATAAACGATGTTGAAGATGGTTTAGAAGATCAAGCCAGCAATGGTTCCAAAAGATGAAGATGGTAACTGCCGATGAGCTTTGTTTCATTTTTATGTGTATGTAATGCTTAATTATTTTGTGTCTATCAATTTTTTTGATTTAAATTTGTGGGTTTTGAGTGTTTTTTTACCAATTATATATGTATGTTTTGCCTAATTTCGTCTACTGATCTTTTGTATTCTAGCTTCAGGACTTTTGTATTCGATGGTGGTGTTTAATCTTATTGGTTCCGACGAAAACCCGCAAAAACCAACACGGATCTGAGTTACAATACTTGTTTTGCCATTAGTTTTTGTTCATTACTATTTATTAATTAGTGTTTGTTCATTACTTTTTATTGATTGGTGTTTGTTCATTACTTTTTGTATGGTGTTTATCGATCATCTGTGATCTGTAAATTTAATTAGGATTATGTAATTGTATTCATTGATGATCTATAAGTTGTGGATTATGTATTTTATTTATGATTATGTAAATATGTTAACTAGTGATAAATATGGTAAAAGTTGTGGATTTGTGTTCATTCGTTCATCATTGAATACATTAAATAAGGTTAATAAAATTCTCTGTCAGACTTGTTCATTATGTATATTGTAGATTTGTTCATTAGTAAATCTGTAAATTTTGCAAATTGAACACATTATTATTATGTTGAACATGTTAAATATGGTAAAAAAATATTAGTTATTTTTTAGGGGTTCATCAATGAACACATACGAATTGCGAAAAAAATTACAAATTACAAAATTTGGATCCTAAAAAATAGGATTGAGGTTAACAATGAATTAATTTAATTAAGAAAACTGGATTTAATAAAATGATTTTAGTGTTAAAAAGATACACTACCCTTTACATTAAAAAATGTAATTAAGCAAAATGATTGGCTAAAAAGTGGTTCTCGCAATTTTAGTGGTTCTCGCATGAACCGATCTCTCTCTCTCTCTATATATATATATATATATATATATATATATATATATATATATATATATATATATATATATATATATATATATATATATATATATATATATATATATATATATATATATATATATATATATATATATGGGCGGACTATTTACAGGACACATTTTTTACGTATAACCAAGCAGAACCCATCTAAGAATATTAGAATTTAGTAAAAAAATATGCAAAACAATAACATTAAACACGGATCAAACATATACTTTAATAAAAACATCAAAAATACTGAAAAACATATATGTTCAAATAATGGAAAAAATAACACTTATATATACATACATGAAAACATACATGCACAAAAACATATATGTTTTCGTGTATGAATAACATACATGCATGAGTGTCCCTCATTAAATCATTTCATGTATCTTCCATGATCATTTCATTTTGAAATTCAACGGTTTAGATAGAGTTCTACGGGTTCTGTAGCCTAAAATGAGTTTTGTAACTAGCCCTTCGCTATATATATATATATATATATATATATATATATATATATATATATATATATATATATATATATATATAGGGGTGGGTTCATGCTAGAACACCCTATTTGCGAGAACTTACGAGAACGAATCCTGACCACTAATCTGTTTTAGTTAGTTTTTTTAATTAAAAGGGTAATAAGGTCTTTTTACCTTTTTTAATTAAAGCAATTTATTAACACAAAATACGGTTACCATATTTAATTGATCCACAAGTTCATTAGTGAACACATTCTAAAATTTACAAATTTCTAATGAACACATTACCAAAATTAAAAATAAATCCATTAATTATTATTAATCGCTAGTGAACACAGTTACATTGGAAAAAACTAAGATCTAAGAGATTAACAATTTAACACCATTCAAAAACTAAAGATAAACACTGACAATAAGTTCACTAGTGAACAGACATCGTATGTTCAATAATATACAACTGTATATTTGATTAACAAATAACACATTTTCAATAATTTTTACTAGTATACATAGCTTTTAACCGAATAAAACATTGAACAACATAAACTCTAGATTTTATGCAAAAGAAAATCCTTAAACATTTTCAGAGTAATGTTCACTGGTGCACATGTTCAGTAGTGTTCACTGGTGCACATTTTCGTACACACCATCTGATCACTACCAGATCACTCATGAACAAGCATTCAAACGAAAGCTATCATTCAACCACAACCGTCATAAAACATTGCCGCATTCTGGTCGGAACCACCACCTTCGCAACCACAATCGCCGAAACCCTAGATGTGAAACACTTTGTCAGTGGCGGCGGTGCATACGGCTGGAACCCCAGATCTGAAACAACTGCCGCAAGTTTCCTTCGTGGTTTCTCCACCGTGAACAACCAGGCAGTGGAACCCTAAATCTGAAACAATCGCCGCCATCTTCCTCCGTTTCCCATCGATATCTGACGGCTGTTTTGAAGGTTTCCGGCGACACACGACAATTTTTAGAAAGAGAAGAGAGTTTCACCGGAGGCTGGTCTGCCGGATCTGAACCCTAATCGCGATTTTACTATCACCGGATCTGAACCCTTGACGGGTATTGATTTGCTACACCACCCGTCGCCGGTTGTTCTTCTACGATAGCGTGATGTTGAAGAAGCTAGATGGGACAGACAAGTGAAAATAGAAACATGTTCTATAAGATCTGATTTCAACCGGAAATTAAGTGTAGATGGTAACCGGAATTTTGTGATGAAGATTGTGGCTGTCACCGGAAATCAAGTCTATAGATGGTCACCGGAATTTTGAAGACCACTTGAGAGAAAAATCAAAACACACAAGTGTGTGTGAGAGATTGTGTTTGATACGCTTTCTTGGGGAGGGGGAAGTTGTTTAATTGGAAATCCAATTTACCATATTACCCCTCCGAATTCAAAATTTAATTCTTAGATGATTACTTAATTACGAAATTACCGCTAATGATCTTAGCCATACATTTCAATATCTAATGGTTCTAATGTGTTCTCACCATTCTCGCAAATAGGGTGTTCTCGCATGAACCCACCACTATATATATATATATACATACACACATATATATATATATATATATATATATATATATATATATATATATATATATATATATATATATATATATATATATATATATATATATATATATATATATATATATATATATATATATATATATGGTTGAATTATTTTCAGAACCAATTAAGGCTACAAAACCAGCAGAACTCAATCTAAACCATTGATTTTTAAAATGATATGATCATGGAAGACACATTAATGTATTTGATGATGGACCCCCAAATATTGGTTTGCATGAATGTCATTCATGCATGTATATATATGTAACGACCCGAAATTTGTAAATAAATAAATTGGATAAAAATATGAGTTAGCCGATCGGGAACAACCCTCAGGGATAGTGGCAATTTGGCTGATCGAGTTCACGAAGAGTTAGCGATCGGGAACTAGTCGACACGCAAAGTTCACGGCGTGAACTTTGGGTTCACGACGCGAAGTCCTCTCGACAGCATTAAAGTCGGATTTTGGCTCATTAAATGCAATAGTAAACCCTAGTTTCTTCCATTGGCGATTTTTGAGAGCAAGTGCTGATCTTGGTTGATTTCCCCATCAAAGCTTGGTAGATTTCACTCCTAAGTGAAGATTAAAGGTATATCTTCACTCCTTGATCTTTGTAGCTTTAGATCTATGTATTTTGATGGTTGGGTTTGAAACCCTAGTTATTGGGGGTTATGGTTTATGGTGAATAAATGATGTATACACTTAATAGATGGTATATTAACAAAGGAAACAAGTGTATGATTTCGATTGGTAAGAATCTTAAGGGTTGGTTAAACCTAGGGTTTGGTAAATCACCATAATTGGGGGAAAGTGTTAGTTGATGGTATCTAGTGATAAATGGATACATTATTAGTAGTATGTGATGTTGAACATTGTATGATTGTTGTATTAGGCTTTTGGTGAAGTCTTGGAAGTTTGACCGAATTTTGGAAGCAAGAGTTTTGGTGTCAAGAACACGGTTGGAGCATTAATTGCTAAGGTGAGTACGTGTGGACTTTATTGAGTACATAGCCACGAAAATACTTGTTATTAGATATGTCGAGTCAACTTGATAATTGTGTAGAATTTGGAAAATATAGCTAGTTGCATATTGTTGAATATAGGTAACTAACTTGTTGATGATTGATGTGATAGCCAAAGGCTTTGATTGATATAACCGTCGAGTAATAGTAAGGTTGAGACGATGTGATGACGCGGGGGATCCCCGGTCATGAGGTATGGAATGGGGAGCATTTGCGCGGATCCCCATCGGCCCATTCCATGATAGTAGTCTTGCTAACTGGAAGTAGTCCGGCGAGTAAGGCGGGTATAGGTAGATTGGGCGATTCCCTCTTGCCTTTACCTTGAAGCTTGTTAATGCGGGGGATCCCCGGTTAATGAGTTAATGTGGTTCTAGTTGGTTGGGGATGTCCCGACAACTAGATATGATTGCTAGGAAAGCAAAGTGTTAGAGTCACAATAGGGTGACTAGTTAGATGGATGACTTACTTATATGTTGTTTATATGTCATACGATTATATTTATTATCGGGTCTAAACCCATGTAGCTCACGAGACGTTTTGTCTCACGTACTCCTTGTTTGTTTTGCTATGTACTCAGGTTCGGGATCGAAGGTTTAGGTACGCATGGATAGAGATGCGGGGCCTAGAGTAGAAGAACTTTAGATTGGATTTATGCTTAGCTTTGGTTTTGATCTATTTTGTAACACCAAACTTTATACTCTGATTTTCGTACCAAAGGTTTTTGTAAATCCATATTTTGGAATAGTTCTTCTATTTATGAAAAATGATTTATTTTGGGCAAATGTTTTGTATTAAAATTTGAGGTGTTACAATTTGGTATCAGAGCTACTGTTTAAGTGAATTAGGTTGGATGACCATCCTAGTCTTAGACTGTAGCATTAGGAATATAAGATTCCTTAAGATCATAGGTTGACCTTGAGACTTTAAGTTAAGTTTAGGGTTGAACCTAGGGGGACCGATGAAATTTGATGTGATTATGGAAATCGAGTCTTTTGCGACTAGTGGGTTGTACACAAGGTACTAAATGTTTGATGTCTTTCGTATAGTCTTGAATCAAAGAAATGGTGACCACGCGTAGAAGTGGTAGAGCCCAGAGGGCCGGGAGGAGGAGATACCTCATGTTGAGGTTGTGGTTGAACAAGAAAGTCAACCGTCGATGCATCGGATGGGTGAGTCGGAGGTCGGAGCAAATAGAACTCCGGTAACCATGGCGGATCTCCAAACTATTATTGATCAAATCAAAGGTGGCCGAGGAAGTGCACCGAATTATTGGAGACCGAGAGAGGTCGGGTGGAGACCGTGAGTCCGAGGCTAAATCGGATGAGAGAACCGGGGGTAGTGGCACCGGGGAGGGGAAATCCTCCACGGGTGGCCAAAGTGATGCTAGGGCTAGGCCCATTGTGAAAGAAGGTTGTTCGTTTAAATCCTTCATGGCTTGTAAGCCAAATGTGTATACGGGTAGTTCGGACCCGAAAGTAACCATGAGGTGGATCCGAGAGACCGAGAGGGTTATCGGTAGTAGCAAGTGCAAGGATGCCGATATGGTGACGTATGCGTCACAATTGTTAAAAGAAGATGCGATGGTTTGGTGGGATATTGTGTATGAGACCCTCGGGAGGGAGGTGATTGAGAAGATGTCGTGGGATGAGTTTACCGCGAGGTTGAAAAAGAAATTTTGTCCCGAAAGGGATTTGGAAAAGATGCACGAGAAGTTCGTGACCCTTAAGAAGGGTGATTTGTCAATCGAGGAATACTCGAGAGAGTTCACGGGATTGCTCCCGTTTGTTGCTAAAACCTACTCGGATGAGAGGTTGAGGGTGGTCCGGTATGCTAGTGGGTTACCGTGGGACTACCAATTGGAGGTCAAGAGGGCGGTCACACTTGATGAGGCCATTAGTGCCGCCCGGGGTGTTGAGGAAGTGAATGAGGCACGTGTTTCCGAGAGGGCCCATGTGGGCGGGAAAAGGAAAGCCGAGAGCGGCTCTAGTTCGTTCAAGAAAGGGAAGTTCACTTCGAGCTTCTCTAAGCAAGGTAGTGTTGGCTCGTGCAAGAAGTGCGGGAAGAATCATGCCGGCATGTGCCGAGGAGAGTCGAAAACTTGCTTTAATTGTGGGAAGCCGGGGCATATGGCCCGAGAATGCAAGTCCAAATCATTGGCCGAGGTTGAGTGTTTCTCGTGCCACGAAAAGGGGCACTATAGCAATGTGTGTCCGAAGAAGGAAACGAGTCGATGGTGTCCACGGCTCAAAAGAAAGTGGAACCGGCAAAGGTGAAGGGGCGCTCCTTCCAACTCACTCGGGAGGAGGCGAAGGAGGCACACGATGTGGTGTCAGGTACTTTATTCATTAACTCCTTGCCAACTCATATTTTGTTCGATTCGGGTTCCAATTATTCGTTTGTGTCTTATGAGTTCGGTTGTAAATTGAATGTGCCGTCCGAGATGTTAGATGAGGTTTATGAGATAGAAGTAGCCGACGGGAAAACGTCTATGGTTGAATGTATTTATAGAAATTGTGAAATAGAAATAGACGGTAGAAAGTTTAAGGTAGATTTGTTGCCCATGGGAATTAGGGCGTT
Organism: Calendula officinalis; assembly: GCA_963853835.1. Taxonomy (NCBI): domain Eukaryota; kingdom Viridiplantae; phylum Streptophyta; class Magnoliopsida; order Asterales; family Asteraceae; genus Calendula; species Calendula officinalis. The sequence goes on from OY970825.1 coordinate 53,914,482, forward strand.
CGATGTGGTTATCGGTATGGATTGGTTGGGTATGCACCAAACCAAAATTTTGTGTGGAAAGAAAATAGTGTCGATTAGGACACCCGAGAATGAGAAAGTGTATGTGTATGGGGAGAAACGACATCACATGCCAAATGTGATTACCGCCATTAAGGCGAGGAAAAGTATATCGAAAGGTTGTGCATCGTTTATTGCATATGTATTAGATGGCCGAAAAGAAAAGAAGACGATGGATAACGTCAAAATTATTCGGGATTTTCCAGAGGTATTTCCCGATGAATTGCCCGGTTTGCCACCGGAGAGACAAGTCGAGTTTAAAATTGATTTAGTTCCGGGGGCGACGCCGATTGCTCGTGCTCCCTACCGTTTAGCTCCCACCGAGATGCGGGAATTGATGACTCAATTGCAAGATTTATTAGACAAAGGTTTTATTCGTCCGAGTTCGTCACCATGGGGTGCACCGGTGTTATTTGTTAAAAAGAAAGACGGTTCGATGAGAATGTGTATCGACTACCGAGAGTTGAATAAGGTAACAATTAAGAACCGTTACCCGTTGCCGAGGATCGACGACTTATTCGACCAATTGCAAGGTGCTAGTTATTTCTCGAAGATCGATTTGAGGTCGGGTTATCACCAAGTTCGGGTGAAAGAAGGCGACACCGAGAAGACGGCTTTTCGTACACGTTATGGTCATTATGAATTTCTAGTGATGCCGTTTGGTCTCACAAACGCACCGGCTATTTTTATGGATTTGATGAATCGGGTTTGTAAACCGTTCCTTGATAAGTTTTTGATCGTGTTCATTGACGACATTTTGATTTATTCGAAAACCGAAGAAGAACACGAAGGTCATTTGAGGCTTGTTCTAGACGTGTTGAAACGGGAGAAGTTGTATGCAAAATTCTCGAAGTGTGAATTTTGGTTGCGGGAAGTGCAATTCTTAGGTCACGTGGTGACGTGTGATGGTATTAAGGTTGACCCGTCCAAGATTGAAGCGGTGTCAAATTGGGAGCCTCCGAGAACTCCTACCGAGGTTAGAAGTTTCCTTGGATTAGCCGGTTATTACCGAAGGTTTATACAAGACTTCTCGAGAATCGCGATTCCACTAACGAAGTTAACGAGAAAAAGTGAGAAGTTTGTGTGGGAGAAGAAGCAAGAAGAGGCGTTTAAGTTGTTGAAAGAAAAGTTATGTAATGCGCCGATTCTTACTTTACCGGATGGTATGGAAGATTTTGTGGTTTATAGGATGCTTCGAATCAAGGGCTCGGTTGTGTGTTGATGCAAAGAGGAAAGGTGATCGCGTATGCCTCACGACAATTGAAAAATGCGGAATTGAGGTACATGACACACGACTTGGAATTGGCGGCGATTATTTTTGCCTTAAAGTTGTGGAGGCATTATTTGTATGGTACTCGGTGTACGTTGTACACGGATCATAAAAGTCTACAATACGTGTTTACTCAAAAGGATCTTAATATGAGACAAAGAAGGTGGATCGAGTTGATTGCCGACTATGATTGTGAGATTGTGTATCACGCGGGAAAGGCTAATGTAGTAGCCGACGCCTTGAGCCGAAAGGTCTATGAAAAGCCGAACCGAGGAATTCTATCACGTATGAAAGTCGTCTCGAGCATCATCGAAAGAATCAAGAATGCCCAACGAGAGGTTATGGGAAAAGATGAGTTAAGACAAGAACGGTTAGGCAAGAACCAACATTTTCTCGAAAATGCACAAGGGTTGAAGGCCGTAGGTGGTCGTATTTGGGTTCCTAAGTTCGGTGGCATCCGAAAAGAATTGTTGTATGATGTGCACAAGTCAAAGTATTCAATTCACCCGGGAAGTACAAAGACGTACCAAGATATGAAACGGGTTTATTGGTGGCCCGGAATGAAGGCGAGGGTGGCCAAGTATATCTCTAAGTGTGCCACGTGTGCACAAGTAAAAGCCGAGCATCAAGTACCGTATGGGGTAGCTCAATCATTGGTTGTACCGGCCGGGAAATGGGAAGATATAACTATGGATTTCATAGTAGGTTTACCGAAGACGAGTAAGGGTCACGATGCCATTTGGGTCATAGTTGACCGGTTGACCAAGAGTGCGTTATTTTTAGCCATTCGGGAAACGTTGCCACTTGAGAAATTGGCTAAGTTGTATGTTGATGAGGTGGTTCGACTCCACGGGGTTCCGTTATCGATTGTGTCCGATAGGGACGCGAGGTTTACCTCGAGATTTTGGTGGTCATTACAAGAAGAGTTGGGTACAAAGTTGCGGTTGAGCACGGCTTATCATCCGCAAACCGACGGTCAAAGTGAAAGAACGATTCAAACAGTTGAAGATATGTTGAGATCGTGTGTGCTAGATTTCGGGGGTAAATGAGATGAACATTTACCGTTGGTCAAGTTTTCGTACAATAATAGTTATCACTCGACTATCAAGATGCCGCCTTATGAGGCGTTGTATGGAAGAAAATGTAGAACTCCATCTTGTTGGTTAGAAGCGGGAGAGACGAAACTCACGGGTCCCGAGATCGTGAGAGTGACGAATGAAAAGATCGGTATTATCCAAACCAACATGAAAGTCGCCCAAGATAGACAACGAAGTTATTCGGGTTTAAAGAAAAGACCATATGACTTGGATGTCGGTGATATGGTCATGTTGAAGGTGTCACCTTGGAAAGGTGTGATGCGGTTTGGTAAGAAAGGAAAACTAAGTCCGAGGTATGTTGGACCGTTTAAGATATTGAAACGGGTCGGGCTTCAAGCGTTTAAGTTGGAACTTCCACCCGAGGTTCAAGGTGTGCATGACACCTTTCACGTGAGTTATTTGAAAAAGTTTATCGGGGAAGTTGAAAATATTATTCCATTGCAAGAGTTGCGGGTTGACGGCCCGAACCGGTTGATTGAGGAGCCCGAGGCTATATTAGAAACGAAAACAAAGAAGCTTCGGAATAAGGAGATCGAGTTGGTGTTGGTCAAGTGGAAGCATTCACTTGGGCCGAATTTGACTTGGGAAGTTAAGGACGAGATTCAGAAAAGATACCCGGATTTCGTGAACTATGATGAGATTCCGAGGACGGAATCTTCCTAAGGGGTAGATAGTTGTAACGACCCGAAATTTGTAAATAAATAAATTGGATAAAAATATGATAAATAAGGATAAATCGTTTAAAGAACGTAGGAATTGGTTTCGTGTCGTTTGGAGACCGTACGAGAAAGTTATGGGCGAAACCGGATCGAGACCTAGACCGAAAAGTGCAGCCCTGCTGCGTAGGCTAGTTCGCGGCGCGAAATAGGTGTTCCCGATCGGGAACATCCCTCAGGGATAGTGGCAATTCGGCTGATCGAGTTCACGAAGAGTTAGCGATCGGGAACTGGTCGACACGCAAAGTTCACGGCGTGAACTTTGGGTTCACGACGCGAAGTCCTCTCGACAGCATTAAAGTCGGATTTTGGCTCATTAAATGCAATAGTAAACCCTAGTTTCTTCCACTGGTGATTTTTGAGAGCAAGTGCTGATCTTGGTTGATTTCCCCATCAAAGCTTGGTAGATTTCACTCCTAAGTGAAGATTAAAGGTATATCTTCACTCCTTGATCTTTGTAGCTTTAGATCTATGTATTTTGATGGTTGGGTTTGAAACCCTAGTTATTGGGGGTTATGGTTTATTATGAATAAATGATGTATACACTTAATAGATGGTATATTAATAAAGGAAACAAGTGTATGATTTCGATTGGTAAGAATCTTAAGGTCTGGTTAAACCTAGGGTTTGGTAAATCACCATAATTGGGGGAAAGTGTTAGTTGAAGGTATCTAGTGATAAATGGATACATTATTAGTAGTATGTGATGTTGAACATTGTATGATTGTTGTATTAGGCTTTTGGTGAAGTCTTGGAAGTTTGACCGAATTTTGGAAGCAAGAGTTTTGGTGTCAAGAACACGGTTGGAGCATTAATTGCTAAGGTGAGTACGTGTGGACTTTATTGAGTACATAGCCACGAAAATACTTGTTATTAGATATGTCGAGTCTACTTGATAATTGTGTAGAATTTGGCAAATATAGCTAGTTGCATATTGTTGAATATAGGTAACTAACTTGTTGATGATTGATGTGATAGCCAAAGGCTTTGATTGATATAACCGTCGAGTTATAGTAAGGTTGAGACGATGTGATGACGCGGGGGATCCCCGGTCATGAGGTATGGAATGGGGAGCATTTGGGCGGATCCCCATCGGCCCATTCCATGATAGTAGTCTTGCTAACTGGAAGTAGTCCGACGAGTAAGACAGGTATAGGTAGATTGGGCGACTCCCTCTTGCCTTTACCTTGAAGCTTGTTAATGCGGGGGATCCCCGGTTAATGAGTTAATGTGGTTCTAGTTGGTTGGGGATGTCCCGACAACTAGATATGATTGCTAGGAAAGTAAAGTTTTAGAGTCGCAATAGGGTGACTAGTTAGATGGATGACTTACTTATATGTTGTTTATATGTCATACGATTATATTTATTATCGGGTCTAAACCCATGTAGCTCACGAGACGTTTTGTCTCACGTACTCCTTGTTTGTTTTGCTATGTACTCAGGTTCGGGATCGAAGGTTTAGGTACGCATGGATAGAGATGCGGGGCCTAGAGTAGAAGAACTTTAGATTGGATTTATGCTTAGCTTTGGTTTTGATCTATTTTGTAACACCAAACTTTATACTCTGATTTTCGTACCAAAGGTTTTTGTAAATCCATATTTTGGAATAGTTCTTCTATTTATGAAAAATGATTTATTTTGGGCAAATGTTTTGTATTAAAATTTGAGTTGTTACAACATATATGTATATGTTTTCATGTATGTATACATAAGTGTTATCTATACATGTATGTATACATGCATAAATGACATCCATGCAAACCAATATTTGAGGGTCCCTCATCAAATACATTAATGTGTCTTCCATGATCATTTCATTTCAAAAATCAATGGTTTAGATTGAGTTCTGCTGGTTCTGTAGCCTTAATTGGTTCTGATTATATATATATATATATATATATATATATATATATATATATATATATATATGTATATATGTATATATATATATATATATATATGTATATATGTATATATATATATATATATATATATATATATATATATATATATATATATATATATATATATATATATATATATATATATATATATATATATATATATATATATATATATATATATATATATATATATATATATATATATATATATATATGGTGCGATTCAGCGCAGAACCGATTTAAGCGACAGAACCGCAGAACTATATTCTAGCCAATCAAATTGCAGCTTTCAATAATTGTTTAGTTTTTATTAATGTTATGCGTAAAGGGTATATTAGTCAAAATACAAAATTCTGTGATCTATGGAAAGGATACGAACGTGGGCTGTATTCCTTAAAAAATGGAAAGTCTGGTTTTTCTCATTATCACAGAATTTATTGAGAATGTTACCCCATTATTCCGTTATGCTTCGTAAACGACACTTCTCCAAAAAACCTAATCATTGGCATAACTCTGAAATCCAAATAGAAGAGTGATGATTAACGAGCAACCGAGAACAATAAACACACCAGAAACAATGAATGAAGACGATATTCATCAACGCACTCCTGAAAATACAATAGAAAACTCTGCTGAACCACTCGGTACGTTTAGGGTTTTTTTTCTTTTGTAATATTTATTTTCTAACAATGATTAGCCCAGAACATAAACATATAAGGTTTAGGGTAGTTTTCAATGAGATTAACAATGTATGTTCATGTTGTTTATCGTTTTAGTTGATCGTTATTAGTTATATACCGTAAGATGTTTATGTTAGTATTCAATTTGTATGGTAATAAATGAAATATGTCGTAGCCGAATGATAGATTGATGACATTGGATGTTGCTAACCAAAAAAAGCATATTTAATAGATTGTGGATGTATGCAATGTTAAAAATGTGTAATCATGCGTGGAACATCTAATGTTTAGTTATTAGCCCATCGTCTTAATTAGTTTAACAAATGAATGTAGCATATGATGTTGTTGGTCATTTTTACAGTAGGTGATGGTGACATTGAATGATTATACGAAAGAATAAAATTAAAAATTTTAAAGTCGAAGATAGAATTTTTTTTAATAAAATACTGCATGAATGAGTACCATTTGTTTACTAAATTATTAACTCGGTTATATTTTGGAATGAAAAGCAGATGTTGATACAAGTATTTTAGAGCTATTGCCAACACCGGAAGGTACTAAATATTGGATACCAGAAGTCCCAGACGATGATATACCAAAAGTGGGTACGATATATGAAAATTTTGATAAATGTTATGAGATGTGCAATGCATACTCGCAGTTGGCCAGATTTAACATAAGGAAAGACGGTGTTTTGGTATATCAATGATGATGCATCGGATGAGTATTACAGTTCTGAATAATTTCTATTGTATTTTGATGCCGAAAATAGTTTGGATTTTAACATGTTTTGGTTGTATAAATTTTTTTTGTTAGACTTTGTGTTTCAAAAGATATGCAGTTTGGTTTCAACATTGATGTCATAATGTTGTAGCTGATATTTACGTTGTTAGACAGGTTTAACAAATATAGATTTAGCTTAGTATTTGTAAAAACATTTACTACATGTTATGTTGGATATGGTAAATACAAATATATATGTATCTTAGCCGATATTGAATGCATAGAATGATGCATAACAATCCAATACCAATTACACGATTTTGAGTGAAACACATATTATAGGATGATCAGTTGTAATAAGTAAAGTTAAAACCTACATAGTTACATGAAAGTGTGTGAAATCAGATCAGGTTACATGCAATTGTTAAATGTTTCAATAAAGTAGTCAACTAAAATGTAGCATAATTAATAATTTACATGTAGGTGTTAACATACAAATCAAAAGTGATATCAAATGCTTTTAAACAACTAAAAACAACCAATATTCTAACTGAAACAACCAATGTTCTAACTAAGTAAACGAAAACAACAATTGGGCTAAATAAACAACCAATGTTTGAGCTGTAAAAAATCATTGTTCTATCCAAAAACAACCAATGTTCTAAATGAAACAACCAATGTTTGAGCTGTAAACAACCACTGTTCTAGCAAAAAACAACCAATGTTCTTAATGAAACAACCACTGTTTACTAACCCAAGCATCTCAGCAATAAGGTCCTGAGTTATTCTAATCGACCCATTGGCAAGCTTTATTTCCATACTTTCTGGAATAAATGCATCCACTACAAATAATGCAAGTTTCGTAGGGATGCTAAAAACATTGAAACCAACAAATCCGCCAAAACCCATAGCATCTAAACAAAACTTCTGGCTGGGATTCAACGTAGACATCACTGCACTTAATGTCTTTAGGTTGGAACGGGTGTGAAAAAATTCATTATTAACTGCTACACCGCCAACATTAAGCTGATTCGGGTTCGATGGTTCACCAACCTTAGCTTTGCCTTTCCTTTTACGACTAATTTGGTCATCTTCTTCATAATCTAATTCAAAAAAAACATACATTAGACGAAATATAAAACATTAATAAATCAAACCAGCATACCAATTGTTTCGATCGGTTTAGTCCTCCGACTTTCGTTGTAATTAACTAATTTCGGCTTTTTCCTACCGCTTCTCCTAACACCTGCAATTTCAAAAAGCTGATAGTTGATATTTATGCAAACAAAATGTGATAAGTGGGCACTGTTATATCAAACATCTAATGAATTCAGTATACATAACTCAATAAAAATAGTAATTGTTTTTGTATTTAACCTAACAATGTGAACCCATTTAATTTCTATTGGTACAAAACATCATACCATACCAAAATTCATAATCCATATCAAACATCTAATGCATTCAGTGAACATGTCTCAATAAAATTGTCATTGTTTTTGTATTTAACCTAACAATCTGAACCCAATTGATTCATATCAGTACAAAAGAGCATGCCATACAATTTAGAAGACCAAATGGAAGAACAATTTGGACATAATCAACTTCACATAATCATCTTGTAAAATCATCTAATGTTTTTGGGAATAACAATCTGCTATAATGGAATAACAATATTTAATCAAATAACATCTAATGTTTTTGGGGATAACATATAATACTATAATGTAAAAACATCTAATATTTTTGGGAATACAAATTATTCTAGTTTAAGTTATATATAATCAAATAATCTGCTATAATGGAATAACAATATCATCGAACACTTTGGGAAAAATTAAGTTCGGAAATTAACATTATCATCGAACACAATCTTAATTCGCTCAAATACGTATGATTATCATCAAAGTACATGCATTTACATAATTGATTTCAGACAAAAAAAAAGGAAATACGAAAGGAATATAGCAGATGTAAACTTTAAGAATAAATCGGTAAAAGCCCTAAAATTATCTTAAAATAAATCTATAATCAGTAAATACGAACAATATAAGATCATTTATGCAAGAATCGCTAACCTGACATCTCGTTATTGAAACTTCAATTTCTAAATCGGAACCCATCTGTTCGCTGCCAAAAACCCTAGCTTGGAGATGATAGCCGCACTTAGGTATAAAATCAACGTGATTTCGTGTTTGATTATATGGAAAATCAAATAATGTCAATGATTTTGGAGATTCAGTTTTCGATTTTAAGATTGTGAGTTAGGAATGTGCGGAGTGGAAGATGAAGTCGAATATCGTCTTCTCCGGAATCCTTGCGCACGAATTGAATAAGCCTTGAATAAAATATCGGTTATTTTGAAATGAATATCCCCTCTAGATAAAATTCCGAATATACCCCTTCTTTATTTAAAATATCCGATCCCTTAATAAGATTCAGCGCAAAAGATCCCCCTAAAGTATTAACCGTAGATTGTAATATGGACGGCCTAGATTAAATATAAAAATGGTTCTGTGGTTCTGTCGCGAAAATTGGTTCTGCGCTGAATCGGATACTATATATATATATTATTTACAGAACCCATAGAACTTTTTTCCTCCAATCATGTTTTAGTAAAATATTTTTGTTTTATTTAATTCTAAAGGATATAAATGTAAATGCATATTCATTATTTTTATTATGGTAACTCCCGATTTTTTGAATGATTCCTACATATAAGGAAAGTCGGGTTTTGTAATTAATAATCCATTTTAATACATTAATGTGTATACATGTAAATCGTGATTGTGCTATTTTTTTTATATATTAATGTCACACTAACATAAATATACTAGCTTATATGATAATTACAAAGAAAAAGTTGATTTTAACCAACAAAAATCAACATACGTGTTTATTCTATAATTTTTGTAAACATCAATGTTATAGGCGATGACTAACATCAATGTATAATTTTATAAAATCAGTGAACGTATTTATTCTATAATTTTTATAAACATCAATGTTATAGGCGAGGACTAACATCAATGTATAATCATGAGGACTAACATCAATGTATAATCATAGTACCGAATAACACACGTGTCCAAAAAAACATCTATGTATCCGAGCGTTAACACTCATGTACCAAATACCAACACATATGTTCCATATGAAAGGCTCGGGGACAATCATGTTCCTTATAAATAATGGAAAAATAATACACTCTTCACGAAATTAAAATCTTCAAACTTTCAAACTTTATGTAAATTAACAAGGTTGTGCTTCAACTACTAAACAATACAAAAGTTTTGCCATAAACAAATTCATCATTGGATAGCCAATACAAATTTAGGGTCCCATTTCTTGATCTTCACCATTTGATACAAATAAAACAGGTCTATACTTCATGATCTTCACCAAGAAATACATTTATAAAATGTGGATTTGGCATAACAATTAATTTCCTCAAGCATAACAATTACTTTAAGAACCTCAATTTGTTTCGATTTGTACCTGGAAAAGTCCCAATGTAATATTAATTTTGAACCTCAATTTAATTAAATCTCGATTTGTGTTCGGAGTTCTATAATCTAGTTTTGAACCTCTTCTACAATGAAAACTTTTCTAAAGCAATTCTTATAATTCGATGCCCTATTTTTTTCTTACAATCATCATCTTCCTCTGCTTTGACTCTCTTCCGCACACCAATTACCGATGATTCCAAAACAGATGTCTTCCTAATAGATATTTGTCACACCAAAACAATAACCAAAAACTCACCAAAAACCAGCGACTGTTGCGTCATGTTTCGGCGACTGTAATTCCAATTGCAGAGACTGTTTTCGTAGCAAGTTCGGCTGCATTAGGTTAGATTGTGGAAACCGATTGATGTCAAATGGGGACAAGGGTTTGGAGTAGATAATAATAAATGAAAAAAGGAAACCGGCCATATTAAATAATAGGATAGAGAGTGACGATTTTTCTCTTTTATTTCTTTTTCAGTTTTGCAAATTTACTTTTTTGCCCTTTTCATTTATTTATTACTAAAAATATAGTTTGATTTAATTACAAAAATGCCATAAGTAATCTTAACCGTTGATTTTAAAATTCAATGGCTTAAGATCAGGTTCTTTGAGTTCTGTATCTAATATGGGTTCTGTATGGAATCCTTCAATATATATATATATATATATATATATATATATATATATATATATATATATATATAGAATATGGATCAAGAAAGAAGTTAGCTTATTTAGAGAAGTTAAAGAAGCAATTAAGAGCATTGATTTAATTAAAACATTTAAGGGAGTTTAAGGGTATGATTGTCATTCTCCCCTCCTCCAATAATATGTAGCGTTTTTTTTTTTTTCCAATTTCCCTCATTCTTATGTGTGTTTTTCATTTTTCCATGCTCATCTTCTCCATATTTCTTTCACAGATCTCACAACTCCATCAATGGCTTACTTCACAACTCCTCAATTAGCACCAAATATGAATCAAGTATGATGTCCTATTCAGCTTCAGTTACAAACCCTAATCAATTCCTTCCATTTTCAACCATTATGAACCATATTTGAACCAGATCTGAACGACACATATGCTCTACTTGCTTCAATTCAATATCTCTTTCAATTCCTTCTATCAATTTCTTCTTGCTTCAATTAATTTTGATACCTGGACAATACTCCACACCGCAGGTCAATTGAATCAAATCTGAACCAATCGATTTAGTTCCATGTAGGTCTTAGACCTGAACTGGTTCGCTACATGCTTCAATTCCTTCTTATTTGTACTTCTTCTTACAATTTCATCATGCGATTCATGTATTAGCTAAATATCTCTGAATTCTGCTTTGATGGCTACTAAATCCGATTGGATCAAAAATTTCATTGTGATGGTAATTTGTTGATTGCAATACCTTTTTTAGTTCAATAATGTTTAGGTAAATGTTTAATATGGTGTGTTTGTGTATGATAGGATGTTTAATATGATGAATTAGTTTTGTAATTGGTCCATATATCAATGTATCTATTTTACAAATTTTGAAATTGGGGAAAATGTTGAAATCTATGTTGATTTGCATTTTCGCTTAGTTGTATATGTTTTAATGATTATGATATTGGGGAAGATGTTGAATCAATGTTCAATTCCATTTTCATAATTTTGTCTATTATATTTTTATGGATTTTTCGCATGTGATTTGTTAGTTTTATAATCTGTGAAGATGATGAATCAATGTTCTTATGATTTTCTTAGTTTTGTTGTTTCCATGTTCTCTTGGTTGCTATTTTTAATCTGTAACACCCTAAAATTTACAAGATTTAAAAAACATTTTGTGTGCAAGATTATAATCAAAAAGGTCCCATAAATAATCCCCAAAATAATTGTTTGATATAAAAATGTATTTAATGCGGAAAAGTCCTAAATAAAATTCGGAGTTTTAAAATAATAAAAACGTTTCACATCAGCACTCAGAAGTAGTACAGCAGTCAACCGTCCACCTTCTATTTTCCTTTGCTAGTACCTGAAAATGGGAGGGAGATTTTGGGTCAGCGGGGAAGCTGAGTGAATAAACTCAAAATGTAAACAACTACAACATACAATACATGAGGGCACACATGTGAACTCCTATTCATTTACTACTCAGTTAGTTTCTCATTTTTCGTATCTTTTAAATTTATATAGCGCGCTTGTGTAAATCGAGTCGAGAGATCAACCTCGCCTCTCCTTACACTAAAATGCCACTCAGGCTACCACACAGAATTTCCACACAGAATTTTCACATAGAATTTCCACTCAGATTTATTAATTATTTTTATGTTTTCAACTCATAACATAAACCACACAGATAGCCCTGTCACATAGTAGCATAAAATGACTCGGTACCGGCTCAGATACTCGGCACCTCTGTTTCAGATCAGTGGTATGTAAAAACAGTCACTCAGTTACTCAGATAACAGATCAACACACACAAAGTAAAAACAGATCAAAACAGTTAACCACATAAGTCATGCACGTATCGTTATAACTGAATACACGGTGAGAATACTCACCTCGAATAACCGTAAGCTGCTAAATATCCTCGGTACTGAAGAGCGTCTCTAACCGGTCCTATAAGGTCCTACAATGTACAAGGAAGCTCGGGTTAGGATTAGGCTCAAAGGTTGCTTCAGCAGAAACTAAATAGCACTCAGCACTTTCGCGGGAACGGCTATAACTCTCAAACCACTCACTAGATATTATTCAAATTTTTACAATAGTTAAATGACTCAGAGGACTAAAATTTGGCAGAAGACCTCGGAAGCTAAATCCAAACAGAAAGGGTTCGAAACATGCTCATAAGATAGAATAGCTGAACAGCGAAATCTCTTGCGACAATTTACGAAAACCGGGATATCTTTTAAACTGTAAATCAAACTAACGAGCCATCAGCGGCATTGGAAAGAGGACCCAGAAAACTAGAGATCATCACGGGTCAAAAATTCATAAACGTATTTTAAGTGTGTTAAAAACGGATTCGAACAGGGTGAACAGATTCTGTAAAAAAAATTAGATTAATATATAAACCCGATCTTGAAACCCGACATCAACCAGCTTATTCCCGAGACACCCGACAGCCCCAAAATCACTTTTTATTACAGGAACTTATATTCGTAAAATCTCATTAAATTTATTTAGGAAAAATCTTTCGGTCTAGGAACCAAGAACCTAAAGGTTCGGTTTCCGGTTTTCGGTTAATAAAACGATTATATAATAAGTCACGATCTTTGCTCAAACCGATACCCGACGCCATATGAAATCAGTGATTAACAACCCGACATTATAAGCTCCTGAATCAAGGGAAAGATTAGAATGGCTAGACCGACCAACAAATAGAGAAAATAACCAGCAACTACAACATGTTCACGACATCTCTAGCAACAACAAAAGAAAACTGAACACTGAAACCATCAAAACCCGCAAGCTCGATTACAATTCTACCTAATACGGAATTATCAATAGTAAAACAACACAACAATAAAGAACCGGGGATTGAGGAACTACCGAAAGTAATGCTGTTAATCCACCGAGGAGGGTTTTGTTCACTGCTCGGTTGACACGGACTCCACACGGTTTGTTCGATGGTTGATGCTGCTGTGCGATCACCATGCCATCAGTATCACAAGTATTAGAATCGGGAAAAACAATCATAATTCGAATAAAGAAGGGGCTGCGGAAGTTTACCCATTTCAGGGAATTAACAAAACTTCAAAAGCTCGAAACTTTCTCTTGCTTGCTCGATCGAACAGATATGTAGATGGGTTCCTGATCATGTGAACCTTGCTCAATCACCACGGACACACCTCGCTTCCAACTCTGCTGATTGAAGACAACACCATCCAGATGCGGAACACAAAAGCTTGAATCAGAGATGGAAAACAATTAGACGAGAACAACGTAAACAAAAGAGAAATTACCCACGATTCCCACCATAACTCGATCGTTGAGGTTGCTCGATCTCAGCATCTGCTCGAAAATCACGAAGAGGAAGACCCTCCTGGTCGACAGCTTGGAGAGAAAAAAAGACGAAGGTGGAGATGCTCTTTGCACGGCTGGAAAAAGGTAGTAGGGTTAGGGTGTAATCTCGGTGGTGGTGGGGTTTTATTTATAAAATGGGTGACTTATTAGTTAAGAAGGAATTAAAAGCCTCAAGCCTCTCTTTTTGCAAAAGTGGGCCAGCCTATAGAACTAGAATTCGGCCTTGCACGTGGACGAGCACAACATGCTGGACGCAACCAAGTTTTGGCCAATAATACTCCTTAGCCGGATTTCACAAGTGGATGAGCTCGATTCTATACTTAGTCGATATTAACTCGAGATAAATAACCCTCTAGGGTACTCGAATTAAATACGCGTAAAAGCACGTAATCACATATAATCTCACTTAAATAAATACACATAATTATATTTAAATAAAAAGTGAATAATTAAATTACAATAATTTTTAGGGCGTTACATAATCACATTTAATTTTTGGAATTTAACAAAATAAGGATACAAAATTCTTCATTTCCATTTTCATACTTGTAGTTGAATTTGCATTTAGATTTTCATTATGCCTAGTAATTCCTTGAAATTTTAAATAGTTGTTTCAAATACTGACATTTTCATACTTGCAGTTGCACTTGCATTTGCATTTTCATTTTCATTGTATGTAGTGATTTTCTGAACTTTTAACCAAATGTATTGTATACTGGTTTTTGCATTTGCATTTTCAAACTTGCACGTGCATTTGCATTTGTATTTTCATCTTCAATGTACCTTGTTATTCCCTGAAATTTCAAACAATCGTTTGAAATACTAGCGTTTGTATTTTCATACTTGCAGTTGCATTGGAAATAATGAGTTTATTAGTGACATGTTAGGTGGTGAGCAGCCGAAGATAGTTCATATTCATGCCTCTTAATGTATTCGCAATAAAGGAAGTAGTTTGATGAAAAAAATTACCAGTTCGCATGAAAAGGGTATTTGTAAATATAAAAAAGATAGGGAGAAAGTGTGGATACTGTGACAGCTATGATCCACATAATATTCACACTCGTCCAGAAAGAAAAATAAGTAGAAGACGCACACACAAAAAAAAAAAATTCGCAACTAGCAAATGATGATGCAAGATTTTCTTGAGTGGAACATTAGTTTTTTATGATTTTGTTTTATAGTTTTACCAAATGTAGTTAAACATACTTTATCATTCGAATTTTCATTATATCTAGTCATTCCAATAAATTTTGAATACTGGTTCCGCTTCAAATATTGCATTTGTATGTGCATTTTCATTTTATGTAGTTATTCTCAAAAATTTTACATACTGTTATGTTTTAATTAATGTCAGTTGCATTTGCATTTTCATAATTGCAGCTGCATTTTGCATTTCCATTTTTTGTAGTTATTCCGTATAAATACTTGCTTTGTTTCAAAATACCAGTTTTACATTTGCATTTTCATTTTTGCACCTGTTTTTTACATTAAATATAGTTATTCCCTGAAATTATAACCAGCTGTTTGAAAAATGTCATTTGCATTTGCATTTTCATATTTGGATTTCATTTTCATATTTGGATTTTCATTTTTATATTTGGATTTTCATTTTCATTTTCATTTTACGTAGTTATTCCCTGAAATTTTACATTCTCGTTTTATTTTAAATATTATCAATTGCATTTGCATTTACATACTTTCAGTTGCATTTTATGTAGTTATTCCCCTTAGCTTATAAATATTGTCCTGTTCCAAATATTGATTTCCATTACCATTTCATTTTTTCACATTTTTTTTTGCATTTTCATAAATTTAATTATTCCTTGGATTTATAATCAACTGTTTTGAAAATTGGCATTTGCATTTTCATAGTTACAATTGCAATTTTATTTTCATTTCATGTGGTTATTCCCTGCAATTTTACATTGTGGTTCGGTTTAAATACTTGCAATTGCAGTTGCATTTGCTTTTGCTTTTGCATTATTTGCATTTTCATTATTACAATTGCATTTGCATTTGCATTTTCATTTTATCCCATATTCCCATTTTCTGTTTTCTTTTTCATGTGTCATCAAAACTTCATGAATTCTAATCTACATGCACTTTCATTATCCACTATTATAATCAATACAAAGAAAAATCAAACTAATAAAAACCATAAAACAACCAACTATCGTCAATTCCTTTTCATGTATCATGAACACTTGTAATCTAGATTATGAAAAAACCCAAAACAATAACAATCTAGATTAGTTCTACAACTGTCCCTCAATCTGTATCAACAAAACCAACTAACCACCTAAAAAACAACCAACCACCTATGCTTGTGCTAGTTCTTCTTTTTCCATGCTTACGAACCCTTGATTGCATCGTAGCCCTTGTAGAATTATAGGTTTTTGATCACTTATCCATTGCAAAATGTAAATGTATAAACAATCTATAGATAATCCAATCATACTTAAATTACAAAAAAAATCCAAAAAAATCCAATCAAAACTAGTGCCATAAATTACACGACAGCAACAATATTCTAAATACATAAACCTATGTGTGTGTTCGATTCCGGAACCGTGCCGAATTAGTAATCCAGAAAACTAAAAATGTGAAAAATCAAGAACTGAGAACCAGACTGAAATACCTGTTCTGGTTTGGGTTCGGGTCGGTTCAGGTTATTTTCGGGTTTAGAACCGGTGGAGCCTAGATTTTACAATTTGGCAGCAACATTTAGTTTTTCTGTTTCATATAATCTTTGAGGCATTATCACTTTCTATTGGTATTCGAAAGCTTGCAGTCCTTATGATAATATTAACTATATAGTGAAGAAAGATAAAAAGTCAGTCCAAACTGTTGAAATGAAATCAAAGTTGCAGCAATTTGATAAAATGATAAACCGTAAGATGATCTGATCTAACTATTGAAATTCTAATGATAAGCATGATACTGTTATTGTTGCTAGAATTTTAGCGTTTTTATTTATGTGCTTTAAATGCTAGGATATTGAAATCGTAGTAAATTATCGGCGTTTAGTGCTCCTGTTCTAATTAGAATTCCAAAAAAGACTAATTGAATTTCTAATTATGAGCATAATTAAAAAATGGTTTAGACATAATTAAAAAGTGGCTATTGGTGTAATAGTAAGAATTTCCATTTCCAAACCCGAATACCCGGAACCAATAAACCCGCAGACCGAAACTGGCAGAATATGGGAGCCGAGAACCCACCCGTATGATCTCAAGCAACATTTAGTTAAGTTCTAATTATACAAACTATCTCTTCTAACTACATTGATAAACTCATGAAGAAAGTCTACAGCTGTGTTTACCAAGAAAAAATTGAATTCCAACTATAAAGAACTCTTGTAACTTCTTTCTAATCTCATTCATATCTAAAATATGTACTGTTTTGGATTCCTAAGAAATTGAATGCCAACAAATTTCTTGAAAATACATTAAACATTTGAGGTAGTTGACCAACCCTTCTAAAAAAAATTCAAAATCCACATCAAATTCTATTTCTAGAGTGCGAGATTTGACAACAAACTCAGAATAATTGCTCCAATTATTTGAAAACAAAGGGAGCAGTACTACCAAATACGAGCAGATTGAAAATCAAGAAAATCAAAATACGTTTCTTACATATTACTGTAAATGTATTTACTCGTCTATTTCTTCTTCATCCTTCACATGTTTCCTAAAATCACTTGAACTATTATGTGTTGAAATCGCCATTTCAAGTGTGTGAAATCACCTGAATTCGCCCGTCTATGAAGAAGCTTTTAAGAAACTATCCGATTGAAACCCCCGATTGAAACCCTATATTGAATCACTTTCGTTCGTGAGAGAGAAACTGCGTTTTTGTTTGTGGGAGGGATACAATTTCCATTTGAAACCCTAAATCGCCTTGCTGTGACAACGTAATTGTTTTTTAGTGAGAGACCGACATTTTACAATACTACCCCTCTAGCGTATTTTTATATCCGGATCCCCATCCTATTTAATGTATATGCCCCTTTTTAAATCCTATCATCTGATCCCTTGAATTCATGATCTAAGGGTTAAAAATTATTCCTTATATTCTTTATTTAAGCATGCTTTTCTATAGATCCTCACCTTATATATATATATATATATATATATATATTTACATTTTTTATTTTTCCTTTTCTTTTTCCATTCTTTCCTCCTTCTTCATCTTCTCCATTCTTCTAACAGTGCATACACACCATCATCATCAAGCACCGTGAATCTTCTTCTTCAACAATGAATCTTCCTTCTTCACGTTCTTCATCTTTATTCTTCAACAATGAATCTTCTTCAACAACTTATAAACCCTAGTATTTGTGTAATCGCAATCCCCATTTTGGTAATTCTGCCCTAGGTCTTCTATGGCGTCATTGAAGCCATCTGTTATCCCGCGCAAAGCAAACATACCAACACCGGCAAAAATGGCGGAAATGATCTCGGTAATGGACATCGACCACGATACTCTGTCATCAAAACCTAACGACAACAAGGGAAAATCAATAGCAGCTTCCGACGGAGCCCCGCCTAACGACAACGATCTGTGTTGGTGGTCTGTGTTGATTTCGGATATGTGTTTGTTTAAAGTTTGGTTTCCCATAGCCTCGGTTTCAGATATGTTGTTCTTCACCATCGAAGGTTAGTTCTTCACCTCGATTTTGTTAAAGTAAAAAATATTAATTTTTTATAAAAATAAATATAATAAATAAATAATAAATAATTTGAATTAAAATTTATGTGAGTGTCAAAGATGAGGGCAAAAGGGTAAAATTATTTAAAAAGCTAACAATCCCCTTTAAAATAGCTATTCTAATCACCCTTTAATAAGCTTACAAGCTAAACCAAATACTCAAATATGTTTATTAAGTTAAATAAGCTAAAAAAAACTAATAAGCTTGCTTAATAAGCTCTTCCAAACACCCCCTCAGAATAAAACGTAATTAAAGTTAAAACCCTATAAACTAGGGGTGACAAATCCTGACATGACTTGTAACCCAACACGAATCCAACACGGAGAAGGCCGGGGTTAGGTTGACCATTAATGGGTTTGGGTCAAAAACAGGTCGACCCATCCAACCTGTTTATAAATCAGGTTGGGTCCGGGTTGTCTTGTGTAAAACCGAGTCGACCCGCCAACCCGTTTAATTTTTAAAGATTTTTCAAAAAAGTATGTATATAGTAAATACCATAAATAATATAACACGCCCCTTAAATTAGTTATCCTACATAAGTATTTTCATTTCTTTTTTACCTTTCAAATTTGAATTTGTCCTTCAAATCTCACGCGATTAAGTTATGGCGTATTTTTCCCAACTAAAAGTTTGTAAATTTGGGAGGTGAAGCGAATTTCTTATTTACAATCTCAATTTTTAATTAAACCAGGTTGGTTTATTATGTATTTGAACTTGAACTTTATACTTTTTATTAATTGGATTGAGATTACCCTTGTATTTGGGTTAATTTTATTTGTTCTTAACCCGCTAACCTGGTTCTGACCTGCTAACCCACTTGAGCCTCCAACCTGTTAAGTTAATGAGTTATATAGGTTGGGTCTGGGTTACCTTGGTTTAATTGAATCCGGGTTAGGGTTGCTTTTTCTGACCCAAAATTCTAGTAGGTCAGGTTTGGGTTTAGTGTTTCCAACCCGCCAACCCACCAACCCGAACCCGCTAACCCAAACCCAAACCCAAACCCAACCCAATTGCCCCCCGTAAAATACGTTTACTTGATCGAAATACGTTTAATTCTCATCATAGTTATTACGTAATTAAAGTTAAACCCTATAAACCCCAGTGGCATCATCGTAATTAGAATCAAATCCAAGCCTATTCTGACTTACAGACAAAGGTGCCTCCATCACTTCCTCATATAAATACATAAAATCTCCATTTCGTTCCAGTAAACCTCACACACAAACACAACCTCCCCTTTCCGTCTCTCTCTAGGTCAGTTAGCTTTCTTCTTCTCTCTCTAGAAATCAGCTTACCTGAAATGCAGATCTATTGATATATATATATATAGCTATAGATACAGATTATGCATCTATATATGTGATGAAGAAATTCTTTTGTTGCGGTGGTTTTCCAATTCGCTTGGTGCAGGTCGGGACCGTTTTGCCACCGATTTCATTAGGTGAGTTGTGGTCCTGCCTTGTATCAACTGAATCTGAAACCGCTGTAAATGAATCGTATCAGCCGTAAGAGAATCGGAAAAACATTGACCGAGATCTTTGATTTGGATTTGGAGAAAAGTTTAAATCTGTTTAAGTTGATATAGATCTGAAGTTGTTGATAGAGATTAAATTAATTACAATTTGTAATTGATTTTTGATCATCTAACTGTATGATATAATCTTATAATATAGATCAAGCTATGTTAGTTGTTTGTTTTAAATTGTAAATTGATTTCATTTTACTGGTAATGTGATAGGTTTGGTGCTTCAGGTTATAAATTGTGCTAAATCAATCAGATTTATAGTTTCATTTATGATTATCTGTTAATAAGAAATTAGGTTACTAATTAGCTGTTACGAAAATTACAAAATAGCCCTTTCTTTTCAAGTAAAGGATACCAATTAGAGTATCGGTATTAGATTGAGTTTCTTTTCACTTGAAAATTAAAAAGCAGCGTACCAAATTTGGCCAAACAGATTGCTACGTGTATATATACTACAAATAGAATACTGCTGTTTTGATTTGAAATACTGAGTTTTATAATCCTGATTGAGTTTCTTTTCACTTGAAAATTAAAAAGCAGCGTACCAAATTTGGCCAAACAGATTGCTACGTGTATATATACTACAAATAGAATACTGCGGTTTTGATTTGAAATACTGAGTTTTATAATCCTGATTTTAGTATAATTCGGTTAATCTTGGATATAAGTATATAATTAGACTTAGCAAATGGGTAGGGTTCATGTCGAGACCTTAATCGGGTTGAGACACCTTAACCCATACCTGACACGTTTAATAAATCAGTTCAAAATGTTGACTCACACACGACAGAGTTATTGTCAACCCAACATGACATGTGGAACCTGTTGAACTTGTGAAAGTGTAAAACCTAACTAACTTGATTGACCCGTTTAATCTGTGAAAATTAGCATATTTGCGATTAAACAAATATCCAAACCATAAGATATAGAAATTCAAAGTACTTGGTTTCAAGTCATAAATTATTATAATATATCTAAAAACATAAATATCTATTAATATATAACACATTTAAACGGGTGATTCGGGTTATCTTCAAGTTGGAAGAATTGACACTAACCCAACCCATTAAACTTTTGTATCGTGTCGAGTTAACCCGTTTATATAAACGTGTCGAAACCTCTGACACAAGCTCACTAATTTCGTGTGAGGTTCGTGTCGAATTATCGTGTCAT
This sequence comes from Calendula officinalis, assembly GCA_963853835.1. Taxonomy (NCBI): domain Eukaryota; kingdom Viridiplantae; phylum Streptophyta; class Magnoliopsida; order Asterales; family Asteraceae; genus Calendula; species Calendula officinalis. Next base: position 53,935,848 of record OY970825.1, read on the forward strand.
GCTTGATTTTGCAAGGTCTAGATATAATATAGATATGTTGATGATTTAGCATAAACATGGATCTGGTAATTATTGTGAAGCTATGAATACAAAACCTGCTTTTATTCTCTGTAGAGAATCTTGCTTGCTATAATCTGGCACTATTTTGTTTTCTTGTGGTAGCACGGTATGAATAAGTTGTTCTCTAGCTGATGGTAATTTTTTTGTGATTCTCTAATTTTATTTGAATGAATTTTATTCTTTTGGGGAAATAGCAGCTTGTGTGAGGAATTTTGCACATTCTGAAACGGGACGTGACGTAGTGTTTGAAAATAGGGAGTGATATTGACACCACATAAATTAATACCTATACCACATATTATGCTTTAGCATAGTTGTACAGTTTGTTTTAAAATGTATATAGCGTGAGAAGTAATTTTGGTGGTGTGAATATTAATTCTCTTTGAAAATAGGTAGGTGTTCTAAGTTTGACTTAATAACCAATCTTGCCGAAAGATGTGTGCAATTGGGTGTACTAAGTAAGTGACACTTACCAAAGGGGCAATGTAATGATCCGAAATTTTTGTATTAAATAATTATATAAAAATATGATAAATAAGGATAAATCGTTTAAAACACGTGGGAATTGGTTTCGTGTCATTTGGACCTCATTTGATAGGATTAAGGACGAAACTGGGTCGGATTAAACAACAAAAGTTGCAGCCTAGCTGCCAGCTAGAGTTCGCGACGCGAACTACAGTTCGCGAACGCGAACTATCGACAAAGAGTTTTGGGTTTTAACGTTTGGAGTTCACGACCAGGATCACAAAGCGAGGAATTCGCGACACGCAAAGTTCGCGACGCGAACTTGGGTTCGCGAACTCGAACTATTACGGGGCCAGCTTTATAAACGAGATTTTTAGGGTTTTTGCTCATTTCTCTCCGCTCCAAAGTGTGCAGCCGTTTTAGAGAGAAAAAGGGGCGATCTTGGGTGTTCTTGAGGAGATTTCATCTCAAATCTTGGAGATCTATCTTCTAATTGGAAGATCTAAGGTAAATTTCATCTCCTAGTTAGTTTATAAAGTTTATTTGGGGAAAAATGATGGTTTGGATAACTTACCAAGTTATCTTTGGGGAAGATGACTAAGATGAGTGTAAAACACTCTTTGTAAGCTTAAGAACCTTGTGTTCTTGTTGGATTTGGGTTTTAATGATGGAAACCTTGAACTAGGGTTTTGGGTTCCACCAAATTGGATGAACTTGGTGGCTAAGAAGGTTGTTATGAAGTTATTGGTAACTAGTTATGGATAATAACTAGATTGTATGATGATATTGATGATAGGTCAAGAAGACCTAAAGATTGGTGACATCTCACAAGTTGGAAAGCAAGAGTTCGTGTTGTTAGATACGATTTGGAGTTAGCTTGGCTAAGGTGAGTACATGAGATTTTTACTGAGTATATAGCAAATGATTTTGAAAACTATGATGTTTTATGAGTCTTTATTAATAAATGTTTTTAATAAAGATATGATTAAAATGATAAGAGAATGCAAGAAGTAGACTATTTAAGTATGTCAAAATGACAAATGATTTTTGAAAGAGATTATGATAATGAAGAGTAATTAATAATTCTTTATTAATATGATGTTTGACTAAGAGTAATGATTGAGAAAGTATGATATTTGGCTTATTAATAATATGTATTAATAAAGCTAATAATAATGATTTTCTAGTATCAAGTATTGGTTAGTATATTATACCAATTAAGGTAGTGATTGAATTGCTAGGAAAATAAATAAAAAATGACTAGAAATAGATTTGTATTCTAGTCAAAGAGGAGTTAAAAGTAATATGATTTTGATAAATGATAAATATGTATTATTTAATAAAGGACTTGGTAAAGTCAATATTGAAATTTAATAATAAAAAAAAGAGAATAATATGATAATTAGAATAGATGTATTCTAATTTATGTTGATTATGAATTGGTGGGGCATATGTCCGTATTTGATGTTCAACGTGTGTAACAAAAGTATAAGGATAACGATAACCCATTTATGGGGGAGTGAGATTACTACTTGGGGCGGTACCTCCATGCGCAAGGGTAGTATATCTATGTGAACGATAACCCGACAATAGGGGGATTATGATAACCCGATAAAAAGGGGGATTACGATAACCCGCGAGACAGGGGAGTTGGTGATCTTGGTAAGTTTGGGAGAACCGCAATTACCATGTGATCTTGTAATGATAACCCACATCAGGGGAGTTTGCTTCGGAATGATCCGTGGCATATGTGATAAAAGGAGTAAGCTTATGGATAGCTTACATATATGTGATTATGTGATGGGTAAGCTTACGGTTAGCTTACTATTAAGTATGAATAAACGATAAGAATATAAGTTGATAGTTAATAAGTGAATAAAGGAAAGAAATGAATATTAATGATTTTTATTATTTTTGAGAATGGGTCGAAAACCCATGTATCTCACGAGACTATTTTGTCTCACGTACTACTTTATTTTTGGCTATGTATTCAGGTTCAGGATCGATGGATTAGAAGGTTGTGTTAGAAGTGACCTAGTGTTGATTAGCTTGGGAGCTCGTAGGTAGATCCCGTTTATCTTATGATTATGATATTATTTTTGTAACACCGAATTTTAATACTCTGATAATCTTTTCAAAAGTTTTTGTTAAACCGTATTTTGGGATATTGGACTTTATAATATTTTTATTTAAAAATATGTTTTTAAAAGATGTTTTAAAAATTGAGGTGTTACAGCCAATGACCTAGCGGTAAAACTGTTTGCCCCAATCTTGAGGTTAAGGGTTCAAATCTCATAATGAACATAAATGGATTTATGAGTAGATTAAGATTGACATTAAAAAAAAAAAGTAAGTGACACATCCTTTTTAGAGTATGGATGGTCCGTGATTTGTTCAACTTTACTGAAATCATCCATGCGTCTTGTTTATTCACAGATGTTCCTTGATGTTCTTATTTTCACTCTTGGAATGTCCATTAGACGAATGGTGGTTAGTTGAATACTTGAATACGTTGAGTGGTGTTACTTGTACAATATAAGAGGGCTTTTTGGTCGTTTCATTAATCTTTGTCTCATTTGGAAAAAAACACTTAAAGACAATTCCAAGTATAACATTAACTAACATTACAGTTTTTGTCAAATCAGTATCATGTTAATTGACATACAACTGGCACAACATATGTCAACAATATACTTTCACTTCAGTTTTTTTGCCCCACCAATTATAAGATACACACAATATACTAATATCCATATAAAACATCCACTTTTAGAGTAACTCCAACCCCAACCGTGCATACTAATATCTATATTATGGTTCTGTCTCTCTCTTTTGACATGTTGTATGCGGCTTGAGCGACTTTTCTTTTCAGTCTAAACTCATTTTTGCAATTAGTGTTTAACGTTGACCACTTCCCCGTCAATGTCTTTGGTACTTGGGCTCTCCATACTTTTGTTGAACTCATTATGGACTCGGTGTCAAAATGATCAATCACCTTGTTGGTTCCTGTTTGACTATCTTGGGAAACAACAACCCAGGACCTCTGTTTGACTATCTTGGGAAACAGCAACCCAGGACTCGACTACTAGCATTTCTTGCTCCGCATCCCACCAACACGTAACGTGTTGAGATGTGCCAGCGTGTTTTTTCTCTTTCTCTGGGTTTTTTCAGTGGCTATTTCTTATGGTTGTAGTTGTGGTTGTGTAAAGATTGGAGGTGGATGTTGTTGAAGGTGTTGAATTGTTGGTTGAGTATTTGAAATTGTTGTTGCACTAGTACAGAAAAGCTTTGTTGATGCGGTTAAAATGGTTAATTGGTGCGGTTAAAAGACCACACCAAAAAATATCGCACCATTAAATCATTACAACCGCACCATTAAATGATAGTACCAAAAAATATAAAACCGCTCCATCAAATGATCGCACCAAAAAATCAGGATCGCACCATAAAAGGTATTTATATTTTTTATTAATGATTATTAAATGTTAAATGTTTGTGAAATTTTGTACGACGCAATATTTTGACTTAATTAGTAATTATTAAATATTTATTAATGATTAAATATTAAATATTTATGCAATAATTGTTCAACTTAATTCCTAGTCATTTTGAACAGGCTACTTTTTAACTTTCCTAATCATTTTCCTAATTTTACACGTCTTTGACATTTTTTGCTTAATTCAAATCTGCACAACAAAATTGTTTGAACCAAGTTAAATTAATGGAAACAAACAAAAATTAGAGATGATGGAACAATTATTGAAGAAAAATTAAGAAAATTACTAACCTGAAACTTTTGAATAATGAAAGAAATGGAATATGAGTAAGATGATTAATGATGTTTGGGATATTTGAATATATATTGAAAAAAAATTGAGAGAATTACTCATATGAAACTTGTAAATGATGAAAGAAATAAAATATGAGTAAGATGATTAAGGATGGTGGGAGTATTTGAATATGTATTCATGGGGATACGTGGTGTAAGCTGAATCAATTTTGACCATTGATAAGTGATAATGAACAATGAACGACTAAGATCACATGATAGTGGTGGAGATTGATGACATGGCAAAATGTGCTTTTTGGGTGAAAATGTGAGTTATTAGTGCCTATTTCTTAACCGCATTAACAAATAGATTAAATAGTGCGGTTTTATATTTTTTTATGCGAATTATCTTTTATGGTGCGGTTTTTTGTTACAACCGCATCAAATAAAAATAACCAACCGCATCAACAGATTTAGTTTGTACTAGTGTTGAAAATAGAGTTGTTGGGGTGTGAGATTCGGCATGAAGAATTGGTTACCAAATGGCAGGAACGGGTTTGACATTTCTCAATTTTGTGTGGATGATATTGATTGTACGAACAATGGGGTAGACGAGTTTGATGAAGATGAGCATTGCGACAAACCAAATAAACTGTTAAAGAAGAGATCATTTGGTGGTTGAGACATTTTTTAAACAAAGAGTCGTAGAGATTTATTTAGAATTGTGGTGTGAAAAATATAAGAGTTAGAGGGTATTTATAAGGGTTGGTATTTAAAAAAATAATAATTTTTCCGCAGGTTCTACCAAAGGATATATTTGAAACCCTCTCACCCCATTGGTCCACCACTTGAGCCATTCTTCTTGTGTGGCGCCTCACTCACGTGGCGGGCGGTGTCATGGGCCGGCCAGGCGGCCACATTGGATTTGCCCAACTCGCGCACCAGGGAGATCTAATTCACCAAAGACGAACATTAACCTTCCACGGGCAAGTGCAAGACACGCTCGTTAATGATGATGTAAATGATACTATACGATTATGTAAATGATACTATATACATACTTATTATATGTAACAATAACGTACAAATTATTTCGTTTTGACTAATTTCTCCCTCATCAATTAAAACTCTCTCTGCTGCCATTTCAAATTCATGAAGAATAAAATCGCCATTGCAATTAATTAGACCGGATCACAGTTATTCCTTTCAATTCAAAACCAAAAGCCTTTGGTAAAGTGACATGGATGGCACCATAATTTTGGTTCATCCGTCGGTTGTATTCTTCAATTAGAACTTTGACCTATCGGATGGAGGAGAAGGGAAGGGTGGGGTATTCTAATAAAAAGTGAGTGTTTTGTGCTGGAAATTAAACTAAATCAAGTTTAATATTGTTACTATTGTATAAGATCTAAATACTTAGGATATAATTATGTAATTAGTGAAGGGGTACCAACATCAAGGGACATCTCCGAAGAGGCACCACCTTAACTGTCGCCGCCAACCGTTAGTAACCGCCACCGGAAACCGCCACAACCAAGGGTTGTGACTGTTACTTGCACCCCTTTATTTAGTATAAATATGTAACTATTGTATTCATTGTATTCGACGAATTTCATAAGAATAAAAGAAGAACTTGTTTATATTATTTGTGTTCTTAGTTTTTCGATCCAACAATTGGTTTCAGAACCTTGTTAAATCAAAGACATCATCACGAAAACAGAAGATCACGTACCTAATCTGAAGATCGACCGGCGAAATCGCCGCTTCAAAATTAGGGCAGAAACCCAACGCCGCCCTGAACGAAATTGACATCATCATCAGCGACGACCAAGGGGAAATTAATAATAACTTATATAGAAGTGGGATCCTATGAGGACTCCAAAAACGGTGAGGACTCGCGAGGACACCTAAAAAAACATTCCAAAAAAATCCGAAAAAAATATATATAACTCCCCATGATTATTACTAATTTGACCAAAAAAAAAATTTGAAAAAAAAAATTATGATCCACTATTTTTTTGCTGATCATAACAATGATCCATATTTTTTTGTGGATCATTATTACGATCCATAATTTTTTTTTGAATCATTTTTAAAATTTTTTTGGATCTTATATGCTGCGATTTTAATGTTTAAAAAAGAAAGTTTTTGAAAAAAGTTTGTTTTTGATCATTTTTAGAGTTTTTTTGGAGTTCTCGCAGTCCTCACCGGGAAAAGAGTCCTCACCGGATCCGGACCCTATATATATATATATATATATATATATATATATATATTATATATATATATATATATATAGGAATGAGTTCCTTTGGGAATTAATATATTGGGTGAAAATGTGAGAAATAGATCTTAACCATTGATTTGGGTGGATTTGGGGTCACGGCCCGGAAAATTTGCCGCGCAGCGCGAGGGGGCACAATTACCCTGTTTAATCATCGATGATTACACTTTTCTCACATTCTTACGATTTTTCCAATTCTCAAAGGAAACCTCCCCTATATATATATATATATATATATATATATATATATATATATATATATATATATATATATATATATATATATAAGTGGGATCATGTGAGGACTCCAAAAACGGTGAGGACTCGCGAGGACACCTTAAAAAGATTCCAAAAAATTCCGAAAAAAATATATGTCACTCCCCATGATTATTACTACATTTGACCAATAAAAAATTTGAAAAAAAAATTATAATCCACTTTTTTTTTGCGGATCATAACAATGATCCATATTTTTTTTGTAGATCATTATTATGATCCATATTTTTTTTTTTTGGATCATTTTTTAAAATTTTTTATTTTTTTTGGATCTTATATGCTGCGATTTTAATGTTTAAAAAAGAATGTTTTTTTAAAAAGTTTGTTTTGGATCATTTTTATAGTTTTTTTTGCAGTCCTCACAGGGAAAAGAGTCATCACCGGATCCGGACCCTATATATATATATATATATATATATATATATATATATATATGTATATATATAGGTATATATATATATATATATATATATATATATATATATATATATATATATATATATATATATATGAATGAGTTCTTTTGAGAATTAATATATTGGATGAGAATGTGAGAATAGATCTCAGCCATTTATGTTGCCTATATAAAGAGGCACTCCCCATATAATTAAATCATCAAGTTTTCCATGACTATGAATTCTATTGTTCTATCTGTTGAAGTTTTAAACTTCTGAAAAGCAGATCATACTCTCCTAAAAATACTAAACACTCTTTAATCAAACATAATTCAGAGATCAAGCAAGAAGAATCAACATTCAAGCATATCAACATCCATCATCATCAACTATCATTTATTAAAAACACAACTATCATTTGTTAAAATTTTGGTTTATGTCGCACACAACTACACAAAAATAAATAGAAGAAGATATTACTATTATTCATGATAAAGAAGATGAATCAGGATATTTACTAGATACATTAACTAATAAAAATAATATAGTTAAAAAAGATGCTATAAGAAGAATTAATTTTACTTTATCCGAAAAACATAATTTTAAATATGATTCATTTAAGAATTTTTTCTCAAGAAAAAACATTATTTATTATGGAAAAATAATAGGTGAAGAACCCATACCTATAGAAGCAACCCAAGGGGATATTATTATTCCTATTATAAATAAACAACAACTAAGAAATAAAATACAACATATTAAAGAATCAGACCGAGCTAAAATAGCATATATTCATATTTCAACTATTCAGGTTATATTAGAAAACACCTTTAGTGAATTAAATACTCCAATAGAATTAGAAATTCGAGATGATAGAATAGTAGATAAACACGAAAGTATAATTGCTAAAGGTACAGGAAATTTAATAGAAGGAAAAATAAAATTTAATATAAATATTCAACTAGGATTAAGTTTAAAAGATAAAGACTTAAGTAGTAGTATTACAGTGAGATATAAATTGTTACGAAATAATTTTATGTTAAAAGGTAATCACCCCTTTACTACATATCAAATAAATTATACACTAACAAACTCCCATCATAGCATTACTTTTGAAGCAGAAGATAGAATTTATATAGATAAATTATTTGAACCATTCCTTTCATTAGAATGACCAAAAACTTATAAATAATAAAACAATTTACGAGTCAAACCTTAGAAAAACAATAACTACGCCATTAATTAAAAGAGACCCCGTCTCTTATATAGAACCCCCAATATCTACAACTTTTGGAAGAGCATCTAGTGTAGATATACAAACAGACCGACCATCTACTTCAAATAAAGATGAAGATATAGAAGATATAAAAGAAATGATTAGATCTTTAAGTCTTAGAATTTAAAAATGATAGAACAAGATGAAATCTTGAAAACTTTTAAAGAATTACAAAATAATGAAGAATTTGAAAGCAAACCATTAGGAGAAAAAGTAAATATAACAAATAAAAAATTAAATAACACCACTGAAATACTAAGTTTATTAATAAAACAATTACCAGAATTATTATTAAAAATAAGTGAGAGTCATAAACAATTACAAGAAGTATTAAGCCAGATGCAAGAATCACTTAATGATATTAAGCTACACAAAAGTATTGAACTTACTACTAATATAGAACCTCCTATAAAATGGTAAAATACTATAGAAAATGAGTAGCAAAACACACACTAAACATAATAAAAACGAAATGAGTGAAATACGAGAACAAAAAGAAAGTATAGAATATTGCGAGGTAAGAATGAAATATGTAAAATTTATACCAGATATGTCAACTAGAGTAAAAAAGATTTGTATTAAACAATCAAAATCATCAATAAGGGATATGGCTAAAGAAATTAAAGAATTAAAATCCAAAATTATCACTGGATAAAAAGTAAGATATGGAAACTCTAGAAGGGCAAATTGAAACTCTTACTAGACTAATGACATCACTAGAAATACCAGATGTAGAAAAATCAGAAGAAGAGGCTGAAGTAGTATACGACTTTAGTTCAGATAACGAAAATCCATATGAAAATCCATACAATAATTACGGAGTTAAGCGCAAAAAATCATATGTTGAAGATGATTATCAAAGTCAATATATATATGGTCCACCATCCTTAGAAGAAAATTATATTTATAAACAAGGCATGGTTAAAAATAAAGAAAATAAATGGGTAAAAGTACCAAATCAATATATACCAAAACTATCTATAACACCTACGGAAGCGGATATTCTTTCAATAGATTGTGAAATAAACCCAGAAGCCAAAATACAAGAATGGAGTAACAAAATGGGAATACAAATACAACTAACTGAAGAATTAAGAAAACTACAACCAAGAAACTTTTTTAGCTATATTATACATAAAACACATGGAAATGTATATAGATTTCTTGAATCCATGAGTGAAAGCGAAATATCTGAAATAGCAGTAATTGACGCAATGGTAACTTTCAAAAGAGTAATAGATAAAATTTAACGAGAATTTATAGGGAAAAAAGTAGGAGATGAAACATCAAAAGAAGCATTTAGAAAAATAGAACTATGGCATATAACAAATCTACAAATATGTAATATGTGCTATTTAGATTCTTTTATTTGCGAATTTTCAGAACAATATTATCTTCTTGATAAAGAAAGACAAAAACTTGCATTTGAAATGTTTTATCATAAATTACCCCAAACAGTTTCTCAAAACATAATAGAACGTTTCGAAGCAACATTACAAGTAGAACACATAGTAGATAGTCTTGGAGCAAGAATATGTGTTTTAAAAACATGGATGAAAGAAAAATGTATTCAACAAGTAACTAAAAATGAAGCAAAAATAAAATTATGTTGTAATAATCAAACTAGTCGAACATGTCAATATGGTTGTGAAAAACGTAAACGAAGAAATAAAAAATGGAAAAAACAAAATTACCATCCTAAATATAAACATATCTCCAAAAAAGGGGGGATGAAGTACTTTAAAAATAGAAAACAATATAAACAACAATATAAAAACAATGAAAACCAAAATTTTGTCCCTCAAAAAAGAAATCATGTCGATGTTGGATATGTCGAGAAGAAGGTCATTATGCAAATGAATGTCCAAAGAAAGGAAAAAAGAAACAGGAAACGGAAGTATTAAGATTAGCATATAATCTAGGATACGACCCAATAGAAGATTCAGATATAAATTCAGATATAGAAATATATGCATACACAACAGATTCTAGTGATGATACAGATTCAGATCTAGATAATGAGTAAAGAAAAATCTACGATAAACCTAAAGAGTACATTTATATATACAAAAATCGAAAATAAAGAAGTCATCGCTTATATTGATAGTGGAGCAACTTTATGTTTCGGAAGAAAGAACATATTAAAAAAATTGGGAAAAACTAACTAAACCTATAAGAATATCAATAGCAGATAAATCAATACATAAAATATGGTTTATAGGAAGAATGGTTGAAATTTTTATAGAAAAAGTTCCTTTCATGACACCAACCATATATCAACATGATTCTGGAATAGATCTAATAATTGGCAATAACTTTTTTAAACTATATCAACCTTTTGTACAAACAACCGAATACATTAGTATAAGACATCCTATAAAAAAGGTTGTTACAACACCAATAATTAAAAAATACGATCTTATAAAAATGTTAAGACAAGAAATTAATTTCGGTTTGCATATATTATTAATACTATCAAAAGAAATTGTTGAAAAACAGTTAGAAGAAGTATGTAGCGAAAATCCATTAGATGAAATAAAAAATAAAAATAATCAAGAAATAGTAATCCTCTTAAAAGATCCAAATATAGAAGTCAATGTCCCCAATAGAATACCTTATAGTATAAAAGATGTAAATGAATTTAAAGAAGAATGTAGTCAATTGTTAGAAAAAGGAATAATTAGAGAAAGCTCAAGTCCTCATTCAGCACCAGCATTTTATGTCGAGAATAATAATGAGAAAAAACGAGGAAAAAGAAGAATGGTTATAAACTATAAAAAAAAAATGAATGAAACTATTGTTGGAGACTCATATAAACTACCAAGAAAAGAGTATATATTAGAAAAGTTAAAAGGAAATACTCATTTTAGCACATTTGATGCAAAATCAGGATATTGGCAGTTAAGGCTAAACGAAAACACTAAACCACTAACGGCTTTCTCATGCCCGCCTCAGAAACATTATGAATGGAATGTATTACCATTCGGACTTAAACAAGCACCATCAATTTATCAACGATTTATGGACTCTAATCTTTTAGGATTAGAACATATTTGTCTAGCTTATATCGATGATATTATAGTTTTCACAAGAGGAAATGAACAAGAACATATTAATGCCGTAATGAAAGTATTAGAAAGGATAAAAGAAAAAGGATTACTTCTATCTAAAAATAAATCTAAATTACTTCAGACAGAAGTAGAGTACTTAGGCTTAAAAATTGGACAGAACGGAAACCTTTCTTTAACAGATAATATACAAGAAAAATTAAATTTATTTCCAGATAAATTAGAAAATAGAAAACAAGTTCAGCGTTTCCTTGGTTGTTTAAATTATATTGCTGAACAAGGTTTTTTGAAAGATTTAGCAAAAGAAAGAAGAATATTACAAAAAAAGATATCTGAGAAAATACCATGGGTATGGACTCTTAAAGATACTAATATTGTACAACAAATAAAACAAAAAGTACGAATTCTTCCAGCATTATACAACCCACAAGCACAAGACTTTTTAATAGTCGAAACAGACGCCTCAAGTGATACTTGGGCTGGATGTCTAAAAGCAATAAAAAACTGAAAAGCATTATTAGGATTGGATATTGATGGAAATTTCCTTCATGAAAACAATCCTACTCAAGCACACAAAATATCAATACCATCGTCTAAGATAGTAAAAACCGAAAAATATAAACATGAATTATGTAAATATGTATCAGGAACGTTTTCTCAAGCAGAGCAAAATTATAGTACTCATGAACGAGAAACCTTAGCTTGTCTAAGAACTCTCAAGAAATGGAAGATTGAATTACTTCAAACAAGATTTGAACTAAGAACAGATTCAAAATATCTATTAGGATTTTGGAGATATAAACTCCAAGAAGATTATTGCAGAGGAAGATTAATTCGCTGGCAATTACAACTACACCAATATTGTCCTTATTTGAAATATATAAAAAGTGAGAATAATCCTATTGCAAATACTCTCACAAGAGAATGGAAAACATCATGAAGCAATTCCAACATCAGTTAAAGCAAAAAGAAGAACAATAAGCAGCTGTTCTACGACAACTTGAAACCATCAGAAAAGAAAAAGAAGGATTAAAAAGGACACTCGATATCATAATAGAACAAATTGCAGCAGAACAAGGCACCCCTTCAACACCAGAACAAGGCACCTCTTCAACACAAGTAGAGATTCCAGAAAATGGAGAAGAAGAAAACATGGAAATATCACCAAAGAATGATCAAGAGGTAAAGAAGTGGTACGTAATATTTAACGGACCACACAAAGGATTATATCGTGATTGGGAAATAGCTAATTCTCATATCGCTGGAAAAAATGTATCACATAAAAGCTACAAAACTAAAGAAGAAGCCGAAAAAGCATTAAAATAATCATACAAAACCATTGTCAAAGAGGAAGTACAAAGATCACCCGCAAAATTTTCCTTAGGAAAACACCCACTATCAAGGTTAAATGCAAGAACAAGAATAGAAAATATCCTATCAACAGAAGAGAAGGAAGAGATGAAAAAACCAACACCCGAAATTTTTTCTAGATTATGGGATAGTATTATAAGCTACAATGAATATCATTCAACTATGATTTTTGATCCAATAAACAAAAGACTAGGGCCAAAGGTTATTTTTCTTCCTGGAGCAGAAGCACTAACCGTATGGGACTATTTTGTTCATGGATCTATAGATACATTATACATCAATGGAAATACACTTCAAGAGATTTGAGAATTCCCCTCAAAAGTACAATCAGTCATTCGACAATACAAAGAAAAATTCACAAAAAACAGAGATATTTTTATAAAACTACATGCTAGCTATCCATTTTTCGACGAAGAATCAAAACCATTTGTGCCAACAATAGTACTACCACATATGGGGGTAAGCAATATAAAAGAAGATTCAGAGTATCCCACAAAAGATGTAATTGCCCATATTACACCAACAAAAAATCATCTTATTTCAGCACTCGCAGGAGTATACCTTGCAGCATCATGAATAGGCACAGACCGAAGTCAAAAATCAGATGTTAGAATTAATTATTGTAGTAATACAATGTTAATTTATTCACAAGATACAAATAGCCAGATTAGCCCAGCAGGTTTACAAGCAGTGGCGGTAGCAATGGGTGGGCAGGGTGGGCATCTGCCCACCCCAAAAGTTTTCCGATTAGTATAAATTATTTTATGTATCAACTCATTTTTTACTTTTGTTTATAATCTATGAGCGATTACTAGTTCACGTAGTATATTAGCTTAAAGGTTAACTCGTATATCTTAAATATATAACATTAAGTTCAAGTCCCTTTCATATACATATTTTTTATTAAATTTATTTTTTTGATATTTCCTTTTTAATGTTCTTTTGCTGTATTTTTCATTAAAATTATCTTTTCTTTTGATCAATTACCCTCCTTTTTCTTAGTTTAAAAATGTTATATTTTCAATCTATTTGATTACATATGTATTTTAACTAGTGATATATTAAATCCACATCATTCATATATAAACACTTTGAAAAATTTACTTCAACGTTATAATAAAATTTATAATTAGACTGATTTAATTCTTGAATTAACTAACAAGAGAATTTTGATTTTGATTGATTTAGTTTATAATTAGATATTCTTCAATTTAAAATTGATCATTTGATTTTGTTTACAATTTAACCTTAAAAAAATATCACTCAATAACCTAACTTCAACTCGAAAATTTCGCCCACCTTTAAAAATTTTCCTGCTACCGCCACTGTTTACAAGCACTAGCTACGTTTGAAGAACCATTCGAAGAGTTTACAAAGCATCTCTCAGAGTTACCGGCAGATGTAAAAAAGCAACTATGCTCCATTATACTTGATACACCTAGACACAACTGTCAATACTGCAAGGAAAACAAAGATGAAGTACCAATCATGGAATAGCGACAAACCTTCCATCATTTCGGGGGAGAAAATATAGTAAAAGCAAAATGTAAAGTACATACGTGTATGTACTAATTTTATTTGTATTATAGGTATAGGTATAGGTATCGAATAAACCTATGACTTTATGTCATAGTGTATGTACTATGTGTCATAGTGTATGTACTATGTGTGAGTGTTTGTTACTATTAGAGTCTAATGGAGTCTAGTGGACTCTTGGTATCCAAGAGTAGTGCCACCCACCAATAATGTTTATGTAGTCCTCATTGTATGATACGTATTGTAATATGTTGCCTATATAAAGAGGCACTCCCCATGTAATAAAATCATTAAGTTTTCCATGAATATGAATTCTGTTGTTCTATCTGTTGAAGTTTTGAACTTCTGAAAAGCAGATCATACTCTCATAAAAATACTAAACACTCTTTAATCAAACATAATTCAGAGATCAAGCAAGAAGAATCAACATTCAAGCATATCAACATCCATCATCATCAACTATGATCTATTAAAAACACATTCATGTATTTTCTTTAACTCTGTTGTTGAAATTTTGGTATCAGAGCTAGACATACGATTTAATTAATAAAATGACTCTACTTTTAAAGAAACAAATAAACACTGCCATAGAAGATATAAACGAAGAAGTAGCTATTGCAGAAAAAGATCTAGTTCATATAAAAGAAAGAATAAAAACTATTCAACATGAACGTAAACCAACGATGACTAAAGTGAAAATGTTTTTGGAAAATAGACTTGAAAAAAGAATGAAAGAAAAAAGAATCATCGAAGAAAAAGTAAAAATATTAACATTATAAGAGTATAACTTATTTTTTCATTATGTCGCACACAACTACACAAAAAGAAATAGAAGAGGATATTACTATTATTCATGATAAAGAAGATGAATCAGAATATTTACTAGATACATTAACTAATAAAAATAGTATAGTTAAAAAAGATGCTATAAGAAGAATTAATTTTACTTTATCCGAAAAACATAATTTTAAATATGATTCATTTAAGAATTTTTTCTCAAGAAAAAACATTATTTATTATGGAAAAATAATAGGTGAAGAACCCATACCTATAGAAGCAACCCAAGGGGATATTATTATTCCTATTATAAATAAACAACAACTAAGAAATATAATACAACATATTAAAGAATCAGACCGAGCTAAAATAGCATATATTCATATTTCAACTATTCAGGTTATATTAAAAAGCACCTTTAGTGAATTAAATACTCCAATAGAATTAGAAATTCGAGATGATAGAATAGTAGATAAACAAGAAAGTATAATTGCTAAAGGTACAGGAAATTTAATAGAAGGAAAAATAAAATTTAATATAAATATTCAAATAGGATTAAGTTTAAAAGATAAAGACTTAAGTAGTAGTATTACAGTGAGAAATAAATTATATTTTTTGTGGATCATTATTATGATCCATAATTTTTTTTGGATCATTTTTTAAAATTTTTTATTTTTTTGGATCTTATATGCTGCGATTTTAATGTTTAAAAAAGAAAGTTTTTGAAAAAAGTTTGTTTTGGATCATTTTTATAGTTTTTTTTGGAGTCCTCGTAGTTCTCATCGGGAAAAGAGTCCTCACCGGATCCGGACTATATATATATATATATATATATATATATATATATATATATATATATATATATATATATATATATATATATATATATATATATATATATATATATATATATATATATATATATATATATAGGAATGAGTTCCTTTCAGAATTAATATATTGGGTGAGAATGTAAGAATAGATCTCAGCCATTGATTTGGGTGGATATGGGGCTCACGGCCCGGAAAAATTTGTCACGCGGCGCGAGGAGGCACATTTACCCTGTTTAATCATCGATGAGCCCTATGAATACATATAGCGTAATCATCGATGGTTACACTAATTCTCACATTCTTACGATTTTTCCAATTATCAAAGGAACCCTCCCCTATATATATATATATATAGTGGAGAGTTATATAAAGAACTCATATACCCTTATTAGCCAATAAGAAATTAGATTAATATTTTACATTTATTTAAATACAAAGGGCATTTCCGGTATTCATTATTTTTCGGATTTTATAGAAAACATTAATTGGAATCCTATAATCATGGAAAGATTAGATTTCACGTATCCATCTTCAATTTGAATTCCGAATACCCAAATCTTCCAGATTTTTAGGATGTTAACTGTAATCTTTATTTTTATTATTCATTCAATTTTGCCGATGAATTCATAATCCAATCCTTTCAATATTCGTAATTATTTCTGGCCTTGAGAGAGTATCGTCATGGTAGTAATCGATGAGGCTGGTTGTTCGAGTGGTGTTCAAGTGAGTAATCAATTCGTAGATGCACCCCTGATTGCAGGCGACAATGGGTTGAATAATTGTTGTTCCGATGATGTTCTAGTTCATGAAGATTTCAGTGGTAAGAGTTTCGATTAAATAGAAATGTAGTAAGTTTTGTTTCTGGGTTAACTATAGACTCACGTCTGTTGCTCATATGCAGTTGCATTATACAATTATGGTTAAAAACAATTTGATTCGATGGTAGGGTTGTATGAATAAAAATGTATATAATTGTCATTATCTAGTTTTATGATTGTTATTTTTTATTGATTTTTTAACGTGAAATGTATGTTGGTTTTGTGTAGAGGAATCCATTTTGAACTCCATCAACAATGTAGCAGACGGTGATGTATGTTGGTTTAGTGACTTTGATGAGTAACTACAAATTCACACATTATTTTTAATTTTTATGTTTTTTTTATTTTGGTTTAGAACTGGGTATTGTGTTTGCATTTATGTTTAATGACTTGTTTTTTAGTTGTTACTGAATTAAGGTTTGTGTTTGAAGTTAGACTCCTAAATTTGACCCTTTTTTTTAATGAGTTTGCATTTATGTTTTGGTACTGTTTTTGTTTTAGTTTATTTAGTCAAAGATGTAGTTCGAATTTGTGTTGTTGATTCATATGATAGTTGGTTCAATTTGTAGCTGAACATAAGTAAAAGTCGTTTCATTGTATTGTAACAGTGTTTTTTATGTACATACATATGTGTAACCAAGTATTTTGATTTAAATACATAGGTTATTAAAACATATATAACATTAATGTAATAAAAACAGCCAAACATTTTGATTTATATCGGCCATGTAAATATGTATGTGGCCCTATGTATGTGTAACTTAGTAGTTTGATTTAGATTTATAGGTAATCAAAGCATATCTAACAGACAAACATTCATAACATCCATAGCTAATACTAGTGTAAATAACATCCATGTACTCCAAAAACATGATGTTGTCATAAGAACCATACTCTAAACGTGCAAACATTCATGTCATACAAAAAAGACAACCACAAAAACCAGACCTAAAGCTTAAAACGATTTAATATTTAAAACCTGAAGAAAGCAAAATAAAACTACGAAATTCACTTCATTGCATCCAAATTTTTCTTGTTCATATTCTTCCGGGTGTTACATTCACTCAAGAGCAACCGAGCAGCATACTTATGCTTCAGCATATTGATCTGCTTCCCAATTTTTGTTCCAGAATTTGTATCTTCAGCACCCACATTTGAAGTAGGCGTTTTTAGTTTCCTTTAGGTTTTAACAATTTTTCTTTGCCTGCATCAATGTATACAAATGATTATTAATTATTTAAAAACAAATTACCATGAAAACAAAATGATTATATGATGGTACCTTTTTTTTCCCAATTCCTTAATTCCTGCACTTTGGCCAATTACTAATTTCATACGTTTATGTTTTGCACATTGTTTAATTGGTAAATCGTCCAATTTTTTTTCCCTATACGTGCAGTAATGTCAGTTTCCTCTGCTGCAAGATCTAAAATAAATTTTCACAATTAGCTACACATTTTTAACCATTAATCCAAAAAACATACCTATTGGTTCTTGTTCTTTCACTTTTTTCCTCGGACTATCACTGTAATCTAAATAATTTGATGTTTTCCGTCCACTTCTTCTAACACCTTACATTTATAATTAAAACCCATATAGTCATTTATATGTGAAATATACTATTTACATCGATGTATATTTAAAATACAGTCCTGTATTTATGAATCTTAAATAAAACCAAACATTCATGTATATTCACAGACATTCATGTCTATTCAGGATAGATGTAAACCAAACATTCATGTATATTCAGAAACATTGACGTTCTTAACATAAAAAAAACAACAATACAGTCGTGTATTTATGAATCTCAAGTAAAACCACACGTTCATGTATATTCACAGACATTCATGTCTATTCAGGAAAGATGTAAACCAGACATTCAAGTATATTCAAAACATTGATGTTCTTAACGGATTTAAAACCTTAAATCAAACATTCATGTACTGTTAAAAAGACCGACAAAACCCTAATTGCATCTTTGCTAGTCTTTCAAAGGACCGACAAAACACTAATTGATGTTCTTATCGTCATTCAATCTTTTGTTATTTTATTTCATTACCGATATCAGAGTTTTTGGTTTAAACAAATTTAAATCAAATGAATCACAACCAAATCGTTGCGTGTGTGGCAAAGAAAATTAAAATTTTACCTGACATTGTTCTTGCCCGTCGTCGGCGTCTGAAGATGGAATTCAATTTTCGTTTACCAATTTAACCGGATTCTGGAGATTTCCTCTCCAAATCGACGCCTAAACCATCTTATTGAAAACCCACGTAATTTTGGATAATGAAAGTGATCACGCTAATTAAGGAATGGTAGTTATTGTGATTAAATTTTCCTTTTATAAAAACAAAAAAAAAACGTATACTAAAAATGCAGATTACAAAAATACCCTTTATCTTTATTTATAGAGTTCTCTATATAACTCACCCCTATATATATATATATATATATATATCTATATATATATATATATATATATATATATATATATATATATAGATATATATATATATATATATATATATATATATAGATATATATATATATATATATATATATATATATATATATAGATATATATATATATATATATATATATATAGATATATATATATATATATATAAGTGGGATCCTGTGAGGACTCTTTTTTCGGTGAGGACTCGCGAGGACACCTCATAAAAATTTCAAAAAATTCTTAAAAAATATATATAACCCACCATGATTATTACAACATTTGACAAAAAAAAATTTCAAAAAAAAAAAAATTACGATCCACTTTTTTTAGCGAATCATAACAATGATCCAGATTTTTTTTGTGGATCATATTTTTTTTTTGGATAATTTTTGAATTTTTTTTTTGGATCTTATACATAGCGATTTTACTGTTTAAAAAAGGAATTTTTTGAAAAAAGTTTGTTTTGGATCATTTTTAGAGTTTTTTTTGGAGTCCTCACAGTCCTCGCGAGGAAAAGAATCATCACCGGATTCAGACCCTATATATATATATATATATATATATATATATATATATATATATATATATATATATATATATATATATATATATATATATATAGAATATGGATCGAGAAAGAAGGTAGCTTATTTAGAGAACTTAAAGAAGCAATTAGGAGCATTGATATAATTAATATATTTAAGGACACTTAAGGGCATGATTGTCATCCCCCCCCCCCCTCTTCCCCTTCTATAACAATACACATCGCCCCTTTTGATTTTTACCCTCTTTGTGTGTTTTTCAATGCCCTGCATCATCTTTTTCATATCTCCTTCAAAACTTCAATAACGGCGTTTTCTAATTAAAAACTTATTTGACTAAGCAGCTCCAAATTGCAGCTCCACATATCCAAACCATACGCAACTCCACATATCCATAACACAGCTCCAGATCACAGTTGCTCCACATCTCCATACGCAATTCCAAATCACATATCCACATCTCCCATTTCAAATAACATCCGCAACTCCATTAATGGCACAGATCCATGTACTGTTTAAAACCCTACATCAGTTGCTCCAATCTCAAATATGTACCAATTTGAACCCTAAATCAGCTAAGAACCCTAAATTAGCTACTGTATGAACCCTAAATCAGCTCCTATATGTACCCCAAGTCAGCTACGAATGAGGGAATCGGATTAAACTCTAGGTAGGTCGCTAATCAGAACCATTCTTCAACTCTTTTCAATTTATTCATGTGATTCATGTATTAGCTAAATATCTCTAAATTTTGCTTCAATGGCTACCAAATCTGATTTCCAATTGGATCTAGAACTGCATAATGATGGTACTTTGTTGATTCCAATTCTTTTCTAAATTTCAATAATGTTTAGTTGAATGTTTATGATGATGTGTTTGTGTATGATATGATGAATTAGTCTGACTGAATAATGGTTATTTATGATATGCTAGTAATCAATATTCAGCTTTGTTTTTGTAGTTTTGTTGATAGACATGTTTAATATAATGAATTATTTTTGTAATTGGTTAATAAGCTAAAAATTATTGTTCATTATTCTGATTTTGCATTTTCATTCTCACAATTGCATTTGCATTTTCATTCTCACGTTGCATTTGCATTTCCATTATACTTGGTTATTCAATACAAAATGTATCTCTCATTCTTATGTTAATGTTGATGGTTTAAAGAAATCCAAAATCACCAACACTAGTGTTGAGTCCATGCTACTAAGTTACTTTTTTGATAGAGTTAAGGAGGCAAGATTCTTTAATGAATTCTTCCCCGATGAGTGTGTGGTTGTTAAATTGTTGCCCCATTACCTGTTGCATTTGCATTTTTATTTTGTAGACTTTTTTGACATTTTAACTGTTTTTCATGTAGGTTGTTTATAATGTTTCTCTGGAGGAATTTACTTGTACATGCAAACAATTGATCCGCGTACCTAATATTAGCACTTATCCAGAAAGAAGAAAAGAAAAGTAAAAGATGCAAAGAAAAAACGCAACGAGCAGATGATGCATGATTTTGTTTAGTGGCACATTATTTTTTTTATTAGTTATGTTTTAAATTCATACCAGATGTAGTTAAACATATTTTCACATTTGCATTTTCATTATATCTAGTTATTACTTAAAATTTCAAATACTCATTTTGCTTCAAATACTATCAGTTTTATTTGCATTTTCATTCTTACAGTTGAATTTTCATTTTCATACTTACGGTTGCATTTGCATTTTCATATTTACAGCTTCATTTTCATTTTATTTAATTATTCACTTAAATTTTACATACCGGTTCTGTTTTAAATATTTTCAGTTGCATTTACATTTTCATTTTATGTAGTTATTCTTGAGTTATTAACCAATTTTTTTTTAAAATTGACATTTACATTTGCATTTACATACTTGTACTTGCATTTGCATTTTCATACTTGCAGTTGTATTTTCATTTTATGTAGTTATTCATTGAAATTTTACATTTTGTCATTGTTTTATATATTCAGTTGTGTTTGCACTTTCATACTTGCAATTACATTTCGCCTTTTTCATTTTATGCACTTATTCTAGAACTTCTAAATACTAGTTTTGTTTCAAATACTAATATTTGTATTACATTTTTTTCCCTTTTTTGCATCTTTATTAAATTTAGTTATTCCTTGAAAGTTTAACCAAATTGTTTTAAATAATGATAGTTCAATTTGCATTTTCATACTTACACATGCAAGTGCATTTGCATTTTCATAATTGCACATGCATATTTGCATTTTCATTATATATAGTTTTGTCACAGTTCCTATTTCAGTTTGCCTTTTCATGCATCATCACCACTTCGATGAAATTTTATGTACCTTCACTTGTTCTATTTAATATTATAATCAATACAGAGAAAAAAAATCAAATACTAACAATCTAGATTATTTCTTCAACCATCCATCATTCCATATATATAAAACCAATCAACCTACTACCAATAAGTTCAAAAAAATAATCAACCTCGAAAACACATCCAACCACATAAAAAACAACCAACCACCTAAATCTAACAATCCATACGAACAAAAACCAACAAATGACATTTTATACTTAGACCAACATCCATTTTTTAGTCACTCCTTCATAACTTGTTCGTGATTCTTACTAGAGCATCTTCAACATTTTTAATCCTTTCCTCCTACGTAACCTGCACATTCACAATACATAAACACATACACCATAAAGATCATTGTTTTTTTTTATTATTATTATTCAAACAAATTATTAAACTCTCATTTATGAAAATGCATACATGCCGAAATCTTTTGCATTTTCAAAATATTTGGTTGTTTTCATTTTTCATTATTTTCTACAATCAGGAATGCAAATGCAAACACATATACCTTTCCTGTATTATAGTTCGCACTTGTTACACACAAATCAGAAACATTTTCAACTTCATACCCACACAAAATGAAAATGCATATAAAAAGATTTATACCTTTCGTCTGCTTCTTCGTTTTTGGTTTCTTCTGCCTTTTTTAGTTGCTTTTGTACTACCTTTTGCTTTCCTTTTTGGTAGATTTGGATAACAGAACTGAATACACAAACCAGAAACCTCTTTTCCTTCTACAAGCCAGTTTCAAATTTTCAAATATTTTAAAATCATTTTAAATACACAAAATACAAATCAACATAATTTCTACAAATCATAGCAACATCAATGATTACCTTCTTGAATTTCAACTATATTGTTTTTCCTTTCAATTTCGACCCAAATATCTTGTCATCATCTTTGATTGTTTTTCTTCTTTTTTTTAGCATCATTATAAACCTTAGCTTGCATTGTTCGTGTTTTTGATCTTTTATACATCTTGTAGATGTTAACGCAAGTCTTCAAGTTCCTTTTGATTTACAATCCCTAATGTTAACTGTAACTTATGATGCATATTAGTATTTTTTGGTAATATATCTATAAATTAAAGTGAAACCAAGCTAAAACATGTAGATATTGTTTTTCTAAATATCTTTAAGGATAATAATCTTATTGGCACGTGTCTTAGACAATACAAACATTAAAAACAGGCCAATTTAATTAGAATATTAGCAATCGCAGAAGAAACAAGAACAATTGATTGAAATCATCGATTGAAATCACCGATTGTCATTCGTCGATTGAAATCACAGAAGAAACAAGAATAGTTGAGCTTCAATTTGATGCAAACTTACTCATGGAAGTCTTAAATCAGATGGATCATAACGGGAGGGTTAGATTATCGAAAAATCAAATCTTAAGTGCTGAAATAATCTTTCTAAATGATCATAAAATCAACTAGTATTTTGCCCAAAATTTCATGTAACATAATAGAAACTCGAGCAATACAAAGAGAAACTATTTCCGTTCTAACTGAAAACAAGCATACCTCTCGACCATATTGAATCGCCTTCAATTGTGACAAAGAGTCGGAGATTTGTCGCCTTCGTTCGTCGATTGAATCCCTATATTGCCGATTAGTCTCCATCTTTAGTCAATTAAAACCCTATATTGCTTTCATCGATTGATAAAAAGATAGAAAATCGCTACTTCATTCTTCCCATTTGAGTCTCTGATTGAAACCTTGTCGATTGAAATCACTGTTTGTGAGACCTGGGTATGTGTTGTTCAGGTGAGAGACGATTGTTTGAAACCCTAATTATCGTTTGAAATCATATCCTTCGACTGTCTGATTGTAAATGTTGCTGGTATTTTTTACAATTGTACTCTTTTAGCCTATTTTTTTATCTATGCCCCATCCTATGCGTGTCTTTTTAAATACCATCATCAGGTCCCTTCAACTCTTGATCTAAGGGCTGCAACTAGTTCTCTATATTCTTTAACAAATAAAGGTTTTCTATGGATCCACACCATATATATATATATATATATATATATATATATATATATATATATATATATATATATATATATATATATATATATATATATATATATATAAGTGGGATCCTGTGAGGACTCTTTTTTCGATGAGGACTCGCGAGGACACCTTATAAAAATTTCAAAAAATTCCGAAAAAATATATATAACCCACCATGATTATTACTACATTTGACAAAAAAAAATTTCAAAAAAAAAATTATGATCCACTTTTTTTAGCGAATCATAACAATGATCCAGATTTTTTTTGTGGATCATTATTATGATCCATATTTTTTTTTTGGATCATTTTTGGAAAAAAAAATTTTGGATCTTATACATAGCGATTTTAATGTTTAAAAAATGAATTTTTTAAAAAAAGTTTGTTTTGGATCATTTTTAGAATTGTTTTTTGAGTCCTCACAGTCCTCGCAAGGAAAAGAGTCCTCACCGGATCCGGACCCTATATATATATATATATATATATATATATATATATATATATATATATATATATATAAGTGGGATCCTGTGAGAACTCTTTTTTCGATGAGGACTCGCGAGGACACCTTATAAAAATTTCAAAAAATTCCGAAAAAATATATATAACCCACCATGATTATTACTACATTTGACAAAAAAAAATTTCAAAAAAAAAATTATGATCCACTTTTTTTAGCGAATCATAACAATGATCCAGATTTTTTTTGTGGATCATTATTATGATCCATATTTTTTTTTTGGATCATTTTTGGAAAAAAAAAATTTTGGATCTTATACATAGCGATTTTAATGTTTAAAAAATGAATTTTTTAAAAAAAGTTTGTTTTGGATCATTTTTAGAATTGTTTTTTGAGTCCTCACAGTCCTCGCAAGGAAAAGAGTACTCACCGGATCCGGACCCTATATATATATATATATATAGGGGTGAGTTATATAGAGAACTCATTTACCCTTTTAACCAATCAGAAATTAGATTAATATTTTCCATTTAATTAAATGTGAAGGGCAATTCTGGTATTCCATATATTTCGGTTTTTTAAGGCAGAATTAATTGAGATCCTATAATTATGGAATGTTGAGATTTCACGTATCTATCTTCATTTAGATCCTATAATTATGGAATGTTGAGATTTCATGTATCATTTATACATCAGTGCAAATCAATACGTCAATGTATACTATTGGTACATAACACAATATATTACTGGATTTTAACTTTTATTCATTTGAACATTTACGTTTTACCTATTAGACTTAAGAGTGCATTTCTTTATACTAAACATTACATATTCACAAAACATTGATGTTTGTAACATTACATATTCACAAAACATTGATGTTTCTTAATACTAAACATTACATATCTACATCAAACATTACATATTCACAAACATTGATGTTTGTAACATCATAAAAACATGATTGTCATGTAAATATCGGCTTTATCTACATCAAACAGTAATGTTGTAAAAATCTTAAACCAAACATTCATGTATTGTTAAAACAGAGATGTAAATCCCATTTCATCCAGGCATCCCTTCTGATGGGAATGTAAATTCAACATCACTTCATACATGGTTTTCGGGCTAGATCTTGTTTGCAATACCGGATAATTTATGTTTGTTCCAGTTGTTGCATCATCAGCAGCCACATTTGAAGTAGACATTTTTTAGTTTCCTTTAGGTTTTAACAATTTATCTTTGCCTGCATCAATGTATACAAATGATTAATAATTATTTATTAACAGATTACCATGACTACAAACTAATTTTATGATAGTACCTTTTTTTTCCCAATTCCTTAATTCCCGCACTTTGGCCCATTACTAATTTCATACGTTTATGTTTTGCACATTGTTTAATGGGTAAATCATCCAATTTTTTTCCCTTTCCGTGCAGTGTTTATAGTTTCTTCAGCTTCAAGATCTAAAATCAATATTCACCATTAGATAAACATTTTTAACAATTAATCCATAAAACATACCTATTGGTTCTTGTTCTTTCAATTTTTTCCTTGGGTTATCTCTGTAATCCACATACTTTGTTGTTACAAACAATCCTGTATGTTTATATCTTACCAATTTTATCAATTAAAAACAATAATTTTATTAAAGTCATAAACTTTACATTCATGTATATTTACAATACAGTCATGTATATGTGAATTATAAAGACCACATGAAGTCAATAGCCATGAAAAATCAGTCATGGAAAAAACGTTAACTATTCACAAACATTGATGTTTGTAACATAATAAAAACATGAATGTCATGTAAATAGCGGCTCTATCTACATCAAACAGTAATGTTGTAAAAATCTTAAACCAATTTTTTAAGTACTATTAAAACAGAGATATTATTTGCAAAAAATACATAACATTCATTGTTCTATTACAGTTAATTGCATCTTTCGTACTCTTCAAAAGGCCGACAAAACCCTAATTTCGACTTTGGTACTGTTAAAAAATATCGACATTCAATCTTTTATTTTTTTGATTTCATTACCGATATCCTTGTTTTTGGTTTAAAAAAATTGAAATCAAATGAATCAAAACCTAATCGTTGGGTATGTATCAAACAAAAATAAATTTTTACCTGTTCTTCCTCGTCGTCGCCGTTTGTAGATGGAATATCAATTTTTTGATTTCTCCGATGCTTGACTAATGTATGATGAATCAAAGCAATGTTCACGGATTTTTTTTGCTAGAATCGCTTAGCAATTTAACCAGATTTTGGAGATTTTCTCTACTTGTCGGTGCCTAAATCCTCATTTCAAAATTCAAGTAATTTAGGATAATGGGGTGTAATCACGGTATTTAAGGAGAGGTAGTTATTAGATTTACATTTTCCTTTTTTAATTCTTTTTTTAATAACAAAAAACGTTAATGTAAATGTTAGATTACGAAAATACCCTTTTTATTTAAAGAGAGAGTTCTCTATATAACTCTCCACTATATATATATATATATATATATATATATATATATATATATATATATATATATATATATATATATATATATATATATCTTCCCCTATATATGCACCTACATATGATTTTGGTTTGCCAACTCACCCATTCAGAGCTCTCTCATTGGCTCTTTATGCCACGTGTAATTCACACATTGTGTAATGACCCGAATTTTGTGTTAAATAAATTATGAAAAAAATATGATAAATAAGGATAAATCATTTAAAGAACGTAGGAATTGGTTTCGTGTCATTTGGATATCGTATGAGAAAGTTATGGACAAAACCGTGTCGAAGGAAACTACAAAAAATGCAGCCTGCGCTGCACAGCAGAAATAGCGACGCGATTTGGAGATAGCGACGCGATTTTTCGTCGCAAAACAGAATTCCGAAATCGCGTTTGGAGGTTAAATCGCGACTTATAGATAGCGACGGAAATGGCAACGCGATCGGTATTTAGCGACGCGATCTTTGGTCGCTGGCAGCATTAAAAAGCGGGTTTCAAGTCATAAATGCATCTCACAAACCCTAGCTTCTCTCCTAACAAGTGAGTATACGTTTTTGGGTGGAAAAGGTCGTTTGGAGCTAATTTTGGGGTCCAAATCAAGTGATTTTGCTTCCATTGTTGAAGATTAAGGTAAATCTTCACTCCTTGATCCTTGTAGCTTTAGATCTATGTATTTCTAGGCTTGGGTTTGAAACCCTAGTTCTTGGGGTTTTGGGTTATGATGAAATAAATGATGTATACACTTAATAGATGGTATATTAACAAAGGAAACAAGTGTATGATTAAATTTGTAAGAATCTTAAGGGTTGGTTAACCTAGGGTTTAGTAAATCACCATAATTGGGGGAAATGTGTTAGTAAGTGTTATCTAGAGATAGATGGACACATTGGTAGTAGTATGTGATGTTGATCATCTTGTGATTATTGTATTAGGCGCTTGGTGAGGTCTTGGAAGGTTGACCGAATTGTTGGAGCAAGAAATTGGCGTAAAAAGCACGGTTGGAGCATTATTTGCTAAGGTGAGTACATGAGACTTTTAAACTAGGTACATAGCAAATAATTTTGAAAACGCTTATGATATTTTTATGGGTCTTTATTAAATAATGTTTTGATAAAGATAGTGACTGAAAAGATAAGTAAGTAGGTATAATGTGATACTAGACTAGGTCTAGTATAATTGATGATTTTAAAGGTAACTATGACAAACAAAAGTAATTGGCAATGATTTTATAACAATGAGTATCTATTGGTAAGATTTACTAATGAAAGTAAAGAACGAATATATGTATGAAAATGAATATGATGTGACGAGTAATAATTATGTATTATAGTCAACAAAGAGATAAAAGTATTATGATATCAATAAAATAAGAAATGTATCTTATGAAATAAGTAAGTATGGACCTCATAGGGTTTATAGATGTAGAAGTAGACGTGAGTTGCTTATGATCGGGTCCGTGGGACCATACATGTAAGTTCATACTATGTTGAACTAGTTATATGTAGTTATTATTGGATAACTAACTTGTTTGATGATTTATGTGATAGCCGAAGGCTTTGATTGAAATAACTGTTGAGTTATGGTAAGAATGAGATGCTGTGATGATGCGGGGGACCCCCGGTCATGAGGTGTGGAATGAGGGGCAGTTGGGTGGATTCCCATCGACTAGAAGTGGCCTAGAAATGTTTAGCTCGGGAGCTCATAGGTAGATCTTGTTGCCTATGGTTTTGATATTCTTGGTGACACCGTATTTTTGTAAACTCTGATAAAGGTTTTAAAGTTTTTGTTAAACTGTATTTTGGACAATATGTCATTAAATTGGGAAAAAATGTATTTTAAATGATTTAAACGTTGTTTTAAAAATACGGGTGTTCCAACTTGGTATCAGAGCTATAGTTTAAGTGAATTAGGTTGGATGACCATCCTAGTCTTAAATTGTAGCAATAGGAATGTAAGATTCCTTGAGATCGATAGGTTGACCTTGAGACTTTATGTTAAGTTTAGGGTTGAGCCTAGGGGACCTAAAGAAGTTGTTATGAATTATGCAATGTGAGTCTTTTGAGACCGTAGGGCATTAGTATGATAGGGTCGACCCCTAAGAGAAATGCCATGATTTGATCTAACTGTGTTGTTTTCAACTGTTGAGTTGACCATTTGAATCTTGTTGGTTGGATATGTTGGTATGGCGAAAGAATGACTGTGAAAAGTGGACGAACTCCACTAAACTGGAAAGAGTTATGAATGAGGGTAGGCGAAATGATTCCAATACCCGTATGAAGGAAGAATCTGTATTGGGAAGTTATCTACATAAAAAGGTAGCGAGACCTAACCGGAAGAAACGAAGGAGGTTGTATAACGCCGTCATAGCATGTAAAAACCGTTGTGTAATTCGGAAATTCTGAGCCGGAGGTCACGATGTGGTGGATTCGGTATATTTAGCAAGTGCTAGAGAGTAACAAATGAAGGAAAAACGATATGGTGACTTTGGCGTCTTCATTATTGAAGGAGGAGGTGTTGACACGGTGGAATGTGTTGTATGAAACTTTGTGAAGGAGAGCACGATACAAGATGTTGTGAAAGGAACTCACAAGTGAGTTGAAAGGGAAAGTCTTACCGGAAGGAAATCTAGAGAGGGGGTTCATTATGCAACCTCGGAGATTTTAGGTGAAGATTGATGTTATGTGATTTTGACTTAATTGTTTGGTTGTTGCACGAATTGGTGCTTATAGAAATTGGAGATGAGACGTACGACATGGAGATTTATTTTTGGGAATAGTCTTCCCGGTTAGTTATGTGTATGGAAGTATGTATTGGAAAGGATTATAGACAAGTGTGCCGCATGTAGTAAGGATATGAGGGTTGATGGTATTATGTAGTATCAAAGGAAGAACCACGAGGATGGAAAATGTGTTTCAACAAAAGGATAGTAGTACAATGAAGTACTAAGTATTGGTAAGAATTGTTAGTATGGATGAGAATTTTGAGAAATAGAAACTTGGGAATTGGAATTTGGATATCCGGCGGGAATCCGGATGAGTAATGGAATATTATTATACATGAGTGGTAAAGAAAATGATGGCTAAAAGTATAGTGATGCCTTGAAACTCATGGGTGGAAAATATGCGAGAAAGGATAAGTGTCGGGAATGACGAATTTTGATTATTGAAAATGGTTGAGTAAAAGTTGGCATAAAGCCATAGCTAAGTTTTGCGACCGGAATGATGGATTCAATATTAAGGGTAAGAAGACAATTATTGGTAAGCCGTCATAGTAATGGTATGATAATATATGACATAGTGTATGCGAGGCTACGATTGGGAAAGAAATATTTATATGTCTCGCGATGTTTTATGAATAGAACATCGAGTGTTGGGCAATTAAGTGGTAAGTCATGGGTTACAAATAGAGACCGGAGTCGATTGGTTGACTCAAAGATGACCGGGTCGACCAGTGAATTGTGGTTAATGGAATGGATTGGTGATTACTCTAGTGGTGACAAAAAGATTTGGAAGTTTGGTAATAAGGAAATGAACAGCTTAAGAGTGGTAAATGTGTAAGTGAAACGGTTAAATATTAATTGGAGATTTTATTAGTTTACCCGCGGGGTGCAATGCATGTGCGTTATGTGATGGCCTTTGAAGGCATATGATAATGGGAAGGTAACGATATATGAAACGTGTTAAGTAGTATGTCCAATGGGAAATATGTTAAATATGAAAGAAAATGATAATATGATATTATGGTAAAGGTGCTAAAGTGCATGATGAATAAGGAGAACATTAAATGTGTAAGATAGTGGTAAAGCTATGTGAGGTGATAAGAGGTATACTTGTATGGTATGCAATATAGAATGATGAAAAGATGATGTGGTAGTTTGGGTGATCCCCGGCTACTATGATGTTTGGGGGTGGAATCGGTTAGGCGAATCCCAATGGTTCCGTTCCGTGATTGGAGATGTTCCAATCACTGTGATAATTTGGATCTTGATGGATTGGAGGCTTTTGGATCATCTCGATAAAGTAGTTAATGTATGAATTGTGTGTTTATATAATAATGTTTATATATATATATAGTAGGACCATGTGGTTATGGTGTATTGTTATAATATTATGTGATAAATAAGAAGTTGGTTTGCTAGTGCGGGTTGCATTAGGTCATGTATGAGTGAGAGATGCCTTCAATTTGTGGAATATGAGAAAGGTGATGCTTTTAGCAAGCAAATCTTTGCTGGTAACCAAGATATGGTAAACTTGTATGAAATTGGGAAATGTGTTGCGGTAGAAGATCTAATACCGGTAATTGAGAATAAAAGTTATGACATTGATCAATATGACAAAATGATGGTTGAAAGAATACTAAGGGATGGTATGAGTGACCAAATGATGGTCAAGAATCGGTAAAGGTCGGTGTGACATTAAGTAAAGGTGCGACTCTCGGATTATTTGGGGAGAAATTGGAAGTTTGGAAAAACGGGAACGATTGTTAAGAAACAATAATGAGTAGAACTGGAAGTGATAAGTTGGTAATAGTATCCCGTGAGTAGGGAATTTGTTAGTTTGAAAGATTAGTCAACTTGTGATTAGTTACTTGGTGAAAGATGGGCTTTGACTCTCGTTTTAAATGACTAGTGAATGATGGGAGCATAATGTATCAATTGTGTGTATGTGAAAATGTTAATGGAATAATTAAAAGAGTTATAGTCGGATTATGCGACTTTGACCCGTTGGGTGTTTTCAAGTTGAATTTGGGAATCGGGTATATGATGGTTGATGAATCATAATTAAAGGTCGATGGTATAGGAAATGATGATTTAATGGAACCTTTAGAAGGTAAAGAAATTGTTAAAGAACAAATGACTTTGTGCTTAAGTCAAAGATTAGACAATGTTGGCTTATATCGACTTGGTCGAAGCTAGATTTTGATATCCTTGTGGATTTATTAGATGATTGTAATGATTTGGTCATATAGTTTCTATGTGTATAGCAAGTTTGATTAAAGGATTTTAAAATGTTTGCAATTTTGACCCGTTTGGGCATTAAAGGCTTAATATTGATTTTTGACCCGTTCGGGCCTAACGGGGTTAAGTGAATGTTTAAATACATATTTTGGATTAAATTGGAATGGGAAACGTTTGATGGTAATGACCACAAAGGAATGAGAACGGAATGCTCGGTCAAAAGTTGGTTGAAATTTTTATTCTAGTGATCCCGAGGACGGAATCCTTTTAAGTGGTGGATAGTTGTAATGACCCGAATTTTGTGTTAACTAAATTATGAAACAAATATGATAAATAAGGATAAATCATTTAAAGAACGTAGGAATTGGATTCGTGTCATTTGGATATCGTATGAGAAAGTTATGGACAAAACCGTGTCGAAGGAAACTACAAAAAATGCAGCATGCGCTGCACGGCAGAAATAGCGACGCGATTTGGAGATAGCGACGCGATTTTCGTCGCAAAACAGAATTCCGAAATCGCGTTTGGAGGTTAAATCGCAACTTATAGATAGCGACGGAAATAGCGACGGGATCGGTATTTAGCGACGCGATCTTTGGTCGCTGGCAGCATTAGTTTCAAGTCATAAATGCATCTCACAAACCCTAGCTTCTCTCCTAACAAGTGAGTATACGTTTTTGGGTGGAAAAGGTCATTTGGAGATATTTTTGGGGTCCAAATCAAGTGATTTTGCTTCCATTGTTGAAGATTAAGGTAAATCTTCACTCCTTGATCCTTGTAGCTTTAGATCTATGGATTTCTAGGCTTGGGTTTGAAACCCTAGTTCTTGGGGTTTTGGGTTATGATGAAATAAATGATGTATACACTTAATAGATGGTATATTAACAAAGGAAACAAGTGTATGATTAAGATTTGTAAGAATCTTAAGGGTTGGTTAACCTAGGATTTGGTAAATCACCATAATTGAGGGAAACGTGTTAGTAAGTGTTATCTAGAGATAGATGGACACATTAGTAGTAGTATGTGATGTTGATCATCTTGTGATTATTGTATTAGGCGCTTGGTGAGGTCTTGGAAGGTTGACCGAATTGTTGGAGCAAGAAATTGGCGTAAAAAGCACGGTTGGAGTATTATTTGCTAAGGTGAGTACATGAGACTTTTAAACTGGGTACATAGCAAATAGTTTTGAAAACGCTTATGATATTTTTATGGGTCTTTATTAAATAATGTTTTGATAAAGATAGTGACTGAAAAGATAAGTAAGTAGGTATAATGTGATACTAGACTAGGTCTAGTATAATTGATGATTTTAAAGGTAAATATGACAAACAAAAGTAATTGGCAATGATTTTATAACAATGAGTATCTATTGGTAAGATTTACTAATGAAAGTAAAGAACGAATATATGTATGAAAATGAATATGATGTGACTAGTAATAATTATGTATTATAGTCAACAAAGAGATAAAAGTATTATGATATCAATAAAATAAGAAATGTATCTTATGAAATAAGTAAGTATAGACCGCCTAGGATCATAGAGGTAGAAGTAAACGTGGGTTGCTTACGATCGGGTCCGTGGGACCATACATGTACGTTCATACTATGTTGAACTAGTTATATGTAGTTATTATTGAATAACTAACTTGTTTGATGATTTATGTGATAGCCGAAAGCTTTGATTGAGATAACTGTTGAGTTATGGTAAGTATGAGATGACGTGATGATGCGGGGGACCCCCGGTCATGAGGTGTGGAATGAGGGGCAGTTGGGTGGATTCCCATCGACTCATCCACGTTAGTAGTCTTGCTAACTGGACGTATTCCGGCGAGTAAGGCAGGTATCGGTAGATTGGGCTAATCCCTCTTGTCGGTATCTTGAAGCTTATTAATGGCGATGGATTTCGGTTAATAAGTTAATGTGAAGCTTACTAATGGCGATGGATTTCGGTTAGTAAGTTAATGTGAAGCTTACTAATGGCGATGGATTTCGGTTAGTAAGTTAATGTGATTCTAGTACATATATGTTTATGTATTAGGTATGTTTGTGCTTCTAGCTAGTTCGGGGGCAACCCGATAGTTAGATATGATTGCCAGGAGAGCAGAAATTGATAGGGTCACAATAGGGTGACTAGACGGTATTGATGTAGTATATATATATGTTTATATATTTATGAAATGATATTATTTTTGGGGTCTAAAACTCATGTATCTCACGAGACTATTTTGTCTCACGTGCTACGTTTGTTTTTGTGGCTATGTACTCAGGTACATGTTTGAAGTGATAGAAGGTTGCACTAGAAGTGGCCTAGAAATGTTTAGCTCGGGAGCTCATAGGTAGATCCTGTTGCCTATGGTTTTCATATTCTTGGTGACACCGTATTTTTGTAAATTCTGATAAATGTTTTAAAGTTTTTGTTAAACTGTATTTTGGACAATAAGTCATTAAATTGGGAAAAAATGTATTTTAAATTATTTAAACGATGTTTTAAAAATACGGGTGTTACACATTGGCCACCGAATTCCTTACCTTTTCAACGAAAGAATGAATATGTTGCTGTTATTAGTATGCATATTTTTCGGTAACCATATTTCCTGCGCTAATTTAGGCAACATAATTATTAATATTAGATAATTATGCTATTTTCATTTTTAGTTACGCCATTTTCATTTTCAGTTAGATAATTTAGGCAACGTAATATGTTATTTTTTATTGGTTGGTAATTATGCCAGTTATTTTTAATTATGTGGTTGTATAATTCGACGTAATATTTGAGTAAAATTTGGCAACATTCAATTAGATAGATGGATTAGCGCATGTATTCGTTTTTATATGGACACCACTAATAGGACACCAATCTCTATTATAATTACATTCTTAAATCTTAATAAATCGAATGTAATTCCTCATCAAATAATCATTTATGTATTTCAATTTGGCAACAATCATTTATGCATTTCAATATGACAACTCTACATTATACAACCTCAATGACAGACGTTTATGTATCTTCTCCTATATATGACCCCTAGGTTTGATTTTCGTTTGTCAACTAATCAGTTTGGAGCTCTCTCATTGGTCCATATTGCCACGTGTAATTACACCATTGGCCAAGGAAATCCTCCTTATATTCTACCTTGAAACTTCCGTGGTCTTCTCCTTCTGCATTTCAACAAACTTCACGAATATGTAGACATCAATTGTCATACGAATAATGAATGGATTTCATATAATAACTGCTTTCCATTTATTCCAAACATTTAAGATTGGAAACTATTCCATAAATTAGTTCAAAACAGTATCATTCAATCAAAACAATTTTAGTCCATAATTTAAAACAAATCCATTTATTTTATTCTGTCCGTTTTTCAACCAAAAAATCCATTTAATAAAAAACCATTTTTTGGGAATTATACTGCTAATTCATTTAAAAACATTTAATAAATTTTGTTGTGATGCAAATTCAAACCAATATTTGACTGAAATTATACTGCAATTTCCATTTAATAAATGACTATTTTGGTTATACTAATGTACTACAAATTCTTTTATAAAAAAATACATTATACTTTAATTTTAAAACATGAAATTTTAAAAGTGTTTAAATTGGCTATTAACATTAGTAGAAACACTTTCATGAGTCAACCCGGTACTATAAAATATAAATCTACCTCTATATATGAGGCCTAATTTTGAATTAAACTTGCCAACTTGTCATTTTAACACAATCTCATTGACTAACAATGATGACATGTAATGGCCTCAAAATGCCACTTGTGTGACACATGACATGTTCCTATCGGCAGCATCTCTAATTTCCAGCCATGCATCCGAGATTCTTGAACTACCAGCGATATATATGAAATTTATTAACAATAATTTCCAGCCATGCATCCGAGATTCTTGAACTACCAGCGATATATATGAAATTTATTAACAATATATTTGAATTTCAATATTTAATATATAATTAATTTGTTTCTTAAAATATGTGGCCTATCTACAGAAATAAACAAGGATATATGTTTTTTTCTGGAAAATTCGGTTTTAACAAACACCTATTAATCTGCAATAATTTTGAATTATATTCTTTTTACTACTAAACTGAATTAATACAATGAACAATAAATTCTGTTTCCTAAATTATCTCAATCAAGACAATGATCAATTTAAATTCACATTCATAGTATTTAAAATATACCCAATATAAATGAGTAATTTACGGAACAAAACATAAGTAACGTCATCATCCTTCAAAAAAAATATTAATCTTAAAGTAAAATATGAATCTAGGTACGCTAAAAGCTTAATTGAAGATTAGACTAATGATGTCGTCTTCATCATGGTAATGATTCATTTTCACTCATCCATTAAGCTAACTTCGTATGTTCATGTTTATGTTCTCTCTTTGAAGAAAATCTTGAATTCATTTTCATATTAAATTTTGTTTGTGATTTTGAAGATCGGATCAGGCCATACATACCGAGCATAATCGTTGCATTGGCTAGAGAAGAGAAGCCTGCATTTTTAGTGCAACTTTTACTCTAATTGTGTTTAATTTCAACATTTATACTTCTATATGGATTCGAACATATTAAGTAATGTTTATATGTTTTTTTTGTTGAATTTGGTTTTTCAAACACAATTAGCAACGACGCACAATCTTCACAGCTCCTTCAATCAGGTTCATATTCTGCTAATTTTTTTAAAAACCTAATTCACTTGCACGATGTAGTAGATATGACCTCTAATTCAAATCTAAGTTTGTGTTGATGATGCAGAGCTAATAGATCGATCCGGCAATGTACACTGCTTGAATCAGGCGTCGACAATGTTCAGAGTATTAGAGATTCAGTCCGTTCGATATCAAACACGTACAGAAAAGAAAAGTAATATCTTTTATTTGATTTGTTTTTCTTTTTCGAAAATTTTAATATTTGCTGATTATTTGCTTTGATTATTTTGAGTTTTAAAATTACTTAATCCTGCAAAGATATGTACTTCAACTCAGAATGTTATTGAAAATATGTTTAATATTTCCTGCAAATGGACAGTTAACAAAGTATAATTGTATGAGATTGAGAATATGTGCGGGGAGGTTTGCATTGCTTATAAGGGAGATCTGAGGTGACAAATTAAGTTTCTAACCAAAATATTTAAGCCTACATCCTAACCAAAATATGAGATTTTTCATCTTTCATGTGCATTATTAGAATGAAGGGCAATAGCAAAATAAAAGTTTTAATATAAAAACTGATTTTTGTGTAAACGGGCCAGCTCTGATCATATTTTGTTCCCAAGAGTTCAACCTAAAAGTTACCTTGAAGGGAAATGGTTTAAGTTTCATCTATGAAAAAAGAAGGTGTTATGAATTTAATAATTACCAGAATAAATTGCGTAAAGTTTTTATTTTCGATAAAGTTTTGTTTTTGTTTTATTTCTCTGAATACGGAATTATTGATTTAGTGGATGGACCGGATAATGTATATTACATTGTTGATTCACTTCAACAGCCATGATTGTTGAACTTTGGTTTAACTTTTCAACCAAATTTTTTCTGATCAGGTACCTACTGGCTACTGATCAAATTTTAGTCAGAACCAACAAAAAATGGGGTTTTCCCAGCATGAAAGATAGGAAATTATCCTTTATATTATGAATTTGTCATTCGAAGTTTTATGACCTTCATTATTTTCTCTTATTATCGTTTACCTGCTACATGAGATGGCAATAAATATGTCAGGTGTCCCGCCTCATATGTTGAAGTTGGTACAATTTGTGTTATCCATCGCATGGTTATTAGTCCTTGCGACATGAAGATGTCTTTCAAATTGAACCGGAGACAATTTCATGTTCAAGTTTGCTTTGTTATGACTATTAATAAAAGTCAAGGTCAGACGTTGTCGCAAGTTGATTTGTTTCTTCAAAAAAACCAATATTCTCACATGGTCAATTTTATGTCGTTGTGTCGAGAGTTAAGAACAAGAACGGATTGAAGGTTATTTGTTGCGACAAAGATGACAATTACACTAATTCAACAACAAATGTCGTTTACAAAGAAGTATTATTTCATCTATAAATTTTCTGTAACATTTATTCATATATCTAAATTTGTACCAACTTATTATTACAATTATGAATTGTTATGCTATTTAAGCAATATCAATATTTTTGTTATTTTTCTATATATTTTTTTGAAGCATGCCCGCCCAATCGGGCGGGCTTTGAAGCTATATAATCACTTCTAACAATGTAATACTTACGTTTATGCTGATAACGGAGATATGAAGAACAAATCTTTGATTCAGAGCTGAAATCCGCAAAATTTGGTCAAATCACCATGACAACAATACGATAATTATGGTATACACAATTTCTACAAATAATCAAGACAATTCAAAGACAAATAACCACGAATTTAGGAAAATCGTATAAGATGAAGCGTAAATCTAGGGTTTACAAAGAAGTCTTAGGTGCTGTTTGTTTTTTGGCAAAAGATCTGCGTGAGGTCTTTTGTCTGCGCCACGCAGACCATGGGCAGAAAAGTGCTCCTGAAGATGTTTGTTTTTTGGAAGCCCAAAGATCTTAAAATGTCTGCGTGAGATCTGTATGGTGCAGACTTGGACTATTGCTTTTTGTAGCTTCCCACCAACAAAACAAAAGAAATAACTTCTGCCCATTTCCACCATCCATTCCGATCTCCCTCTGCCGGCCAAGCTCTCTCTCCGGCGACATCATCTTCTCCGACGACACCATCTTAATCTGCGTGCTCTCTCTCTCCGGCATACTCTTCTTCTCCGGTGAAGACAAAAGGTAAGCCGTCTCTCTCTGCTCGTCTCTTCCTCTCTGTTCGTCGCCTCTCTCCGGTGAAGACAAAAAGGAGTCTGCTCCAAAAACCCTTTACCCCCAAATCTCTCATCCATCAAACTCCTCTCCCCCTCTCTGTGAGCCTCCTCCATCGACACCCAACATCAACAGCTATCGCTCTCCTCCTCCCTCTCCTCCCCCTCGCCGACGAACACTCTTCCATCGACGAACACCCAACATCGACAGTCACCGGCCCTCCGTTGGTCCCCCCCTCTCTCTCTCCGCTGGCCTCTCTCTCAGTCTCTCTTCTAGATCTTGGTTACGGTTGTGAATCAGGCAAAAATCGACTGTTCCTCCACAGATCTGCAGTCGTCGGCGATGTTTGTCTCTTTCTCCGGCAAAGCCGGTCTGGTTCTCCGGCGAAGCCGTCTGGTTCCAGCGGGTTTGATTTCAGTTTAGGGGAAAACCCTACCTTTTTGCTACAAACATGCCCTTCCATCTTTAAAAAAACAAACAACTTCTTTTTTGGATATTGCAGATCTTTAATCCACCTTTTTGGAACGGCACTTGGCAGATGTGGTCCGCAGACTGCAGATCTTTTTACCTTAAAAAAACAAACAGCACCTTAGTCTATAAATTTTAGGGTTTTGCTAATGACAGCCCTTAGGGCTGTCAATAGAGATGCATCATAATTTTGTACTTCAACCCTTAACTAACTCCTGGATTTTAGGAATTACCACACCCTTTGAATTGATGTACAACTCTTTATGCCTTATTGACAGCCCTAAGGGTTGTCATTAGCAAAACCCTAAATTTTATGTAACATTTGTTCATGTATCAAATTTGTACAAACTCATCATTACAGCTATCGATTCTTATGTTATTTTTAAAGTTATTAATATTTGTTGGTAATCTTTATAATATAAATCTTGAAGCATGCCCGCCCAATCGGGCGGGCTATGAACCTAGTATATATATATATATATATATATATATATATATATATATATATATATATATATATATATATATATATATATATATATATATATATATATATATATATATATATATATATATATATATATATATATATTTAGTGAAGGATTCCATACAGAACCCATATTATATACAGAACTCGTAGAACTCTGTCTAAACCATTGGATTATAAGAGCAACGGCTAAGATTAGTTTTAACATTTTAATAAATTAATTAAATTATATTTTTGGTCAAAATAAATGAAAAGGGTAAAATTGGTATTGAGAAAAAAAAGGAAACCAAACCCTCAAAACCGTCTCTCTTTTCTCTCTCCCCCACAAATCGAATTTTACAGGCTTTTCTTCATAAAACCTTTCTCTCGCCCTCATCTTCTTCTCTTCAAATTAGGGTTCTTCAAATGATTCTTTAAAAATAAAGGTTCATTTTTGCAATCAATTTAACGTTTTTACAACATGGGTTTCTTAAATCTTGGGTAATGATATTTGATTTGGTGTTTTGGATCTGAGTATATTTTGAGAGAGAAGACATAGATGTGAGATCTGAGTTTTGGATCTTCGAACATCTCATCAATCCTAATTTCCATACATCGCTTTGGTTAGTATCATTTTTTTCGTTTTAGCTTCTCGTTTCAATTATCAACCGGTCAATATATTCATCATTACCTAGTCGTTTATGTGTTGCGAGTTTTAGGTCGATTTTGTGAAATTATTAATTATTATGTTCGGATTTTGTCTCCTTTTTGTTGATTATTGATGTGTGAAGTTCTATAAACAATGGAAGGTAGGTTTTTTTGTTTCGTGAAATTGTTTGATTCAAAGTGTAATGCATACATGTATTAGTGTTTCTAATAAAGATTTTAATTTTACTTTTGTTAATTCGGTACAATTCATGTAATTTCATTAGGGTTTATAATCAAATTTTCTGTCACAACTATGTTATTTAAGTTGTATCTGTTTGAAGGGTGTATGTTAAATGTGCATGAATGTTTGTTGAGATGTGGTTTTAATTGATAAGATCTTGTAACAGCTAGGATGCACGTATGTATTTGATTGTGGTTATTGACAGTTCTTGTATTTGAAATACGATGATAGTTTTGTAGATGTAAAACGATTTTGGATGTTAGATTTGTGTATCTCATGGAAATATGACAATAAGACTTGTGATAAGTCTTAAAATGAGCAGTCTGATAACATTAATGTACTGAGAATTCTAGTTGCAGCAATTTGGGTAACGTTTATATGATTAGTATGTAGTATGAGTTTATATGATGAGGTACTTAATGTTCGGACGAATAATAAATAACATAAATACATACAAGTAAGTGATGATTGAATATATTTGCCTTCACAACAGGATTAGATCATTGATAAATAATAGTTTTGTGAAATTTTATTGTGAGTGCATACATGATTACATGAGTAGTTCACATGTTATTATCATAAATGTATGTGTAAATGATTATTTACATATAATTAATGCAATTTTTTTTTCAAGGATTACGAAGAAGTGGTAGAAAGAGATCGCGAGATGTGGACTCAAGGATTATTTACATATGTTTTATTTGAATTTTTAGTTTTTTTGCTGAATTAGACATTTGTGTTTTGATGTTGTTGGAATATTTGAATATATTGGGTTTTGTGGTATTCTAGAAATCTTAATTATAAAAGTTATTTGCATATTCAGTTATTTAATGGATTCGTAATGGGGTGCTTTAAGAAACACCTGACTACATATATGTTGTGAGCTACATGAATGTCATATATACATTGATGTATTCCGTCATAAATATATAGGTGTCTTATTTACATGAATGTTAGTGTCTATATTTTATTGAAAAGTTATATGGTGAATTATTCTAACATGATGATGGAGTATTTGGATGGTAAAAAAAGTTATATGGTGAATGTTAGTATTTTGGATGGTAAAAAAAGGTCTGAGTACATATATGTCGTACATAAATGTATTTCTGATATTGATGTACTACTCGTTCAAGATTAAAAAAAAATGTATATATAAGAGGATGACGATGAGATTGGATGAAAACACTCTGTAAAATTAGAAAATACCGAATAAGAAGATGAGTGTATACCAATTTAATTTGAATTTTGATTTAACTAGTAATGAAGAGATATATTATGAAAACTACAAATGCTATAATTTAGGAATTGATTTAATTCCGGAAGTTACCATATAAAAACGGCTTTCAAAATACCTATAT
This sequence comes from Calendula officinalis, assembly GCA_963853835.1. Lineage (NCBI taxonomy): Eukaryota > Viridiplantae > Streptophyta > Magnoliopsida > Asterales > Asteraceae > Calendula > Calendula officinalis. The sequence continues at coordinate 53,978,109 of OY970825.1, forward strand.
TGCCCCTTGTAATTTGAATATAATTAAATAATAAAATTGATTTATCTTACATATGATTGGTCTAGAAAAGTTCTACGAGTTCTGTAAATAATTTGGGTTCTGTATGGAATTCGTCCCTATATATATATATATATATATATATATATATATATATATATATATATATATATATATATATATATATATATATATATATATATATATATATATATATATATATATATTTAGGGGAGGGTTCCTTTGAGAATTGGAAAAATCGTAAGAATGTGAGAATTAGTGTAATCATCGATGAAAACCATATATGTATTCATAGGGTTCATCGATGATTATATATATATATATGAAAATCATATATATATATATATATATATGAATGAGTTCCTTTGAGAATTAATATATTATGTGAGAATGTGAGAATAGATCTCAACCATTGATTTGGGTGGATTTGGGGCTCACGGCCCGGCAAAACTTGCCGCGCGGCGCGAGGGGGCACATATGCCATGTTTAATCATTGATGAACCATATGAATACATATAGGGTAATCATCGATGATTACACTAATTCTCACATTCTTACGAATTTTTCCAATTCTCAAAGTAACCCTCCCCTATATATATATATATATATATATATATATATATATATATATATATATATATATATATATATATATATATGTAAAGAGGTTATATATACGAAGTATAAAAAAACCATACGTACAAACACACACACATGTATATATATTACTATATGGTTTTTTTTGGACAATCCGAACTTTACGATGGAAACCAAATCCAAATAGTGAACACCCCTAGTTATGCTCTGAAAATCAGTCTAAATGATCCAATCCAAATTGTCTATTTGATCAATCCGGTATATCCGAATAGTGAACACCCTAGTTATACTATTCCCGTTTAGCAACCCAACTCAACCAACACTTATTACTTATTAGCAAACCAAAAAGCCATTCTGACCGAAACCTGTTGTGACTGTTACCTAAAGATAGAACCCGTTTTGACCTCTAAAATCCGACTACGTTCAAGTACGGAATTTAGATCTGTAAAGAGCTGAGCAAAAAAGAATAATATTCATGCCTTTTTATTAAACAAGAACTAAAGCACCCAACACATTATAATAATGTTAATCATGGGTAACATACTGCAATTAACAAGAATAGAATAATATGTTGTTATATTATTCGGGTTTTGAGCAACAACCACCGGCATGGTGGTGGTGGTGGTGTTTTTCCTTCAATTGCTTCCTCATATCATATGCATCCTCTCCATCTGCATAATATTTGGCTTCAATGTCGTGAATCTTGTATCCCAATGTTTGCGTGTACAAATTGAATGCTGCACGGTTACTTTTCCTCACGTGTAGCGACACATACTCCGCGCTAAACACCTAACGTTTAAAAAAAAATTCAAATAATAAAACGATTATTAATTTAATATTGTCAACAAGAATATACTACTTGTAAGAAAAGCATATAAACACAAATTTGGATAAACAAGATAGTGTATGTGTTCGACACGTCTTTGTAAGAGGTGGCAATTTCGACCCCGTTACTTATAAATGGTTCAATAGTATTCGGATAAAGAAGATAGTTACTGATATTCGTAGTTTCGTACAACCATAAATTTGTGTTCTCAATAATTTGGATAATATAAATAATTTGAGCTGTAAAATCAAGTTGGTAAATGTTATGTTACTAATCTGCACATTACAATTTTTGAACAAAAAAATAACATATTAAAACAGATGGGGTTAAAATATAAGTATTCAAAAGCTAAATGTCAAAAATGTTAAAAGGCTAAAATTTAAAAAAGAGAAAAAGAAGTCAAAGTTGAGGGCTAAGAATAGAAAAATAGTTGTAAAATCCTATTAAAAAGGCCAACGCAAATAGATACCACATGTAATGTGTCTATCATGGCTTAAATAAAAGTCTAAGAGGCCCTTTATGTTACTTTTACTAAGAAGAGGGTCTTCTATGTCATTTTCAATAGTTAAAAGGGGGTTGAGTTTTATCTTTTTTTGTCAAAAGTGTCACTCTTTAGCATATATGTTAGCAGTTACAACCTATGAAAATGAATCTTTCAACCTATGAAAATGAGCTTCTATCAGTTACAAGTCAGTCACTAATGTTCTTTTTAGTTAAACTTATACGTCAATACGTGTGTATGACTGTTATATAAATAAGTAATATGAATAAATAATTTAGCCCATCTTCTTGTAATTTTGCTAGCAATGACTGATACATAAACACATGTTTTACACTTTATAACAAAAAAATGATTTTGTTAGATTCACTATTGATTAGTTGTTAATGGTCGCATTTGTAGTCTAAACCAGATCCATAAACACATGCTTTTTGCATTTGTACTTATTCTCAGTTGAAAAGGTAATCGTAGGCCTAACAAATGTTAATTAATATTTCATATTTTTTAGCAGTCAAGAAAGATGTAACCTTATTAACAGGTCCGATAGCAGACCATGATTAAAATTGTGTAAATGTGTCTACTATTTTTTTATTTTTCACTAGTTAGGTACTTAGGTTATGAATGTCATGAGATTGGGGTTCAATTGTAGTTGACCATTCTCAACCTCAAGAAATCAAGATGATTCACTAATTTGAATATATCTAATTATAACTTAAACATGATCAATTACTTAATTAGCTAACAAGAATCCGCAACCACAGTTCATTATATTGTCAATTTATATAAGCAACTTGTAATTCTATTGCATTTTATCATTTATCTACAGTTACAAACAATCAGATACGATAGTTGCTTCTCAAATTAAATAGAAAAACCAAGATCTCAATTCCACAAAAAGACCATATCAGATTGAAAATTGAGAGGGACCTGTTCCATGGCGTTCTGTGCAGCGGTCATGAGCTTGGTAGCAAGCCCTAACTTACGATGTGTACGGAGGACGGCGAGAGATGTGATGTGGCCGTGACACTCGGTGGTCTCTTCTTCCATCTTGGCAAGGACGTAACCGACGATCTTTCCGCCGTAATCGTCGGCGACGTAGAGGAGGTGCGGCCATGAGAGGATGTGGTAGAAATAGTATTTCATTTGGTAGTTTTCAGGGAGACAGAACAGATTGCAGGCCTGCATTGCAAGCAGGTCATCCATTGTTGCCTTGCGTATACACACCATTTTTCTATATGGAATTTCTTGATTAGGGTTTAAGGTGTTTTTGACAAGAGAATAGCACAAGGGATCTGGTTTGGAAGAGAGAATTCTGATTCGGGTAATTTATTTTATTTTTTTCCAAACCGGTTTTCGGACAAAATTATTTAACACATTACCTAAAAATGGTAATTTAAAGAGTAAATTGTATTCTTTATGTGTCAATTTTATTGTCTACTTTTTCTTTTTCTTTTTTTCTCTCAAAATTATTGTCAACTTGAAAATCCTACCAATTAAAAAATAATTAAACGGTAAAATTTTATTCGTTAGACAGTGTAATAAATGCATTTTTCTTAAACTGTGTGATTTTTATCTCTGGACAATAATTTTGGGACGAATGTAGTAAAAATAGTTTATATGATTTGACTAAATGGTATGTTAGAAACTAGTGGTTTTGAAAAGGCTAACAAAGACTTTATATTGTACACACAAAAAGCTCTTTCTTCTCACAACACCTTTCACCTACTTTTGCAGGTACATAAAACTACCACATCTCAAACTCAAGAAAGAGAAGAAAAGCACCGGAGAGAAGATAGAAGATGATTGGATATGGAGGTTTCATTGCAAGGGATAAGCGCCAGATCGATATGGAGGCTCAAGATGATGATCGGATATGGATGTTGGAGATGCTGAGAGGGGATTGATGCCACAGAAGATGACCGTGGATAGTGCCAGAGACGGTGACCGATGATAAGGCCGGAGAAAGAGAAATAAGAAAGAATTTTATGTCAAAAATTGTTGTTTTTTGTATAGGGAATTTTCACACTCCATAAAAATGATTTATGCGGAAGAACGGGAGTGAACGCCACAAGTAATACACAAACATATGATTATCGCAGAACAACGTACATAGTTTGAAGACGTCATTTAATATGTTTAACAAAAGTACATCACAACAATGAGTTTTAATAAATAAAAGTACTTCAAATACTACATAATTTTAAAATTTTAAAATGTGGCATCTTGATTATAAAAATGCTTGAATTCCAAAATACATACATAGTTATAAAACGATCAACAATAATGTTGAGTGAATCCATAGGTTTAAGATTTATTCAGTAATGCAAGTTTTCGTATGCCAAAAATGGCAAAAATAGTACGATGGTGTAAATGTTTAAAATAGCCTGCCACCATGAGTAGTAGTACGATATCAATTGCAAAGTAGAAACATATGGGTGATCCCCCAAAACACTAGCTTGGTATATGAGTTAAAATGTTGACTCTAAGTTCATAAACAAAACAACTTTAAATTCGTATTTCACAATCTAGATATACACTTTTCGTGGATTGATAAACATCAATAAATAGAATGATCAACAATTGTGGGAGGATAAGTCTCAGCCAATAGTATTATTTGCATATATATGACCTAGTCGCAACTAGCTAATGATTATGGTATGTAAGCATTTATGCACTTCCATGAAGGATTTATGTGCACGGATAAGTACACGTGTCATCGTGTCCAATGTTATAAGGCACTAAAGGGTCACACCACTACACACCCAATAAATGGACAACCGAATAAAGTAGGTTGTGTGGAATAATTAACTAGTTAAGTTAATTATAAAGAAGAGAATAAATAATAATAAGTTAATTATTATTTGTGAGGATGGTTAAATATTAGGTTAAATATTTAACGGACAGTTAATTAATAGTCTATTAATTAACTAGTAAAAGTCCAAGGGATTAAAGTGCCAATAGGAAGTTTAATAATGAGATTAATCATAATTAAACTCCAAGGACCTAAACGTAACATATAACCTTATAAATAAGAGGCTTGTGTTAAGGGTTTTAGGTTAATCATAATTACATCACTTAAACCCTAAAGCTCTCTCCCTCTCCTCTCCTTTTCGTGTTCGACGCAACCCACACCCACACGAGTTTCGTGTATTGCTTTGTTGGTACAACGCGGTCTTGAAGCGTGTCCAAGTGGTGCAGTAGAGGTGGATAATTCCTTAGCGATCTAAAGGTAATGTTCTTCATCTTATTCTTCTCGTGATCTCATTGACTAGTAGAGATCCAGTAATGTGGGGTTCAAGTTCCGCCATGTGAATCCTACAATGTTTTCCTACAGTGGTATCAGAGCTCCCAACTAATCTCAGTGAGATTCGGTTGAGTTTCTTTTCGTCGAGAAAAGAACCCTAGAAATTTCGAATCCAAGTATGTGTTCTTCAAGTTTTGAATGAGCATTGGACTGAATAGGGTTCTAGATAAAAAGAAATTAGGTTTCTTTTCCCCTTGTTTTTTTTCTTCCGATTTTTCGTACATATATATATATATATATATATATATATACATACATATATATATATATATATATATATATAAAAGTTTTTTTTATCTTAGAAAGAAGGCTAGAAAATTTAAACCAAGAAAATTGTTCAAGTCTTGAATAATTGGGTTAAATAGGTTTCAAGATAAAAAGAATTAGGTTTCTTTTTTTGTCTAGTAAAAAACCCTAGAAAAATTAGTCCAAGTAATTGATTAACCAAGATTTGGTAAATCAATGGACAAATTAGGCTTTAGACAAATTAAGGAAAACTGTGTTATTCTTAGTATTAGAATCACACATTTATTTATTTGTTATTACTAGTATTATTGTAATTTTCGTTTTTAATAATAATAATAAAAAAAAGGGATAGGGTTCGGTCGAACCAAGCAAGACCGAATTTTCGGTCGAACCTGGTTCGGACGAACGTGCAAGCCGAACCGAGTCACAGTTTGGTCTTCGTCTAAACGATCCAGTTTTTTCCCTCGTTATGTATTTGATTCAGTTTCGTTAACCTAAGGCTCAGTTTTGGGCATATGGTACGCGGGATCAAATCGGGTGTCAAAAGTTTACTCTTTTGACAAGTTTTATTATATTTCGCCTATTATAATAAAGTCAATAACATTTAAATTCAAACTGATTTTAATAAGGTTTATTAAAATCAAGATAATCATTAAATTAAGGGGGAAATAAGAAATCAGTTTATGGGTAATTTTACAATTATCAGTTTGGTAATTTAATAATTATCAGTTTATTTATTTAATTAAGTATGACATAACCCAAAAGAAGTGACATTGTGTTTATTTTAATTTTTCGAAATTTTTATTATTTTTCGGAAATTAATAAATTTTTATTTGTTAAATATACAAAACACAAAACCAAGTCTTTGGGGTTATGGCATAGCAATTTTTCCAAATTGCATATATTCATTTTTTATATCTTTTATTTATTTTAGTTGAAATAAAAAGATGGTGATTATAAACAGTTTGCTTAGAAAACCAAGTTTTAATAAGATGGTGATTATAAACAGTTTGTTTAGAAAACCAAGTTGTAAATTAATAATGGTGATTATAAACACTTTGTTTAGAAAACCAAGTTTTATATTAATAATGGCAAAGTAAACAGTTTGTTTATAAACCAAGTTTTATAAAGACAAAATTAAAAGTGAAATTTATAAACAGTTAGTTTATCAAAACCAAGTAATTTTAAAAGGTTAAAAACTGGCTAACGTTTTTTCGAACAAAGGAAAATCCTTTTTAGAAAATCTTAGATCAGAGTGCAACCCACCTAATGGAACACCTCACTTGTTCAACGATATTCACATTGTAAGGAGAAAGAACCTTAGATGCGGATTCAAATCATTGCGAGTGTTAGGGTGCGTTGGGTCTTGTGATAATCGGGAGTCCCGGCGCAAGACATCGCACTGTCTTAGGTGGTACGATCTATTTTGGTGATAATCAGGAGTCCCGGCCCAAAATGCACTAGAGGGATTAAAACATGTACAAGTTTGTTGTTCAACTTGATATCCCGAAGATCTAGGAATCGTTTCTAGTCTAGAGGCGATCGGTATGGCTATACCTACCATAAATAGTGTGGCTCTAATGGGAAGTGCCCAAACCTTGCATTAGAGGGCGTGAAATATGGATCCTAGTCTAACTATTATTCTTAAAAGATAATAATGTTAGAAGTTATTTATTTATCTAATCATACTAACCGTTTGTTGTTTTTCTTATAGATGTCTGTACCGTCAGAAATTCCGTTTTATTCGCCAATCGAATCGCGAAGGTTCATCACTGGAAAATGGAAGGTGCATTTTAGGAGCTACCTAAAAGCACAGAATCTAATGTACGTGATAGACGAGGTGCCCAAGGGACAACCAGCGCAAGATGCCCAGGATGATGAGCTTGACGCTTATTATCAGTATCTGGCTGATGAATCACAAGTTATGTCGATTCTTATTCTTACTTCATTATCAGAGCTTACTGATAATCTACGTAAGAAACCATGCTATGAGTTTGTTCAGTATCTTGGGGAGACGTTTAAAGATAGTATTGAAGAAAGTAAGCAGTTCGTTTTGCAAGAAATCATTGCGTCAAAAATGAAAGATGATAAACCATTGAGTGACCATCTTATTAACATAAGAAGGTTACTAGATTGTCTCACCCTAGTTACTGGCACATCAAACCAGCACGAACAAGTCTTGTTCTTGTTTGGATCTCTCACTCAGTACTATCAGGACAAGGTAGTACGTTTAGTCGGGAATTTTGATCTGCGTATCGCAGGTCTACACGAGAAGCTCTTGTGTATACGCGATGTTCAAAGGCTAGAGGAAGAATCTCTCCCCGAGGTTCCAATGGATGAGTTCGACGTATGGTTGAGAGACTTTACTTATTTGTGTTGCCTAGCTTGTGGCAGCAAGGATATTTGCGAGCACACATCCGATGTGGGACTGTTGGACGCTGACTTTGTCAGCGATTCAGGTATCTTCATGATTGATTGTCTTGTTAGTTCTAGTGAATCCTGGGTATTGGATACCGGATGTGGTCATCACATTTGCAATCATTTGCAGGGATTTAAGAAGAACAGGAGGTTGGGACGAGGAGATGTTGAACTACGAGTAGACGAAGGTTCCAAGGTTGGAGCTGAAGCCGTAGGAACATATCTTCTCAAGTTGCCTTCAGGAAGAGTTTTGGAACTTAAAGATTGTTATTATGTTTACTAGACTTATTAAAAATGTTATTTCTTTTGATTTACTTTATAGACAGTGGTTTTTATTATGAGTTTTATGGAAAAACAATTTGGTGTTTAAAAGATGACATTTTATATTTTAAAGAAAATTCTCAAAATGGTCTATACACATTAAATCTAAATAACATAGAACGAGACGTTTATCATATAAGTAAAAGATCCAAGAGTAACTTGAATCAAACTTATCTTTGGCATTGTCGTCTAGGTCATATAAACGAGACTCGCATAAAGAAGCTCCACGATGATGGAATTCTAGAGCCATTTGATTTAGAATCATATGCAATATGCGAAGCTTGTTTATCTGGAAAGATGACAAAAGACCCTTTCAACCATTTCAATGAAATGGCAGGCGAGTTGTTAGGGATTATACACACAGATGTGTATGGACCCTTTACTTCAGAAGTCAGAGGTGGATACCGCTACTTCATTACCTTTACTGACGACTTCAGTAGGTATGGTTATGTCTTTCATATGAGACTAAAGTCTGAAAGCTTTGACAAGTTCAAAGAATATCAGAGGGAAGTAGAGAACCAACTAGGCAAGAAAATAAAGTCACTTCGGTCTGACCGAGGAGGCGAATATTTGAGCCAAGACTTCGACGATCATTTGAAGGAATGTGGGATTGTTTCACAACTCACACCTCCGTATACACATCAGATGAATGGCGTATCAGAAAGGAGGAATCGCACCTTGTTAGACATGGTTCGTTCAATGATGTGTCGCTCCCCACTACCACTATCATTTTGGGGACATGCACTCGAGAATGCAGCATTCACACTGAATAGGGTTCCGACCAAGTCGGTAGAAAAGACTCCGTTCGAGCATTGGACGGGCAGAAAACCAAAATTGTCTTTTCTCAAGATTTGGGGTTGTGAAGCGTACGTTAGACGTAACTTCACAGACAAACTAAATCCCAAGTCAGATAAGTGTATCTTCGTTGGATATCCAAGGGAAACGTTGGGATACTATTTCTATCATCAAGAAGACAACAAAGTTTTTGTTGCTCGGAAAGGTGTCTTATTGGAGGAGAAGTTTCTAGGAACTGAAACTCCAAGAAAAGAAATAGAGCTTCAAGAAATTGAAGAGAATGAAGATCCACCGACGACTTCAGTCGAATCAGTAGTTCAACAAAGAATTGTTGATTCCCAACCAGACCCACCGGTTGAGGAAGAAGAAACACGTAATCCGCGTAGGTCCAGTAGACCACGCCAAGAACCAGATAGGTATCTTGGACTCATGAACGATGAATATGATGGAAGTCTACTAGAACCATTAACCTACAGTGAAGCTGCTGACGGCATAGAGTCTGAAAGATGGCTCGAGGCTATGCAAGCAGAGATGCAATCCATGTATGACAACCAAGTCTGGGTGTTATCAGACTTGCCACCACAGTCACGTGCTGTTGGATGCAAGTGGGGTTTCAAGAAGAAAACTGACATGGATGGGAAAGTGCATACTTACAAAGCACGACTTGTCGCGCAGGGTTTCACGCAAACACATGGTGTGGATTATTCTGAAACCTACTCGCCAGTCATGATGCTTAAGTCTATTAGAATTCTTATGGCCATATCAACATATTACGACTATGAGATATGGCAAATGGATGTTAAAACCGCTTTCCTTAATGGGGAGTTGAATGACGACGTATTCATGATACAACCGTATGGTTTTACTGATCCAAAGAATCCTGATAAAGTATGCAAATTGCAAAAATCCATTTATGGATTGAAGCAAACATCTAGAAGTTGGAACTTACACTTTGACAAAAGAATCAAAGAATTTGGTTTTGTCAAGAGTGAGTTCGAGGCGTGTGTCTACACAAAATTCAGTGGGAGCATAGTAATCTTCCTAGTCCTGGTTAGGTAAATGTTTCCAGATGAAAGACTTGGGAGAAGCCGCATTTATACTGGGTATAAAGATCTATAGGGATAGATCTAGGCGGCTTATTGGACTTAGTCAAAGTATACCTCTGCCTCCGATGACACGTGCAATTTCATCGACATCATCGATGTATGCATGGAGGAGGAAATTACTTCATTTCTTGACCTAGATTGCGATGACATCACTACCTATGGTGATGTCACTCTAGACTCTCCCGAATCCATCCAAGATCTCTCAGAGCTCAAGGAACTTCTTCACCTTGACGAAGAGGATTCGGCAGAAAATGAAGTAATTTTTGAGAAATTCGACCCGAACCAAAAACTTCGAATTAAAACATCTTTAGAGGACCCTCCATCTCTCGGGCTTAAGCCATTACGTGATCATTTAGAGTATGCATTCCTTCAGGGAGAATCTGATTTACCTGCCACCATCTCATCGACTCTAGCTCTTGCTGAAAAAGAAAAATTAATAAAAATTTTAACAACTCATAAAAAAGCTCTAGCTTGGAAAACCGCATATATTCCGGGTATAAACCCTTTATTTTTGTACTCATAAAATTTTAATGGAAGAAAACTTTAAACCTAGTGTGCAGAGACAAAGGCGTTTAAATCCCAACATGAAGGAAGTCGTGAAGAAGGAAGTTCTTAAACTGCATGATGCAGGGCTCATCTATCCCATTTCTGATAGTCCTTGGGTGAGTCCGGTCCAAGTGGTTATGAAAAAAGGGGGAATGACAGTTGTGCGTAACAATAAGAACGAACTCGTTCCTACTCATACTGTCACGGGATGGCGAGTCTGCATCGATTACCGCAGACTCAACGAAGCCACTCGAAAGGATCACTTTCCTTTACCCTTCATCGATCAGATGTTGGAGAGATTGGCCGGAAACAACTTCTATTGTTTCTTGGACGGTTTCTCCGGCTATTTTCAAATCCCGATCGATCCCCAAGATCAGCAAAAGACCACCTTCACGTGCCCCTTTGGTACATTTGTGTATCGAAGGATGCCTTTCGGGTTGTGCAACGCTCCTGCAACATTTTAGCGGTGCATGACCGTGATTTTACAAGACATGATCGAGGACTGTATAGAAGTCTTCATGGATGATTTCTCAGTATTCGGAGACTCCTTCGAGTCATGTCTTTCTAGCTTAGAGCGAGTTCTCATTAGGTGCGAGGAATCAAATCTCGTGCTTAATTGGGAAAAGTGTCATGTCATGGTGCGCGACGGCATCATGTTAGGTCACAAAATTTCTGCGAAGGGGATTGAGGTCGATAAATCAAAAATCGATGTCATATCTAAATTACCTCCCCCTTCAAATGTCAAATCTGTGAGAAGTTTCTTAGGTCATGCGGGATTCTATCGTCGGTTCATTAAGGATTTTTCTAAGATAAACCGACCCATGACTCATCTTCTCGAGAAGGATACATCTTTCGTGTACACTCCCGAATGTGTGGAAGCCTTAGATCTTCTCAAGAATCGACCCACAGAACCTCCTATCATGGTATCTCCTAATTAGGAGTTACCATTCGAACTCATGTGCGATGCTAGTGATTTCGCACTCGGTGCAGTTTTGGGTCAGCGTATAAACAATCATTTCCAACCCATTTATTACCGAGCCGAACACTCACCGGTGCTAAGGCGAATTACACCACAACCGAAAAGGAACTCCTTGCAGTGGTTTTCGCCTTTGACAAATTCTGTCCGTACCTTGTTTTATCCAAAACGATTGTCTATACGGATCACTCAGCATTGAAATATCTTTTCGCCAAGCAAGATTTAAAATCGCGTCTCATTCGTTGGATTCTTCTCCTACAATAATTCGACATTGAGATAAAAGATAAAAGGGTGCGGAAAATCTTGCGGCGGATCATCTATCCCGATTAGAGAACCCTCACCTTGAGGAGTGCAATGAAGACGGGGTTCATGATACATTTTCCGATGAATTCATCGAAGCGGTCAATGCTTTACAAGAGACCAACGACCCGTGGTTCGCTGATTTTGCAAATTATTTAGCGGCGGGTGTTCTTGTTGAAGGAATGACCCATCAACAAAAAGGGAAATTCTTTTCAGATCTAAAACACTACCATTAAGATGCTCCACATCTTTTCCGGGTCGGTCCCGATTTGATGCATAGGTGATGTGTTTCCGGTGATGAAGCCCATGACATACTCAACAAATGTCATAAGGGCCCCATTGGTGGACATTTCAGTCCAAACTATACCGCCCGAAAAGTTCTTGATGCGGGTTTCTATTGGCCAACTATTTTCAAAGATGCACAAGAATTGGTCAAAACCTGTGATGCATGCCAAAGAACCGGAAGCATCTCCAAACGGGATGAAATGCCACAACATGGCATCCAAGTTTGTGAGGTTTTCGACATTTGGGGCATTGACTTCATGGTTCCGTTCCCGAGCTCCCAAGGTAACAAATACATCCTTCTTGCTGTTGATTACGTATCCAAATGGGCTAAGGCAAAAGCTCTTCCAACCAACGATGCCCGAGTCGTAATAAATTTTCTTAAATCTCTTTTCTGCCGGTTTCGGTTGCCCGAGGGCACTGGTTAGTGATCGTGGCACGCATTTTGCTAACCATCTCATGGAGAAAACTCTCCAACAATACGGTGTCCACCACCGTTTCTCGACTGCATATCATCTACAAACTAGTGGACAAGTCGAGAACACTAATCGTGCTTTAAAAAGAATTCTAGAGAAAACCATTGAGAAAAATCCCAAGTTGTGGTCTCAACGACTTGAAGATGCTCTTTGGGCATTCCGCACCGCGTACAAAACTCCTATCAGCCATACTCCATATCGGATGATTTACGGGAAAGCATGTCACCTTCCATTCGAGATCGAACACAAAGCCTATTGGGCTATCAGAGAGTGTGACATGAGCATCGTTCCCCCCGGGACCGAACGTAATCATCAACTCAATCTTCTTGATGAACACCGATTTGAAGCATATGAAAATTCCCGAATTTACAAAGAGAGAAGTAAGTATTTGCACGATAAAAAGTTGAAAACTCGGAAATGTTTCCAACCGGGTGACAAGGTATTAATCTATCAATCCCGGTATAAGTTTTCACCGGGAAAACTTAAATCCAAATGGGTGGGTCCTTGTACCGTTTTAAAACAACACCCATCGGGATACGTAGACCTCGTTACCGAGAATGGTCATTTCAGTGTTAACGGGCATCGCTTGAAGCTTTATCATGAAGACGAGAATGAAGCCGTGACCAAGACGGAGGAGGTGCATTTCGCCATGATGGGCGAAAAGAAGTAAAAGAGCAACACCGAGTCAAGCTCTAGACTCGTAAATCCATGAAGCGCTTCTCGGGAGGCAACCCGTGTTTAGTTTTTTTTATAAAAAAAAGAAAAACTAAAAAATTTGTTTATATGGTAGCCAAACAGAATGCCGAAATAGCTAAGGCCCCCAAAATCGCGTTTTAAAGATCGCTAAGGCCAGTGTGCACGTCCGCTCGAAATCGCGAAGTGATTGTCAGATCGTGACGCGATCTCTCGCGCATATATATACTCTGTTTCGTTCCAGCAGATTAGACGCACAAATCCCTCTTCCTCCTTCGGCGATTTCGACGACCAAAACCCTAAACCACCAAAAAATCCGGCCACTTCTTCCGTTTTTCTTCCATCAAACTTCATCTCCATGGGGCCTAAGGTTTGTTTACTCCTCTTTTCTTCCATTAATCCATCTTTTAGGGTAGAAATCTTAGGTTTTTGTGGGTGTTCTTGCCAAACTCGAAAATCTTGAATGCTTGCTAGTTTCTTCCGAATTTTGCTTAATTAGTTGTTGATTTAAGCCGTAGATTGTTAGTTAGTCAAATTGTTACTAAACCCTAGTATCAATTCCAAATTTTAGGGCTGGATTTTGCTTTTTTAGGAAGAAAACATATGAACTAGGGCATGTTCTTGCCAAACCCGAAAATTTCATATATTTTGCATGTTAAATCTTCTACATTGTGTCAATGAGTTCAAATTTGGATGAATGATATAAATACATGTCAATTTTTCACATTGTGGTCAAATTTTGCTAAATTGGGTTCAAATTTTTGACAATTGCATCACAAGCTTATACAAATTTCAGGTCTTCGTTATAAAAACAATCATTATAAGTGTTGAATAATGTCACACTTAGTTTAACAACTAAGTGTGGGTAAGAAAAATTGTTAAGTTTTTACATAGTTTCACACTTAGTTTAACAACTAAGTGTGGGTACAGGAAATCGGGGTTTTAATTAGAAAAAAGCTTATAAATTCCTTGTTTATTTTGAAACATTTATGTTAAATAACACTTCTAATGATTAGTCTTTTTAATTTGTGATTAGTAGAAATCTACAAGAGCTTCAACGAGAGCATCATCTTCTAGGGCATCCTCTTCTAGGGTCCCTCAACCCCAACCTCCACCAGATCATTCATCATCAGAATCAGAGGAAGAAATTGCGGTGGAATATGAGGAAGAATTCGAATTACCAATAGCATTACATACAGATGGTTTCCCCTTGGTCCTAAAGGAAAACGAACTTCATCATACATTCGAGAAATTCGATAATGTTCGCAACGAAATCACTCGAGCCCTATATGAACAAAGAAGATGAATAATGCACAAAAAGGTGCATGCAGGTCAAACACCTAAATGGGATGAACTTGCGGCCTTGGGGAAAGAAAGGGCTATCCGAGCCTATTTGACGAGAAAGGTTCGGGATAGTGATGGGCACGTGATATTCACGAGCAATGCTTGGGAGGTCGCCCTTACACTAAGGGAACCAATCTATGTCGAGCTTGTACTTGAGTTCCTTTCCACATACCACTTGGAACGCACCACCGCCTACAACGATCCCGCAACCATATCCATTCGCTACCGGGTAGCTCATCAATGGGTTCACTGTTCACTAATTCAATTCGCAATAAACCCGGGGCTCTACACCCAAGCCCAAACAAATCACCGGCATTTCATCTCCTACTTGCGCCGGGGCGAATTTATAGAAAATCGGGATGTAGGACAGATTTGGGCCACACTTGGCGTAGGAGGGTGGAGTTCAAGTACTCAAAGAGAAAGCAACTTAGAAACAGTGAACACCGCTACCTATACCGTATGATCTCCAACACCCTCTGGCAACGAAAGGATGGTGCCGAAAAATGAACATAGCGAGCATTTGGCTTCTACATCAGTTGGTTAACCGGGATTGTTTCAAAAACATCTCAATGGTCATCGCTTTGTTCTTGAATGGTCCCGCTCGGGGACATAAAGGAAAAAGTTGCTTCGTAGGTGGCCAATACATTACTCGATTGGCAAATTACACGATGCCTCTTACACCACGAGTGAGGGGGTCCTTGACAAAGATAGAAATGGATTTCCTTGATTATAAACACATGATTGGGATGGGGGTGATCCGAAATGCAACACATGGGGTGGAAGATGGTAGATATGTGTGGGTGGATAACCCATCCACCGAAATTGCAAGACGGGTTTGACAAACGGGATAGTAGCAACCGCAAGTGCCGGAAGACATAGAGATGGGCGATCTGGAGCCGCTGGTTAGAGATCATGGTCATGGGCACCCCGGAGCATCGGGCTCCCAAGCGGGCCCGTCCGCATCTGATCTGTATTAGACTTTATATGCTGATGTTCATGCTTTGCAGGTAGACATGGCAGGGCTAAAGACTTTTTTAGGCGGGATGCGGACATACATGGATGGTATGAACCTGCAACTTCAAAGAAATTACTATCAGACCGAAAGGGCTCAGTCATACCACCAGTGGCAAGCTCCCGCAGCACCAGCCGAGGCCCAACACCCAGCAGTATGATCCTACACCGCCTCGCGATGGGCCCCATTGTTGTTCCATGTGTTTGGTTATCTTAGACTAATTTCAATTTGGTTGTACTTTTATTTTTATTTTTTTTAGCAACCTAGAACTTCTGCCTTTTGGTCTATGTTATGTTTGAACTATGTCACCGTTTTATTTGAGTTTTTGTTCTAGTTATATTTTGATAGAATGTGATGAGCTTGGAACTGGATGGAAGTGCTCGAAAAATGGATCTTGCATTTGGATGATAACAGTACTTGAAACACAAACAATCAAAACACCTTCAGGGAGTACCGTTCGCTTTTGCCTTTTACTTTTTGGTTTATAATTTTTTTTTATTGCATTGAGGGCAATGCAACATTTTAAGTGTGGGCATGGGGTGTGGTATCCACCACTTGTTATAGTCATTAGTAAATCATCTAAAAACAAACAAACCAGTTTAATCAGAAATTTTTTTTAGACACATTTCAACCTTAGAAAATAATTTTTGGACAATAGAGTTCACTTTAAAGGACAAAATTTTTTCTAGCTTTTATGTGTTAATTTTTGTGGCTTTTCGCCGATCTAATTATCTTTTTAACTCGTTAATTAAACAACTTCCTAATTTGGAAAATATGAAATGCTTTGTAAACCGATAAGAATTGTCTTTTAGAAAATTAAGATTAGCAAAGCTAGCTCCCGATGACAATAGGTTGGATTAAGAGCTTTTAGTTTACGTGAATAAAATTGCTAAATAATAATATAAATGAAAATTTTGAGAATCGGTGAGAATATTCATCCGACATTGTGTTCTCGACAAGTACGCCCGAGGGGTCCTTCAAACCTATCATTCTAAGGTCAACTAATCTGGACATGCTGTCTTTTATGCGGGTTCACAATGTAAGCTGAGGTTCGAATCGATTCTTGAATAAATACCTAATTAAATACTTAGGGAGAACAGTTAGCCGAACTTGGTTCCCGAGGAGTCGCCCGAGGGGTCCTTCAAACCTAGCTTTTATAAGGTCAACTGATCTGGACATGTTGGTTGAAAGTCTTTTATGCGGGTTCTCAATGAAAGTTGTGGTTCTCTCTTCCAAACAAAATAAATAAATAAATTAGCAAACGTGCAAAGCATGTATAAAAAGAAATGAAAAATAAATAAATAAAATAAATAAACATGCAAAGCATGAAGAAATAAAGCAAATAAGCTTTGAAATGAATAAATAAACTAAATTTTCTTCTTTTAACTTTACTAGTTGGGGAATTTTCATAAAGATGGTATTTATAGGTTATGCAAGGATGGATTAGGATCTAAGTTAAAAGTAGTATAATTAGCATAGTTAAAGATTTGATTAGATTTGTGAAAAGTTAGCGAATATCTTACACAAACTTGGGCATAAAATATAGTGAGAAATTTTAACTGCTACATGGACTAGGTTCTGAAAATTGTTGTATTTCTATGAATGAATTGAGATGAAGTGTCGATTGCATTATATTTTTATCTATCTGATTGAATTATTTTAGTGATGATTTACTTGAGGACAATCAAAGTTCAAATGTGGGCATGTTGATATTGGCAGATTTATACATACATTTATCTATCGATTAGAATATGATGTTATCACTCAAATTGTAGTTTTCATTGTGTTTTGCAGGCTATAGAAGAAAAAGTGACAAAAACGGGTCAAAACAACACAAGAAACGAAAGATTGCAGAAAAGCAAGAAGTAGCGTCGCTATCTGTAGATAGCGACGCGATTTCTGTCGCGATGTCCCAAACGTTATTTTTCATCCTTTAGCGATTTCGAGTTTCTGTTTGCACACGAAATACCAAAGATAGCGACACGATTTTAGATAGCGACGCGATTTTTAGCGATCAGATAACTATTTAAATAAATCCGCAGATCTGAATTAAGAGACTTTTGACCTAATTCGAGGGGCAGCCAAAAAACACCATTGGAGCACTCAAAATCGAAATTTCAAGCATCAAACATTGGTTTTCTATCATCTTTGATTATTACTATGTTTATGAATTCGATTCTTTACGTTTGTTTGATGATTTTTAGCATGTCTACGTGCTAATCATCTTATATTCGCTATGATTAGAGGAAGTTAGGGTTTTAGGTTTGGATATTCTTAGGATTTTATGATGATTGTTTGAACACTTGTGTTTTTAATAAAGAACCTTTTCGTTAAACCTTTACTTTTGCATTATTGAATCTGTTTATTGCTTGGTTGATAAAATATTGACAACATTGAATTGATCTAGTAATTCCCCTGACTTTTCATACCTTTTGACCTAGTCAGCGACTCACTAGAAATAGGGGTCCAAGATTTGATACCAATAACTTAGGTGCAACTTAAAGTCTGATCTTTAGAGAAGAAATTCCTAGGATTAGAAGGTCTCGGAAAGCCGGGCCTAGTTAAGAATAACAAGCAGGAGTGTGGTTTTAAACAGGTTTCTTGAGAAGAAATTCCTAGAGATCATATTAGAATCATTGTAAGGTTTTGAGAGAAATCTAGTTCCTTAAACTCCTAGAACATGAATTAAATCGGTACTTCAAAACCAAACCGACCTAGACGGATTTGACTCATAGTGAATATCCTCCTTTATATTGAAACACTTCCTCTTCGTTTTCAGTCGATTGCTTAATTTAAAAATCAATTTTAGTTTTATTAATCAAGTTTGCAAATAAAAATGTTCCACATGAAAACCCTTTTTAATTATTTGTTCAGTTTAATTAATTAGTTTTATTTTACACAATCAGCTTAATTGTTCCCTCTGGAGACGAATATACCCGAAAGTACTTACCTGAACTATATTGCTCACGATTAGGTCATATTTTCCTAATAGTGTGGTAATCTAGGAAAGGACGTATTTAGGTTATTATTTTATAACTAGTTTATACACATCACATGTACGCAGGAAATATCACCTCATACGTGAGTATGTTAGAGAAGGTGATATTATAATTAAAAAAATACCAACATATGACAACGTTGCTGACCCGTTGATAAAACCACAAGTTGGACCAAAGCATGAGAAACATGCGCACGCTATAGGCATGCAGTACCTAAATATTGGTAGCTAGTAATTTTGATTATGATTCATAGACATGTTTGAAATCGATACATTATGTAATAACATTTTGTGGGATTGAAATAGGAGGTTTTACGTAATATTTTCACATTGTCTATTCTTAACATGTTTTAAACCTATCCTTGATACACAAAGTTTTTGAGTATCTAAAATGTCTGTGGTTGCTTGAATTTAGTGGGAGCTAGATTCAAGAGTTAATACCATTATGAATACTTATCTATTCATAGTTATTGAATAGAGAAACAAGGGTTGTTAAAATAAATATTCATAAATGTTTACAGAGTTTGCTAAACATTACACGTGACCAAAAGATCGAGATTACTTCATGGAGCCCAAGCATGAATAATTTCGATTAGATGTCCTCTGACCTGCGATGTTTTGGTTTGAGACGCGATGACTTCTAATCTTTAGCATTTATCTAACGCCACACTGTAAAATGGTGATCATAAGGAACTTGACTAAGACATCGGAAGTCGTGGGCAAGATAACGCAAATGTCAAGATGGAATTTGCACCTTCTTTAATTAGAAGAGATATTTCATGGCCGCTTGACGATTAAGACTACTAAAATGCGTGGCCGCGCTCGGAGAATGATTAGATCATTCGGTAATCCGTTACTGCAGAAAGTCGAAATCAGAGTCGAGAAAATTCGAGTATATAGAACTAAATCCCTGCTCCATGTCTATTACTCAAATTAAGAAATATCATGATGCGAAAGGAAAATCTGTTAGTGTTATTCATTTTATGAATATTATCTCAGGATGTAAGAGTTCTTATAACGTGGTTATCCTAAATGTCTGGCCAGGGACCGCTTTAGGCCAACGATGATCAGAAAGTGATTCTTAACTTGCACAAGTGGGAGTCTGAAGGATTTATGTGCAGAGATAAGTACACGTGTCATCGTGTCCAATGTTATAAGGCACTAAAGGGTCACACCACTACACACCCAATAATGGACAACCGAATAAAGTAAGTTGTGTGGAATAATTAACTAGTTAAGTTAACTATAAAGAAGAGAATACATAATAATAAGTTAATTATTATTTGTGAGGATGGATAAATATTAGATTAAGTATTTAACGTACAGTTAATTAATAGTCTATTAATTAACTAGTAAAAGTCCAAGGGATTAAAGTGTCAATAGGAAGTTTAATTATGAGATTAATCATAATTAAACTCCAAGGACCTAAACGTAACATATAACCTTATAAATAAGAGGCTTGTGTTAAGGGTTTTAGGTTAATCACAATTACATCACTTAAACCCTAAAGCTCTCTCCCTATCCTCTCATTTTCGGCCGATCGGACGAAGAAACCCCATAGGGTTCTTCGTTGACTTCGTGTTCGACGCAACCCACACCCACACGAGTTTCGTGTATTGCTTTGTTGGTACAACGCGGTCTTGTAGCGTGTCCAGGTGGTGCAGTAGAGGTGGATCATTCTTTAGCGATCTAAAGGTAATGTTCTTCATCTTATTCTTCTCGTGATCTCATTGACTAGTAGAGATCCAGTAATGTGGGATTCAAGTTCCGCCATGTGAATCCTACAAGGTTTTCCTACATTCCATGCACCACATTTAAACTTAGTTCGAGCATAAAGATTCATTGTCATGTTTCCAAATGTCATCGCAAATAAATTTTAAGTAGTAAATCGTTTTGTACGTTTTTCACCCCAATAGAAAAACAATATAAACATAGTAAAAGTGGGGCTATGATCTCACATGAGTTATGCTAGCAAAATGAAACACGATAACTATAGTGTACATATTAAATGTAACGACCCGAATTTTGTAAATAAATAAATTATGTAAAAATATGATAAATATGTATAAATCGTTTAAAACACGTGGGAAATTGGTTTCGTGTCATTTGAACATTTTTTGATATGGTTAAGGACGAAACCGGGTCGAAACAATCAACAAAAATTGCAGCCCTGCCTGAGCAAGGGAGTTCGCGCCCTCGCGAACGCGAGGATCGGGCAGAGAATTTAGGTTTTTGAGACTCGAAGTTCACGACAGCGAGGAAGCGCGGGATTTAAGGGTTCGCGACGCGAACTCGTCCTCACGAACGCGAAGTGTGCAGTCAACATCATTAAAGTCGGGATTGGCTCATTTATTGTTATTCCAAACCCTAGTTTCCTCCTCTCAACTCATGTGTGTAATGTTTGAGTACAAAGTGGCGATTAGAGCTAAATCTTCAACAAATCTTGGGTGATTTCACTTTTAAGGGGAAGATTAAAGGTAAATCTTCACTCCTTGCTGTTTATAGCTTAGATCTATGGGTGAAATGCTTGATATGTCAAACCCTAGTTCTTGAGTTTCGATTAATGGTGAAATAAAGGCGTTTATACTTAATAGATGGTATTTTAACAAAGGGAACAAGTGTATGGTAAGGATTTGTAAGAATCTAAAGATTTGGTAAAACCTAGGGTTTTGGAAATCATTAAATTGGGGGAAAGTGTTGTAAGGTTTCTAATGATAAAAGGGTTTATTATTAGTAGTATTTGTTATTGAATAAGCAGTGCATATTATGATAGGATTTGGTGAAGTTTTGGAAGGTGCAAGCTTGTTGAAGCAACAGAATTTTGTTTAAGGAACACATTTGGAGCAGTATTTGCTAAGGTCAGTACGTGTGGACTTTACTGAGTACATAGCCATAGAAATGTATTTTAATTACTTGTGATTGGTCTATTTGATTATTTGTGTAGACTTAGAGTATGTTGAGTTAGTTGATATTATTGTTAATAGTTAGCTAACTTCTTTGGTGATAGATGTGATAGCCGAAGGATTTGATTAAAAAACCTGTTGAATTATGGTAGGAATGAGATGAGGTGCTGATGCGGGGGTCCCCCGGTCATGAGGTGTGGAATGAGGGGTAGTTGGGTGGATTTTCATCGACTCATCTACGGTAGTAGTCTTGCTAACTCGAGGTAGTCTGGCGTGTAAGGCATGTATCGGTAGATCGGACGATTCCCTCTTGCCGGTATCTTGAAGCTTATTAATGGCGATGTATTTCGGTTAATAAGTTAATGTGTTTCTAGTTAGTTCGGGGGTATCCCGATAGCTATATATGCTTGCTAGGAGAGTAAGATCGATAGGGTCACAATAAGGTGACTAGATTCTATTGGCGGGTTATATATATATATATATATATATATATATATATATATATATATATATATATATATATATATATATAATTTGTTACTTGTTATTATTGGGGTCTAAACCCCATGTTGCTCACGAGACTTTCTTGTCTCATGTACTCCTTGTTTGTTTTGCTATGTACTCAAGTTCCGGATCGAAGATTTAGGTGCGTATGAATAGAGACGTGCGGGGCCTAAAATAGAAGAACACTAAAGCGGAATTATGCTTAGCTTTGGTTTTGATATATTTTGTAAAACCAAAACTTATCCTATGATTTTGCATACCAAAGGTTTTTGTAAATCCGTATTTTGGAATTGTTCTTCTATTTATGAAAATGATATATTTTGGCCATATGTTTTGTTATAAAATTTGAGGTGTTACATTAAATAAATTTGCAACTAATCCAACATGATTTGCAGGTCTTCCAAATGTCAATTAAGATAATAATGGTCCAACTAATCTTTTTTCTTTTTTTTTTTTGGAAACGACAGATGATTACAAAAGCATACTCACAATATTCCAGCAAGTACAACGAGTTCAAGCTCCTTTACAGGGCAAACACGACCCCATAGGGATTTCTAGAGAAAAATCCCCCATGTTTGGCACCACAAAGAGGTGTTTACAGGAATCAAACTCGCGACCTCGCACCTTATATGTGAGTAAAACTCATGTATCAATCCAACAAAGCTAAAAATCATTTACCATCCAAGTAATCTTAACAAAATTAAAAAAGTATTAGTTTATAAATATGAGTCATTGCGTCTTCTATGCGCTGGATGTAGCGACTTTATCTCCAGCTAAGACAGATAAAAAAAAATTAGAAGGTAGCCATTTTCTTTCTCTTGGTATACCAGGCAGGATTAGAAGAATTAAGAAAAGATTTTTATGCTAGAAGGGAAGGTGCGGATGAAGTGGGCCTCTGGCCACACTACCAACCCTCGGTACGCCTTCTTTTGAAGGGGTTGTTTGGGAAAGCTTATTTAAAATAGCTTATGCTTATTAGCTTATTTAAATTAATAAGTTTTTATTAAATAAAGTATTTGTTTTAGCTTATATAAGGATATTGTGAAATTACCGAAAAGAGTTTAATGAGTAAAGAGGTTGTGAAGAAAAGAAAAATGATGTAGAGGTTAAAAATGTGAAGCCTTTGGTATTCTTAGACACGCCTTAAAAAGCCCCATCAAAATGACTTATCTAAGGGCCTTAAGTAAGCTCATAAGCACAGGCTTATAATCCTATCCAAACACTTAATATGAGTTTATTAAGCTTAAATAAGCTAATAAACTAATAAGCCCCTTAAATAAGCCCTTCCAAACACCCCCGAAGCTCTAGTTCTCACGCCCCTTTGAGCGTGAAGCGGCTTGCTGAGATCAAATGAGATATCCCAGATAGGAAAAAGAGTATGGAAGCGAGAGCAGAGATATAATATAGGAAAAGGGATAGCCATATTATCTAATCGAATGATAGGAAAAAAAATATTTACATTATTTAAGTTGTAACTCATATTTGTGGTTGGTTATGATTTAATACCTTCATAAGTAGACTTTATGTACATAAAGTCTACCACCATTATGTTACCAACTTCTACCCTATAAATAGGTGTGTCATGTAGTAGTTCTTTTATCCTATCTATCTTATGTATATCTTCTATCTTATGTTCTTATATCATGATTCTATATCTAATGAGAAGGTTGTTATAATCCTTGTTGAGTTGAACTAATTAGTTTACAACACGTTATCGGCACTTTGCTCCAAGTTGTTCCATGTTCGTCGTTGAAGAAGTAACAAATCGAAAAGTTAAAGATTCTTCTTCCAACATATTACAAAGTAAGTTTTTTTCTTGAACCATTATACATATATTTATTTTTAGTTCATACGCTTTGAAGAAAAAAAAGTATATATGAAAAATGTATTTAAATGGTTGTTACTTGATTAAAGTGTATATGAACAAAATGGAATATATATTATATATATTTTTTGAAATTCAAACGTCATAATATGTTGTTACAAACAAAGATTTTTAAGAGAAAAAAAGGACCACAAAATGGTTGATTAAATTTATGGTTTTATTTTGTGATATTGAATACAATATCCATGCGATAATATGTTTTTTTAGTGAAATTGAACCATGACGAACTTATGCCTTTTGTTAAAGTGTTTACAAATATGAGATCATGATAATTCTACCTCATTTTCTACTAATTTATAAATGTTAATATTTTCAAACAACAATCATTACAAGGAAGTTGAAAATACAAAGATTAGTTCTTATGTTTGTTAATTATCATTATTAGTTTTATAAATTATAATTCGCAATCATTAATAATTTATAAACCATTAATTACTCATTATGTATTAAGGTTTTGAATGACTATAAATTAAATGTAATTTATGGCCACAATATTTAATTTGGTGTTATTTTTGAAATAGTAAATTGACATCTAAGTTTTTCATCTTAGTCTAACAAAATTAAATGGTTATTATTTGCTTTAGTTATGTGTAAAATCTAAATGAATTGTTTATTACCTAAATGAAACCTAAATTCATATAAATGAGTCATAATCTCATTAATCAAATTTGATTAAATTAAGTACTAAACCTTTAACCTAAAGTTTCTTTTTCAAGAAATAAAGTCTTGGGTGTTTTTGAGAAATAAATTAAAAAAATAAATAAATCAAGTTTATTTATTTGAATTAATGTGCTCATGTTTAAAATACAACGTGATTATAAAATTTTAGTTCATCAAATCCTTGTGAAAAATCATCTGATTAACAAGTTGGATGACATTTAAACCTATTGTGTATGCCACATAGTGTAATGATTATATAAAAGAAAAATTGCATTTGAAAATTGTATTTTTTTTGAAAAATCATGAACATAAAAATTGACAATTTCATTGTGAAATGATTATTCTTATCATTTACAAGTTGCATAAAGTGCAAGGTTAGATAAATCTTTTGATTTATTTTTAACAATTCACAATGTGTGAATTACATTGTTAGTTCATGCGAACTCAAGACGAAAAATGTGAGCTATTGAGCATTGTATTAATCAAAATTACTTAAGTGAAAAAATTATGAATCATCTCCAAGTAGGCTCACCTATTCTAATTATAATGTCTAGGAAAGATAGGGGGTTTTTCTGACTCCTAATGATGGGTGGTTTCGATACGCACAAGCGTTGTCTACCCTCATCGTCTTTCCTAGTTGTATTTGAATAGAGCTATTGAAAATGGTTGACTAAATAATCTTTTTCCCGAAAGTGGTAATACATATGATGGATCGGTATCTATCAATCGATCTGTCGCTCGATAAATGAGAACCCATTCGCACTTGTGTTTTTCGAACCTGCCGATTCGATACACAGTTTATGCTCATACAAACCATATGCATATAAACTTTCATTTTATATGATAACTATATCCAATATTTCTCCTTCCGTTACATGAATTCTTTGAGACCACCGGTTTTGTGGCTCAAATGGAATATTAGAGCTATTGTTAAGCTCATTGATTATATTTTCTTTGGATTATGCTTTCCCATTTGAATAATGGTGTCTTTTGGATTATGGTTTGTTTACATTGATTATGTTTCTCAGAATAATTTAAAGTTTTTTCCTTATGAAATAAGTCTATACGTGTGACCGACTTTAAATTATTATTACTTTAAGGCATGTATACTGGGTATGTTGATAATCTGGTTTATTGTGGTATTCATATACACTTTCATAAAACATAAGGACTACTTTATCAACATTTCGCCTAAAAGTAACATTGACAACCATTTCGGGCCCATCGACCCTTGGCATTGGTATAGCCCAATATATGTTGTCAAATGGTACTATTTTAACCATAAATGAAGCCTTATATTATCTAAGTTCCAGTCGTAACTTGTTGAGTTTTAAGGATATTCGAGACAACATTTTTTTTATCTCGAAACTGCTCGAGAAAATGGTATTGAATACCTTTACATTACCTCCGATAAATACGACCAAAAGCGTATATTGGAGAAGTTTAGATGTTTGTTAAACGGTTTGTACTTCACTACGATCTAAATCATTGAAAACAATCTAATCATTCGTTGAGCCCCTGTTGATGGCGGAACTTATATGTTATGGCATGACCGGCTGGGACACCCGGGTCAAAATACGATGCTTCGAACTATGAATGCATCCCATGGCCATCCTCTTGAAGGAATTAATTTCATGATTAATTCGAAAAGCCTATGCCAAACTTGCTCGATTGTATATACACATCTCAAACCACTTTATGTATAATCTACAAAAGTGATATCCCGTTTTTCTTGAGGGAATTCATGGGGATATTTGTGGACCTATCCAACCAACATGCGGACCATTTAAAAATTTCATGATATTGGTTGATGAATCAAATATGGTCACACGTAACTTTGTTGTCCACAATGAATGCAACATTTCCTAAACTCCTAACCCATATCATTAAGTTGAGGGCTAATCATCCGAATTATCCAATAAAGTCAATTAGACTTGATAATGTCGGTGAGTTTACAAACAAACAAAAATTCGTTGATTATTGCATAAAATTGGGCCTTGATATTGAACACCCTGTTGTGTACGTTCATTCCCAAATTAATCTTGCAGAAGCGTTTATCAAACGAATACAAATAATTGCAAGAACTTTGGTTATGCACCAAAACGCCCCATTTTTATATATGGTTATGCGATATTGCACAAGGATGCATTGGTCCGTCTGAGGCTCATGGGCACCCAATAACTTCCTGTGTACCAGTTGGTAACTGGATATGAGCCCGACATCTCGTATTTACGCTTATTTGGGTGCTTGGTCAATGTTCCAATTGAACTTCCAAAGCGTTCGAATTTTGGACCTCAGAAACGAAGGGGAATATATGTTGATTATTAATCCCCATCCATCATACTCTATATAGAGCCCTTGACAGGCGATCTCTTTAACGCTACACATGCGAATTGTGACATTGATGAGACAATCTTCCCGTCGTTAGGGGGAGATTTGCACGTTAACGTTGATAAGGAACGACGTGACAGAACGTGGCATGTACCCAATTTGTCTCATATGGATCCCCCGATTGCACATAGTGATAAGGATGTGCAAAGAGTTCTAAGTCTACAAAATGTTGCTAATCAGCTACCAGACACATTTAATGACTTAAACAAATGTCACGAGATCAAATATACCTGCTGCATATGTGCCTGCAAGGATAGACGTCGCTGTGAGATGCCATGTTCCGTTTGAACATGTTGCATCGGTCGAACCCACCGTGCAAAGAACGATGCCATTGGCTGTCCAATCCGCCGCTCTTCCCAAGAAAAGAGGAAGACCGGTTCGGTTCCAAGGATGTTCTGCCTCAAAGGAGGAGAAGTTCTGTTGTATACGTTTTGCCACACGATCATTAAGGATCACAGGACTGTATTGGAGAAGCGTGTTCCCGATGAATCACCATTTTCTCATCATCCCGATAATCTTCAAATATTTGTCGAGTATGCTAGCTTAGACGATATTTTGAAGCAAAACGAAACTTTCATCAATGATTTGTTCATATACGCAGTGGCCACTGACATTATGAGCAATGATGACATGGAACCCTGTACTATTGTTGAGTATAATGGATTGGTCTTAATGGAAACACACAATCCAGGTAAAATAAGATTCCTTACCGAAAGGAAGAGTGTTTGGACTTGTTTCTCCAACACCACCTAATGTTAAACCAAATTGGTTATAAATTGGTGTTCGTAAGGAAGCGTAATGAAAATAATGAGATTGTAAGATACAAAGCTCGCCTCGTGGCGCTAGGCTTCTCTCAAACGCCCTAGTATTGATTACAAGGAGATGTATTTTCTCGTAATGGACGTCATAACGCTCCACTACTTAATCAGTTTACTAGTTTCCGAAAAACTGAATATACAGCTTATGGATGTGGTCACAGCCTATCTCTATAGGGATCATGATACAGAAAGTCCCAAATGGACTCAAGTTGTCTGAATCAAGTAGTTCCAGAACACGGAACACGTTCACGATATGACTGAGACAATCACATTTTGGATTCAAATAATCCAGACGGATGTGGTATAACCGTCTAAGTGAGTACTTGATCAGACTGGGATATTTGAATATTTTGATATACCCATGCGTGTTTATAAAGATATCCACTTCAGAATATGTTATTATCGTAGTTTATGTAGATGATTTGAATCTCATAGGATCCTCGAAAGAGTTGTTTGAAACTGCTGAAATCCTGAAGAAGGAATTCGAGATGAAAGATCTTGGGAAAACACGACATTGGCTCGGCATGCAAATCGAGCACCATAAAGATGGGGTTTTTCATTATCAAGATAATTACACCTAAAAGGTGTTAAGACGCTTTAGTTACCATGACACAAAACCTCAATCTACTCCCATGGCCATTCATTCGTTCTCTAGACATTAAAAGGGACCTATTCCATCCAAATGAGGATGATGAAGAGATATTGAGCACTGATTCTTTATATCTAGGTGCAATAAGCGCAATATTATACTTGGTCTAATGTACTAGACCGAACATCTTATTTGTTGTGATATGCATGACTAGGCATAGCAATGCACCAACACGCCACCATTGAAATGGTATTAAAGACATCTTCTGTTAATTTAAAGATAGTACGGATATGAGCTCATATCCCTGCGTCTCATCGAGTGGATCAAGTGTGACCGATACTCGAGATAACGCGACCCTTATAGGCGATACCGATGCAGTTTACTTATCAGACCTGCATAAGGGACGCTCCCAATCTGGTTATGTCTTTATCATAGGGAATGTGGCGACATTCTAGAGTTCTTGTAGATAGACTCTTCTAGTTGATACTTCGACAAATCACTCCGAACTACTTGCGCTCATTGAGGCGACTAGAGAGTGTGTATGGATTTGAGATGTAAGAGACCATATTCGAAGTAAATGTGGTTTGGCTTATTATCCCAGTTAACCAGTTGTCATATATGAAGATAACACCATTGTTATCGATCAGTTGAAACATGGTTATATCAAAACATGATAACACCAAACACATCTCGCCGAAATTGTTCTTTACACATGAACAACTAGCAATTCTAAAGATTGAAGTGAAACATACTGGATCAAATAAGAATCATGCAGACTTGTTCACCAAGTCACTGTCAGAGTATTCTTTCCAAAACATGTCAAAGCTATTTGACTTAGGAAAGTCTTTGAGCTACATAAATGACATATATCATGCACCTAGTTGTGTACGAATAACGATTGCATTCTGATGTATGCCTTGCACGCTGTTGAGTGCAGATAATGATTGCATCATGATGTATGTTTTGCACCATGTTGAGTGCGGATAATGATTGCATCCTGACGTATGCTTTGCACCCTGTTGAGTGAGAATAATAATTGCATCCTGACGTATGTTTTGCACCCTGTTGAGTGCTCTGAGGGGGGCATCCCGGCGAATGCTTGTGTACTCTTTGTCCTTTAGTTCAAGGGTTTTCTCCCATTGGGTTTACCTTGACAAAGTTTTTGATGAGACACTAACGGTACCTTATTCTCACTAAGAATTGTTGAAGTCAGGGGGAGTATCCAGTTGTATACTTATTAACCAATGTGCACTCTTTTGTCCTTCATTAGAGTTTCTCTAAACAAGGTTTTAATGAGGCACACCATATATGGTTCCTTATATGACTCAAGACATCCATATTGTACTCTTTTGTCCTTCGTCTGGAGTTTTGTCGCAATGGGTTTTCTCCAACAAGGTTTTTGACGAGGCGAATGCTTTATGGATTGTCTGAAGATACAATAATTATTAACCATTATGCACTCTTTTGTCCTTCGTTAGAGTTTGTGTCCCACTGGGGTTTTGTCTAAACAAGGTTATAATGAGGCACAATGTATATGGTTCATCACCTCTCCCAATACATCTAGATCGTACTCATTTGTCCTTCGACTGGAGTTTTTTTTTTCCCAAAGGGTTTTCTTCAACAAGGTTTTTAACGAGACAAAATCTGAAGATATAAGATGAAGAAGTACAACTATGATCGGCGTAAATCTAAGCAACCAATGGGGAGTGTTGTAACTCATATTTGTGGTTGATTATGATTTAGCACCTTCATAGTCTACCACCATTATGTTACCAACTCCTACCCTATAAATAGGGGTGTCATGTAGTAGTTCTTGTATCTCTATCTATCTTATGTATCTCTTCTATCTTATGTTCTTATATCATGATTCTATATCTAATGAGAAGGTTGTTATGATCCTTGTTGAGTTGAGCTAATTAGTTTATAACAATTTAATAGTTATAAAAAAATCATTTTTCTATTTACTAGAACGGGTGTCATTTTACCTGATCAAAAAATAGTTTCTTTTAATTAATTTAAGGTTTTTTCTAACTCATGCCCTAAGGGCATGAGATTAGAAGCATTGGTTGAAATTATATTACTATTTATATTGAAAAATATATTTAATAAGTGTAAAAATTAGACTTTATTTAATGCATTTCATGATTTGTTAGGAAATATTTTATTTAATTAATTCATCCCAACCTGAATTTAATTTGTGTTTTTCATCTTGTAAAATCTATACCGACCTCCCGTTTGAAGTTTTTGTATTAAATTCTTGGGATTTGCTAACCATTGCCCTTAGGGCAATGGTTAAGAATGGATAAAGTGGTTTTTGTACAATTAATGATGCATAACTAATCAAAGGTGGTTATTAAAATGCATGGGGGTGGTTTTTTATTAGTTAATGTACAATGATTTAAACCCAATAAAAATTTCTTAAACATTGCCCTTAGCATTTTCCTAAATTCTTATCCCCAATTATTCCCAGCAAACCCTAGATCCTTTTCTTCAGGTTAACGTTTCCTTTCTGCTTACCTCATTCCTCTACATAAAAATATACTGTGTTTTGCAGTTTTTGCTACAAACAAACAAACGAAATACTAGTGGTTATTGTGAAGAGATGAGTGGCAGCATGTCGGTGGCGGTGAGCGGCGGTGGCGGTGGATATTTATTCACGGCGGTGCAGTGGCAGGAGCTGGAACATCAAGCTTTAATATATAAATACTTGGTGGCAGGAGTGCCTGTTCCTTCTGACCTAGTTCTGCCAATTAGAATAAGCTTACAGGCTTTATCTGCTACCTTTTTTAATAATCTTCCCACCTGTAAGTTACATATTAGCTCAACTTTTCCATTTACTTATTTTGTTTGAAAATTAAGATCGTTACAGTTTCTGATTAATGTGAAAATTGCAACAGAATCGCCTAAATGAATTTCATTTCAACTTCGTTTTCGTCTCACATTTTTATTCAAGTATGTTTCGCTCATTTAATGTTAAAACTGTAACAGTTAATTGGTTTTTGGGTCCATAATTTTTGTCAATGGCACAGAGGAGTTGCATTTTGACTTCATGAGGGAATATTATAATAAAAGGGTTTTGTTAATGACAACCCTTAGCTGGTTACGTGCATAAATCGTTTGTACTTTCAATGGGGTGTTCAATGGGGGGTTGATTCCTAAAATGCAGGGGGCGGTTATTGATTATTGTACAAGTTCTTTTTGCGTGTCTTGACTTCTTAGTGACAGCCCTTAGGGCTGGCATTATCATTTTCCATGAAAATAGGTCCAACGGCAAGAAAAAGCAATATACTATTCATTTTTTTTTCTGACATATCTGACTTTAGTTTTTAACCATTTAATGCAACATGCTTACCATATCTGACCAAAGTATGCATTTTCCTTCATTATATTTAAACCAAATTGGTAATTATGTTAATCAAGGGTTCAAAAAAAAGGGAAGGTCTACTGCAATTTCTTACCAAAGTATGAAATTTCTTGCATAAAATGCTTTTTATTGCATATTTTGTCAAGTATGTTACTTTAAGGGGTTAAAAAATTGTTACTAAATGGAATTAAATGTATGCAATTTCTTGCATTAAATGATTAAATTTCATATTTTCTTGCATTAAAAAATTGTTACTAAGTATGTTGCATTAAGAGGTTAAAAATGTAGAATGCATGTATTGGTAAAAGAACAGTATGCTGCGTTTTCTTGCAGTGCGCCTAAACATTAGAATAACTTGTAGCTTTGTGATGCTACATATTTAGTTTCTGGTTTTATTCAACATATTTATGAAAGATTTTAAATTTGTATGAAATAGTGGGCCCGTATTGTTCATATTATGGGAAAAAGTTTGACCCTGAGCCGGGGAGATGTAGGAGGACAGATGGCAAGAAATGGAGATGCTCAAAAGATGCTTATCATGAATCAAAATACTGTGAGAAACACATGCATCGTGGTCGAAACCGTTCAAGAAAGCCTGTGGAATCTCAATCAAATTCTAAGTCCTTATCGACTCCAGTTTCTCAAATTATTAATAATAGCAGAACGGGCCAATCGGTTACTAGTTCTGGTAGTTATGATTTTGGAAGTAACGGGTCAAAGTTGCAGATGGATACTGGTCCCTATGTGATCAATGATAAAGATCATAGGTAAAAATTTTATTTTTTTTATATTTTAGAATTGTTTTTATGAGCGTGATTTTGAAGATTTTTGGTGTTTATTGGTAGTCTAGAGGAAACAATTTTGAGTTTTGACCCCGTTTTCTTATGAATGGTCAATTTGGGTTATGTATTTATCAGTTCGGGTCAAAGGGGTAAATGTTTAAAAAAATGTCTCAATTTGGTCCTTTGGATTGAATTTTTTTTATTTCTATCCGTTCAAATAGGTAAAATGTAGCTAAAAGTAAAAAAACAAAAAGAGGTCAAATGGTTTGAAGTTTGAACGGGTTGAAAGTCGCCCAAAATGTATTCAGATGTTGACAACCTCCTAATCGCTTTTAAGAAAGTTAGATTCTTAATTGTAAAATGTAAAATCTTTATCATCATATATAATATATTATATATTAATGATGTGAAATATTAAAAAGGTGGACAAAAGGGGTTGGTGGGTCAACTCGACCCATCCCTACTCGGTAGTTGATTTTTTCCATCTAATTGAGATAAACCTTGATGTGCAGGTATTCTCAAGGGCTAACTGCTATTGTGAATGGTCAAAATTACCCTTCTGGAGGAAACATGACTAATGTGAACAATTCATGGGGTCTAATACC
Source organism: Calendula officinalis (assembly GCA_963853835.1). NCBI lineage: Eukaryota > Viridiplantae > Streptophyta > Magnoliopsida > Asterales > Asteraceae > Calendula > Calendula officinalis. The sequence goes on from OY970825.1 coordinate 54,011,367, forward strand.
TACAAATTCCTTATTAAAGCCGCAAAATGATTCATATTCACAGAACAATTTACTGCAACTGAATATGGCAAATATATCCGAGTCACCCGAGCAAGTTAACCATTCAATGGGCCCGTTCTTGGGCCAATGGCCCAATCGTGATGCAGGTACTCAGTTGTCTATCTCAATGGATCCTGATTTTAATGCAGAAAATGGTGCGTATTTCGACATGTGGAAAATTGGATGGATTGGCGGGTTGGGTATTGGGTATTGGGTTAAAATGGGTTTGGGTGGGGTCGGGTTGGGTCAGGTCGATTTGACTTGAAAACATCATCTGTCCAGAATTTTAATTTTTCTTCATAATTTAATTTAGTATGTCAGAAATGATTACAAAATTATATTTTCAATGATACTCTTATCTTCTGAATAAAACTAGTAGTTAAGGTTTTTTGGATTAAAAGTACACTTTTAATTAATTTAATTCCATTTGACATGTTACCTTCTAGGGTTATCGCATGAACATTAACATGCTATACAATTTGTGTCGTTTTGTGCTTTTCTTACATCTGAGTCATTAAAAGTTAGATTCGGGTAATTTTTTTTTTTTTTGGGTAAAGAAAAATCAATATGTGTGGCTGCTGGGAAAATAAAGGAAGTAGGTTTCGAACCTGCAACCTTATGGATAATGGACTACAAAGATACCAGCTGGTCTGGCATCCGATGCAGATTCGGGTAATTTGTAACCGGTAATCTGGCTATCAATAATTGTTTACACAAAAATGTTAGATTTATATTAATAGGTAAAGTTTACCATTACTAAATGACACATACGGTTTTCAAAACCCTTTTCTAAACGATGTACAAAAAAAGAGCTTGTCATTTTATGCAAAAAAAAGCCTTTCCTTTGGCTTACTTTTTTGATTTTGATTTTACGGGTTTGGCGTATTAGAGTTTAATTGTAAGTAACTGGGATTTTGTTTAAACCTAATTAACTGGAAACTATACATGCATTCTTATCTTGTGCAGATGCTTGAGAGAAACTGTGGAATGCATGTGACCAGTTTTCTATGATTTACACTTTATCAGGTCCGTTTAATTTATGAATCTTGATGTAACCTTGTTTTTGTTTCAACTTATGTTAAGTCGCTTGTTCAAGTACCGATTTACTCAAGTAGCAACTGCTATGTGACTTTTTTGCAGTAGATGTGAAACTTTCAGCCCGTTTGGTTCGGTTTGGGTAATTGAGTCGTACTTGAAAAGTTATTTGAAAGTGAACCATGTTAAATGAGTCGAAAGTGCCCATGTTATTTAAAGAGATAATTACATAAATGGTCCTTTAGGTTTGTATCAAATTGCAACTTTGGTCCTGATCTTCTAAAAGTGACAAATATAGTCCTTATTTTGGATACTTTTGTCACGTTTGGTCCTTTAGGCCAAATGGTGTTAAATGTTTCTGTTAAATTCCTTCATGTGTAATGCACATGAGGGCATTTTCGTCATTTTTTACCCGCAAAATTCAATCATTTCAACGTATTCATTTTCCCAAAACCTCCATTTTCGTCAAAGTTGTATCAATGGAACCACATTTTCGTTTTTCATTTTCCCCAAAACCTCCATTTGGTCAACAAATTCTTTGTTACTGCAACATTTTTCAATCGTTTCATGACCACCATTGTACCGTCCTTGATTGTCGTCTTATACGTGGTTCTAACACCCACTCTCCACAAAATCTGAGCCGAAGCCTGTTGTAAATCCTCCAAACGAAAACTTTAATTATTTTTATCGAATAACAAGCAATTAAGGATTAAGGTTCAGTGGGATCACCGGCGTTTGATGACTCCACTAGGTTAGAGGTGTGAAAGGGCGACCATTGAAGGATGTGAAAGTCAAGTAACACCCGTCTAGATCTTCACCACTGTTGTATATTTCAAATCATAGATTAACATGGTGCGGTGGTCTGAGGCGGAGATGGTGGTTGTGTTTGCCGAAGATGGAGAGAAAACTCAAAAAACACACACGTGTGTGTTGCTTGTAATATGCCGAATAAAGGGGTGGGAGTGGGAGTGGGGGTGGTGTTCACGTATGGTCCTTTAGCTTCTATACCCTCATGTGCATTGCACATGGGGGACTTAACAAGAAAAAATTAACACCATTTGGCATAAAGGACTAAACGTGACAAAAAATCTAAAAATAGGAACTATCCTTGTCATTTTTAAAAGATTAGGACTAAAGTTATAATTTGATACAAATCTAAATAACTATTTTTGTAGTTAACTCTTATTTAAATGTCTTCAACTTCTTGAATTATTTATTCATACAATTTCTATATTATTTTGGTTGTATAATATTGTAATCATAATTAAAGTATTTTATTTTATTTTACATATATACATTTATCATACTTGAGATTACTGTTCATTAGATGATAACGGAACAGTGGGAGCAAAACGGCGTTTGATGCTTTTTAAGGTGATATGGATATTAAAATTGAAATTTGGCTTGGTAACAATAACATCCCATTTTAAAGCCAAGCTCTTTTTTGAGTTTGTCCCACCAAGATTCGGTCCCACTCGCTGGCATTTTTTAATAATTATTTTAGTGTAATGATATTTAGGCCTACCATTTAAACCTACTTATAAAGCTTATACATTAAATAAAGACAAGTGTCAAAATCAAGGGATAATATTAGGAGAGAGAATTAGTGCAATAAACATGTCACCCTATCATGTGAGTAGGTATATGAGTATGTCTAAATGATACAACTATATATTATTTCTCATCATTTTAATTAACACTATATTCTATTTTCATAATTTTAATATAGTAAACTTATTATCATTATCAAATAAAAAGGTTTTATTATTATTATTATTATTATTATTATTATTATTATTATTATTATATTATTATTATATTATTATTATTATTATTATTGATTGTATAGTTTTTTGCTTTTAATATCTTTAATAATATATTTATTATTTTATTTAATAGTGTTTTAATATAAGGTTATGTAGTCGAGAAAATTGACATACTTTTTTATAATATTTGCATGAAAAAACCGCAGCAGAGCGCGGTCTTTTAATACTCGTTTGTTATATATAGTTACAACGGATTAACACTATTGTTATTTGATTAAGAACAATGAAAACTGTAATCGAATACGATTAACAATAAGAACACATCTATCACAAAAAGTTTCAATGTATATTGATTAGATCGAACAATACACACGTACGTTTACAATTCGTAAGGAACTATTTATAATAGTCCTTGAAGCCTAAAATATTAACCTAGTTATTCTAGGATTCGATTACAATCAATATACAAAAGATAAACATTCTATAACTAACTATACTAGAATCTCGGACACGATCAGCACCATAAATAGACATCAGTAGTATTTGCCATCGTCAGTAGTAACTCCAAGATCAGTATCATCAGTAGTATCATGCTATTCTGCCCCATGAGTACTATCTTCTACACTTGTTGATCAGTACTAACTGTAGCATCAGTATTAGAATGTTTATATCCCAACAATCTCCCCCTAAACTTGTTAATTCACTTTTAATTAATCAAGTTTCTTCTCTTAATCTTCCTTCTTTTTCATCTCTTCCAACTGTTCTTTTCTTCTTTGATCACCTTCTAATGTTTTCTGATTTTGCTTTTTCCTTTGTGCAATTATGTATTTGCTGTTTCTTTTCACAAAGTAGTATTATTTTTCTTGAAATAAAGCAAGATCTTGTGGTCGCATGAATGAGCATGTGGTGATCTGGTACATTGTTTCTTCTGAATGAGGATATTCCTTTTCATATAAGTACAGCTCACACTTCTTACTAGTTCTTTTAAAGAAGTAAATATTCACAGTTGGTAACACATTCCAAGCATAAACATTTTCTGTGTTAGTGAATATTTCAGGATAGTTGTCTGGATAGAAAGCAGCATCAATCAATTGAGTTAAGTATCCAGCTCCTGAGTTTCTGCATGACTTCTTTGCCATCCCTGGTTTACCAATAATTAGCACTTTTATTATGTCACTTCTTGAACAGGACATTACCATTGGTTTCCAAGCAGTAAATATTTGAGTTGTTTTGTCTTCTCTTATTACTTCAATTATATCATCAATAATTCTTCAATTGATAATTGGATTATCTTCAAGAGGAGCAATAGGAAGATCAAGTACTGGAATAATTTCTGTTTGTTTTGATTTCTTCCTTGCCTCTTGTTCTAGTTGAACAACTTTTCTCTTTTTGGAAGAAGGTTTAGATGATTCATCATAGAGTGGTGTTCTGGAGAGTACAGTTGTGGGATCAATCTCTACTAAGATCTTTTCTTTTTCTTCTTCTACTTCTGATTCTGCTAATTCCCTTTTCTTGGCAGTGCAATATTTATCAACTATTGTTATCATTTTCATTCTGCCAAAGGTCTTAGCACTATGCCCTTTTGATTTTAAGAAGTCAATCATTTTCTTCTTTTGTTCAAAAATTTCCTCTGGTAGGTCAGTTTTTTCTCTTTTACATTCAGTCACAAGATCTTCAGGCAGTTCAGATGTTCTTCTTCTATTTTTCTTTGTTTATTGAACTCTGCCTTTTGATCTTCTACCAGGAATCCTTTAACCTCTTGAATTGCTGCAATTTTCAGTCTTTCTTCTCCAGCCTTTTTTCTTACCTTCAAGAGCTTGAGTCTTTGCAACTTTCCTCATATACCTCATTCTTTTCACCTTCCATTTATCTTGCTTTGCAGGTCTAACACAATTTATTTTGTTTACCATATAATGACCTAAAGCTCTGTTTGGGTAGTCATCATCAAATTTTTCTTTTCCTCTTTCAACATATCTTGGAGGTGGAATGTAGGTGATATCTTTTAACTTCAGGAATGACTATTGATGGAGAAAATAAGTTGATTTCGTTCATTGGAAGTATCTTGGGGTGAGGAGGAAGTGCACATTCATCAACATCATCCCAATCCATATTATCATCAATATCAGGTATGATAAGTGGTTTAAGTTCTGGAGTTGGAGGTCTTGGGATGATCACAGCTGGTTCAAGAACTTCTGGTAATTCTTCTTCATCTTCAATAGTAACCAAGGTAGTTACTACTGGTGTAGTCTCTGGTTCAAATACTAACAACTGTTGTGATGAGGTTACTACTGGTGAGGTTGTTGTTGTGGTTACTACTGCTAGGGCATCAATAGTAGGAATGATATTTTCTTCTGGAGCATTTACTACTGGTAAATCATCTTCTTCAATATGATCAGTAGTAACAACCTCTTGATCCTTAGCTTCAGTAGTATCCATAGGATCAGTAGTCTCTATGACTTCAGTAGTAACTGGAGAGTGTACTTGTTCTGCTGTTTGAGACTGATTTGCAGACACAAATACATCCTCATCCATACTTTTTATTCCTTTGTACATGTCTTCACCATAACTCTGACCTGTTTCACCATGAGCTTCTTTTAAGTTCAAGAGGGAGGCTGTTGCTGCTGCAATTGAATGATCAATCATTCCTTGAATTTGATCCTTCTCCCCCTTAGTGATCTCAACCTGTTGAGCCTCACTATCTGCAATCTTTTTCTATATTTTTCTGATCAAATTTGATTGCCTTTGAAGCTTGTACTCGAATCTCTTCTGGCTTCTGTTCAAAGTATTTATGTAATGCTTCATGTAAGTCATGGTTTTACCTTGATTATTCAATAAATTCAGACAATTTTTTACAGTGATTTTAAGGTTTTCATTCCTATCCGTCAATTGTGTTGGTTTAATACTGCCCTCAGCCCCTTTGGGTGGATCATTGGGCTTATTTGGTACATTGGCTTTTAGGTTTTCCATTCTATCCGTCAATTCAATTTGTTTCTATCTTTATCACTTCTTGGTGATAAAATGGGTTGTTTAGACACTCTCTTCTTCCTAGAAGAAGCAGTAGTATCCCCCTTGTGGTTTCTTGGCACCGGGGTCCTCTTAGTGCAGCCTCAAAATATGAGTCATCACTTAGAGTTATCGAGGTCTGGGTCCTATTGATGTTCTCACTAGCCTGTGCACCCACCTTTGGGGCATCAGTAGTGAGAGCCCTTTCCTCATGCCCTCTCTCCTCCTTGGAGGATAACTCTTGGAGTCTGGGTCTGACTCAATTGGTCCCCTGGTGTCCTTTAAGGAAGATTTTTTCCTTTTATAAGTTTTAGAAATTTGTTTGGCTATTGGTTGGTCTTCCTCAGAGTGAAGAGTAGCACTTTGTGGATTAATTTCATGTACCTGGGACACATTCAGGACATCTGTTGGTTCAGGTAATTGAGTGCTATGAGTGGGTTGTGTTTGGGCTGTATTTAGTGGTGGAGTTGGTTGGGGTTCAATGGGGTGACTTGAACCTTCTCCTGTTGGGGATTGATCATAGATCATGTTTTGGAACAGTGGAGTAACCTTCCCAGAAAATTTAAATTGTTTTCTCATATTGGAATACACCTTTTTATTTAGTTCAGGTGTAACAAAAATATTTTTAGGAGTGGAAAGATTTTGAATTTCACAGTTAATAATATGAGTAAGGAATCTTGGGTACATTAAAAATTTAGAGGATGATAAATTTGCAAGCATTCCTTCAAATATCATGTTTAAAAAATTGAATACTTGTCCTGTGCACAGACAAACAACAGCGGATGCTATTGATTTGTTGACTCATTCCAAGTACTCTTTTTAGGGGAGATACAATGTTGAATACTATGAACAAGAAATTTCCATTGAGGTGAGAGAAGACCCTTTTGAAAAGTAACAATGTCCAGTCTTCCCTCATACCCCATTTTTTTTAAAGTTTCAACAAGATCTTCCTTAGGAAGAGAATACATACCTGATTCATCATTCAGTTGAAGATGTTGCCTTATTGATTGTTCTGAGATGATGATATCCCTTCCATCTACTCTGGATTTGATTTTAGACATGTTTGTGTCTTCAATCCTTTCAACATTTTTCCAGAAATCAACAAGATGCTGTTGATAAGCTTTAGGGTTGATTGTTAGGGCAAACTTGATGTATGAGTTCTTTAAGAACATAACTATGGGTCGAAAATCCTTTGTACCATCTGGATTTCTCAAGAATGCACACATATTGTGAAATTCAGAAAACTTGAGATCTGATTTAATATCACGGGATTTCAGTGTAGCCATTTGTATGATTTTGAGCTTTGAAATTGAGAATTTCACAGAAAGTTCAATCGATTTTGCTAGTGTGAGTGATTTGTGGAATGAATTTCTTTGCTACTGATGCTGGGTTTTGATCGAGATTTACAGAGTTTAGGGTTTATCGTAGGGTTTATCGAATCGAGGTGTGGATAATGCTAAACTAATCACTTTCAGCTATATATATTTTTCGAATGAACCTGCAAAAGGATCGAAATACCCTTCGAATCATAACCCAACGACTATTTTCATGGGGTCAGTATGGTAAATTGGTGTATTTTACAGATAACGGTCGATCAGTAGTAACTAAGTATCAGTAGTAGTTACAGCGGATTAACTCTAACAAATCACTCACAATTGAAGTTATTTAATCTAACAAGTTAGGGCAACCCATTTGTTAGGATACCACTTGTCGTCAGGATTTAATCTAACTCTGATACCACTTGTCAGGATCAATTAACTCTAACAAGTTATTTAATCACAGATCTACTAACAATAGAAGTTACAACGGATTAACACTATTGTTATTTGATTAAGAACAATGAAAATTGTAATCGAATACGATTAATAATAAGAACACATCTATCACAAAAAGTTTCAATGTATATTGATTAGATCGAACAATACACACGTACGTTTACAATTCGTAAGGAACTATTTATAATAGTCCTTGAAGCCTAAAATATTAACCTAGTTATTCTAGGATTCGATTACAATCAATATACAAAAGATAAACATTCTATAACTAACTATACTAGAATCTCGGACACGATCAGCACCATAAATAGACATCAGTAGTATTTGCCATCGTCAGTAGTAACTCCAAGATCAGTATCATCAGTAGTATCATGCTATTCTGCCCCATGAGTACTATCTTCTACACTTGTTGATCAGTACTAACTGTAGCATCAGTATTAGAATGTTTATATCCCAACAATCTCCCCCTAAACTTGTTAATTCACTTTTAATTAATCAAGTTTCTTCTCTTAATCTTCCTTCTTTTTCATCTCTTCCAACTGTTCTTTTCTTCTTTGATCACCTTCTAATGTTTTCTGATTTTGCTTTTTCCTTTGTGCAATTATGTATTTGCTGTTTCTTTTCACAAAGTAGTTATATATTTCTTGAAATAAAGCAAGATCTTGTGGTCGCATGAATGAGCATGTGGTGATCTGGTACATTGTTTCTTCTGAATGAGGATATTCCTTTTCATATAAGTACAGCTCACACTTCTTACTAGTTCTTTTAAAGAAGTAAATATTCACAGTTGGTAACACATTCCAAGCATAAACATTTTCTGTGTTAGTGAATATTTCAGGATAGTTGTCTGGATAGAAAGCAGCATCAATCAATTGAGTTAAGTATCCAGCTCCTGAGTTTCTGCATGACTTCTTTGCCATCCCTGGTTTACCAATAATTAGCACTTTTATTATGTCACTTCTTGAACAGGACATTACCATTGGTTTCCAAGCAGTAAATATTTGAGTTGTTTTGTCTTCTCTTATTACTTCAATTATATCATCAATAATTCTTCAATTGATAATTGGATTATCTTCAAGAGGAGCAATAGGAAGATCAAGTACTGGAATAATTTCTGTTTGTTTTGATTTCTTCCTTGCCTCTTGTTCTAGTTGAACAACTTTTCTCTTTTTGGAAGAAGGTTTAGATGATTCATCATAGAGTGGTGTTCTGGAGAGTACAGTTGTGGGATCAATCTCTACTAAGATCTTTTCTTTTTCTTCTTCTACTTCTGATTCTGCTAATTCCCTTTTCTTGGCAGTGCAATATTTATCAACTATTGTTATCATTTTCATTCTGCCAAAGGTCTTAGCACTATGCCCTTTTGATTTTAAGAAGTCAATCATTTTCTTCTTTTGTTCAAAAATTTCCTCTGGTAGGTCAGTTTTTTCTCTTTTACATTCAGTCACAAGATCTTCAGGCAGTTCAGATGTTCTTCTTCTATTTTTCTTTGTTTATTGAACTCTGCCTTTTGATCTTCTACCAGGAATCCTTTAACCTCTTGAATTGCTGCAATTTTCAGTCTTTCTTCTCCAGCCTTTTTTCTTACCTTCAAGAGCTTGAGTCTTTGCAACTTTCCTCATATACCTCATTCTTTTCACCTTCCATTTATCTTGCTTTGCAGGTCTAACACAATTTATTTTGTTTACCATATAATGACCTAAAGCTCTGTTTGGGTAGTCATCATCAAATTTTTCTTTTCCTCTTTCAACATATCTTGGAGGTGGAATGTAGGTGATATCTTTAACTTCAGGAATGACTATTGATGGAGAAAATAAGTTGATTTCGTTCATTGGAAGTATCTTGGGGTGAGGAGGAAGTGCACATTCATCAACATCATCCCAATCCATATTATCATCAATATCAGGTATGATAAGTGGTTTAAGTTCTGGAGTTGGAGGTCTTGGGATGATCACAGCTGGTTCAAGAACTTCTGGTAATTCTTCTTCATCTTCAATAGTAACCAAGGTAGTTACTACTGGTGTAGTCTCTGGTTCAAATACTAACAACTGTTGTGATGAGGTTACTACTGGTGAGGTTGTTGTTGTGGTTACTACTGCTAGGGCATCAATAGTAGGAATGATATTTTCTTCTGGAGCATTTACTACTGGTAAATCATCTTCTTCAATATGATCAGTAGTAACAACCTCTTGATCCTTAGCTTCAGTAGTATCCATAGGATCAGTAGTCTCTATGACTTCAGTAGTAACTGGAGAGTGTACTTGTTCTGCTGTTTGAGACTGATTTGCAGACACGAATACATCCTCATCCATACTTTTTATTCCTTTGTACATGTCTTCACCATAACTCTGACCTGTTTCACCATGAGCTTCTTTTAAGTTCAAGAGGGAGGCTGTTGCTGCTGCAATTGAATGATCAATCATTCCTTGAATTTGATCCTTCTCCCCCTTAGTGATCTCAACCTGTTGAGCCTCACTATCTGCAATCTTTTTCTATATTTTTCTGATCAAATTTGATTGCCTTTGAAGCTTGTACTCGAATCTCTTCTGTCTTCTGTTCAAAGTATTTATGTAATGCTTCATGTAAGTCATGGTTTTACCTTGATTATTCAATAAATTCAGATAATTTTTTACAGTGGTTTTAAGGTTTTCATTCCTATCCGTCAATTGTGTTGGTTTAATACTGCCCTCAGCCCCTTTGGGTGGATCATTGGGCTTATTTGGTACATTGGCTTTTAGGTTTTCCATCCTATCCGTCAATTCAATTTGTTTCTTTCTATCTTTATCACTTCTTGATGATAAAATGGGTTGTTTAGACACTCTCTTCTTCCTAGAAGAAGCAGTAGTATCCCCCCTTGTGGTTTCTTGGCACCGGGGTCCTCTTAGTGCAGCCTCAAAATATGAGTCATCACTTAGAGTTGCCGAGGTCTGGGTCCTATTGATGTTCTCACTAGCCTGTGCACCCACCTTTGGGGCATCAGTAGTGAGAGCCCTTTCCTCATGCCCTCTCTCCTCCTTGGAGGACAACTCTTGGAGTCTGGGTCTGACTCAATTGGTCCCCTGGTGTCCTTTAAGGAAGATTTCTTCCTTTTATAAGTTTTAGAAATTTGTTTGGCTATTGGTTGGTCTTCCTCAGAGTGAAGAGTAGCACTTTGTGGATTAATTTCATGTATCTGGGACACATTCAGGACATCTGTTGGTTCAGGTAATTGAGTGCTATGAGTGGGTTGTGTTTGGGCTGTATTTAGTGGTGGAGTTGGTTGGGGTTCAATGGGGTGACTTGAACCTTCTCCTGTTGGGGGTTGATCATAGATCATGTTTTGGAACAGTGGAGTAACCTTCCCAGAAAATTTAAATTGTTTTCTCATATTGGAATACACCTTTTTATTTAGTTCAGGTGTAACAAAAATATTTTTAGGAGTGGAAAGATTTTGAATTTCACAGTTAATAATATGAGTAAGGAATCTTGGGTACATTAAAAATTTAGAGGATGATAAATTTGCAAGCATTCCTTCAAATATCATGTTTGAAAAATTGAGTACTTGACCTGTGCACAGACAAACAACAGCGGATGCTATTGATTTGTTGAACTCATTCCAAGTACTCTTTTTAGGAGAGATACAATGTTGAATAGTATGAACAAGAAATTTCCATTGAGGTGAGAGAAGACCCTTTTGAAAAGTAACAATGTCCAGTCTTCCCTCATACCTCATTTTTTGTAAAGTTTCAACAAGATCTTCCTTAGGAAGAGAAAACATACCTGATTCATCATTCAGTTGAAGATGTTGCCTTATTGATTGTTCTGATATGATGATATCCCTTCCATCTACTCTGGATTTGATTTTAGACATGTTTGTGTCTTCAATCCTTTCAACATTTTTCCAGAAATCAACAAGATGCTGTTGATAAGCTTTAGGGTTGATTGTTAGGGCAAACTTGATGTATGAGTTCTTTAAGAACAAAACTATGGGTCGAAAATCCTTTGTACCATCTGGATTTCTCAAGAATGCACACATATTGTGAAATTCAGAAAACTTGAGATCTGATTTAATATCACGGGATTTCAGTGTAGCCATTTGTATGATTTTGAGCTTTGAAATTGAGAATTTCACAGAAAGTTCAATCGATTTTGCTAATGTGAGTGATTTGTGGAATGAATTTCTTTACTACTGATGCAGGGTTTTGATCGAGATTTGCAGAGTTTAGGGTTTATCGTAGGGTTTATCGAATCGAGGTGTGGATAATGCTAAACTAATCACTTTCAGCTATTTATATTTTTCGAATGAACCTGCAAAAGGACCGAAATACCATTCGAATCATAACCCAACGGCTATTTTCATGGGGTCAGTATGGTAAATTGGTGTATTTTACAGATAACGGTCGATCAGTAGTAACTAAGTATCAGTAGTAGTTACAGCGGATTAACTCTAACAAATCACTCACAATAGAAGTTATTTAATCTAACAAGTTAGGGCAACCCATTTGTTAGGATACCACTTGTCGTCAGGATTTAATCTAACTCTGATACCACTTGTCAGGATCAATTAATCTAACAAGTTATTTAATCACAGATCTACTAACAATAGAAGTTACAGCGGATTAACACTATTGTTATTTGATTAAGAACAATGAAAACTGTAATCGAATACGATTAATAATAAGAACACATCTATCACAAAAAGTTTCAATGTATATTTATTAGATCGAACAATACACTCGTACGTTTACAATTCGTAAGGAACTATTTATAATAGTCCTTGAAGCCTAAAATATTAACCTAGTTATTCTAGGATTCGATTACAATCAATATACAAAAGATAAACATTCTATAACTAACTATACTAGAATCTCGGACACGATCAGCACCATAAATAGACATCAGTAGTATTTGCCATCGTCAGTAGATCAGTATCATCAGTAGTATCTTGTTATTCTGCCCCATCAGTACTATCTTCTACACTTGTTGATCAGTACTAACTGCAGCATCAGTATTAGAATGTTTATATCCCAACATTATATGTAAAAAATCTTGTTGTAAAAACCATGTTACTTCTTCCAAAGTAATTTGATATTTATACCTTCACAATATTTAACTAAATGAATGAAATCATCGTTGTAAAACTCGGTCAACTTTGCTGAGTACTCATCGGTTGCTCGCTACTCGGTGGTGTACTGAGTTGGGATGATGACAACGGATCAAAAACTCAGACAACGTAAAAATAGTCACAATTCGGTCAAAACTTTGACAACTCGTCAAAACTTGGCCAACTCGATCAAACTCGTCCAACACAGGAACTCTGTCAAATCTCAGAAACTCGGTTAAAATTTGGTCAATATGATATATTTTTTAAAAACTAGGAAAATTATCTCTAATATATATTTTTATAAAAAATTATATATATAAATCTCAATCCGAGTACTCACCCGGTAAAAGAGTACTCGCTACAAAATTGTCCAACGAATGAGTAGCGAGTTCTGCAACCATGATTGAAATAGTACCTGGGTTGCTATGGTTAATATATAAGAAGATTAAAATAATTGTAATCATACGGATATAATTACGAGAATTTGACTTAGGATGAAGTAATATACGTTTGAACAAATAAATTCTTGATTGTTTATTGATGATATGTTTTGCGCAGTACACAAGTTTAAGATTCCAAATTTGATTTACTTCATATGTACTTAAGTAGAAGCCCGTGTTTACATGAAAGATAATGTAAAATTAAAGTTAGTTGCATGAGGTGCGTGATTGAAGGCCAAGCAATACCCTTTAATTCCTGAATACGCACCAATTTTTTTAATAAATTAAAGTAGAGGGGTGAGACTTGTACCAGCCAAAAGTGACTTCATATTTACAAAAAGACCCCTCAAAATCTGCCTAAACACACTCTCCCTATTCCACATGGGTTGTTAGTCAATATCATACGTCGCAATGCGTCCAATGTCAGGCAAATAACCACTCACAATGTTTGACTTTTTATTTTCTTATCGAAAACAAGTTTGTAAAAAACAATTTGATTTCTTTTTCTGTATAATAATAACAGGGTTTTGACACCCCATACTATTTTACTTTATTGTGTAACTTTTTACAGTTAGACCCATGATAATTGTTGGAGTAAAACACAGATCAACTTATTACTGATGTTGCAGTTAGTACTAATCATACTTAGTACTGATGGGGCAGAACATGTTACTACTGATGAAGTTGATACTGGTGTATACTATAACTTAGTTACTACTGATCAAAGCTTATTGAAGATACTACTGATCAAGAGTAGTTACTACTGACGTTGGTTTTGGACTTACTACTGGTTACCAGAGTTACTACTGACGATGCACATTTACTACTGGTGAATGGTTTTACTACTGGTACGCGTTTTGGAAGCAAATCAAGTCCGAGATCTTCGCAGAGATAGTTATAGAATGTAATTAAATGTATATCTTTTATAATTCGATGTAAATCAAAGTCCTAGAATAACTAGGGTAAATAGTTTAGCTTCAAGGACTATTATAAATAGTTCCTTACGAATTGTAAACGTACGTGTGTATTGTTAACTCAATAATATACATTGAAGCTTTTTGTGAAAATGTGTTCTTAATACTTTCGCATATTATTTACAGTTCATCGTTCTTAATTACATTGATATAGTGTTGATCCGCTGCAACTTCTATATTCAATTAGATCTAAGGTGTTTATTAACTTCTATATAGTTAATCGATCCTGACAAGTGGTATCAGAGCTTATTGGTTCTAGATCTACTATTTGTTAAGAACAACAAAAAGTTTTAATCTTTAAAACACACATTATTAATCATGACTGATAATAATGAAAGCACTCAGGCCAACAAAATTCCTATACTCACTCCCAACAACTTTGGGATGTGGAAGAATCGTATTAAGCAATACATGCTTATTACAGATTACTCTATGTGGGAAGTTGTCCTTGAAGGAAACAAAACTGGTCCTGGTCAAGCAAGCAGCTCTGCAACTGAGGCAGACAAACTCAAGTGTGAGAAGGAAAAGAAGGACAAGGGAATCGAACTCAAAACTCTAAGCACTCTCCTACTGGCCATTCCTAACGATTATCAACATCTCTTTGTTGAGTATGATGATGCAAAGATACTATGGGAAGCACTGGAGAAGAGATTCGTTGGAACCAAGAGCACCAAGAGGAACATGAAGTCTGTTTTCAAACAAGACTTTGAAAACTTCAAAGGAAAACCCAATGAAACACTCACTCAAGTGTTTGACAGATTCAACAAACTAATTGGTGAACTTAATCAAGTTGGGGTTAAGATGGATCAAGAAGATGTCAACATGAAGTTCCTAAGATCTCTTAGTGAAGAATGGGCCATGTATACAGTGGTATATAGACAAAGAGATGCTCTAGAAGAAAAAGAGTTGGATGAACTCTACAATGATCTCAGAGTATTTGAAACTGAGGTAAATCAAAAGAACCCTTCTATTTCTTCTAATAATGCTGCATTTGTCTCTAGTACAGGTCAAGGTCAGGAAACCTTCACAGGAAAGGCTGCAGATTCTGAGGATGCTGCAAGGGAATCCTTCTTCACTAGTCATGTGCATACTGCATTGATTAGTGATGACTTGGAACAATTGAATCCAGATGATCTTGAGGAGATGGATCTTAAATGGCAAATGGCTATGCTGAGTCTAAGGACAAAAAGATTCTTAAAGAGAACTGTTAGGACAAGCCTCAACTTCAACAAAGGTGATAAAGCTGGATTTGACAAAACTAAAGTCAAATGTTACAAGTGTAACAACCTTGGTCACTTTGCAAAAGAATGTCCTCAGCCAGACAAAAGATTAAAATCAACTGCTCTTGTCTCACAACAAGGACAAGGATATGACTGGAGCTTCCAAGCAGAAGAGCATACTCAAAATCAAGCTCTCATGGCCTTTACTGACAACAAAACTGAGGTAAAACCTAAACCTTGAACTTCTGAATGTGCTAAAATTATTAAAAACCTAGAAAAAGAAAACACTAAATTGAATGAAGATTTAGCAAAAGCAGTCAGAAGAAATCATGAGTTTGATAGTGTGATTGCTGATCAAGAACATCAAATAAAGGTGTACCAGATGATTGATCAAAGGATAAAGGAAGAATTGCTTCAGGCTGTGGATGAGAAAGAGTTTTATGAACTAAAAAATAAAGAACTAACAAGTAAATTAGAAGAATGTCAGCTTGAAATTGAACAAATTAAATTAACAATTAAAAAGTTTGAAAGAAGCACTAAAATTCTTGATGAATTAACTAATAATCAAACTACAGAAAAAGTTGTTCATGGGGTGGGATATCATGCTGTACCACCTCCATACAAATTCGTTCCTCCACTTAAAAACAGTTCAGAAAGAATCATTAATGAATTAAAAACTGAAAATCAAACTGAATCAAATAATGAAACATCTGAATCAAATGATTCTTCTGATGATGATCAATCAATTGAATTTACAATCTCTCAAACTGAATCACCAAAATCAATTGATACAAGTTTTCACACAGCTCAAAGTCCAAATGATTCTCCCAAATATGATGCAGAAAATGTACCAAAAATTCTAACAAGGGGAAATGAAAGAAATAAAAAACAACTCTTAGATCAAAGAATACCTGAAGGTGCTAAAAATAAGAAATTAAGATGTGTTATATGCAACAAAATGAACCATTTAGCAAAGGATTGTCACTTCAATCCAATAAACTGCAAAGAGTTAAAGGAATTTAAAATTTTTAAAGAAAATGCAAAAACTCAAAAGTTAAAAGATACTACTGGTCCTTCAGTAGTAAATAAAATTAAAACTCCAATTGCTGAAACACCAAGATTTGGAAGAAGTGCACCAAGATTTGTGCAAAACAGAAGAGTTGGAAGCCCAAAGAACAGCAATTACTTCAAGAACAATGGAAAATCCAATCAAAATAAACAATATTTTAAATTTTCCAACACCAGTAAAAACTTTAACAATTTTACTACTGGTGTTAACCCTAATTATAATGCTGTTTGGTACCAATACAAGAATACTACTGGTAAAAACCCTAATTATAAAAATACTACTGCTCCCAAAACAACTTTCAAAAATACTACTGGTGTCAACCCTAAAAACACTACTGGTCAATCTAAAAATGGTAAGTACCAATATACTACTGGTCCATCAGTAGTAAAACATTCAAAAGCTAAAAATCATGGGTATAAACCAAGATCAGTAGGAAATTATCACACCAGTAATACTTTCAAAAGGGCAGTAGTAAAACAAAACACCAGTAATAAACAAGTATGGGTACCAAAAATGTTTAAAGTTAAATCCCCAAAAGCTTATTTCTCAAAGGATGAACCCAAGACATATAAAGCTTGGGTTCCCAAACTTAACTAATCCTTTACTCACTTGTGCAGAGCATTCAGATCCCAGAAGAAGGAAGAACATGGCATATTGATAGTGGATGCTCAAGGCACATGACTGGAAATCTGCAAATTCTTAAAGATTTCAAGTCATTTGATGGAGGATATGTAGCATTTGGTGAAAATCCACAGGGAGGTAAGATCACAGGTAAAGGTACTGTTACTAATGGCAAAATTACCTTTGATGATGTATTTTATGTAGCTGAACTAAAATACAATCTTGTCAGTGTGTCTCAAGTTTGTGATAAAAAGAACAAAATTCTTTTCACAGACATTGAGTGCATCATTCTTTCTCCTGATTTTATTTTAGATGAAAAATATGTTGTTTTAAGAACTCCAAGGAGAAACAATGTGTATTGCCTAGATATAGGGGAAGAACTCATTTCTACAAATGAGGTCAACTGTTTTATATCCAAGGCAAACACCACTGAATCAGAACTATGGCATAGAAGGATGTGTCACACAAATTTTAAAAACATGAACAATTTAGTAAAAAGAAATCTGGTCATTGGACTACCTCAAAAACAATTCATGTGTGATCATCATTGTGTTGCATGCCTAAAAGGTAAACAACACAAGACTTCTCATAAGTCCAAATCTGTGAACTCTATTTCTGTTCCTTTACAGCTCTTACATATGGACCTTTTTGGACCTACAAATGTAATGAGTATTGGAAAGAAACAATATTGTCTTGTTATTACTGATGACTTTTCCAGATATACATGGGTTTTCTTTCTCAGGACAAAGGATGAAACAAGTGAACTCATAAAGAACTTAATTGTCAAACTGGAGAACACATCCGATCAAAAAGTTAAAGCCATAAGATGTGATAATGGCACAGAATTTAAAAATGCTAACTTAATTAACTTTTGTGATCTTAAGGGTATTGACAGGCAATACAGCTCACCTAGAACTCCTCAACAAAATGGTGTAGCTGAAAGAAGAAATAGAACCATCATAGAAGCAGCAAGATCAATGCTAGCAGACTCAAAATTACCAATTACTTTTTGGGCTGAAGCTGTTAATACTGCCTGTTATGTTCAGAACAGAGTATTAATAGTGAAGCCACATTTTAAAACACCATATGAACTTTTTAATAAAAGAAAACCTTCTATAAGTTTCTTAAAATCATTTGGTTATCCTTGTACTATTTTGATTACAAGAGAACAAATTGGTAAGTTTGACTGCAAAGCTGATGATGGAATCTTTGTGGGATACTCTACTCAAAGCAAATCATACAGAGTATTCAACAAAAGACTAAGGATAATTGAAGAAAGCATCAATGTATCCTTTAATGAAAATGTACCTAATGAACAAGGAAATGGTCCAGATTGGCTATTTGACATAGACAATCTAACCAAATCCTTTAATTCTAACATGAATTTCAATGCAGGTAATTCAAATTGTCACAATCAAAAGGAAGGAACATCATCAGTTAATACTGGTCAAGAGGAAATGAGATACATTGTAGTTAATACTGCTCCAATAGTTAATACTGATGTCAGTAATAACTCAAGTTCTGGAACCAGTAGTAACTCTGAGAATGAGGACAGTAGTAATTCAAATACTACTGATACCAGTAATAGTACTCAAAATACTACTGGTCCCAACATTAACCTAGATTCTCAAGATACTACTGATGCCAGTAACAACAACAATACTACTGATCTCGATGAAGACAATAGCAGTAGTAACTCTGACCAAGATGATGATGAACCAAACATCAATGACAATGAAGGATCACTAGAGGAACAACTGCCTGAGACAAATGAGTCAAATCTTGAAAATCAACTAGTAGTTGATAAAGCTACAACCACAAGGACTCAAAAGAACCATCCATTAGACCTTGTTCTAAGTGATGTTAACTAACCACTACAAACAAGAAGCAAATTAAACAAAAGCTTAACTGCAAATATGTGTAATATAAGTTTAATTGCTAATGAATGTATGTTTGAATGCTTTCTGTCTCAGGATGAACCTAAGAAGATCCAACAAGCAATGAATGACTCAAACTGGATTGAGGCAATGCAAGAAGAACTCCTTCAATCAAAGTTACAAGCTGTTTGGACACTTGTACCTCTACCCAAAGGAAAAAGAGCCATTGGAACAAGATGGATCTTCAGAAACAAGAAAGATGAAAGAGGTATAGTGATTAAGAACAAAGCCAGACTTGTAGCCCAAGGATACACTCAAGAAGAAGGAATAGACTATGATGAAGTATATGCTCCTGTTGCTAGAATTGAAGCCATAAGAATATTTTTAGCATATGCTTCATTCAAGAAGTTCAAAGTCTATCAAATGGATGTGAAGAGTGCATTCCTATATGGGAAGATTGAAGAAGAAGTCTATGTTTGCCAACCTCCAGGTTTTGAAGATCCAAAACATGGTGACTATGTGTTCAAACTAGATAAAGCTTTATATGGCCTACATCAGGCACCAAGAGCATGGTATGACACATTATCATCATATCTATTGAAGAACAATTTTAAAAGAGGAGCCATTGACAAAACTTTGTTTACAAAGAAAGTCAAAGATGATATACTACTGGTACAAATCTATGTAGATGATATCATTTTTGGTTCAACCAATGATTTATTATGCAAAGAATTTGAAGAACTGATGCAGATTAAATTCAAGATGAGCTCTATGGGTCCAATGAACTTCTTCCTTGGACTCCAAGTTAATCAAAGAACTGATGGTATTTTGATAAATCAATCAAAATATGTCAAAGACATCTTGGAAAAGTTTGATTTGAAATATAGTAAAAGTGCAAGTACACCAATGGAAACACACAAACACCTACATCCTGATGTTGAGGGGGAGGATGTAGATGAACACTTATATAGATCAATGATAGGCTCTTTGATGTATTTAACTGCATCAAGACCTGACATTATGTATAGTGTTTGTGTGTGTGCAAGATATCAAGCAAGACCTAAAGAATTACACTTGCAAGCTGTCAAGAGAATTTTCAGATACTTGAAAGGCAAACCATCACTAGGTCTATGGTATCCACATGATTCACCATTTGAACTCATAGCCTACACAGATAGTGACTATGGAGGTGAATGTCAAGATAGAAAGTCCACTACTGGTGGATGTCAATTCTTTGGATCAAGACTGGTGTCATGGCAATGCAAGAAGCAAACAAATGTATCAACATCAACTGCTGAAGCAGAGTATGTAGCTGCATCTGCTTGTTGTGCTCAAGTGCTCTGGATTCAAAACCAGCTTCTAGACTTTGGTATCTCTATCCTTAAAACTCCTATTTTTATTGATAATCTAAGTGCTATTAGTATTGTGAACAATCCAGTAAAACACTCAAAAACTAAACACATTGAAATAAGATTTCACTTTATAAGAGATTGTAATGAAAAGAAATTAATCAAAGTAGTTAAAATCCATACTGATGATCAATTAGCAGATCTTTTTACAAAAGCATTTGATGTAGGAAGATTCAACTTCTTGGTTAGCAGTATTTGAATGATTTTGATAAATTAAAATCTCACTTAAAATCATGTGTAACGTTATTTGTTGTAAAATATTATTTATTTACTTAAGTGTTTTACTACTGGTATATCTGTATTACTGGTGTGTAGGTATGTGCACAAAATACTACTGGTAGTTGAATACTACTGGTGTGTATTAGGTTCACACAAATACTACTGGTAAGTCAGTACTACTGGTATTCACATATACTACTGGTCTTGTGTGTTAGTGGTTACTACTGATGTCTATAGTTACTACTGATGTCAAAATCCTTAGTCATTACTGATATTAGTATATACTACTGACGTTTTACTACTGATATCTTATTTACTACTGGTCTTTCAGAAACACAATTACCAAACTAACCCCCATGAAAATAACCGTTATGTTATGATTCGAAGGGCATTTTAGTAGTTTTACAGGATAAATCGAAAGATATAAAAGGCGGCAGTCGATTAGTTTAGCATTATCTTCACTTCGATTTGCTAAATCCTCTCGATAAACCCTAGCTTACGATCAAAAACCCTTCGTCAATAACAAAATTCATCCCTGTTCTTCTCAAAATTCAAACAAAAATGGCAACTCTAAAATCTTTGAATGTTGAAACCGATCTCAAATACTCAAAATTTCACAATATGTGTGCCTTTCTAAAGAATCCCGACGGCACAAAAGATTTTCGTCCAATCGTCAAATTCTTGAGAAATT
The DNA here is from genome assembly GCA_963853835.1 of Calendula officinalis. NCBI lineage: Eukaryota > Viridiplantae > Streptophyta > Magnoliopsida > Asterales > Asteraceae > Calendula > Calendula officinalis. The sequence continues at coordinate 54,032,588 of OY970825.1, forward strand.
CGTATATACAGTTTGCTTTAACTGTAAAACCAAAATCATATCAACAGCACTTGGTGGATTTCTGGACCAATGCTGAACAAACAGAAGGAACAACTATATCTATGATCAAATCTAAAGTAGATGGAAAGCATATCACAGTAACAGAACAATCAATCAGACACCATCTACAACTACATGACGATTCAGGTATGTCTACTCTTCCAAAGGAATACATTGCTGAAATTTTACAAAAAATGGGTTATGAGGGAAGACTAAATATAGTAACCTTTCAAAAGGGTCTTCTCTCCCCACAATGGAAATTCTTAGTACATACTATTCAGCATTGTATTTCTCCAAAAAGAAGTACTTGGAATGAGTTTAATAAGGCAATAGCCTCTGCTGTTGTCTGTTTATCCACAGACCAAGTATTTAATTTTTCTCAAATGATTTTTGAAGGTATGTTGGGAAATCTTAGTTCTTCTAAATTTTTAATGTATCCCAGATTTCTACAACATATCATAAATTGTGAACTACAAAACTTGTCAACTCCTAAAAACATTTTCATACTACCAGAGTTGAACAAGAAAGTTTTCTCAAATATGAGAAAACAATTTAAATTTTCGGGCAAGGAAACCCCTCTGTTTCCTAACATGATCAAAGATCAAACAACTATTGGAGAGGGTTCAACCATTATTATAACCCAAGTTGAACCTCAACCCACTCCATCACCCCCAAATACAGCCCAAAAACCACCCCAACTAGTCACTCAATCACCAGCCCAAACAGAAGTCCTGAATGTGTCCCAGGAACTTGATATAAATCTGCAGAGTGCTACTCTTCACTCTGTGGAAGACCTACCAGATAAAACCAAAAACATTTCCACAATTTACAAAAGAAAGAACTTGATATAAAGGACACCAGGGGACACATTGAGTCAAACCCCAGGCTCCAAGAGTTGTCCTCCAAGGAGGAGAGAGGACATGAGGCGAGGGCTTTCACTACTGATGCCCCAAAGGTGGGTGCACAGGACAGTGAAAACATCTTTAGGACCCAGACCTCGGCAACTTTGAGTGATGACTCATTTGAGGAGTTACTCAAAGGACCCCGGTGCCAAGAAACCACAAGGGGGGGCATCTCTGCTTCTTCTAGGAAGAAGAGGATGTCTAAAAGACCCAATGAATCACCAAGCAGTGATGAGGGCAGATCTTTTGAATTGATGGATAGGATGGAAAACCTCAAAGCCAATGTACCTGTTAGTGAGCCCGATGATCTTGCTAGATGGAGTGAGGGCAGTATTAAAATCAACCAATTGACGGATAAAGTGGATTCTCTTGACTCCACTGTACAAGATTGTCTCAAGTATTTAACAAACCAAGGGAAAACAATGGCTGCAATGAAAAGACATATGAACACCATTAACAAGAGGATGAGATTTTATGAACACAGGCTTCATCAACAAACCAAAATCATCAGAAAATTGAAGAAGAGAATTGATGATAGTGAGGCTCCACCAGTTGAGCTCACTAAGGGGGAGAAGGATAACATACAAACCATGATTGATGAATCAATTGCAGCAGCAGCATCCTCTCTCCTAAACTTAAAAGAAACAAAAGTTGATGAAGGCCCAGAAATGATGGTTACAGAAGATGAACCAATTACTACTGCTACAATGGAAGAACAAGTTGAAAAAGAAATACCAGTAGTATCTCCCACTACTGATATAATAGCAGTAGTAAGTAAAGAAGAGGAAGTAAAAGCAGCAAATACTACTGATGCCCTATCAGTAGTAACTCCTGAAGTTACACCAGTAGTAACTACTCTGGTTACTACTGAAGAGGAAGAATTACAATTCCCAGAGCTGATTGAAAGAGAAAGACATGTCATTATCTCCAAACCACCAACACCTGATCAACCACTTATCATACCTGACATTGATGATAATGTGAATTGGTTTGAGGTAGATGAGTGTACACTTCCTCCACACCCTAAAATCTTACCAGAAGGTCAACTACATCTGTTTTATCCAAAACTTCTGATGATGGGTATTCCTGATATGAAATACATTCCACCTCCACCATCTGCTCACATTGGAAAAGGAAAAGAAATATATGATGATGATTATCCAAACAGAGCATTAGGTCATCACATGGTAAACAAGATAAATCATGTCAGAGCAGAAAAGCAATCCAGATGGAGAATAAAACACAGAAAATTTTTGGAGAAAGTGGAAATGTATCAAGCATTAGTAGAAAATAAGAAGAAAGTTCAAAGTGCAACTCCTGTTCAAATATCTACTCAAATCAAAGATGTTCAGATAGAAGCCCAAGAAGCAGAATTCAAAAGGCTCGGAAAAGTAGAAGAAGAACATCTAAACTGTCTTGAAGATCTTGTAGCTGAATGTAAAAGAACAAAAGGTGATCTACCAGATGATATATTTGAACAAAAGACACTGATGATAGACTTTCTCAAGACAAAAGGGCACAGTGCAAAATCTTTTGGAAGAATGAAGATGATGACTATAATAGAAAAATACTGCACTGCTAAGAAGAAAGACTTGGCTGAACAAGAAGCTGAAGAAACAAAGAAAGCCAAAACTTTAATGAAAGCCAAAACTTTAATCCCAATCAGTCCAAATCTAATCAAAGCTGGTAGTGTTTCAACTACTGGTGATACTTCAACTCCTCAATCAAAGAAAAGAAAACCTGTTGATCAAGAACAAAGTTCTAAAAAGAAATCAAAACAAATTGTACCTGTTCTTGAAATGCCAGTTGCTCCATTGCAGAACAACCCAATTATTAACTGGAGGGTTATGCAGAATAATGTTATAGAGGTCATAAGGGAAGACAAAGTTGTACAGAGATTCACTGGATGGTTACCATTGATCAGATCATGCTCTAGAAGTGATGTAATCAAGCTTCTGATTATTGGAAAACCTAGAATGACAAAGAAATCATGGAAAGAGTCTGGTGCTGGATACTTAACAAAAATGATAGATGCTGCATTTTATCCAGATAATTATCCAGAACAATTTACAGATCCAGGTAATGTGTATGCTTGGAATGTCATTCCTACAGCTAATATGTACTTCTTTGAGAAATCAGGCAAAGTATGTGAATTGTACTTATATGAAAAAGAATATGCACACTCTGAGAAGACAATGTATCAGATATTCATAAATACTTTGATGAAACCTTATGATGCTGTTATGTTCCAAAACAAACTGAATTACTTTACAAAGAGGAACAGCAAATATATTATTGAACAAAGGCTTCAACAGAATCAAAGAACCCTTGAGAAAAGAAGAAGGGAACAAGAAGAACAAAAGAAACTTGATTGATTAAAAGATAATCAATAAGTTTAGGGGGAGATTGTTGGAGCAAAACACAGATCAACTTATTACTGATGTTGCAGTTAGTACTAATCATACTTAGTACTGATGGGGCAGAACATGTTACTACTGATGAAGTTGATACTGGTGTATACTATAACTTAGTTACTACTGATCAAAGCTTATTGAAGATACTACTGATCAAGAGTAGTTACTACTGACGTTGGTTTTGGACTTACTACTGGTTACCAGAGTTACTACTGACGATGCACATTTACTACTGGTGAATGGTTTTACTACTGGTACGCGTTTTGGAAGCAAATCAAGTCCGAGATCTTCGCAGAGATAGTTATAGAATGTAATTAAATGTATATCTTTTATAATTTGATGTAAATCAAAGTCCTAGAATAACTAGGGTAAATAGTTTAGCTTCAAGGACTATTATAAATAGTTCCTTACGAATTGTAAACGTACGTGTGTATTGTTAACTCAATAATATACATTGAAGCTTTTTGTGAAACTGTGTTCTTAATACTTTCGCATATTATTTACAGTTCATCGTTCTTAATTACATTGATATAGTGTTGATCCGCTGCAACTTCTATATTCAATTAGATCTAAGGTGTTTATTAACTTCTATATAGTTAATCGATCCTGACAATAATGTACTTTAATTTCGTTATTTTAAATGGTGAACTCTGTTAATTTTTTGGAATTTGGTTGTCTTTTAGTAATGATTTTTGTATATTTTAGTATTGTGTTGTAATCTCGTATTAAAAGTAGGGGTGATAATTTGTAACCCGACACCCGACATGATATATACTTCCTCCGATTTAAAATAAGTGCTACACTTTTATCTTCACGCTTTTTTATGCAAAATATTGTAATAGAGATTATGATATATTAAATGAGATAATTAGTGAAGAAGGGTCCCACATTGGGCTTTATTGAAGAAAGAGAAAGTAAATTAGGTAATCTTAATAATGTTTAATAAAGTTAAGTAAGAATAAAATGGTAATTTTATTTACAAAAATTTACCAAATAAGGAAAGTGTAGCACTTATTTTGAATCACCTATTTAAGAAAAGTGTAACACTTATTTTGAATTGGAGGAAGTAAATGTTAGGGTTTAGGCAAGGAAATTATAATTCAGTTTTGGGTCGATTCAACCGACTCTATTAAACGGTTAGTTTCACGTAGATAATAATATAAATGGGTCGGCCCACTAAATCGATAAATTACTAAAACATGTTTAGTAATATATATATTTATACTTTAGTAGTTTATAGATATATTTTAAATATGTATATTTTGACATAAAAAATAAATACTATATATTTTTGTAGGGTTTTGCATGCACATTAAAAAACTCGACCTGTTTGACTTATTTAAATAGCTAGAGTGTTTAACCATATAATTAAACGAGTTATATGTGTCGTGTTAAATTTGAATGTAAAAGTTATAGAATTGAGATATTTGATCCGTTTATATAACATATCAGTTTTATGTTAGATTTTTGTGACTAATGAAAGTGGTAGTAGTGTTTTTTTATTTTTAGAAAAAATAACAAAAGTAGAAGTGGACGGTGTTTTTTCATGTGAAAAAATAACCTGCCTGAAGTTAGAATTGGTATACAGAGACGTTGCCGTTTTGTGCATTATAATTATAAGGTATACCGGTTTGATGCTAGCGCACACCATTCGACATATTAATATAATAACAATGTAATATTATATCAATATTACAAGTCAAGAGGAAAATGTGAGTCACAAGTATACACACCCAATTTCCCAAAAGTTGCGTGAGAAAAGCACTTGGAAAAGCACTTGTTTAAGTGCATGCATACCTTCCCAACCTTCTCTATATTCCCACAATAACCATGTTCACAACTACAAAAGCAAGACCAAATATCCTCAAAAAGACGATACCACCTCAAACCACCACCACCATGGCTCTCACCACCACCAAAACCAAGAGGCCAATATGCTCTATCCAATCTAGCCTAGCCACCACCCTCTTTTGTGTCATCCTCTTCACCATCCCCGCCCTCCTCCTCCTCCACACCCCGCCCGCCGCCATTTGCAACACCTTCTCCTCCACCACCACCGCCGCCTCGTTCTCCGGCGACCTTCGTCTAGCCGAATTCTCATGGAACCACTTGACTTTCTCCGATCACATCCCTCCGCCTGTTCCCCTCAAGATAGCCGTTTTCACAAGAAAATGGCCCATGGGGACCACGCCTGGAGGGATGGAGCGCCATGCGTACACGCTATACACGGCTTTGGCCACTCGTGGCCATGAGATCCATATCTTCACATCCCCACCAAACGAAGATGTTAGTTTGATCAACAGGAAGACTACCAACACACCGATCGTGCATTTCCATGAGGACGCCGAGCCCGGTCAATGGCGGTACAACAAGGCATGGGAACAATACGAAGAGGAAAATAACAAAAAACGACCCTTTGACGTTATTCACACCGAGAGTGTAGCATTACCTCATTACAAAGCCAGAAATATCCCCAATCTTGCGGTATCCTGGCACGGAATAGCACTAGAAAGTGTTTCTTCAAGCATCTATCAAGATTTGTTAAGAAGACCCGATGAACAAATGTCTCAATCATTTAACAAGAGCTTACAAGTCATGATCCCAAAAGTATTGAACGAAATTCGATTCTTTAGAAACTACCAACATCATATTGCTATAAGTGATAGTTGCGGGGAAATGCTTAGAGACGTCTACCAAATCCCTACTAAACGAGTACACGTAATCGTTAATGGCGTAAACGAGAACGATTTTCGCGAAGATCCCGAATTAGGGAAAAAGTTTAGATCCAAGATCGGTGTACCCCAAAACGCAAGTTTACTCCTAGGGGTAGCGGGTAGACTAGTGAAAGACAAAGGACACCCTTTACTCTATGAAGCATTTGCAAAACTTATGAAAAAACACAAAAATGTGTATCTAGTTGTGGCTGGGGCTGGACCATGGCAACAAAGGTACATGGAACTAGGGTCACAAGTCATAGTCTTGGGGTCCATGAGCCCTTCTGAGCTTCGTGGTTTCTATAACGGGATCGATATCTTTGTGAACCCGACTCTTAGACCACAAGGGCTCGATTTAACACTTATGGAATCAATGATGGCTGGAAAACCTGTGTTGGCTTCACGGTTTCCAAGTATTAAAGGGACTATTCTAGTTGACGATGAGTATGGTTTTATGTTTTCACCAAATGTTGAGTCGTTGGTTGAGGCTTTAGAGATCGTGGTGGCTGAAGGCCCGAAGAGGCTTGTGCAAAGAGGGAAGGCGTGCCAAAGATTTGCGAGGTCTATGTTTACGGCTCGGAAAATGGCTTTAGCGTATGAGAGACTGTTTCTTTGTATAAAGAACAAAACATTTTGTATTTACCCATAGGTTATATGTTTGTTTTTCTGTTCTTGATGATTTTCTTAGGTTATACATTATTGTTTCTTAGAGATTTGAAGTTACAATTTTATGGTTGTAAAAGTCCAATGTTACAATATTTTTTAAAGGGTGTTCCTGTTATAATATGTTTCCTAAGAGTGGCCGAACTTTGATCATGATTTACGCAACCTAAACGTTTTTGTGGTTGTTTTTTAAATCTCACACTCACCATACGGTAAATATTTATACAAAGAGGGAATTAACTCGTGACCTCTAGTAGAAGTCCTTACCAAACAATAAAATGAGTCAACTATGAAGTAATTGTATCAAAATTTAAATCTCATGTATTTACATGATGGAAAATGCATAAATAAGAATTGTTTTATATACATCTATTTAAGGATGTTCTTAATCCGTTTCTATATCAGTAGTTCTCTGAACTGAATAAAAAAGAGGGTTTTTAATTTGAAAATTTTATATCTACAACCACGTTTTAAATTAAAAAGTAACTTTATATACAACATAATGCCTACTATAAACATTCTTCTTTCACGGGAAATAAGCGTTGCTATCCATCCATTGAAGCACACTTAACACTCGCATTAGATAGTCGAGTATCCTCTAAATAATGCGGAAAATAATCCAAAACACCACTTGAACGAGTCGAATTGGGCTTGATACGCATTATAGTCATGATACTATAGAAGGGCGGTTATGCTCAAATCTTTCATAAGCTTGTCGAGTTCTTAGGAACAACAACATTGTTGAAACTAGTCCAAAAACCGAAAGACAGCCCCACAAAACAAATGTTGTGAAATAGCATTGTCTCCCCATACAATCTAAATTTCCTCTTAATGAAGCCGCATTTGCGTTTCTATCATACACGATGGCAGAAAGAAGACCATAAATGAGTGACCCGAGTGGGATATTTGTTATAAGAATGTTGTGGTTCACTCCAAAACTCTTGGGTCCAAAAAGCTCGGATGTTACCGAAACGGCGGCTGAGAAAATGAAGCCCGAGCTTAAACCGATAAGGGAAGTTCCAATTTGTAGTGCTAACTCGGTTCCTGCCAATGAAAGCATGACAAAGGCTAGTGGTGTTGGCACGAGTGCAATAGCTAGCCATCCGGTCCTCGCTAAGTACCAATTCCTACACACATGTATATATAAAAAATTCTATGCAAGGATTAGAGGTGCAAAAGTGGACAGGTTAGCCTAACAGGATAAATGGTCAAACGGGTGATTTTTTGGTAAAGATGAAAACGGGTTGGCTGGCCCCGTTGACCGTCAACATTTATATAAAAAGTTACTTGAATGAAGAAAAAAAAAATGTTTGTAACTATTATAATAATAATTTTTTTTCTTATACAACTATGGGATAATACATATGGAGATCACCCAGCTATTCAACTTTTTCCATTAGAATATAATACATGCCGAGATTAATAACCAAATATAGCAATGAAAATGTTAAACGAAGAGAAATTTCAACTGATTTTTCATTACCCAATAAGTTTTTATCTTATAGAATATATGGTATACAAGGATATCTTTTCTTTTTTTAATCTTTGAAAAAGTTTGTCTTGTATCTCTTAACGAATTAGTATAAACGAAAATAAATACTTACTTATGTAACCTATAAAATTGTTTCAATAGTTCGATTGTCTTGAAAAAAGTTGAATATATATGGGTGAAACAACTTTATATAGGCCTCCTCACGATGTAACATTGCTTATGAGGTTTTATGCGTTATAAGTTATACTTTAGACGAATTTAAATGTGTTTCCTTTTAAGTTAAATTAGTTCTTTTGCCCTTTTGACGGGTACAAATAAATGATATTGAATCGATCCATTCATAAATAAATTGTTGGTTAAAACTGTGACCTTTAGCAAGAATAACTTAAAGTGACGTGATTAATCGAAGAGAGACTCAAAATGCCGTTTAAATCACACGACTTGTATGCATTTTTATCTCTCTTCGACTATTCAACAATCAACATAGCCTCGTGTGTTTACTTACGTTCTCAAGAAATCCGGTGCTGCTGAGAGTAACCGCCCGAAGAAGGAGAAGGACGCATAGAGAGTAATCAACATGAAAGTACTTGATTTTAAACCAAGAGACGGTGCAATCTGGCCTAGATTATTACTATAAACTAGCCCAATCGTTCCGCCACAAAAATATGAAAAATAATATAACCAAAAATCGACCCTACAAAGAAGCCTCTTGACATTATGCTCTTCCTCAAGCATTTCCAATCTATCACTCTTTACCACCATCTCCCACCACCCTTGTGCACCCTTTTCAATCCCACTAGGTACACTCATAATAGCATCATTGCTACCATTCATGAGCGGTTTATAGTTATCATCATCATCATCAAGTAAAAAACTCGACTAATATTTTCGGGTATATGGTGAGTTTAAACCAATTTCTAGCATAAACCATACTTGGGATTCCCAGAGGGAGAACGAGTAGACCAATGACACCACCAAAGGACAATCTTGGATGATTGGAAGGGACCAAAAGGAGATAGAGGCCGGTTATGACCGCAAATATGTTCAAGATCACAAATATGAATCGGTCATATTTGATGATGTTAAGTGGGACCGGGTTCAACGGGGGTTGCCTAAGGATTGGAATTAGGGCTGCAAAAGATGTGATGAGAGGAATTAAGGCGTTGAGAAGAAGGTAAAGCGTGTAGGATGACGGGCTTATTGCTTTAGCTGCAAGGTTGTATATGGCTGCACTAACGCCGTTAAAGCTTACGGATAATGAGATAGCGAGAGGTCGATTTGCGGGGAAGTTTTGGATGCAAAGGACAAAGCAAACGGTATTGAACCAACATATGCTACATCCCGCAATTAAGCATAGTAGAAATACCTGAAATGAATGATAAGTGAAGTCCATTAGATTTGAATTTAGTAATTTTAAAGGATTTAACTCAAAATCTTTAGGTTAACATGCACACATTCTGATTCGAGGGGGGCAATGTTGACCACTTACTTTTTAATTAGTCGAATTAAGTTATTTTTTTCATCTCTAAGGGGTTGAATGATATGAATTAAAGTGCAGAAATATACGACATGCAAATTTTACGTGGTCAACTCAATTAGGATGACCAGGCTAGGTCCATGACCGAATTAAAGAAATTTCTTATTACCTAGCTGACTCGGACAACCTCTTCCAGGTGTGTATTTGAAGAGGTGCAGAAGGTAGGGCCGCACACGACCTACACGAGGGGGCTCAAATTTTTGATATGTACCTTGTATATATGATCTTATAGATTTTAAGCACACTCGATAATCTAATAAAAAAACTATTATAGTGACCAAATTTTTTGTATGTTCTCACCCCCAAATCATGGTGACTAGGTTATCCTCCCAATCATTTGACTTCAATTCTCTAACATTAAAGCATGTCACACAAAAAAACTCCAGATAAATCAAATGGATTAAGTGGCCCGGTCTAAACATTTGGACAAGCCAACCCATAGCAACACCACACATGTATAAAGGAAGGTTCATGGGTTCATTTTGATTTAACAATAAAGGTGGGCCAGTATTAGATCAAAACAAGCATAATTTATTAGTTTTTGTTTAGAACTAATAGGTTTCCGCCGATGTCGCAGAAGATTTTCATATGATACCCAAACTAATGTTTATTGATATTCGTACAGTCATAAATTCGTATCTTGAATAATTTAGATACTATAATTAATGTGGGCCGTAAAGTCAAGTTGGTAAATGTTATGTTACTAAGTTGTATATTAATTTTTTTTGGACAAAAGAATCAACATATTAAAATAAAAGGGGTTAAAATATAAGTATTTAAAACCTAAATGTCAAAAATATTAATAGACTAAAATTAAAAAAAGAAAAACGAAAGATAAGGTTGACGCCTAAGAAATAAAAAAAAAATAAAAAATTGAGAAGCATGACACTATTCACCCACTTCGTAAATATTAAATAGAGTTAATTGCAAGAATGGTCCATGTGGTTTGGCCAAATTGCACGGTTGGTCCTTAAATTTCATTAAGTGCAGGTGCAGTACCTATGGTATGGGTTTTGTTGCACCCCATGGTCCCTCCCCCTAACTCTGTTAGATTATACCTGTTAGTGGACGCATGTGCGAGGCACACGAGGGCAATTCTGTCCTTTTAACACTCCTTTTCTTTCCCCCACTTGAATTAAAACCCCATCTTCCCTAAATCTGTACCATCGTCTTCTTCCTCCTACCTTTCTCAAATTCTGCAACCCTAATTTCTTTCTTCCCCAAATTGGGGGAATTTTGAGAAAGAGATGATACCTACCCCATGAGATTGACTCTTAATCGAATACTGAGTTCAATGAAGAGCTCGTACATTTGACCTAAATCAGCAGCGTTACCATGAGAATGTAAAATAGTAGAAGTAGCCATCGGATGTCTAACGTAAACAGCAGCGATCTCCGATCCCCGGCGAGTGGCGAGTTTAAGAACTTCGACGTTTTCCCGATGAGGAAAAGGGGTGAGAAGTAATAAACCAGTGAGGTCGTCTTTCACTAGCTTATATGACGGTGGATTGGGCGGGAAGAAAGCGAATTTCGCCGCCATTGATGACGTCATCCCATCCATGTCTCACATGCACGGATTCAGCCAGAAAAACAGAGTAATGGATGAAGAAGGTGAAGATTGAATGGTGGTGGTCAGTGAGTAAAATCCCCAGAAAATATTGAAGGAACGGGAAATCGGTGATTATTTAATTGAATTGAAGAATTTTGGAAGAATGATAGTGATATTTGAGGTGGGATGGGAGCAATGGCCATGAAAAAGGGGTGGTGTGGGTTACCCTTTGCTCTGCGCATGGATGCTATCACCATCTCTTTTTCTCTATTTAATAAATTTGAATCCACTCTCCCTCCCTCACTTATTTAGTTTTTAATTTCAGAAATATTAACTTTAGAATTAATTGCAAGTAATTTGGGGAAGAAAGAAATTAGGGTTGAAGAATTTGAGAAAGGTAGGAGGAAGAAGACGATGGTACATATTTAGGGGAGAGGGGGTTTTAATTCAAGTGGGGGAAAGAAAAGGAGTGTTAAAAGGACAGAATTGCCCTCGTGTGCCTCGCACATGCGTCCACTAACGAGTATAATCTAACAGAGTTAGGGGGAGGGACCATGGGTGCAACAAAACGCATACCATAGGTATTGCGCCTGCACTTAATGAAATTTAAGGACCAAAAGTGAAATTTGGCCAAACCACAGGGACCATTCTTGCAATTAACTCTATTTAATATATAGAGAATCATTCAAGTAGGTCCATCATTTTTACGAAGTCCTGAGAAATAAATCTCAACTATTGATCAATAAGATCTAATGGTCCAGATTAATCACATATTTATACATGAAGGGGTATTTTGGTCATTTGGCACTTAAAAAAGATTTCGATTTCGATATTTTTTTTATTTTAAAATTTTATTATTTTTTTTATTTTTTTTTTGTTAAAAAATAATATTTATTTGATAATTACGTGAAGTACTTAATCACATGTGATTTTAGTCTAAAATCACATGTGATTGTGTATTTAATCATATTTGATATTTTAGTTCAATCACATGTGATTCTAGGGGTGAACATGGTACGGTACCACGTGTATTTTTCTCATACCGCGTACCGTACCAATTATAATTGGTACACTAATATGACTACCGATACCATACCAAGTATACTTGGTACCAATTTATTTGGCTATCAACAATGTTGGTTGGTACAAATTGGTATTGTATACCAAGATTACAAACAAATATGAAGCTAATAAATCTTAAAAACAAGATAGGTTTTAATAATATAATATTTTATCATCATCCATCATTTATAAACATATTAACAATTTTTCCAAACTCGAAAACAAGATAAATAAAACGACGATTTATTAATGGTATATAAAAATTATCTATGTTAAATAATCAATAATCAATTATATATATATATATATTGTATAATGGAGAGATTTTTATAGATATAAATTATACCATAATTTATGTAAGTATATATTGTAAGAATTAATTTATATATATATATATATATATATATATATATATAGAAGTGGGATCATGTGAGGACTCTTTTTTCGGTGAGGACTCGCGAGGACACCTCATAAAACTTTCAAAAAATTCCGAAAAAATATATATAACCCACCATGATTATTACTACATTTGACAAAAAAAAAATTCAAAAAAAAAAAATTATGATCCACTTTTTTTAGCGAATCATAACAATGATCCAGATTTTTTTTGTGGATCATTATTATGATCCATATTTTTTTTTTTTTGATCATTTTTGGAATTTTTTTTTTTGGATCTTATACATAGCGATTTTAATGTTTAAAAAAAGGGATTTTTTGAAAAAAGTTTGTTTTGGATCATTTTTAGAGTTTTTTTTGGAGTCCTCACAGTTATCGTGAGGAAAAGAGTCCTCACCGGATCCGGACCCTATATATATATATATATATATATATAAGTGGAGAGTTCCATTGAGAATTGATATATTAGGTGAGAATGTGAGAATTAGGCAAAAAGACGCGCGGTGGCATTTTTGTAATTAAGTCCAACTTTTCTGTCCCACACGCGTTGGCATTTTTGTAATTACGTCCAACTTTTCTATAATCATCGATGATTAAACTGGGTGTAGTGTTTTAATCATCAATTATTAAACTATTGAGATTGTTTTTAATCATCGATGATTAATCTTGACTATATGTTTAATCATCGATGATTAAACTTGAGTTTGGGTTTAATCATCGATGATTGAACTAGTCTGAATTTTTTATAAAATGCTCTTTAACTACTAATGATTAATCTTTGACATTTTTTTAATCATCGATGATTAACATTGTCTCCGTTTTTTAGATTCTTAATTCTCTATAACATGCTGTTTAATCATCGATGATTAATCTTGACTATATGTTTAATCATCGATGATTAAATTTGAGTTTGGGTTTAATCATCGATGATTAAACTGAGTGTAGTGTTTAATCATCGATGATTAAACTTTATCTGTGTAATAATCATAAGATGCTCTTTTAATCATCGATGATTAAACTTGATAATGTGTTTAATCATTAACGATTAAACTTGGGGTTGGGTTTAATCATCGATGATTAAAAACAATCTCAAAAGTTTAATAATTGATGATTAAACACTACACCCAGTTTAATCATCGATGATTAAAGAAAGTTGGACTTAATTACAAAAATGTCATCGCGTGTGGGACAGAAAAGTTGGACTTAATTACAAAATACCACCGCGCGCGTGAGGAAAGTTGGACTTAATTACAAAAATGTCACACGCGTGAGGGCTGGAAGGAGATGAGAGGCTGAGATCTATTCTCACATTCTCACCTAATATATTAATTCTCAATGGAACTCACTTCTATATATATATATATATATATATATATATATATATATATATATATATATATATATATATATATATATAGAGAATAAGGATCAAGAAAGAAGCATCCTTATTTGAAGAAGTTGAATAAGCAATGCATTTTCGTAAAATATACATATATGTATACATATACATACATATATGTAAATATACATATATATTCAGTCCATTGATATACATATGTTCATATTTATATCGTATATATGTGTATATACACACATATATATACGGTATGCATATGCATTTTCGTAAATGAAAATGCAAGTTCCGACTGAAAATGCATGTTACGACTGAAAATGCAAGTTACGTAAAATGCATGTGTATATATATGTGTATATATACATATATATCGGGCGTGAATATCCACGCATATATATCTATGGTATGAATATATATGTATATTTACATATATGTATGTATATGTATACATATATGTATATTTTACAAAAATGCATTGCTTCTTCAACTTCTTCAAATAAGAGCCCTTTTCTATTGATCCATACCATATATATATATATATATATATATATATATATATATATATATATATATATATATATATATATATATATATATATATATATATATATATATATATATATATATATATATATATATATATATATATATAGTGTACAATTCAACGCAGAACCCATTTAAGGTACAGAACCGCAGAACCCGATCTTAGACCATTAAATTTTAAGATTAATGGTTGAGATTAATGTGGCATTTTCGTGAATAACTTACATTATATTTTTAGTAAAATTTAAATAAAAAGGGTAACATGATAATTTTAATAAAATAATAAAGAAATAAGATATTTAATTTTCTTTGAAAACCGTTTTCTCTCCTCATTTAACCATTCCATACTTTTCTCCACATATTTCTCCCTCACATCTATCTCTCACGTTTTCTTTAACATCATCAATTTCATTAAAACCCTAAATTGTTTCCTGTCAAAACTATTGCCTCCTCCTCTCCATGTCTGTTAAAAATTCGATGTGCACATATGTTAGTGTCCGTCTCGTGAGATCTTCTCCCCACAGTGCGACAATATTCTCTTTGTGTATTCATATCAACTAGAGAAGTTGTAGATGTTTATTATTTTAGTATACAAATTGTTTAAATCGAATATGTATGTAGATTTATTATATGGGTTCTAAGTTATGCATTTTTTTGGATTCTCCGTTCGGTTAGTATATCATTTTCATTTGTTTTATATTTTATCAAAATTGCAGAACAGAGCTCCACATTTGGTGACGTTTTGACCACTCGTAAGCATCACTAATATGGGCAATTTTGTAGCGGATGTTAATTGTTATTTCGTCCGTAAAGGATGCATGTTATTTTACAGAAAACATCTGATGTTAAACATCGGATGTTATTTTACCGGCCCTTGTACATTATATGTTTTTCAAGTGTATTCGACTTTGATTGTAATGTTGTATAAATACATTACATTGATGTACATTTTTAATTTGAGACATTTATGTACTTTTTAAAGTTGAGACATTTATGTACATTTTAAATTTGAGACATTAATGTAATGTGCATTTTAAATTTGAGACATTAATGTAATTAACATTCAATGTTTTAAGTCATCTAAGTCATCTTCTTCATATGTCTTTTCATGAACATCAATGGAGCACGAATCGTTTTATACAAAGAAGAAGATAATGATTTAATTAATTAAAGAGATAATTAGGGTAATAACTAAATATTCTTAATTTTAGGAACCATTATTCAAAAAATACAATTTCATAGGTAACCTTCTTTGTTGAAATACCAAAATTACCCTCAACAATTAATGATTAAAAAAATATATTAAATCTAATTTCCTGCATTTTGATTGGTTAAGAAATAGTTCTGCAGTTCTGTAGCTTAAAACGGTTTTGCGCTGAATCCGACCATATATATATATATATATATATATATATATATATATATATATATATATATATATATATATATATATATATATATATATATATATATATATATATATATATATATATATATTGGTTGGTACGGTACTACCATGGTATTTGAATATTTATACCATTACCGTACCATGAATGCTCGATTGGTACGGTACTACTAACCAAACATGTTGGCTACCAACATACTGGCTACCAACTTTAATTGGTTCGGTTGGTAGCATATTGGTTGGTTTTGTTCGGTACAAATTTAACACACCTATGTGATTCAATATAAAATCACATGTTATTCAGTATGTAATCACGTTAATGTTATTAATGGAAAAAATAATATTTTTTTTAAAAAAATAAAAAAATAAAAAGAAACTAATAATTCTAAACTAAAAAATAAAAATAGGAAATTTTTTTTTATTTTTTTTAAAATGACCAAAATACCCCTCAATGTATAAAATATATGATTAATTTTGACAATTGGATCTTATTGATAAATGGTTGAGATTTATTTCTTGGGAGTTCGTAAAAATGATGGAACTCCTTGAACGCAACTCTAAGGCCTCTCCCAACCGTGACGCGTCAGTAAACCCGTCAGTAGCGCCACGTCAGCACATCCTTACTGACACGCTACTGACACGGTCGTGCCAACCCTACCCATCACTAACCCATCACCAAACCCATCATTTCCACATCATCATTTTTAATTAAAATTTTTAAAATAAAAATTATAAATTTTTTGAAAAAAAAAAGTAATATATTATTCCTATAAAATAAATATATAAAAAAAAATTAAAAAAAAAATGAAAAGAAAACAGAGAACAAAGAGATTTTAAATTAAAAAATACAAAATGTACAAGTTTATATGCACAATGTACAACTCATTTTCCCCCTCTCTCTTCCTTCCCCTTCCTCTCTCCCCCTCTCTTCTTCCTCTGCACCCACGACGCCAGACTCCACCTTCCTCACCCCGACGTATTTCCGGCGACGCCACCCACGACGCGGCCGTGCCAACGGCGTCGTGGGCTGACGGCAAAAAAAAGGCCCCCGACGTGCCCCTGACGCAGGGTTGGCACGGGTCTTACCGTGCTCCGTCAACTTAGCGTAAACACTTTTTTTGTTTCCTTTTTATGATTAAATTAATATATCTAATAATCTAATATGATCACCAAAACTATATCACTCAAAACGATATGAATCTATTTCCAAAATTAGTATCTATAAACATTTGAATACATTTTGGGAGACTTTAAACGTATTTTACCCATTTTTTTCTTTACGAAGAAATCTTTAATTTTTTCATCTGACCCCAATTGACACTTATTCAAGAAAAGGAATCCAAATTTATTATTCAACCTTTATCGGCAATTCAACCTAAATTAGCCTAATCTACCTAAAATGACTCGTATTTGAGATATTACTCAACCTAAACTTGCCCATTTTCAAGTAGAAGAGTCCAAGTTGTAATGCTAATCATGCATCAATTGATTAATTATGAGGTGTGTAAGTGTGTTGCTATGTTTCATACACTAACCCTGAAAAAAAGAGCATATTATTGATGCATTTTCTTATTGAACATGTAATTAATAATAGTATGAAAAAACACTTTTATCGGAAGTTACCTCCCGGTAGATGTATAATTGTGTACATCTTACCTCCTTTATATCCATTGTTTGAAGAGATTGGATATTATTTTGTGTGAAAGAACATTAACTTTCTATATAGGTGTTTTGCCTAACCAAATTTGCTATCAGTAGATAACGCCAACCAAATCGAATTTAATGTTACTTGGGGAATTAATGTCACATTTACTAACATGCGTTTTGATCATTGAAAGGGAGTGGATAGATTTTTTATTCATGTGGGATAATTTTATATCAAAAGATATTTATGTTTTTAGTGGGATGACTGAAATGCAAAATGTGGTCAAAGGAAAGAATAGCGAATAATACATGATTGTAATTTGACATGAAATTGTTGTAACAATCACTCCCTTAAACCAATTTATCTAGATCAATTGGCCACCAAGGATAGCCTTGAGGTTTTTCCTTCAAAAGGTCTTGGGTTCAAACCTTGTTAGAGGTAAAACATGGAAATTAAAAGGTTGTGAAGTTTATTCCACATATGTGGAGGGTTCGAGGGAAGACATACTGTCCATTGTGAATGTCACTAACCACTAACTTGCCGTTCAAAAAAAAATAAAAAAAAATAAAAAATCACTCCCTTAAACAGATCAAAGCAATAAGATAAAATCCACAATTTGAACACATGAAATACTTGAAACAAAGAAGAATGATATATGCATGGATGCATAATTAGAACTCACCAAGAAATAAGGCAGATCGATTATACGGCGAATGAGAAGCCACTGAACCCCGTAACCAAACAACCCCATAAAAGCGGCAATAAACATCACCACCCATAACGGCAGATACATCAGAGCCAATCCCGACGACCACCCAAACACCTTCCCTAAATCTGAAGCAGTTGCCAGATAATTCAATTGCCTCTGCACCATGCGGTATTAGTCATCATCGTTAATTTGCCGGAAAAGAAATAAAAATTAATCACCTGCGAAATATGCAAAACTTTCTTTAATTCCGACGAATAGTCGGCAAAGTCGAAATTGGTGCCTGTAAAGGCTTGGATCCATATGGTCGCCATGAGAATCATCCATTTTCGCGATTGTCCGGCCATCGGAGATAAACTTCCGGATGAATTTGATAGGTGGTTGATGGTGGAACGGTGGTTACCACCCTCCGGAAAATGTACGAATTGTGGGGGTTCGTTTTGACTTTTGAAGAATTTGCGTTTATTGGAATCTCTACGTGGACTCATTTATAGACGGTCACACACTTTTTGTTTAGGCTGAACGGTTGATCAAGATAATTTTTATTTTCTGATTTAATTATAAGAAATTATATTGATGTATATCATTTATGTCTACTTATTTGATCAAGATAAGTGTCAAAATTAAAGATCATATCAAAAAAAAAATTTGTAGTAAATTACACATGTAATACGTAATATTGTGGGGATTAAAAAAATGAAGTAAACAAAAATAATAGAAATTAATAATATTTCTCTTTGATTATACGTGCCAATTTTAAAACATAAGTTTTTTAGTATGAAATAAACTTGGAAACCTTTCTTTTTTGGGTATAAAACTATAAATTTAACAAGATCATCCGGTTTTTTGAATATTCGAACTCCGGATGATGGATTTTTACGATTTGAATATAATATCTAAAAGTTTAGATACCTGAAAATTTGGATACATGAATTTTTGATATCAGATATTCGAAAAAAGATTATTCATATATATATTTGGATATTTTATATTAATTTTTTGAGGCTTCGGATATTTTTGGAATATTTTGGATTTGTTTAGGATATCAGATATGCGACAAAACACTATCCGAATCCGATAATCAAAATTTCAAATACTCGAATTTCTGGTATCAAATATTAAATACAAATACCCGATTTTCGGATATTTTTAATGTAACACCTCAATTTTTAAAAACACTTTTTAAATAATATTTTTAAATAAAAATATTACAAGTCCAATGTTCCCAAAATACGGTTTAACAAAAACCAATAAAAGTATATCAGAGTATTAAAACCGGTGTTACAAATACAATATCATAACCATAGGATAAACGGGATCTACCTACGAGCTCCCGCACTAATCAACACTAGGCCACTTCTATCGCGACTCTTTAATCCTTCGATCCTGAACCTGAGTACATAGCCAAAAATAAAGTAGTACGTGAGACAAAATAGTCTCGTGAGATACATGGGTTTTCGACCCATTCTCAAAAGAATTAAAAATTAATATTTATAACATTATAAATACTTATCCTTATCACTTCTTATTAATTCATAATTCATCTTCTATTCATATAACCATATAACTAATAAGCTTATCATAAGCTTACTCATCATCTAATCACATAGTTATAAGCTATCTCCAAGCTTACACTTTCTTTATCACATATGCAACGGACCTCTCCGAAGCCAACTCTCCCGATATGGGACGTCATATGTAAACTATCAAGGTAATTGGGAAACCCCATCTTACCGAGATTCATAAGCTCTCCCGTTCCCGGGTCGTCAAGCTCACCCAACACTGGGTGTCGTAAACTGTGACATTCTACTCTTTGCGCAGGGAGGTACCACCCCAAGTAGACGTCTCATGCTCCCCCATTTCTAGGCGGTCTTATTCCAGATATCTCATTAACACTTATGAGCCTCAGCTCCTTTCATCAAAATATGAGCATTAGCTCCTTTCATCAAATTCATCACTTATTAGAATACACCTATTCTAATTTATCATATTATTCTCTTTACTTATTCAGTTTCAATCTCGACTTTACCAAGTCCTTTACTAATTTAAAACATATTTATCTTTTATCAAAATCATATTACTTTGACTCTTCTTTGACTAGAATACATGTTTATTGCTAGTCACTTATTACTTATTATCTTCGTAATTCGATAACTACTTTCATTAGTATAATATACTAACCGATACTTATTACTTAAAAATTATTGTCTCAAGCTTTATTAATACATATTATTAATAAACTGATTATCGGGCTCTTTTAAATCATTATCTTTATTCGTACATCTTATTTATAAAAACTCATAAATTACTTTTCATTATCATAATCTCTTTCAAAACAATCAATCATTTAGACATACTAAAATAGTCTATTACTAGCATTTTCTCATCATATCAATCATTTCTTTATTAAAATCGTTTATTAATAAAGACTCCTAAAACATCATGGTTTTCAAAATCATTTGCTATGTACTCAGTAAAAGTCTCATGTATTCACCTTAGCCAAGCTAACTCCAAATCGTGTCCAATAACACGAATCCTTGCTCCTCAACTTGTGAAATGTCACCAATCTTTAGGTCTTCTTGACCTACCATCAATATCATCACAATAACTAGTTATTATCCATAACTAATCACTAATCAATCCATATTCACATTCCTAACCACCAAGTTCATCCAACTGGGTGGAATCTCAAACCCTAGTTCAAGATTTCCATCAATAAACCCAAATCAAACTTGTACACATCGATTAAAAGCTTACAATGAGTGTTCTACACCCATGATTAGTCATCTTCCCCAAAGATGACATGGTTGGTTCCCCAAACCACCATTTTTACCCATACAAAGCTCACAATCAATGTAGATAAGCAAGACAATCAAGAATACTTACCCTTGATGTTTCAATCCTTCAAGATGATGAAGATCTAAGCTCTTGAGCTCCAAAACCGCCCAAGTTTGCTCCCAAATCGGCTGCACTATGTGTGTGGTTGAAGGTGAAATGAAACCCTAGCTTATACACAAGTTTATGTATTCCTGACGCTCCTCGCGCCCTGCTCGCGCCCACCTCGCGCCGCGAAGTGACGCAGCTTTGCCTGCTGGTTGCCGCTGAAATACAGACCTCGCGTTTCGCTCGCGTTTCGCTCGCGGCTCTTGTCTCAACTCGAGCCTCAACTCGAGCTTCTCGCGTTTCACCTCTGGAGCTTCTATTCAACCTCGCGCCTTCCTCGCGCCGCGAGGGCTGTCTGGGTCAGTTTCTTGCCTTTCAAACTTGTTTCCATCCAAGTCTTGACCCATACTTGGTTACCCCAAGTCCCGAACATTCAAACACTCGATAAAACACAACGGAGACTCGATTATAGAAATTCACCACCTTTATTCCTCAATAATTCCATTTAATTCATTAACCGAAATTCCGGTCGTTACAACTATTCACCCCTTAAAAAGGATTCCGTCCTCGGAATCAACTCAAGGATTTCCAATCCTCATTCCACTTCCGAATTATGATCCAATAATACTTATGTATTTAATTGCCCACTTGCCCCGTTATACCCAAACGGGTCAAAAACCAAACTTTAGTTTCAAATACCCGAACAGGTCAAAGTTTTCACAATTTGACCTTAACACCTTCAATCATTTAATTAATCCCTTTATCCACATTGGGACGAAATGACCCAATTATTACTACTAGTCAATTAACCAAAACGATTGTCAATGCCTAGCTTTGACCAAATTGTCAACATTGTCCAATCTTTGACTTAAGCACAAAGTCAACCATATCTTGATAATTTCTTTATCCACTAGTGGTTCCATTAACCATTAATTCCTTAACAATCGACCTCACATTCATGGTCCAACAACAATCATACTCGATCCCTAAATTCAACCCGAAATACCCAACGGTCAAAGTCGTACCCTTTGACTACCATTATTTCCATCAATCCATTTAACCACTATCATACACATGCAGATGATATAGTATGCCCTTATCCTTGACTAAACATTTTAAACGAAAGTCAAAACCCAATTTTGACTAAAGACAACATTCCACTAGTTGACCAACCTTGACTTATGAATAAAGTCAACTTACCTTGCTAAAACCCACATATTCTTTATTACTAAGGCATCGCTTCTCAAGCTCTTCATTCCCGATTTCAATATTTAATTTCCTTTCTCAATCGTTCCCTTTTCCGTCGATTTCGATTTCCACAATCGATTAACAATTTTCATTTAAATTGATATCAATCTCTATTACTGTTTTACCTTCATTCTAATTCTTATACCATTTATAATTCCTTTCAAACATCCTTATACCATATTTGAAATTCTCAATTACCGGCTCTAGAGCCTCAATCATATCCAATTGTGGTCTAACCACCCATTAAACATCTTTCACCACCTTTGATTACTAACCAATTTTGCTCCCTAAAAGCATTCCTTTTTCACGAACCATAAACTTGTAGGTATTGCTTACACATACTTCTACTTAAACACAACCCGTGTTTTCAACCCAAGTCTTTACTTGCCATAAAATCATAACGACAATTAACCATACGGTTCTACATACAACAGATACAAACATCATATCCCTTAAATCAAATTATACTTTGACTATCTAATCGAGATGAATCGGAAAGCCTCCAATCCATCACGACCCCAAACTGTCACAATGATCGGAAAGCCTCCAATCCAAAGTGACTCATACAACACCATTTCATCTTGCATACAATTCATGTATGCATCATTACACTTAGCATCATGCTATCATTTTCTGTCATAATTGACCTTCATTTTTTTTCCCACTTATACATCATACCACATGGTATACACAATCATTTCTAGTACTTTCCACCAATCTACTCATTTATCAATTGCCCTTAATCGATTCATTACTAAAACTTCTAATCTTTCTTCTACCCGGTCATATTAAGTCAACCAATTGACTTCGATCGGTGTCCATACGTACACTATCATGCTTGGTTCCCCAAACCACCATTTTTACCCATACAAAGCTCACAATCAAGGTAGATAAGCAAGACAATTAAGAATACTTACCCTTGATGTTTCAATCCTTCAAGATGATGAAGATCTAAGCTCTTGAGCTCCAAAATCGCCCAAGTTTGCTCCCAATCGGCTGCACTATGTGTGTGGTTGAAGGTGAAATGAAACCCTAGCTTACACACAAGTTTATGTATTCCTGACGCTCCTCGCGCCCCGCTCGCGCCCACCTCGCGCCGCGAAGTGACGCGGCTTTGCCTGCTGGTTGCCGCTGAAATACAGACCTCGCGTTTCGCTCGCGTTTCGCTCGCGGCTCTTGTCTCAACTCGAGCCTCAACTCGAGCTTCTCGCGTTTCACCTCTGGAGCTTCTGTTCAACCTCGCGACTGCCTCGCGCTTGCCTCGCGCCGCGAGGGCTGTCTGGGTCAGTTTCTTGCCTTTCAAACTTGTTTCCATCCAAGTCTTGACCCATACTTGGTTACCCCAAGTCCCGAACATTCAAACACTCGATAAAACACAACGGAGACTCGATTATAGAATTTCACCACCTTTATTCCTCAATAATTCCATTTAATTCATTAACCGAAAATTCCGGTCGTTATATTTAAATACCCTAGTGATGATGACAACCAATTCAGCTATACAAAAAACCTTAAGCTCTCCGTCCCTTAATAAAGTTCCCATTTCTATCAAAATATTTGTCCCAAAATAAAATTCTCATTTCTCAAATTAGAGGGACCCACTCACAAAAATAATATTTTACCATGTACTTCACCACTAACTATCTTTAAAAAACATTTTCTCTCTCTAAAATAACCTTATATTTTAATCAAATTTATTATCAAGACCCCACCACTAACTAACTCCTAAAAACTTATGCCCAATTGAAATGAGAACCTTATTAAGGTACGGAGGGAGTATAAGACAATCTTTTAAAAAGAAATTAAAATAGTATTTCAATAATGTAGCTGGGGTAAATGGAGAGTGATCTCTGTCTAGGCTGTCTAGAGAAAGTTAAATCTTTGAACTTTGATGTATGCATCCTAACCAAAAATCTCCTTTTTTCTGTAATAGTTTTCATTAATTAGCCCACTATGGCCTAAATATCTAATAGGCCAGCCCCATCCGTACTGCAGTTAAATAGCCCACTATGGCCCAAATATCTAATAGGCCAGCCCCATCCGTACTGCAGTTAAATAGCCCGACACGTAAAGGCAATAGGATGCTTGGAATGTAGAAAGGAAAACAAATGAATGGGTAGTGGTTTGGTGAAAATGTGAACCAACTCATCATGTGTAGAGATAAATTGAACTTGTGAATCAAATTGGATGATCTTCTTTTAGACAAACTAAAATTCTACTTCTTCCGTATCAAAATAAAATATGTGAATCATTTTTCTTTTTAGGGTGTATCAAAATAAGTTAATTATTTTAATAATTTACCTTAGAGCATCTCCAATGAGAGGTTAAAGAAGAGGTTGATACTATTTGAATAACTTTTAAAATGATTTTTTACCATTAGAATGAATGACTTTTTTAAGAGGTCACTCCAACCACTTGATCTTCCCCAACCACTTGAACATCTTTTAATGTTTGATTCTTTTAGTCCCTATATTTAACAATTTTACATTTTAAACCCACGTATATATTTATATGTGAATCATTTATTATTTCTATAACTATAAATTATAACTTTATCATATTTCAATAATTTTAAGGTCTAACATTATAATAGTTTTGTAAACGACATTTTAAAAAAATGTTAAGTTTTGTAATGCTATAAGAATTGTTAAATTAAATAAGTGAGGGGTATTTATAAAACATTTGATATAGTTAAAGGTAAATTAGTAATTTATAAGAAAAAATCTTTAGAAAGGTTAACCACTGGAGATGTTTGTAACTAATAGGTTATTAGATGATGTGACAAAAGTAGTAAGTCATTGGAGAGGTTAACTATTGTGGATGCTCTTATTCGGTAAGTTTTATATTCAAAATATCCCTTAACCCAGTGGTTGAGGGTTCAAGTCCCATAGTGGACATAGGTGGTTATTTAGGAGTAGATTAGATTTGCCGTTCAAAAAAAAAAATTAAAGGTGTAGGGCCCCATCCATTTTTGTCATCTTCCTATAAAATCAACAAAATAGTAAAAAGTGTGGGTCCTCATCCATTCTAATTACCTAATTTAATTTCACTAATATCTTATTATCTTATTTTGCCACAAAAAAACATGAACTTCAAATTGATTCACTTATTTTGATACGGAGGAAGTATGAGTTTACGGATATACATTCAAATTTTTGTCAAAAGTATTAACCATTTTTATGATTTTTTATTTTATTTTACATCTTAATCATTTTGTTACATCTTACAATTCATACTCATACATTTTCCATATGGCTAAAATCTGGCGTGAACAATAACTTTTGACTAAAATGTGTAGCAATTCTATTAAATATAATAAAAGAAGTTTTAGGATGCCATGTGGCACCTTTTAGTGAGCCGGAATGACACGTGGCAGCTTATTATTAGATACCGAAATTATTTTCCCGCCCAATACAAGCCGTTCATTATTTTTGCCCTTTGCTGTCACAATAAATCCAGTTAGTTTACGGCATTACATTAATCAGTTATGGTATATCCAAAATAGTCAAGGAGTAATTTAGGAAATCAATTGCAATAAATATGGTAACTTCAAACAATAACGTATATTCAACATTAACACCCTATCAAAGCCGAATATTTTATCAAATTGTGTTTCTTGACTTTGAATTTTATTAAATGCATTTAAAAACCTTCCTAATTTAAAGCATTAATTTACGGGGTAAACCATAATCAACAATAACATTTTCTTCTCATAAGTATATATGAGGAAGCCACGTTCAAATCAAAGTTTGTGTCACAATTTGATTATGCAATATAATTCCTCCCTGTTTGATAATTTATTAATCTGCAGGTGATATTTGATTTCAGGTTTTTGGCACTTCTGGCTGTTATAGGATCATTAGCCGACTCCTTGCTATGCTTTCTAAATGTTAGTAATTTTTCAAACTCAATTTTCACTTTTTCAACCACTTCTGCACAAAAGTTCAAATTTCTAATTTATCACTAAACAAGATTGTTGTTCATCCTTTTTCTTAGTAGCATATACTTGTGAGCTATTAAAGATGAACTGTAATTGTGTTTTCTATGCTTTTATATTTGTAATGCTGACTTTTTTAAATCATATCTTGCTACGGTTGAGTTAATACTATTGATGCATATAAAATCTATTGGACGAGCTATTTGATGAGCTGTATAAACGGGTTATTTTAGGGATACTGGTGTTGCGCTTATTCATCAGTAACACCCGAACCCGCAGATGATCGTGCTCTTAAGGGATCTTTATTATTTGAAGTGTTTGCTTTAAGAGTAAGATTTTGTATATATAATAATTGTATTTTCATGCGTTTTTATTATGCTATTTCTTCTATTTGAGTTGACTTTTAAAGTCAATAATTCAAATTTACTGTCTCTATTTGAGTTATAATATTCTATATAACTTAGATATATATTAACATGTACAAAATCGAGCAACATTTTCTATTTAAGTTGACTTTTAAGTTTACATCTATATTCAAAATAACATTGACTTTTATAGTCAAAATATCTTTGACTGTAGTTTATGTAAATATAGACGACTTTTAATTCATGATCAAATTTTCGACATTTTATTGTTTATTGTGTTTAACAATGGCAGAAACATAAACATATGGTGTATATTAAATAACTGATAAATCAAATTTCTTAGACTTAACAATGGCAGAAACGGAAAATGTGAAAAGTCAGTAGAGTACTAGAGTAGAGTAATAAAATGGAGAAAAAATGAATTTAATAGTAGCATTAGAAAATAGTATGTATATGTATGAATTTAATATGATCATTTCACTTTATTAAAAGAGATAGTTAGTGTGTATAAGTCACATTATTTTTTTACTAAATAATAATTATTTTTAAGTGTATCACTTATTTTTAAACACCTCTAAATAGAAAGTGTATAACTTATTTTGAAATGGGTGAAGTATTACTATCATAATTCATAAGTTGAAATCGTCTTTTACGAAGAACCGAAAAATGATTTCTCCGTAGGTGCCCTGGACATCCACTTTATTATTTCACCCCGACCCAATTATTTTTAATATACAATGGTTTTATATGTAAGTGTGCATGTGTTAGTTTGACGGGTTTTGATTGAATCCGAACCATAACCGAATTATGTACATTATAGAATCATTTTATATTTTTTGTATCGTATATGTAACAATTATATCATTAATAATCATATGATTATATATAATCAATAATCATCAATGATTTTATCTGTAAGTGTGCAAAGGCATCATGAAGTGGACAAGAATCATTTGTGTTAGTTTTGTGTTTTAGAAGCCTAATGTATTAGCTTATCGTATATATAATAATCATGCAATTAACGACAAGTTTTTATATTCTATAAATATTATGTTCAGTTAAATTATTGACAGCCCGTGATTTTTCACGGGTTATAACCTAGTATCTAGATATAATAGTTTTATACTCGTATATTTAAACAAAACAGAAGCCGGTGTAGTGGAATTTGTCTATGTGTTAAGGTTTTTCTGAAAACCGCACCATGGCAAGATCATGGCGCGGGCGCTCACATTATAAATAGACCATGATGACTGTGTAAGGCATATCGTAAGATAAAGTGCAATAAGGTGTGATAAGGCACGATAAGACTTTTGATAACTTCATATATGGATTATCATATAATTTTTTTAACGATAATCATAATCTACTCATAAATACACATATGTCCACTATGGCTTGAACCTTCAACCGCTAGGTTGGGGGCAAACACTTTTACCGCTAGGCCATTGGCTCTTTGGTATCATATGAATTAATAGATCTATAATTTTTTTGTGAGTTTGATATACACACATGTATAAATTATATATAAAAATATGTCACATTAGGTTACACCTTGAAAAATGTCATAGCTTGATGTGGCTTGCTATGGCTTGAGGTTTGAAGGTACCACCACTTGTGGTTTTTCTTAGAAGGTATCTAGGTTTGTGGTTTTTCTCCATGATATTCTTTGAATAAGTATGGTGTTCGAATAGATTATCTTGGGAATTATTAATATCAACGAGATAAATATGTATACTTGTTTGTAAAGACTATTATTTCGTTTAATTCTGTTTAATTTGCACATATACCCACTATATAAATAGTGAAACGATTCAGTTACGAAGTTGCATGTATAGAACTAGCGGGTTTTACCCCGCGCAATGCCGTGGGGGATTTTTATACGATACCCAAATTAAAGTTTCCAGAAGGTTTACCAATTGCATCGTATAGGAAATTTTGTTACTCCTCCATTCAATTCAGATATAAACACAATGAAAATGGAAGTTGGCCAATTTTTATTGTAGACTCGTATTTTTTATTTTATTTTGTATATGAGTATGTGTTACTCTTGCTAACCCAAATTGTTTATTGTAGAAATAAGATCACATAATTTATTATTTTGGAACTTCAACACTCGTTAAAACAAACTTTGTATATATAGAAAATTATAAATAATAGTACTAATAGTATAAATATAAACAAAAAGTTTAATATTTATCGTATATATAACAAAAGTAGTTAAAGGAAAATTATAATTTTTTAGTTATATAGAAATGTAATATTTTTTAGGTTAAATCATCATTTTTAGAAAAGATATAAACATTAAATATAAAGTTCAAAGTAGTAAATTAATAATTTTAGAAATTTCAAATTTAAGGGAGTAAAATGTAAATTTAAGAACTTAGATGGAGAGAAAAAAGAAAGTGTTAGGACCAATTTTGTAATAAGGTTTTGACCTTTAATTCCGTTAGTTAACTTTTCCTAGTTAAGTGGTAGGAGTATATAATGTAGTAAGTTTGACTTGTCATGTAAGCTTTCCCACACTAATTGACAAACACGTTTCTGAAAGCTGATCACCATCTCATTCTCTTTCAACTCACACACTCAAGAACACACACACACTTTCACACTTTAATCTTCATTTCTCATCATAAACTCCATGGATTAGCTTGAATTAAGCCTCATTCGATCTCTCATTTGGTATCAGAGCAAAAACTCTCTGTGAGTGGATCCAAATTCAAGCCAAATCGATCAAGATCTGGAAAATTGAAGAAAAAGTTCGTTCGTCATTTGAGAAATTAATGTTGTAAATTTTTGTTTCGAATTGAAGATTTTATTGAAGAATCATGTTTCTCGTTCGATTCTAATCAGAATAGAATCAAGTTTCAGTCAAATCCGTCAACAAATCACTTCAATTTCGTGATTTTTGTGAAAAAGTTCAAAAACTACTAAAAATCGAAGAGTTGAAGCTGTTGTGTTATGGATTGAAGAAGGTGATCGGATCAAAGTGTTAGCAATTAGATTTCGAGCAATTAGCAAAAAGAATCACTGAAATCGGTTGAGTATTGAATGAAATCGGATCAAAAATAGTGAAGAAAAGACAACCTGTTCGTTCGTGTTCGTCGACTTCTTCGGCTTCAAGAACGATGAACAAGTTCGGCTTCAAGTTCGGCCCGAACTGTTGAAGTCTTCGGCCCGAAGTAAGTTGTTCGGCTCCAGTAAGATTTTCGGCCTGAACTTAATTCATTTCATTGTTCGGCCTAACCAGTTGTTCGGCCCAACCAGAAGTTCGGCCCAAACTGATGCTCGGCCCGAACTTAACAAACAATCAATCTTCGGCTCTTCACTGTTAGCTTGTATCGTATCGAACTCAAACTGCTCTGCTGCTCGATCAACATTCAATCAATCTGAAATCAACAATCTGAAATCTGAAACATCGACTGATCAGACTTCCAGCTTCCGACTGATCAATCAATTAATTCAATCAATTTCTATTTCTGATCGACTAATCGACTGAAAGTTCGGCTCTTCTATTTCTGACTTCCGACTTCGATCAATCAATTGATCTATGCCTAAACCTAATTCGATCAGAAATCCAATTAACAATTGATCGGAATAACACAATTAATCTGCATTTAAGAAATTGATAGAACAAATCGATTTTTGTTTCAAGTCTTCGGCTTCTAATTGAACAATTCGTTGCATCATCAATTCAATCTCAATTAGATTTCCCGTTAAAAGAATCGGAAATTGATCTTGAGTTCGACTTCCAATCGCACCTTTGTCGTTCTTGATTCCATCCACTTCGATCGACCTTAATATTCCGATTTTGTCTTCTCCTACGATGATACCAATGTTCGGTAATTGACCTGCGCAAGTGTGTTCGATCTGCTTTGATTAGTCAGGCCCGAATGTGTTATAGGCCCAACATAATATCACAGCCCAATCTAGTTTTCAAGTCCAAATCAATCTTAATCAATATTACACTTCTAAAACTTTTACATTTTTAATCCAAATTAGATATTCGGCCATAAATCATCTTTTCTAAAAATAATTGTCAACAACCCATTTCACATATAAAACGAAATTTTACAAATTAAAACACAAAACAAATCAAATTTTTTTTTGAAATTAAACATTAAAACCCGAAAACGTTTAATTTTTTTTTAAAACCCGAACACAAAACATTTACAAGTTTTTAAACCCAATCACAAAAATTTTACATTTTTTTTTACCCAAACCATTTTTTCACATCATCTTTGAAACTTAAATTTTTTTAAAAACAAAAGAGCTAAATTGGATTCAAATTTAAAAACATATGAAAATGAAAAATTAGTTTCTGATAAACACTACAAATGGTACTGTGAGGCATCTAAAGAATTGCAAAGGGAAAGAAGCTGGTCAAAGCAAACGGAAGCAAAGTTTGATGAATATCAAAAACAACTGAAATCGTCAGCTTCACAAATTCAAGAATTAACTGACGAACTCCACGATCTCAAAATTACTACATCGAGAGAAATTAATCGTCAATCGACCATTATAAAATTTATTACTCGTGATAAGAAAAAAGTTAAAGATCATTGCAAACAGTTAGAGGAAATAAATGCCAAACTTGGTCACACAAATCATAGACTTAAACACAACCATGAAGATTATGAAAATGCTGAGATTGCTGATCGTATTAATGAAGAAGTCGACAAGGATGACAAGGTACATATATCTCTTCTCTCTAATGCAAATACTTCCAATAATTCTGATACTTGTTTTACTCAAACTCAGATATCTCAAATAGAATTATTAACTCAAAAACTTTTAGAAGAAAAAGATTTAAATGATCATCTTAAAGATTGTCTAAATATTTTGGAAAACCAAAACAAACAAAATGCTCATTTAGGTGATCAACTTATTCATCATATTCAACAAACACACGTTTTTAAACAAGAGAATCTGGATTTACAAAATCAACTATCAGAATTACAGGTTAAGTTTGATCATAATCACAAATTATACACAAAAACATGGCATGAATATTAATATAATAAAAATGCGTTGGCACGTAAACAACAAGATTTTGATGATACTGAAAAACGATTTAAATCTTTAACATCACAAATCAAAGAATTAACTGAAAATCTTCATGAACAAAAAATAATTTCATTAAATGAAATGAAAACCAAACAAAATATCATAAACACACTCAAGCATGAAACCAATAAATTGAACTCCCATATCAAACATCTTGAGGAAATGAGTGCCAAAATCAACCAAGAAGCTTTTGAAAATAAAGCATTACTGTTGAAGATTGAAACTCTAAAAAAAGATTCTGAAACAAAGCAACTTCAGATTGCTGAATTAACAACGAAACTTCATGACACAAATACTGTTAATATTTTGAACATCGAAAAAATGCTTCTGTTTGTGCTGAAAATTGTATTTTGACTGATAAAATCAAACTACTTGAATGTAAGTTTGGATCTGATTTACAAAAACAAATCAATATTTTTAATATTGAGAAAACAAAATTGCTAGATAAAATTACATCTCTTGAAACAGATCTTTCTTTGTCTCAAAATAAACACGAAGGTTTGTTAATTAAGCTAGATGACAAATATAAAATCTTTGACAACGACAAATCAGTTTTACAAACTAAAATTTTTGAATTAGAAAATAAAATTGATGAGTCACAAAAATCTTTTAACGAAGAGAAACTGAAGTTGAAAATACAAATTCAAAATTTAGAATCTAAATCAAAAGACTCTCCTTTAACTGCAAAGAATAAATGTAAAACCTCAAGAATGTTTTCTCCTGTAATGGCATATCGTGATTTATATACAATCAAACAATCCGAGGTAAATATAGGAAATTCTAAACCTAAACCGAAATCACAGGTACGTTCCTCTACCAAGCCTAAGCCTAGGAGATCCACGGTCCCACTAAACTCTAATAAGAAATTGAATGCTCTCAAACAAGATATTAGAGGAAATTCCGCACCTACAACTCCAAATACATTAGGATCCTCTTCTAGACTTAAGGATTCTCAAATGTATAAAACTAAACCATCAACCGTGTTGAAACATTCGACTGCTTCAAAGAAAATCCTTTCCAAAACTAAATCGTTAAAATATTCGAGGAAAGATTTACTTTCCTTGGCACCTAAAACAACTTTTACTCAAGTGCGAAAAACAACTCCTAAATCTCCAACGATCTTCAACGAAATATGGGTTCCTAAAACTCCAAAATCTCAAATAATTCCTCGAAATTATTTGAAAGTGAAACATCACGTTTCAGCTTTTCTTGGAACTCTCAATCTTTAAATCAAATCGATGCAACTTATCGGTGGTTTCATTCACACGCTGTAACACCCTAAAATTTTCAAGATTTTTAAAACTTTTTAAATATAATATTTTAATGTAAATGTCCCAATAGTTCAATTATTAAAATCCCAAAATAGTAAAATCGTATTTAACAAAAATCTCAAAAGCGTAAATAGTTTAATAGAGAAAAATGTTTATAATAATAATAATTTGCTGTCCACATCAGCATAGGCAGAATACAGCGGTCATCCGTCCACCTTCTCCTTCCCTTTGCTAGTACCTGAAATAGTGGGGAAAATAGGGGTCAGCTTGAGAAGCTGAGTGAATATCTCAAAATGCAAGCAATCTTAACATACAACACATGAGGGCACATTGGTGTACTCCTAGTCAAAATCTACTCGATTAATTACTCAGATTTATTTCTCAGATTTTATTACTCAGATTTTAAATTTATATAGCGCGCTTGTGTGATTTGGGACGAGAGATCAACCTCGTACCTCCTCACACCTCAGATAGGCATAAGCCCAAAACTCAGACGGGAGTGATCCCAAAACTCAGACTGGAATAATCCCAAAAACTCAGACGGGAATAATTCCAAAAACTCAGACGGGAGGTTATTCCAAAACTCAGATGTGTGTTATTATGTTTTATTATTTCTTTAACATAATTATCTCAGATTGCCCTAGCATGTAATAGCACAGAATGACTCTGTGCCGAGCTCAGTTACCCAGGCACAATGTCTCAGATCATGAATCAGTAAACAGCTGCTCAGATACTCAGATAACAGATCAAACTCAGATAACAGATCAAACTAAGATAACAGATCAAACTCAGATAACAATTATGGTGCAAGAAATGTAACACGTAAGTCATGCATGTATAACGTTAAAACTGAATACACGGTGAGAATACTCACCTCGATAAATGCAAGCTCCGAAGGTTCCCGACAATCAGATGGATAGCACTTAACTCCTAGACGGTCCTAAAACCAAAAAGTGAAACCCGGAATTAAAATCCTACCTAAGGACTTATTTCAGAAAACTGGCAGCCCCCGTCAGTCTCACGGGAACAGCCATAACTCCTAAACGGTTTATTAGATTTTCCTCCTATTTTAACCACAGCTAGAAGACAATCAGAACTACAATTTACTGTGAGACGGTCACTGGCCAAAACAGATTCTAAGTGTCTCAAAACAGTGATGCAAGACAGACAAACTGCACAGGTAGAATTCCTAACAGCAGCATACTAAATCGATTATAACTTTTAAACCGTAATTCGGATTGACGAACGGGTTGCGGCGTTGGAAAGCTAATTCAAACACCAAGGTTTCATCACGGGCCAAAAGTTCAAAAGGTAAATCTAAGCACTTCAAAAACAGTCGCGAACAGAAGGTAAATTCTGCCCGAAAACAGTGATTTAAAACAAATTGATTTAGCAACCCGACTCGTCACCGAAAACTCGAGCATTAGGATTCATTACCCGACAGCCCTTCTACCTCACAGCTATTTAAGTTTAAGAAAATGTTTTGTATTTAAACTAGATGCTATCACTTTCCCGGTTTGGGAACCAAGAACCCTAGGGGTTCGGTTCCCTTTTCGGTTAATAAATCTCGGTTTCTAAAACGTCAACCCAAACTACCGGGACAGCCCGAGGTTCGACCTCCATTGCTGCCAAACCCGTAATCTCCCTGCTCGACCACCACCGATTCTAACCCACCGCAATTTACAACAAAACACGATCGATCAAATTATGAACAAAGCCGAGGAAACAGAAAACGAATTCAGAATTTCTTACCCAATGATCACCAAAATTCT
Organism: Calendula officinalis; assembly: GCA_963853835.1. Taxonomy (NCBI): domain Eukaryota; kingdom Viridiplantae; phylum Streptophyta; class Magnoliopsida; order Asterales; family Asteraceae; genus Calendula; species Calendula officinalis. Next base: position 54,067,548 of record OY970825.1, read on the forward strand.
CGATCACGAAGTGAGTAAAACACACGATCGAATTCTAGAATTGTGATACCCGATCGGATATAGTGCTCGGAGGAAATATCTGCTGGCTAGAGAAACCCGAGAGAAGCAGATTGCTCGAGTCCTTCTTCAACGGCCGATCGTGATTTAGGGGATTACTAGGGATCGATTAGTTTAAGTATCACACTAGATGGATTAGCCAACTCGGCCTTTATTCTATTGGGCCGAACAAGCAATTAGCTGGACCGATTGTGGGCTGTTAAACCAAACCCAAAAGCAGGAAACGGCATAAAGGAAATCGGCCTTTGGCCCAAGGGCCAGGCCTCGAACTCACTTTTCCTTTCCTCGCTCGATCATACAAGACTCGGTCTTAGTATAGAATTAACGGGATAAAGTCCATAGTTTTTAAGGTATTATAATACCGTGATAATAAAATATCACTATAACGAGACGACCCCTGGTCAATTCAAACGAGTAATACACACGAAGTTTGCATAAGAAAACGCCACATAATTATTTCATAATTTAACTAATACAGTAAGTCTAATAAGGCCATAAACGTAATTAAATTAACTATAAAAGTTTCGGAGCGTTACAACTCAATCCCACTTGAATCAGACTTCGTCCTCGAAGTCATCGCTCGGAAATAGCTCGGGGTAGTTATCACGATCTCAGACTCGGGTTCCCATGTCCACTCAGAACCCTTACGGTGCTGCCACTGCACCTTAACTAACGCAATCTCCTTGTTGCGCAAAGTCTTAACCTTGCGATCGAGAATCGCTATCGGCCGCTCAATGTAGTTCAACTTCTCATCTATCTGAATGTATTCTAATGGCACGACCACAGACTCGTCAACAACACACTTTCTAAGTTGTGAGACGTGAAAAGTGTTATGGATAAGATGGAGTTCTTCTGGTAATTCTAGACGATAGGCAACCTTACCAACCCTGGCGATCACCTGATATGGACCGATGTAACGGGGTCCCAACTTTCCCCTCTTCCGGAACCGGATTACTCCCTTCCACGGGGAGACTTTGAGCAGCACATAATCCCCAACCTGAAATTCTAGAACCGATCGCCTCTTATCTGCATAACTTTTCTGACGACTCTGCGCGGTAATCAACCTCTCACGCACCAATTGAATCATCTCAGTAGTTTTCAACACGATCTCAGTACTACCAAGTACTTTGTGCCCGACTTCGCCCCAGCAAATAGGCGTTCGGCACTTCCTACCGTACAACATCTCAAAAGGTGGTTTACCTAAATCAGAGAAAAATTAGGAAATCGATCTTACACAAAATTAAAGGAGAGAAAAGTTAATAAACTTACGAATGCTCGAGTGGTAACTGTTGTTGTAAGAAAATTCCGCCAACGGTAAATACTTATCCCAACTACCACCAAAATCAAGCACGCATGCTCTTAGCATGTCCTCGAGCGTCTGAATTGTCCGCTCACTCTGACCGTCCGTCTGTGGATGAAACGCGGTACTGAAATGGAGTCTCGTGCCCATCTCCTCTTGGAATTTCTCCCAAAATCTCGATGTAAAATGAGTGTCTCTGTCTGATACAATAGAGACTGGTATACCGTGTCTCGCCACAATCTCGCGGACAAAGATATCTGCCATCTTCTCAGCTGAAGAACTCTCCCGAATCGGAATAAAGTGGGCACTCTTAGTCAAACGGTCAACGACTACCCAGATAGCATCATAACCTCCTGGCGTTTTTGGTAACTTGGTGATCAAATCCATCGTGATCTGTTCCCACTTCCACACTGGAATCTCTAACGGCTGTAACATACCATGTGGCTTCTGGTGCTCGGCCTTGACTTTGCGACAAGTCAAGCATTTCTCAACATATTCAGCTACCTCTAATTTCATACCCGGCCACCAATAGTTTTCACGGAGGTCTCGATACATCTTAGTCGAACCCGGATGAATAGAAAACCTAGACTTATGAGCCTCGTCTAATAAAACGTCACGGTTACCACCGTGTGAAGGAACCCAAACTCTACCAAGATGTGTCAAAAGATCTCTACTGTCTTTCACAAAACTGCCAATCACACCTACAACCCGTTCCTTCTTAGCCTGTTCAGCTTCAGCAGCTTCTATTTGTGCGCTACGGATAGACTCCAGCAACGATGCTACTGCTGTCAACCTCATACAAACACCACGAATAGGGTTCCTGCTCAACGCATCAGCCACTACATTGGCTTTACCAGGGTGGTAAAGAATCTCACAATCGTAATCCTTCAACACATCAAGCCATCTCCTCTGCCTCATGTTCAAATCTTGCTGATCCATCAAGTATTTCAAACTCTTATGGTCAGTGTAGATGGTGATTTTCACGCCATATAAATAATGTCTCCATATTTTTAAGGCAAATACCACTGCACCTAACTCGAGATCGTGTGTAGGGTAATTTCCCTCGTGAGACTTCAACTGCCTAGAAGCATATGCAATCACCTTACCCCTTTGCATTAAAACGGCACCCAAACCCTGAATAGACGCGTCACAGTAAACCACAAAATCCTCCACACCCTCTGGCAGGGCTAGAATTGGCGCCTCACATAACCGATTCCTCAATGCTTCAAAAGCTTCTTGCTGTTGATTACCCCAGCTAAATGCAGCTGATTTCTTGGTCAGCTTTGTCAACGGTGACGCGATTTTGGAGAAATCTGGGATAAAACGACGATAATATCCCGCCAAACCCAAGAAACTACGAATCTCTGATGGCGTCTTTGGTACCTCCCACTTCATCACTGCTGAGATTTTTGCGGGGTCGACTTTTATACCTTCTTCATTCACAACGTGCCCCAGAAACTGTACTTCACGTAACCAAAATTCACACTTGGAAAATTTCGCATAAAGACCTTCGCGCCTCAACGTATCTAACACCTCGCGAAGATGAACCTCGTGGTCCGTCTTGGTCTTTGAATAAACCAAAATATCATCAATAAACACGATCACTGAACGATCCAACATACTACTACACACCCGATTCATAAGGTCCATGAAAGCCGCTGGTGCGTTAGTGAGTCCGAAGGGCATCACTACAAACTCATAATGACCATAACGAGTTCGAAAGGCGGTTTTCTCAATATCTTCCTCTTTTACCCGCATCTGATGATACCCTGAACGTAAATCGATCTTTGAAAACCATGAAGCACCCTGAAGTTGGTCGAATAAATCATCGATTCTCGGCAAGGGATAACGGTTTTTCACCGTCAATTTATTTAATTCTCGATAATCGATACACATTCTTTGTGACCCATCTTTCTTCTTCACAAATAATATCAGTGCACCCCACGGCGAACAACTCGGTCGGATAAATTCTTTTTCTTGCAACTCTTGTAACTGGTCATACAGTTCTTTCATTTCTGGCGGTGCAAGGCGATAAGGAGCCTTAGCAATCGGCGCCGCACCTGGTACCAAGTCAATTCGAAATTCCACCTGCCTCTCTGGTGGTATTCCCGGCAGATCCTCGGGAAATACATCGACATACTCGTTAACAATAGGAACACTTTCTATCGACCTCGGTTTTGATTCGAGAATGGTGTCGATAAAATAAGCTAGATAACCCACGGCACCGTGCTGAAGATATTTTCTTGCCCTCGCGGCCGAACACAGTGCCGGCACCAATCGGTTTATGTCGCCCTGAATTACCAATTCAATCCCACTTGGGGGTTTGATACGGATTTGTTTTTGATGGCAGAGAATCTCGGCATGGTATTCAGTCATCCAATCCATCCCCACGATCACACACAATTCTCTCATGGCAATAGGAATGAGATCTATAGGAAATTTCTTCCCACAAAGCTCGATCAGACATTTCCGGTAAACTTTTGTAACCGTTAGAGTTTTCTCGTTGACGACTTCTATCACTAAAGGCTCGGAAAGATTCTCTAACTTATGAGACATCAGTTTGCTAAAAGCATGAGAGACAAACGAATGGGTTGCCCCACTATCAAATAACACAAAAGCAGGTATGTCGTTCACAGAAAAAGTACCTATTACACAGAGATCACAACATGCACACAGAATTAGAATCACACAGTAGTACTCGTGCAGATTTTCTCAGATTAACTCAGATAATAACTCAGATAATGACTCAGATAATAACTCAGAAGGTAAAAATATTTACCAGCAACAGCATTAGGAGCCTTCTTGGCCTCCTCCCCAGTCATCTGATAGGCTCGTCCTCGAGCCCGAGTAGTAGCCCCCTCAGCGATCCTGAGAGTAGCCGGGGCCGGATTCATCACAGGCCCCCCTCTAGCAACACCTAAATATTTATATACTTAAATATATATAATCAAACATAAAGAACAATTTTACGAGGAATGGAAAGGTTAGTAAAAAGTTTGAATTTGATACCTCTCCCAGTATGTTTCTTCTTCGGGCAGTCATCCTTCGTGTGGCCTTCTTCCTTACAGTAGAAACACATCAGTCCTCTTAAATTGCAGGCATTCGCCATGTGCCCAGTCTGTCCACACTTATAACAAAGTTTCACTCTCCCATCATCTCTACCTGGTGCATCACGAGACGTACTCCTCGTCTCATCACGATTCGCGTTACCATAACGCGTATAGCCCCCCGTCTGACCGCTCTTACCCGAATTACCGCCCTTGAATGGTTTGAACTCAAACCGACGCTTCTTCTCATTGCCCTGACTGTAGTTCCCTTGAGATGCTGGTAGGGACCTCTTGGAATCTTTCTTCTGACGGTCTAGCTCAATCTCACGGCCTCGTGCCGCCTCTATCATCTCGGCCAAGGAATTGCGGGGTATCATCCCCACAAACTCCCTAATATCACTACGCAACATATCCAGATATCGAGCCATCTTCATTTCCTCAGTAGCAGCATAATCGGGACAAAAGGAAGCCAGTTCTCTAAACTTTGTAGTAATAGCACTAACGGATTCGTTGGTTTGCTGAAGGCTCAGAAAATCTCTAGTGATCCGCTCTACTTCCACACGGGGCACATACTGCAACTTAAACCTGTCCACGAATACTTCCCAGGTCAGTTGCTCCTCAGTCATGGATGCTGCTAGTGGTTTCCACCACTCTTTAGCCTCGCCCTTCAATGAGTGCGATGCATAAGTAGTCCTCAAATCGGTAGGGCATCTTGAGATGCGAAAGACGCTCTCCATATCGGCAAGCCAACGTATTGCCACTTTCGGGTCAGATTCACCCTTAAACTCAGGGGGTGAACATACAGAGAAATCACGATAGGTGAAGGCTTTTGGTGCTGGTGGTTGTGGCACCACAGCATCTCGGGCAGCGAACTCGGTCTGCAACATATGGCTGACCTGATCAGTGATCTCATCAAACATGCCCTGGAACATATCAGGTAACATCTCTCCCAGTATCCCAGTCATCATGGTTCGCAACTCTTGTGCGGTAGGTCTAGCTGGCGGCATCTTGCTAAAAATAGAAAGGGAGTAAATTGTCAGAAAACAAGGATTTTGCCTATAATGATACTTAAACGTCAAATTAGTAACTTTCTCAATTTCTCAACGTAGTCTTAGGTTCGGTGCGTACAATAATAGGGGCCCTTCTATTATTTTTCGGCACCTACCCTCAACAAGTTTCCAGCAAAAATTGAGATCGTCACAACCCTCCGTTTCCATATCAACCATACACTATAGATAGATCCCAAAGTAGATAAGCATATATATAATATGTATAGTATGCTTGGCGTCGATGTCTCGAAGTATTCTCTAACTCTCAAAATGTGTCTCTTGACGAAACTTTTAATATAAAGTATACAATATTAAACAAACTCTTAAAGATTACCGGCAGCGGGAAAACGAGAGGTCGACGTGACGTGCTGTATGTCTGATGTGGAACTTTTCTCAGAAAAATATTTTACTCTTTTCTCATTTTAAAACTCGACACTCATACTTGAGTTTGAATTTGCCCCTTGCAAATCCAAATCCCTCAAGTCAGAGCTCTGATACCAACTTGTAACACCCTAAAATTTTCAAGATTTTTAAAACTTTTTAAATATAATATTTTAATGTAAATGTCCCAATAATTCAATTATTAAAATCCCAAAATAGTAAAATCGTATTTAACAAAAATCTCAAAAGCGGAAATAGTTTAATAGAGAAAAATGTTTATAATAATAATAATTTGCTGTCCACATCAGCATAGGCAGAATACAGCGGTCATCCGTCCACCTTCTCCTTCCCTTTGCTAGTACCTGAAATAGTGGGGAAAATAGGGGTCAGCTGGAGAAGCTGAGTGAATATCTCAAAATGCAAGCAATCTTAACATACAACACATGAGGGCACATTGGTGTACTCCTAGTCAAAATCTACTCGATTAATTACTCAGATTTATTTCTCAGATTTTATTACTCAGATTTTAAATTTATATAGCGCGCTTGTGTGACTTGGGACGAGAGATCAACCTCGTACCTCCTCACACCTCAGATAGGCATAAGCCCAAAACTCAGACGGGAGTGATCCCAAAACTCAGACTGGAATAATCCCAAAAACTCAGACGGGAATAATTCCAAAAACTCAGACGGGAGGTTATTCCAAAACTCAGATGTGTGTTATTATGTTTTATTATTTCTTTAACATAATTATCTCAGATTGCCCTAGCATGTAATAGCACAGAATGACTCTGTGCCGAGCTCAGTTACCCAGGCACAATGTCTCAGATCATGAATCAGTAAACAACTGCTCAGATACTCAGATAACAGATCAAACTCAGATAACAGATCAAACTCAGATAACAGATCAAACTCAGATAACAGATCAAACTCAGATAACAATTATGGTGCAAGAAATGTAACACGTAAGTCATGCATGTATAACGTTAAAACTGAATACACGGTGAGAATAATCACCTCGAGAAATGCAAGCTCCGAAGGTTCCCGACAATCAGATGGATAGCACTTAACTCCTAGACGGTCCTAAAACCAAAAAGTGAAACCCGGAATTAAAATCCTACCTAAGGACTTATTTCAGAAAACTGGCAGCCCCCGTCAGTCTCACGGGAACAGCCATAACTCCTAAACGGTTTATTAGATTTTCCTCCTATTTTAACCACAGCTAGAAGACAATCAGAACTACAATTTACTGTGAGACGGTCACTGGCCAAAACAGATTCTAAGTGTCTCAAAACAGTGATGCAAGACAGACAAACTGCACAGGTAGAATTCCTAACAGCAGCATACTAAATCGATTATAACTTTTAAACCGTAATTCGGATTGACGAACGGGTTGCGGCGTTGGAAAGCTAATTCAAACACCAAGGTTTCATCACGGGCCAAAAGTTCAAAAGGTAAATCTAAGCACTTCAAAAACAGTCGCGAACAGAGGGTAAATTCTGCCCGAAAACAGTGATTTAAAACAAATTGATTTAGCAACCCGACTCGTCACCGAAAACTCGAGCATTAGGATTCATTACCCGACAGCCCTTCTACCTCACAGCTATTTAAGTTTAAGAAAACGTTTTGTATTTAAACTAGATGCTATCACTTTCCCGGTTTGGGAACCAAGAACCCTAGGGGTTCGGTTCCCTTTTCGGTTAATAAATCTCGGTTTCTAAAACGTCAACCCAAACTACCGGGACAGCCCGAGGTTCGACCTCCATTGCTGCCAAACCCGTAATCTCCCTGCTCGACCACCACCGATTCTAACCCACCGCAATTTACAACAAAACACGATCGATCAAATTATGAACAAAGCCGAGGAAACAGAAAACGAATTCAGAATTTCTTACCCAATGATCACCAAAATTCTCGATCACGAAGTGAGTAAAACACACGATCGAATTCTAGAATTGTGATACCCGATCGGATATAGTGCTCGGAGGAAAGATCTGCTGGCTAGAGAAACCCGAGAGAAGCAGATTGCTCGAGTCCTTCTTCAACGGCCGATCGTGATTTAGGGGATTACTAGGGATCGATTAGTTTAAGTATCACACTAGATGGATTAGCCAACTCGGCCTTTATTCTACTGGGCCGAACAAGCAATTAGCTGGACCGATTGTGGGCTGTTAAACCAAACCCAAAAGCAGGAAACGGCATAAAGGAAATCGGCCTTTGGCCCAAGGGCCAGGCCTCGAACTCACTTTTCCTTTCCTCGCTCGATCATACAAGACTCGGTCTTAGTATAGAATTAACGGGATAAAGTCCAAAGTTTTTAAGGTATTATAATACCGTGATAATAAAATATCACTATAACGAGACGACCCCTGGTCAATTCAAACGAGTAATACACACGAAGTTTGCATAAGAAAACGCCACATAATTATTTCATAATTTAACTAATACAGTAAGTCTAATAAGGCCATAAACGTAATTAAATTAACTATAAAAGTTTCGGGGCGTTACACACGCTAACATTGTCGGACCCAAACAAAAATGGGTACCAAAAGTTGTTTGATTTGTTTTGCAGGAGAATGACTTATACACAATTCAGTGTATAACTCGCGCCACAACATAATGGCTCTTACACACTCCAGTGTATGACCCGAGTTTCATCATAGTGGCTTTCAAACACATTAGTTTGAAACCCGCTCTTAACCAGTTTTACACATAACTGTCAAATCTCTTTCCCACCCCTCTAAAACTGTAACTTTTTCATTACTTATATTTTGTCGAGGGGAGAAATATTAATTCTAGGGGGAGAATTAGTATTTCCAGGGGGAGAAACTTTCTTATATCAATACTTTTATACCCGTTTGAAAAATTTTTTAATGATACATTTTTTTTTATCAAAAGACAATACCTTCCCATGGTTTGCCAGAACCGGCCTAACCTTCCAAGGGAAATACGTTTTAGCCAAAATTGGTAAATGTGAGGGTATACGTCTAGGGTATAGATTTAGGTGAGTGCAAGGTGATGTGAAAACATGATAATATCAAGAAACCACACCTTTGAGTGCATCCAAACCGTCAATAAACCGTGCAACCTCACTAAAATGTGTTCATTCATGTGTTGAATGTTTCACCAGACTTAACTGGCCTAGTTAAGCATTTGCACTCCACCACCAACCACTCAGATTCCTCTCAATAGGAATTTGTTTCAATTCATCAGGGGACGTAGCACATAATCTATCGACTGCTCATTCGGAGTATGTTGGTATTGAAATCATTAACCTTCTGCCCCGGGTTACGTCTTCAATTGAATGCACAATGTGTCTAGATCTCACCGACAAATATTTCCAATTTAGGACACATACACTATTGAAAATGAATCTCCGTGTATTCATCGGAACACTCATAGTGGCATCACAATCTGGTGCTTCACGAGGATTGAGTGGAAATCCTGTTAGAGCTAAAATTGCGCCAACTCTAAATGCAGGTCACACATTTGAATCACTGATTGTGCAAACAACTATCGATTCATACGTTGTGTTAACGGAAACTCTATGTAAGTCCGGTGTTACCTAAATTGTTCACGTTGATGTGCCTAAACTTATAAGTCATAAAGGCAACAACTTATGCCGGAAACACATACATTTTCCGATGAAAAATCCATGTTATTCTTAAAAAGTAACATCATAAATGCTGATAAATTGCACATGAGCGTTATAGTTCACTCTCAATTTACTCCTATGATCTGCTATAACCGGCACGATCTTCCCCAGGAGCCACCTACAATATAGGACAATATGTAAGGGTACATAGGTTTAGGTGAGCAGAATCAAGTATCACGGGATCTTGATTGGGGTGCGCTGAGATAAAATTTGAGAGGGGGAATGTAGTATGGGGTGCAATTCAGCTATACATGGTCAAATGAAATGAGGGAGTAGTCGAAAAATGAAATAGTAAGCTTGAGTGAGGAGGGTGTGACAGGGTTAAAGAAAACGAAAAACCCTTACCAAACTGATAAAAAGCCGGGTCGCCACGTCTCTATCAGATTGCATGTGTTGCTCTCTGATATTGAAATAGACATCATGGACCCAGTGATGCAATGCACAACCCCCCAGCCACTCAAGTATTTCTTAAAAAGTACTTGTTTCATTTTCACGGAGACTATCTCATATGCTATCGACATCTCACTTGGAGATTGTTGATATTGAAACAGAGGACGAGTCTCTCCAGTCCTCGCCTTCGTTTGTCCACTAATTGAGTCTAGAACCGAAATACATTTTTAGGACACATGCAAAAAACCAAGCTTATCTTTGTGATATAGCCGGAACATTCATAGTGATATGTCATATGTTGGTATTTCACAATGATTGAATGGAAATCCTACCATTGCTAACATCTAATCCAACACTGAACGTAGGTCACACAGTTTGTGTAACTGTTGTGTTAACGGGTAATCTATGTGATCCCGGTTTCCCTGTTCGATTCCATGTACATTTTTGATGAATGTACTCCATCGCTATCAACAACAGTCAGAATTTCAGATGATAAACACGAGACTGTTCTTTTATGTCATCTTCAACGATCATTGAGATTAAACGATACACGATTTGATCGTCTTTCTTCATATTCAATGATGATCTGGTTTATATGATACAATGTGTTATATATTGATTCATTCAAAATATGAATATATCATTATTCAACACATTTTTCTCATTGAGCTTCGAAGATTCTTTCTACTTCTACCTCGAAGAACTTCAAATTTTACATGATGATTCCGATAAATCGTATTCATCATTGAGGGGGAGAAAATATTACAAAATTTCTTATTATAAAGATAAATGCTTACAACATTTAGAAGAGAATATATTAGCTCAGTTTACTCCGCGTTTAGAAGACATATGCACCGGTTAAGGGGGAGTAAACAAGAAACCGAAGATTCGGTAAGACATAATTGTTTGTTCGAGGGGGAGCGTAAACTTCATCAACATTTTACCCTAACAACAATTATCAATAATCACAAATCGACAGTCACAACTTCAACAAAAGACTTCCGCTACAAAACAACTCTATCTATGGGTCTACATTTTCTTCGATTTACATTTGTGAAAAAGAAGAAACCAAGACATTCACTGAAATGTCAAATCACAAATTCACATCCATTTCCATCCGAATCTTAATCGTTTAAACCATTCTTTCCAAAATTCCATAACATTCATATCCATTCAAAAGCTTAACCGTTTAAACCATTCTTTCCAAAATTTCATAACACTCATATCCATTCAAAAGCTTAACTGTTCTAATCTGTTGTTTATACCAAATACAAATTATTCACATTCATCCAAATCTTAAATGTACATATCATTCTTTTCTACATACAAACTTACATACATACATATCCAAAACTTTTAACTTTCAAATCATTCTTTCCAAAACAAACACACACATCCAAAACTTTAACTGACAAATCATTCAAAAACATTATCATTCTATACTCAATATAATCATCTACCACAAAATTCCAAAAACAACCTCTCCATAATCTGAAAACCCAGTCAAATCCTTACTTAACTGATATTTCATTTCCCAAAAGCTTTCAAATCTTTAGTAAATCAGTTATAGGATGTTCTCACTCAAACAGTATCAACAAAAAACATATCCTCTTTGAGTATCTTAAACTTCCAGATTTCTGCAATGTTTTGATTCTTGAAATACAGAAAAACATTTTCTTGCCAAAGACAGATTATAAGAAGAATCTAAAGTCTGAAGACTGGGATGACATATTAAAGATCAAAAAGGGGGAGATTGTTAGGACCAATTTTGTAATAAGGTTTTGACCTTTAATTCTGTTAGTTAACTTTTCCTTGTTAAGTGGTAGGAGTATATAATGTAGTAAGTTTGACTTGTCATGTAAGCTTTCCCACACTAATTGACAAACACGTTTCTGAAAGCTGATCACCATCTCATTCTCTCTCAACTCACACACTCAAGAACACAGACACTTTCACACTTTAATCTTCATTTCTCATCATAAACTCCATGGATTAGCTTGAATTAAGCCTCATTCGATCTCTCATAAAGGACCACCGGGAATCAAACCCCTGCCAACTTGGTCATCAAAGGGCGTTGGAACCACTTGAGCAGCTCCTTTTAAATAAAATATTTGCGCGTAGAATGGATAAATATTAGAAGCGTTCTTGCACTGTTGTCAAAAACTAATTGGTCGCATACTGTTCACCCGATGCCTTTTGTAATATAGGTAATGGCCTTTTCAATACAAAGTTAAAAAAAAATGAGTTATCTCAATCGTTACTAATTGAGAATTACAACAATCGTGTTCTTACTTTTATTCTACGTTGGACGAAACTCAATGCCATATATAATAAGACCAGACATAGTTCCTTCAAAACATATCAGTTTCAAATCCATAGAAATAAACTCGGCATTATGTCTATCAGATAAAGTTTCCCATACTATAACCTCCATCCACCCATCTTCCCTCTGTTTTGGAATCCATTTAATTTTGTCCATGTTCACTGTTCTTGGGGACCTGAAAGAAATGATTTTGGTTCTTTCCTTTTTAAAGGGTAGTAGATCTCGTGCCTTAACCGGACACTTTAGCCCACGGCATCTTTCTGAGAGTTTGAACACAAGGAAACACGCGTAGGTCGTATCAGTTGAGAACATTTGAGATTCAATATCACATTTGATATGTAATTCATGGTAAGGTAGAATTTCCACGAACTAGGGAAATTTGTACCTATATTAAGTCATGTGCAACGAAATGTATGAATAATATTGCTTCACATGAAGAGAAAACCTAAGTTAATTAGTTCAAAATCAAAACCTTGATTGTGGTTCAGTTTTTATGATATATGATATTGCATATGGTGGGTTGTATATAACCGCTTTTGCTGGTAGCATATGACATTTCTTCTTGTTCAAAGTGCTTACCGAGAATATCTGTTCATTATATAGGATTAATACAAGTTCTCCATGATCAATCACAAGGAATGATATAATGAGTTAATTACACAATTGGTCCTTCAGATTTGTACCATATTACAACTTTGGTCATTTAGTTTCAAAAATTACACCGATAGTCCTTATTTTAGAAACCTTTGTCACTGACGACTGCCGATGATTTTAGATCTCGTGCTTAAATTATATGAGAAAGGACAAAAATACTCTCATGTGAATTGCACATGTGAGGACTTAACAGATAAAGTTAACACCATTTAGCCTAAAGGACTATCGGTGACAAAGGTCTAAAAAATAAAAACTATCAGTGTCATTTTTGAAACTAAAGGATCAAAGTTGTAATATGATACGAACCTAAAGACCATGTGTAATTAACTCTAATATAATTAAACTCCATATGAGAAAAAAAACAAACCTTTTGACCCTTGTCAATTAGAATTCCATCGTAAAGTAGGAAATAAAGCTCATCTTTAGTGATGTTCTCCATGTTGATCGAAGATCTTTTGACTATTTGGTACACCTCAATGGCTATTTGTTCGGCTGAGCTTATCTCCAACTCAGGTTTCATGAATGGTGGATTCTTTGTACTTACGCTACGAATGGCATTAAACTCTATGCCGTCAATAAAAATCCCCTGATTGCCACAATAATAGCGAGAAAAGCTCTCGAGTAGAACCTCAAAATCAATGTTTTCGTTATTATTCCAAAATCTAAACAGTTCAACGGTCAACCACTTGCTTTCGGCTCTCCACTCTGCAAAATATGCATTTAAGGTCTCACCTTCTTTCTTGTATTTTAGGTTCACGTATAATGGTCGGCGAGAATACTTTCTTGGATCACAAAACTTGAACACCAGGTACGCTCCATACATGATCTCCTCAGTTAAAAATTGAGGTTTTATCTGGATTTGGATATTGAGATTTGAGATATCTGATATCTTCGCAACCTTTTGAAACCTAAACATAATTATATTACAACAATAAGACTCTTATTTAATACTCCTGATATTGAACAAATTTTAAAAAACCAGTTTATTGTTCCGTTTGGAAAAGGTTATAAATAAGTAAATAACCATGACTAGTTCCTCAGAGTTGACATGCTACTATATGTTTTGAGTAAATTAACTTTACAACAGCCATACACGTACTATATAATAGTATGTAGCATGGTAGCCCGTGCGACCCCTCAAAATTTCACGAATATGGTTCAAAAAATTTATTTTTTAGTGTAAGTGATACCCTTGAAAAAAAAATGTGCAACCAGTGATGCTTCTTAGTTTTTTCCTGGTTCCGCCACTAGATGAGAAACGTGAATTCCATGGTATCATTGAGTATGTAGACATTGATTTGGTAAAATATGGAAGTTTATGAATTTTTGAACTATTATATATCCAGGTCTAACATGCATGTTTGATTCATTTCTCCGGTTATTGCTTTATAAGTAACTCAGTTTTGTAGCGGTCAAATGGAAGCAAGCTTATAAAGATTTCATATGATAGATATATGATTAAGTAGATATGTGTGAGAAATTACCACAACTTGATGAAAAGAGGAACAAAATGTGACCATATTAATGAGAGAGAGGTAAAGACAGAACCTTGATTTTTGTATAGATCTCCACTTCACAGTTTTGTAAGAAAACTTGGTCGATGATACCATTTCATTTATCTCTCCATCCATGCTAATTGAAACCCACTGTTGATATGATAGATTATCAAAAATGGAAAACGAGTGAGAGATCAAACATTAAAATGTTAAAGGAAATACGTTGTAATTAATTTGACCGATAGCCAATGGATCCAGTGTGGACAAAAAAAGGTGTAGAATTAGGTTAAAGAGATAAACTCACGAGTTTTTCCTTATGAAGCAGGATTCCTGAAGAAAGAAGGGAATATAGATCCTTTTTGGTGCTTATATCGGACATTGGATATTTTGACATATTGATTATCTTTTTATAATCTCTAGGCAGCCTGTTCTCCCATTCCCACTCGTCCTGTGTGCAAGTGAAATGTAAAAATATTTTAGAATGAATTATAAAAAAAACTCGAATTTTATTAGTAGTGAGCATGTTTGTAGTGTTTCATAATGATTACATAGGACTTACTTGGCTTTCAAGGGCTTTTTCAAGTTCTTGTACAACCTCAGCCATTGTTGGGCGGTCTTGTGGCTGTTCTTGCAAACATTGATATGCAATTTTCGAATAAATAACTAAGGATTGTGCGTCAGTTTGTCCCTTGATATCCTGAAAGATAATTTCTTCTAATCTGTTGTGTTTGAAGCATTGTGCAGCCAGCTGTGAAAGAAAGATCACTCGGCCATTGTCACCACCATGAAGGGGCGGTTTCTGATGCGTTTCAATTGCCAATCTCCCGGATAAGATTTCAATTAAAACCACACCAAATGAGTACACGTCTGATTTCTGTGTTTGAATTAATCCTGTGATCTCATAGAGTGGATCATAGTACCCTAATGTCCCGCGACCTTTGCATATGATGAAATTAGAAATAACTGCTTTCCAGCCATGATCTAGTAGAATGCTACTGCTTTTTATGTCACCATGAACTGAATGTCGGGCAGCACTGTGAATGTGAGCTAGGCCACGGGCAGCATCCATGCTTATCTTTACCCGGTGTTTCCATGTTAGACTGGCGTTTCTCACATGCTCTTTCATGCTTCCATTAACCATATGCTCAAAAACAACAATATTCTTGCTCTCCTCTTCACAAAATCCTAAAATAGGAATGATATTCTTGTGCCTAAGGCTATAAAGCTTTGTAATATCTTTATAAAATTCATTCCCGAATGAACCTGCTATACCGCCTAGCCTCTTTACAATAACAACATTGTGTCCATTTAAATGACAAAGTTCTCCTTTGTACACCTTGCCATATCCTTCATGTTCAAACACATTGCTAAACTCATTTGTAGCACATCTAATTTTACCAAGTGAAATTCTTAGCGATTCCACCCCTTTGACTTGACTTCTCAATGCCTTCTCAAGTTCTTCAACAACCTCAAACATCGTCGGGCGCTCATCTCGATTTTCTTGCAAACATTTAAATGCAATTGCTGAAAATATCCTTACGGATTCTGGAAAGGTTTTATAATCGAAAGTGAAGGAACCTTTTTCAAAATCTTTCTTTAATTTAGGATCTATAATTTCATTAACTTTATTCTCCTCAAAGCAACGTTTCGCCATGTGAGGTAAAAATTCTTGGTCATCTTTGGACCTCGGGAAATGCGCCAACCTTCCACTCAATACTTGGAATAAAACTACGCCAAACGAATACACATCAGAACCTTTTGTCAATATGCCCGTCTTGTGATATTGTGGATCAACGTATTCTAGCGTGCCTGCAACTTGAGTCATCACAAAAGTGGCCTGCAAATTTGCAAGGCCGATCCTTGACAATCCAAAGTCACTAATCTTTCCTACCCAGTTCTCACCTAACAAAATGTTTGAACTTTTTATATCCCGGTGTATTATCCTATAATGCTCTCCAACACCGTTATGTAAGAACTCTATCCCACGGGCAGCATCTAGGCAGATCTGCAGACGTAGCGCCCATGTGTCATTGTTGTTGTTGTCATTGCTAGTAATATATTCATCAAGGCTTCCATTTGAGGCATATTCATAGACAAGAATACGCTCGCGATCTTCGTCACAAAATCCAACAAGTGTGACAAGGTTTTGCTGCCTAAAATAAGGAAGCACCGAGATTTCCTGCAAGAACTCTGCATTTCCTTGGCCATATCTACGATCTAATCGCTTAATAGCAACCGTGCTTCTTCTTCTTTGGTATCCCAAAAGTTCAGCCATCGATACTCCCTGAAATATATTATCTCTGACGTGTTTTTGTACGTCGAAGTGGAAGAGGTCTGCTTTGTACACTTTGCCAAATCCACCACGTCCGATTTTAAAATCATCATGAAAATCATTTGTTGCTAACTTTATCTGTTCTAAAGGGATTTTCAAGTGTTCCAGATTTTTCACCTGCATCGTTGAATAATGAAGATTATTTGAAGTTTGAAGTTAAAGTCCCCTAACTATTTTAAAGGCTGCAACAAAACAAAATTACATATAGCTCAAACGTTCATATATTCTAATCATTGAGTTCATTGTACTGATGAGTTCGTGAGCTCTAAATGTTTATTATAACAATGGGTTCATAGACATGCAACAACATGATTAAATTTTGAAGGAAGAAAATTAGTTAATGCAACATGTAGTTTTATTACCTTGTACGAGTTATCTTCATTTTCTTCTTTTCTTTGAAAACTAAGATCAACCTGATACATAATTACAAATACAGAAAGAAGATAAAGTTATTAGTATTCATTTACAAAACATGTAAACTGATTTCTAAGTACAAACACTGATGAGAAAACATATCGGATATAGTACAATTTGTTTAATAGACACAATTAATGCCCCAACCATTTGGTAAGTTTGAGCAATGTTTTCGTGACCGGGTCCAACCGGCCGGTCGGACCGGTTGGACCGGAATTTGCGTGTGAGGCCGGGCCGGACTAGCCGGGTGGATAGGCACTTTACGAACCGGAATGAACCGGCCGGTTTTTTACGCAACCGGGTCGAACCGGGACTTTAAAACCGGAAATGAACCGGATTAACTTAAACTATGCTTAATGGAATCAAACTTAAAAAGTTCGTATCCATTGAGCTGCTTGATTTTCTTCACTGCATGCCCAAATGTATACTGCTACTATTGATTAGCTTTCTCCTCCCACAGCAGCGATGTGGGATGGAGAAGTAGATTTTGTCTTTTTGTCTCATCCTATTAACTTGACTACTTGAGTCTACTCTCACAACGCTTTATATACATATCATGATCATGATGGACTGCTACTTGATTTTTCTTTTCTCCCCCCACAACAACCAGGAAGTGTGTTGATGATTTTTTTTATCTAATAACGATGGACCGCTGCTACTGACTTAAAAATTACTTAATACAAATTACAGAATATGTTTTTTTGTTCTTGTCATATTTAGATTTTAGATGTAAAATTGAGTAATGAAAAGTATATAAAACATATATCATAAATAATGAATAATATTGTAATCCGGTTCAACCCGCCGGTTCAACCGGTTCGACCATTTTTAGGACATCGACCGGTCCGGTTCAAAAACCCGGTTTTAAAACATTGAGTTTGAGACAATATGATTGTAATAGATAATCGGTCCTGAAATAACTAGACTGAATTGGAACCATTTTTCATTCTCGTTATCGGTTCTTGTTTTTATTCAGTTCTGGTTTTCGGTTCTTTGGTTGCGGTGCGGTTGTTGAACCAAACACGTCCCTATTAGTAACCATATTATATATTTGAGATTCATTTTCACAATTTTGTAAGTTTGTATTTTACATACATATACATACATACATATACATACATACACATATACATACATACGCAAAAAAAAAGAGTTAATTACAAAAATGATCCCTGTGGTTTGGTCAAATTGCACGTTTGGCCCATGTGTTTCATTAAGTGCAGGCGCGATACCCATGTTATGCATTTTTGTGCACTTGTGGTCACTCCGCCCTAACATTGTTAACTCAACTCTGTTAGTTGAGGGTATTTTGGTCATTTAGCATGTCTGGTCCCACCACCCTCACCTCACCTCACCTTTCTCTCTCTTTGGTTTCTCTCTGATTCTCTGTACACCCATTAAAAACACACACAAGAAACAAAATCACCAATTTTTACAACTAAACTGAAATCATGATCGCACTTATTCTATGTTTCAATAAGATCATCAGACTCGGTTACAGTCGATCTGAAACGAAACGAACCATAAATCACCTACCGAAACCATCATTTTTGATGTTCAATCGCCGGAGACGATGGTGGAGTGGTAGCCGGCGGTGGAAGCTGGAGTTTCAAGGTGTTGTAGATCGGGAACAAGAGAGTTGTAGAGAAGTACATCGGTGATGATATTCGTGATTTTAGGGGTCACAACGGTCATCTATCAAAACGTTGGGCGACACCTCCGATCATTTACAAGTGGCGGCAATGGTGGAGACAGAAGGAGGCGGACGGAACTCAAATTCAAACTCAAATCCACCTCTGAAACATCATCTCCGGTTAAAACAAACAAGTACGGATATCATGGGGATGAAGGTAAAGAAATTGTTAAATTGAAATTTAGGGATCTAGAAACAATCCAGAAATGAGTTACATGGCTGTACAAATTGAGCCATATATTGGTCCAGGAAACTCTAATCAATAGAGTCGGAGATGTAGCCGGCGGCGGTGGCGGTGGAGGGGCGGTGGGAAGGTGAAGGTAGCTGGATATGATGGTTTGGGGAAGAATAAGATTTGAGCGTGTATGAATTTGACGAAGAAAACAGTTGTTGTACATTATGCATCAATAGTTGTATAATTGTCTTATTAAATACAGTAAATATTATTAATTGTAAAAGAGAAAATTAATTATTAAATGTTAAATGACTAGAATACCCTCAACTAGCAGAGGATATCTAATATCGTTAGGGTGGAGGGACTACGAATGCACAAAAATACATAACATAGGTATCACGCCTGCACTTAATGAAACACATGGACCATACGTGCGACCATTCTTGCATTTAACTCCAAAAAAAATTGTATTTTTCAAAAAAATATTCTTGCATTGTCTGAAGTAGGGAAGGGTCATGACTATCTTTCATGTCCACATTTAATTAGAATGATGTTGTAGAGAGATATCGATCTAAAAACGTAAACAACTTACTTTTTGAAGAGCCAATGCCATCTCAAATTCTTGTTGAAGTGCAAGAACTTGTTCAAGTTTTTGCACAATCTGATTCATCGTTGGGCGTTCCGAACGGTTCATCTTAAGGCATTCATATGCAATAGCTGAAAACTCCTTTAAGGAATCTGGGTTCATTTGTTCTCTTAGAATGGGATCTATGATCTCGTTTAATTTCCCCTCTTCATAGTGGAAGCGAGCCAACCGAGAAAGAAGTTTGTTATCTCTATACGCCAGCCGTCCACATAAGACTTCAAATAATACCACCCCAAAAGAGTATACATCTGACTCTTTTGTTAGAACGCCACTTTGTAAGTAGGTAGGATCAACATAACCAGGTGTACCAATACCACCGTCGAGAAAAATCATATTATCCGTTGGAATAACCTTGGAGAGCCCAAAACCGGCTATCTTTGGTTGCCAATTCTTATCTAATAGAATGATCCTGCTTCTCACATCACAATGAAGGGCACTATGACCATTGTGAAGATAATGAATCCCATTCGCCGCACCAAGGCAAATTTGAATTCTCTTCAACCATGTAAGTTTCGCACTACTCAAATAATTGTCAAGGCTTCCATTTGTCATAAACTCTTGAACGATGATCTTTTCACCATACTCGTTACAGAAACCGATAAGAGAAACAATATTTACATGTTTACAAGAAGAAAGCACGGCCAGCTCGTTTAGGAACTCATTTTCGCCGTTGCTGAATAGCCGGCTGACCCGCTTTGCTGCCACCGTGGAATGTTCTCCCGAGTGTAATAGATCTCCTTTGTACACCATTCTGTAACCACCCTCTCCAATTTCATTTTCATAACCGAAGTTGTTGGTGGCCTTTTTTATGTTTTCCAATGGAATTCTTAAATGATCCAATTCTTGGAAGAACGACGTCATCAATTTTAATAAAAAGGGAAAGATTGAGTTAGAGTTAATTTAAAAGCACAAACCTGGCTTGCAAATGAATATGAAGAGAATTTGAGCATCAAAACACAGATACGACGACTCCTTTTACACTAATTTTGACATCTCAGTAGTTTAGGAACGACGATCCTTTTACAAAAAGTCTTCTGTTAATTGCAACGCACTTAAAGTCGAAATCTCACTAGTTAAATGCTCTTTGACTTTGATAGCTACGTACGTCCTAATCCATTGAATTTGTCAACAGAAAGGCAGCCATAGTTGAAAATATTATGGTTGACTAATATACCATCCATTTTTTTCAATTAGCTACTTTTGTGTTATTAGAGAACCTTAGAGCATTTTGGGAGTTTTTTTAAAAAGCTTTTTACTATTATAATAACTTATTATCATTGGATTAACTAACTTTATAAAAGCTTATTACAATGATTTTTTTTCTACTAAGCTTTTAACTTACTTTCAATGTTTGTCTTTTTTAATCCTCTATGCTTAATAACTTTACATTTTAAACCTTAGATATATAATATATAAATTCTTTATTATATTTTTATTAGTTAATAAACAAATTATATAATATCTAATGCTAATTATTAGAATATAAATGTATGAACATGTTTTAAAAAATATTATATTTAGTAAGATTTTAAAAAATTGTCAAATTATATATAGGAGGTATTTATAAACATTTGAGATTGATTAAACTAAATTATAAATTTTGTAAAAGGAAAAGTTTTTTGGAAAGGTTAACCATTGTAGATGTTATTTAGGAGATGGTTATTGGTTAGTGGAATGTTGATGTGGCAAAAGTAATAAGCTTTTGAGAAGTTAACCATTGGGGATGCTCTTATATTTATGGAAGTTGATAACCGTTTAAGAAAAAGACTCCACTGAAAATAGCATTACTTTTGCCTCGGGCATTCGTTTCAAGCGAGCGACGCGTCAAAATGTATATATCGACGACGGCTACGTACAGTTAAATAACGCACCGTAGCCGAATTTTCGGCCCAACGATATTGGTTTTGGACACTTATTTACATTTTTAGTTTTTTTTTTTATGTTTAATTGTTGGACTTTGTTTTCGACCCTGTTAACGACCCGTTTGTCTTTTTGCCCCATTCAACATTCTAGGCCGCCTTATTTTTGTAGCTTGTGTGAGACTCTCACATGATTAGTTATTGATTTCATGAACATTTAAGTTTTTCTCCCAAAATTCTTGTGCTTGGTGTTGAACATGTTCTGAAGATCCAACACGTGGTATTCTTGAATCAATGGGGGTATTCTTGAATCTCCTCTTGCCCCTGACAAACAGTTTTGTTGAAATAAAGAAGGTCTCCTTGTCCCTTTCTTTGTTTGGGAAGTTTGGCTCAACCTTAGGCCCGATGAGCCTGAGGTTGACTGGCACCACCTAGTGTGGTTTTCCCAAAACATCACTCGCCATGCGTATATCCTATGGGTGACCTTGAAAGACTGCCTCAAAACGCATGATAAAGTTCGCATCTGGGAAACCAACCAAACCTTCCTCTGTAGTTTATGTCAGGATTGCCCTGATTCTCTCACCCATCTCTTTTTTGACTGCCCCTTCTCTTTCCATATATGACACGAGATGAAGACCCTGATTAATATCAGGATGGTTCTCGACATATGGATTGATATTATTGATACATTCAAGCGGATTTCCAAAGTTAAGTCTGTTTGGTCTATTATTAGGCGTTTAGTGATTGCAGGTACAGTTTATCACATCTGGATTGAGAGAAACAATATGATCTTTAAGAGTAAAAGAAGAGCAACTTGGTCGTGGTAGATCATTTTTTCAAAGTTTTCTCACTTTATATCACTTCCAACAAATTTTGGTGCAATCACATTGGCAACCCTGTTTTTCCAGAACATTTTCAAATCACATGGGATTCCCCGAAGCATCGTATTAGACCATGACCGAATATTTCTCAGTTATGTTTGGAAATAACTCTTTAAATAACGACATGCCACCCACAAACTAACGAAAAAACCGAAGTTGTCAATCGGTGTCTCCAAAGCTATGTGTGTTCCTTTGTCAATACGGAACCATGCATATGGATGAAGTCTTGTATATTACGGAATTTTGGTGTAATTCTTCCCATCATAGTGAATCGATATGTCACCGTTCCAAGCTCTTTATGGCTGGTCAATCCTAGATCCCAACCAATACAGTAGTTCCTCAACAACTTCCATCGATGCATCATAACATGAACAACAACGGTTGCGTACGGTACTTGCAGATAACCTATATAGAGCTCAACAATGCATGATGTAACATCCCAAAACCCGGCTGAGTAGTGTCACACCCCGCCAAAAATGAGTTTTACTTCATTTAAAATGTTTTGCGGAAGAACGAAGGTGTAACTTTCATGAAAACATAGCAAAAATTAAGTAAACAAACAACCACGCAATAACGAAAATAAAAGGTGTTTCACTTTCCATAAGTAGAAAGGTTCCAAAAATAGTAAGTTTCCAAAAATAGAAATTGTTTTGAAATAAAATGATTGTTCGTAAACTTAATGTTTTAATCATGGCTCATGACAATCCCACTGCTCATATCCTCCATTTCCACTGCACCTAATCACCTGAAAAAACATAAATAATAAAAGGGTCAACAAATAATGTTGAGTGAATCCACATGGTTAACGTAAAAGATAGAGTAAAGTGTTTTTGCTACCCAACAATGTTTGTTATGAAAATATTTTATGACTGAAAAGTATAAAGTTCAACACTCATATAGTATGAGATGTAAATATGAAAAATGAAATGTAATTGTAGAATATCTACAATTACTAGTTTTGTTTATGAAAATGTGTTGAACAAGTTGTTATGTTTGACATCGCATGAACTGTTATCCCCAACAGGTAGCTAGTCTATTGAGTTAATATACCAACCCCTAAGTCCACAATTAACACTTCAACTCCAGTATGTTATGTTCTTTTATGGATATACACTCCCGGAAATGTCTTGGATAAACCAAGTAATGATCAATCGTTAGTTGGGAGGATGAGTGTCTGCCAATAGTACTATCTGCATATCCATGGTCTAGATCCACTAGTTAATGATTGCTGGCACCTTAGTCCGGTTTAATAATTGTTTGTCATGACAATGCGCTAATGAAAATTTATTGATGTTGTACAGTCATAGTAAAACAGTAGCAATTTTGTTTATGTTTTCCACCCGAAAGTTTATAAAACAGTTAAAAAGAGTAAAGGGGTCTGTGGTGATATTGGCAGATTTATACATACTTTTATCTGCCAATATACCTATTTTTATATGTGTTTATCGATTATAATATGATGTTATCACTCAAATTGTAGTTTCCATTGTGTTTTTCAGGCTATAGAAGAAAAAGTAACAAAAACGGGTTAAAATGATACAAGAAATGAAGAAATGCAGAAATTCAAGAGATAGAGGCGCTATCTATAGATAGAGGCGCTATCTATGTCGCTATCTCCGTCGCTATTTCAGTCCAAAACGCTAAAATGAGTCGCTGTTTGGTGTCACAAAGAGGAGATAGCGCCGCTATCTTTTAGATAGCGGCGCGAAAAATGGCGGGTTCCAAAGATAGCGACGCTATCTTGACACTTAGCGACGCGATATTGTGCGATCTGACACCTATTTAAGCGAATTTGCAGATCTGATTCACTACTTTTGACCTAATTTCCGAAAAGCAGCCGAAAAATACAAGAGGAGCACTCAAGATCAAGATTTCAAGGCTTAAACATTGGTTTTCTATCACTTTTGATTATCATTATGTTTATGTTTACATTTCTTTACGTTTGTTTGATGATTCTTAGCATGTCTATGTGCTAATCATCTTATATTCGCTATGATTAGATGAAGTTAGGGTTTTAGGTTTGGATATTCTTAGGATTTAATAATGAATGTTCGAATACTTATATTTTTAACAAAGAACCTTTTTGTTAAACCTCTAATTTTGCATTGTTGAATCTGTTTATTACTCGATTGGCTAAATATTGACAACATTGAATTGATCTAGTAAGTCCCCTGACTTTTCATACTCTTGACCTAGTCAGCGACTCACTAGAAATAGGGGTCCGAGAGTTGATACCAATAACCTAGGTGAAACTAAAAGTCTGATCTTTAGAGAAGAAATTCCTAGGATTAGAAGGTCTCGGAAAGCCGGGCCTAGTTAGAAGTAATAAGCAGGAGTGTGGATTTAAATAGATTTCTTGAGAAGAAATTCCTAGAGATCATATTAGATTCATTGTAAGGTTTTAAGAGAAATCTAGTTCCTTAAACTTCTAGAACATGAATTAAATCGGTACTTTAAAACCAAACCTATACCTAGACGGATTCGAGTCATAGTGAATATACTCCTTAATATTGAAACACTTCTTCGTCATTTTCGATCAATTGTTTATTTTAAACAACAAATTTTAGTTTTATTATTCAGTTTGCAAATAAAGATATCCCAAATGAAAATCCTTTTCTATTATTTGTTCAGTTTAATTAATTAGTTTTATATTACATAATCAGCTTAATTGTTCCCTGTGGAGACGAATAAACCCGAATTTACTTACCAAAACTATATTGCTCACGATTAGGTCATACTTGCCTAAGAGTGTGGTAATCTAGGAAAGGTGTATTTTAGGTGATTATTTTATAACTAGATTTTACACATCAAGTTTTTGGCGCCGCTGCCGGGGAACAGTTGCGAGATTATTAATTTAGAATTAATTAGTTAATCGATCCTTGTCTAGATATCTATTTCTAAACAAGTTATTTTCATCGTTTTTTTTTTTTATTTTATTATTTGTCTGGTTTAATTGAAGTTGTTAAACTGTTGCGTTTTTACGATTTGCTTTAAGTTTTGCAGGTGTATGACCTGTAGCTCTGATTCAGATCCGTTATCACCGTTTTCTGAACCAGAGAGACTTCTTCGCCAGCGACGTAGAGCAGTTTTAGCAGCGCAATATCTCGAGTCAATCAACTTTCAATCTATCGAAAACCCAATTTTCGACATGGGCGATCAAGTACCACCAGATCCGCCACCAGAGCAACCCATGTGGAACACCAGGCAAACAGCACCAACTGGCCCTAATCCATCTATCTTAGTACCTGAATTGAACAATATCAATTTTGAGATTAAAGGGAAATTCATCAGTATGGTGCGGGATCTAAACTTTGACGGAAGATTATGCAGTGATCCCAATAGACATCTAGAAAACTTTCTAGAGATTTGTGAACTGTTCAAACAACGAGATGTAAAAATTGATGCCATGAGGTTGAGATTGTTTCCCTTCAGCTTAGCTGGGGATGCAAAAGAATGGGTTAAATCATTAGAGCCAGGCTCTATTACGACTTGGGATGAACTCCGAAGCCGTTTTATTACTCGTTATTTTTCACCAGCCAAGGCTGATAAACTTAAAAC
The DNA here is from genome assembly GCA_963853835.1 of Calendula officinalis. NCBI lineage: Eukaryota > Viridiplantae > Streptophyta > Magnoliopsida > Asterales > Asteraceae > Calendula > Calendula officinalis. The sequence goes on from OY970825.1 coordinate 54,093,457, forward strand.
TGATATTTTAGCTTTTATGCAGGAATCAGGTGAAAAGGTAACGGAGGCCTGGGAAAGACTGAAAAGCTTACTACGGAAATGTCCCAACCACGGTTTGGAGAAGAACAACATAGTACATATTTTCTACAGGGGATTAGATCACACATCTCGTTCCCTCCTAGATTCTTCAAGTGGAGGACTATTCATGTACAAAACCCCAACTCAAGCGTATCAACTTCTCGAAGACATCTCGATGCACAGCTTGGAATGGACATCCGACAGGCGAGTCGGACAGAATCATGCATCCCTTAAGGCAGTTGATGATCGACAACATGATGAAGTGGCTGCACTTAAGAATAGCCAACATGTATTTGAACGTAAATTAGACAAAATAACTAGTTGTTTACATGCTATACAGGTTGGATGTGATATATGCAAAGGGCCACATCTCACGAAAGAGTGCCAGCAGCATCAACCGATGATGTCTGCAGAAGAAGAACTGAATTACATCAACAATGGGTACCGAGGTAATTATCAGGGAGGAAATCAGGGGTACAACAACAACAATCAGGGGTACAATAACAACAGAGGTTATAACAACAATAACCAAAACAATAACTACCCCCCGAGAAACTCGAACCCCCCTGGTTTCCAACGCGATAACCAAACGAACCAACCACATCGAGAGAATGCTGCAGGTCAAGGATCCAAGTCCTCAATGGAATTAATGCTTGAAAAATTTATGGAAAAGCACGACAAAAAAACTGAGGAACAAGACCAGATCATCAGAAATCAGCAAGCAACAATTCAAAGCTTAGAGAGAAACTTGGGCAAGATGGCCGAAATTTTACAAGAACGTCCTCAAGGAAGTTTACCACCCCGTACACAAGATAATCCTAAACGGGGATTCGAGAATATTAAAGCTATCACCACTAGGAGTGGTAAAACGGTAAGTTCACCTGTATTAAACACTAATGAAGATTCTTTTGATACACAGGTTAATGAGGAAACTCCAGTTGATGAAGAGGAGAAGGCTATGCGGAAGGTTGAAATTCCAACTGAGCAAGAAAAAGCAAAACCAAAGGAGACGCACAACTCCACCAAAACAGATGCAACAAACTCTTACACACCGAAAGTCCCCTTTCCTCAACGTTTGAGGAAAGAAAAACTTAAGGAAAAATATGGTAAGTTTGTTGAGATGATTAAGCAGGTGCGTATTAACGTTCCTTTGGTTGACATGTTAGCAGGTATGCCGAATTACGGGAAATTCATCAAGGACTTGGTCTCAAGCAAGGAGCATACAGAGGAGGTGTCGTCAGCAATACTAAGCGAGTAATGCTCAGCTATCCTCCAACCAAACATACCTCCAAAGAAGGGTGACCCAGGGAGTTTTATTATCCCTTGTCTTATAGATAATTTACCGCCCTGTAAAGCGCTAGCTGATTTAGGAGCTAGCATTAGCTTGATGCCCTTGTCCCTGTTTCTTAAATTGGGAATAACAGACCTTAGACCGACTAGGATCCGTGTCAGATTACCAGACCTGTCTCTTAAATACCCAGTAGGAATAGCAGAAAACATTCTGGTTAAGGTAGATAGGTTCATCTTTCCCGCTGATTTTGTTATCCTAGATATCCCTGAAGAACCAAATGTCCCTCTCATCTTAGGGAGACCCTTTCTAAACACCGCCAGTGTCATCATCTTGGTTGCTGAGCAACAGCTTAGTCTAGGTGTCGGGAATGACCGAATCACTTTCTCCATTGAGAAAGCGATGAAGCATACCTCTTCCTCCGATGACATGTGCAATTTCATCGACATCATCGATGTGTGCATGGAGGAGGAAATTACTTCATTTCTTAACCTAGATTGCGATGACATCACCACCTATGGGGATGTCACTCTAGACTCTCCCGAATCCATCCAAGATCTCTCAGATCTCGAGGCACTTCTTCACCTTGAGGAAGAGGATTCGGAAGAAAATGAAGTAATTTTTGAGAATTTCGACCGAATCAAAAACTTCGAATTAAAACGTCTTTTGAGGACCCTCCATCTCTCGAGCTTAAGCCATTGCCCGACCATCTAGAGTATGTGTTCCTTCAAGGGGAATCTGATTTGCCTGTCATAATCTCTTCTACTCTAGCTTTTGCTGAAAAACAACAATTAATAAAAATCTTAAAAAATCATAAAAAAGCTCTAGCTTGGAAAACCGCAGATATTCCGGGTTTAAACCCTTCTTTTTGTACTCATAAAATTTTAATGGAAGAAAACTTTAAACCTAGTGTGCAGAGACAAAGACGTTTAAACCCCAATATGAAAGAAGTCGTGAAGAAGGAAGTTCTTAAACTACTTGATGCAGGGCTCATCTATCCCATTTCTGATAGTCCTTGGGTGAGTCCGGTCCAAGTAGTCCCAAAAAAAGGGGGAATGACAGTTGTGCGTAATGATAAGAACGAACTCGTTCCTACTCGTACTGTCACGGGATGGCGAGTCTGCATCGATTACCGCAGACTCAACGAAGCCACCCGAAAGGATCACTTTCCTTTACCCTTCATCGATCAGATGTTGGAGAGATTGGCCGGAAACAACTTCTATTGTTTCTTGGACGGTTTCTCCGGCTACTTTCAAATCCCGATCGACCCCCAAGATCAGGAAAAGACCACCTTCACGTGCCCCTTCGGTACATTCGCGTATCGAAGGATGCCTTTCGGTTTGTGCAACGCTCTGGCAACATTTCAGCGGTGCATGACCGCGATTTTCCAAGACATGATCGAAGACTGTATGGAAGTCTTCATGGACGATTTCTTAGTATTCGGAGACTCCTTCAAGTCATGTCTTTCGAGCTTAGAGAGAGTTCTCATTAGGTGCGAGGAATCAAATCTCGTGCTTTCGTGTTCACTCCCGAATGTGTGGAAGCCTTCGATCTTCTCAAGAATCGGCTCACAGAAGCTCCTATCATGGTATCTCCCAATTGGGAGTTACCATTCGAACTCATGTGCGATGCTAGTGATTTCGCACTCGGTGCAGTTTTGGGTCAGCGTATAAACAACCATTTCCAACCGATTTATTACGCGAGCCGAACACTCACCGATGCTCAGGCGAATTACACCACAACTGAAAAAGAACTCCTTGTAGTGGTTTTCACCTTTGACAAATTCCGTCCGTGCCTTGTTTTATCCAAAACGATTGTCTACACGGATCACTCAGCATTGAAATATCTTTTCGCCAAGCAAGATGCAAAACCGCGTCTCATTCGTTGGATTCTTCTCTTACAAGAATTCGACATCGAGATAAAAGATAAAAAAGGTGCGGAAAATCTTGCGGTGGATCATCTATCCCGATTAGAGAACCCTCACCTCGAGGAGTGCAATGAAGACGGGGTTCATGATACATTTCCCGATGAATTTATCGAAGCGGTCAATGCTTTACAAGACACCAACGACCCGTGGTTCGCTGATTTCGCAAATTATTTAGCGGCGGGTGTCCTCGTTAAAGGAATGACCCATCAACAAAAAGGGAAATTCTTTTCGGATCTAAAACATTACCATTGGGATGCTCCACATCTTTTCCGGGTCGGTCCCGATTTGATGCATAGACGGTGTGTTTCCGGTGATGAAGCCCATGACATTCTCAACAAATGTCATAAAGGCCCCACCGGTGGACATTTTGGTCCGAGCTACACCGCCCGGAAAGTTCTTGATGCGGGTTTCTATTGGCCGACGATCTTTAAAGATGCACAAGATTTGGCCAGAACCTGTGATGCATGCCAACGAACCGGAAGCATCTCCAAACGAGATGAAATGCCACAGCATGGCATCCAAGTTTGTGAGGTTTTCAATATTTGGGGCATTGACTTCATGGGTCCGTTTCCAAGCTCCCAAGGAAATAAATATATCCTTGTTGCTGTTGATTACGTCTCCAAATGGGCTGAGGCAAAAGCTCTTCCAACTAACGATGCTCGAGTCGTAATCAATTTTCTAAAATCTCTTTTCTGCCGGTTCAGTTGCCCGAGGGCGCTGATTAGTGATCGTGGCACGCATTTTGCTAACCATCTTATGGAGAAAACTCTCCAATGATACGGTGTCCACCATCGTTTCTCGACCGCATACCATCCACAAACTAGTGGTCAAGTCGAGAACACTAATCGGGCTTTAAAAAGAATTCTCGAGAAAACCATTGAGAAAAATCCCAAGTTGTGGTCTCAACGACTTGAAGATGCTCTTTGGGCATTCCGTACCGCCTACAAAACTCCTATCGGCCATACTCCTTATCGGATGATTTACGGGAAAGCATGTCACCTTCCATTCGAGATCGAACACAAAGCCTATTGGGCTATCAAAGAGTGTGACATGAGCATCGTTCCCGCCGGGACCGAACGTAATCATCAACTCAATCTTCTCGATGAGCACCGCTTTGAAGCATACGAAAACTCCCGAATCTATAAAGAGAGAAGCAAGTATTTGCACGATAAAAAGTTGAAAACTCGGAAATGCTTCCAACCGGGTGACAAGGTCCTCATTTATCAATCCCGGTATAAGTTTTCACCGGGAAAACTTAAATCCAAATGGGTGGGTCCCTATACCGTTCTGAAACAACACCCATCGGGATACGTAGACCTCGTCACCGAAAACGGTCAATTTAATGTTAACGGCCATCGCTTGAAGCTTTATCATGAAGACGAGAATGAAGGCGTAACCGAGACGGAGGAGGTGCATTTCGCCATGATGGGCGAAAAGAAGTAAAAGAGAACACCGAGTCAAGCTCTAGACTCGTAAATCCATGAAGCGCTTCTCGGGAGGCAACCCGTGTTTAGTTGTTTTCCCTTTCCATTCCGCGTATTTTTATTGAAAAAAAAAAAAACGAAAAAAATATAAAAAAATCTCGAGATAGCAGTTATCTTTGATAGCTGCGCTATCTACCTAATCCGAAGCCAAACAGCAGGTCGAAATAGAGTTCGGTCAAGAAATAGCGCCCCGCTATCTCGGAGGCGAGTCAACTCAGTCGATCCCGCCAGAAATCGCGCCGCGATCCTGGAGATAGCGCCGCTATCTCCAGCGGCTATAAAACCTTCGTTTCCCCTTCCTTCGAGCAGATCGCAAAATCCCCAACCCCTTTTTTTACGCAGATTCTCGCCGATCCCCACCCAAAATCACCCTAATCCGTCCCAAATCTCCCGTTTTCTT